>OX442357.1:11077423-11677423 GCA_949357725.1 Hyperoplus immaculatus
AATCCTTAGCCGATACAACAAAAGCAAAAAGCTTCCTTTTATTTTAGAAAACACATCTTCGGTCAATAATTGTATTCTGTAGCAGGATCACACAGGGGAGAATATGAAAATCATCTGCAGCATTTTCTTCCAACACAGTCGTCACCGAGCTTTGACTTTTTTTTTTTATCAGCTAAAGATAATACGACTGATGTGGTCGACATGTCACAACACTGTTTATAATGTCAGAGGTGCCTGCCTGCCGTTTCACCTTGTTTCACTGCCTTCCCTCAACTTTGTACCGTTACCGTTAACAAACACAAAGACAGACTGCTTTACTGCTACCACCCTCACAGCAAACCTAAAATTGTACACGCCGTCCCATTGGTTGACAGACTTTTCCACAAACAGGACACCACGAGAAAAGCTAAAGTAAACAGTTGAGAGAAAAAAAAATTGCCCATATTTGGTTTCCACTCGATATTCTGAATTCAAATGTTGCTGCAAGCTGGTGTGTGTTTGAATGAAAAGTTACGCACTTGACCCCTAACCTCCTTTTCTCTTTCACTACTCTGACACACATTATTTTCTTATTATTTAAATGTTTTAGATCCAATGGCCTTTTCTCGCTCGCTCTAGTGGCCTTGTGAACACCTTTTTTGGGGTTTCTCATGAATATATGTATGTGTTTACTAGGGGGAGCTGTGTGTGTGTGCTGAGGGGTGTCAGCCTTTCTGTGTGGGATGTCTTCACTGGCTTTGGCAGGAGTGTGCTGCAGGGCCCGTCTTGCCCCCCGAGCTCAAAGCTATACCGCCAGCAACACAAATCACAAGCTCTACTCTACCACTTCCCCACCCGTGTCAGCTGGAAAATGACAGGCTGGGAAATTCTGCCCAGCGGCCATTAACAATTAACAGCAATTAATTACAGCGCACATGGCAGGTAAAGAAGGAAGAAGTCTCCGGAAATATTTGAGTTAGGTTTCTACATTCATCCTTATTTCTTTAACACATTCACTTTTCTCAGCTGAATGTGATCATTACATTACACATGGGTAAATCCTTCTGTTTCAATATTAGACTGAAACTGCATGAAGAAAAAAAACCTACTCTCACTACGCAGTATTTATTTTTTATTTTCTATAAAGGACAACAGTGTTACTTAACCTGTTGGTTACCAAAATGGTGACTATGAGCTTGAGCTTTCAAATTCTCTATTTGACATTCACTGAAGCACGACCTTCAGTCTGCTTTATTCACTCCAAAATTAGCCAATTCAGACTAAAACTTGTCAGGTTATGTGCGGAAAATAGTTGATTATAAATAATATTTTTGAAAATTAGAGGAATGTTTCTTGCCCTGCCGCCCTGTCACTTCTGGATAGTCGTGTTTGAACAAGCTTCTGAGCCACGTTCAAATTAAACAAGGAGGCCTCGATACGGCGGCCAAAAGTACCATCATTACCATTCTCGCAATGCCGCCAAGTTTAATATTTTATCTATTACTCTGTCTGGCGACTTTAAGTGCACATCAGCTACCAGATACCCCCTAACTCCCCCTGACCCCATCTCAAATACTAAGAAGCCATGCTGGATTTCAACGCTGTGGTAGAAACGAATGGGTTTAACTTCACAACGTTCTTGGTTTACATTTTCAAGTACAGATATTACTGAGATGTTCATTGTTAAATGTTTAAACAAATATAATCTACTGGCTTCACACAGGCAATCATAATGTCAGGGCAGGTATTAACCTCTTTTTTTTAAATTGTGGGCAACTCAATTTGGGTGGAAACTGTTATCTTGCAAATTGATCTTGGAAGAATATTCACTCTAGAAGCTTTAAAAAAAAAAGTTATTATGCTACGATTAACTGTGTTCAATTGTGAATCAATGGAGAAAAAAAACGAGACTAGCTCCATCACGTTGGTAGAAGTTGGAAGTCCAGCAGCAGTCAGCCTCCAATTTTAGCCGCTCCATGTTTGTAATTTTTCCCCTCTCCAACTTTCAGTAACAGTAATTGCAGGCAGGCATCCTATCTCGACAAATATACAATGCAGCTCGCAGAATGCAATGGCACTGCCCTGGATCTACTTTTCCACTGCTGCAGATGTATACTCTAAGTTCTAGATCATATGTTAGTAAGCCACGTTATTTATAAAACCCCAGAATAGACTAAATCTGTGGTGAACTATCCATGTAAACGCACAGAAAAAAATACTCTGCATGCACCAAGAAAAAATGGGTGAATATTCTCCCAAATTAAGTGCATTTATTCTAGTACTGTACTTCAATACATATTTGAGAAATATTTCACTTTTCATAGCACTCTTCTTGCTTATTTATTTATTGATGGTTAAGTTACTACAGTATATTACTTTAAAAACAAATATTTCATACACAAATCTCAGTATGTCACAAAGTATAATGCAGTTGTAGATTAAACTAGTCAACATAAATTATTAATATTTCAAATTAGCTTTACATTCAACTATAAAATGGTACTTAGACATAAATGTCATTATAATCCAACAATATAATAAATAGTAGCATATCACTCAGGGGGCATTTTTCTGCATTATGAATACTTACATTATGAATACATACGTACATAAAGCTAATATATATTTCAAGTGACATTTTCAGGACTGGATTTCTACTTGTGATGGAATATTTTGATATTGTAAAATGACTTCTTTTAATGTTGAGTTGTTGAGCCACTGTCTAAGCAATGTTCCGTCATGACAGATTTCAGTTTTTCTGAATCTGAATCTCAGTTAACCTAACAATAAAAGGATGTGAATGCTTCCCCCGCCACTGGTTAACTAGACCATCATGTATGACACTAATAACAGCTATCTGTTCTGTCTAAGTCTTGTATATCTATTTGGAAGAATCCCACACTTTTGACAGCAACACATTATCTGACAGTCATTGAAAATTGAACATTGGAACATTTCTTCCTAGAAATATCTCTCCCTAACTTGAAACAAATTGAATTACATTATGCAACAACACCAGGATAAAACCTGCCAAGTCATTCTACAATAAGCCAAATACCTGAACTGTAAAAAAAAAAAAAAAAAAGTGCCGTACCTTCTAGCTTCATGCCGACGGTGAGGCACTTTTGGAAGCGGCAGTACGGGCAGCGCTTCCTCTGGGTCTTGTCAATCTGGCAGCTCTGGTTCTCTATACATGTGTAGCGCTTGTTGTTCTGGACGGTGCGCTTGAAGAAGCCCTGCGGAGAGAACCAATTAAGACGTCAACCTGCTTGACCCCTGCAATGCGATGGTAATTGGCCCATTCACACTCCCAGACAGATGGAGAGGGACAGTCTTAATGGATACACACACACACACACACACACACACACACACACACACACACACTCACACACACACACACACAGAGCAAAGTTTTAAAGCTATACTATTGTGACGCTCCCGGACACATGCTGGACATAATGCAGGGAATGAATACACACTTTTTTTTTTTTTACAAATCAAACTCATTTCCGTCTTTTTTAAAAACGTTTTGTTTAATAATGTGTTGAAAACGGAGCCTTTTTTAAATAGTTTTAGATTGAGTCAATCAAGGAAAATTAGTCATACAATTACATGCCATCATTTTATCCAGCTTTGAACAAATAAACAACCTAAATGATCTACACACTTACTCACTTAGTGTGTTCACTGCATTATAAATTACTTTATTAATGTTGTAAAAATCTAATTTGTGTAAAAAATTACATGACTATTCTAAAGTCTCTAGAATTTATGGGGAAAGCATCTTTTCAGATCTCCACTCAATTATTGAAAAATATGAGCACCAGAGTCCAAAAGATCCAATAAATTATATCCATTATTCACAGTTCCGGGATTACAGAGATTCATACCTGCAATGTGGAATTAATTATAAGGAGCAGCAGTGAAATCAAACGGGGGAAAGATGGTATTAACGTATTCTAGATCCATAACCTAGGAGGAGAATCCTTAAACCTGGTCTTTAAAAAAAGAAAAACTTGCAGCTGTCAATATCTCACCAAACATAAATTTAATTGACAATCTGCATTGCCTGATCATTCCAAAAATAAAATAAAAAGAAGAAAAATCCACTGCACTCGCTTTTGGATTATCGACTTCTCAGTGCTAAAAAATCCATGCTTCAGAGGGAACTTTCTCTCCAATTTTCCATTTAGTGTGCAGCGTGTGCTATAAATATCTAAACCAAAACTGGATCCTAGCATGCTTTCAAAAACCACACAATATCAAGTCTGGAGATTAAGCCGACAACATTTCAATGAAAAGCTTTCATTTGACCGGCTGTTTAACCCAAAAAAATGCACTCGTCTAGGCTCATTTTTATTTTCTCAAGGGATTGCTGCAATGGACTTTCCCCCCCTTTTTTTTGTTGCCGTTAAAAAGATAGCAAAGTTTCGCAATGACCCAAAAAATGTGTCATGAATTACCATGAAATCTGAAAATCAGCACAAAGTAGTAGCCATTCAGAAACGCTGTGTCCAATTGTAATTTGATAAATGATCTACGTAAACGGGTTTCCCTGACCTTGGAATTCCATTCCCCCAAAAAATTGCAGTCACTCGGCTCAAAAAGAGCAACCAGGAAACAGTTTTAACTGTGTGTTAATACTAGTCATAGAAGCAGGGAAATAAAATTCACATCACCTCTGATCAAATATTCTACCTAACTTTGAAATGTTAACAACAAAAAACAACAGCAGTCCCTTTACCTGAATTTGTTTTGCTTTTATTCATTTCTTTAGTAATTCTGCAGATCTTTCTTATCATTTTTTAAATGATCCCTTGCGCTACGGTCTGACCCTTGACCTTCTGACTTGTTGCTTGTAATGCTAGTTTTTGAGGATCATAGAGTTATACTGCTTTTGCTCTCCCGGCTCAGTGTTTGTCTCCCAAAATAAAGCAGGAGAGGGATCGAGCCTGTTTGTGGGCAACGAGGACCATGAAATCCCTTTCGACTTGTTGTTGTTATTCCAACAGGCATGATGTGGTGCTGTGTTTACTCTATGTGGGCTGGTGTGTCTAAACCAACACTGTCTGTGTGTACGAATACAGGTGTGTGTGTGTGTGTGTGTGTGTGTGTGTGTGTGTGTGTGTGTGTGTGTGTGTGTGTGTGTGTGTGTGTATGGTTGTTTGTAGAGTGAGTATGCGTGTGTGGTAGGGTAGAAGGGTACAGGCAGGGGTAGGGTGAGAGGGTGCAGATAAAGGACGATTACATCTAAATACTCACTGAACAATTTTGAAGCATTTTCGAGAATTTCACTAAAGTCTTTCTTACTTTGGTAGACAAATAACTTTAACAGAAGTGTTTTCATTTTAATAGAAAACTAGGCATAAAATGTAGCTGCTGGTGTTGTGTATTTTTTTTTACGAAGCTGTAGCAAGGGAGGAACCACAGTGGAGAAGGATTGCACTGCCAGGTTGATAGCAGATATGTAATGGCAGTATGAGCCTGTAATGTGTCAACAAACTGATACATCAGTCCAGCCCTGACAATGGTGCTTTTACTGACTAGATCGCCTGCTTTTTAGAGATAATCAATGATAAGCTTGAAGTAATTATCAATATTATTCATGCTTCAACAAGGATAGGCAGCACTTTATAAAAGACCTCTACGTCAACATCCTGCATGCACACAGACACACACACACATGCACACACACACACACACACACACACACACACACACACACACACACACACACACACACATATACACACACACGCACATAAATGCACACACACACACACACACACGCACACACCCTTGTGTTTCAACTAAACTGGGACATGTGTTTGTGGATTGGCTCTCCAACACAAGCCTGTGCTGAGCCTGAAAAGCAGCAGAGATGCCACTGACGTCTCCCTTCAAGCAAGTGCTTAGCATCTCAAGGTCAATAATATAGGATCGAATCTATAACATCTGCTTTGAATAATGACCACATAGGCAAGAAATGTGCACTGATGCATCAATACTGTGAGCTGCAATTTTTTTTACACTGAATAGTGTTAACACAGAGGCATTTGTCTTAGCTTAATTCTGCGCTGACAGCTTTACGGGGCCCAACAATAAAAAAATAAAAACTTGGGTGATGCTTATTTGCTGAGTGTTGAGGAGAACAGTGGAAAGAGGCAGAAAATGGGACAAAAAGGCTGTCGATAGAGGTCAAATTAATTGCATCAACAGTGGCCTCTTTATTAACCCGTGTGAACTCTTTTTTTGTTGCAAGCAGACAACGCTGCTGTTCTCCTAATGGACATGTGATGAGCGTTATAGACAGTAGGATACAGCTTGTACAAACAGAGACAGTTATATTGTTTACTCTGCTCCCTAGTTGCTTTCTACATGGTGTACTCCTCCCCCGCCTTCTGTGTTTGGTGGTTGAAACTAAAAAAAATTGGCATAAACCTTTTGCATACTTTTGAAACTCATGTTTCTTTCCTGAGCTGCTTCACAAAATCCTCTGGCCCTCTGAGGATATTTCTTTTTTATTTTTCTTTTTACTGTAAAAGATCAATATTTGACCCCCAGCTTCTATAAATTAGATTTTGTCATTCAATATTAATGGTGAGGAACTGGATCTTAACTGAATGGCTACACTTGTTGCAAGTCACTCTGGAAAAAAAAATGTGGGCTATATGCCTGGCGTGCAAATGTGACTACATTAAATGCATGTCGCCAAACGAACAGTGAGGTTGGTTCGGTGAAATTAAGCAGAGGGAACTAACCTTGCAGCTCTCACAGGTCAGGAGTCCATAGTGATACCCCGAAACTTTGTCTCCGCACACGGGACACATCTCGTCCAAGTCTTCGTCATATGAGTAGTCCATCATCTTCATCGGGTGTGCTGCGGATGAGACACAGAGACAAGGTTATATTCAGTGCTGAGCAGCAATCTATTTTCCAAAAGCCGCACTTTTCATCCATCAAGATGCACCGCGGGGAACCACGCGACGCAGCTGAATGAGTTTTATTCTGTTTTTTTTTCTGTCTGAAACGTCTGTCGGTAGGTATGATTTGAGGAGGGGGGGGGCGAAGAATGGTCGAATTTGGAATGAGTTGAAAGGACGCGACCATTTATTTCTCCTTGTTGTCGCCTGCTCTTCTAGATTTGTTGCATACAGGAGCCAAAAAAACACACACATAGGCTACATACACAGAAAGCGCATGAAAGTGAGCCTCATAAATATGCATGCGCTGAAATCGCTGTGGGAAATGGAGAGATATTAGAGTTAAGGATTGGAGGAGAAAAACGTTACCGCCCACAGACAAATAAAGACACACAGAGAAGCCCTCATCTATAACTTGAACCAACATCATTCTTCCCTCTCGAAGAATGCTGTATCTTGCAGTGCTATAGACTCATTTGTTGTAGCCTATGTGTTTTTGGTGGTGCAACATTGCATGCGACTTTCTGCGTACGCTGGAAACAATAACATATATTAACAAATCGTCTATATAATTAGATATAATACTTTAGTCATTATTAAGAGTTAGGGGTAAGCAGAGACGACGCGGAAAATGTTAGATACATTATTGCAATTTAAAACCAATTTAGAAATCCTCAACAATAGCCATGTTTTACATTTTCTTTTTTATCGAGTTTATAGAACTCAATGTATCAAACCATTAGAGTGTGATTGCGATGGAATTTGTCACATTTGCTTTGCGTATTGGAATTACTTGGTTTGATAAGAATGTGATAGCGCTAAGCAAATAGCTATAGGGTGACGTTTACAACTGTTAAAAAAACATTTATGGCTCCAATAATAAAATTCAGCTAGGATCAAACAGGAAAACCTCAATGGATGTGGATGTAAAAGTGGAAATATTTTGTGAACTAGACGCCTTCCAAGGCCTTCGCGCGCGCGCGCGCGCGCGCACACACACACACACACACACACACACACACACACACACACACACACACACACACACAGAACACTGCTCTACTTCAAAACTCCACTTATCTGCTCGCTGAGACTTTTTAATTAGACATGATTTCTGGTTTGTTAACGCGTTGCCCTGCTGGGATCCGCGCTGCATATTTCAGCTGAAGCAACAAGTTCCACGGAGCTGCCGTTTTTTTCTTAAAAGGACCTCAAAGCAAACTCCATTTCCGAGATGTCTCGTGCTTTTTGCGCATGAGGTTTTGAAGGGGCCTGTCCACGACGCGCGACAGCTGCCCATTTTGGACATTTTGATAAGAAAATAAACTTTATCGAGGCATTGGTTGCAGCTATGCCGTGGATCAGGTCGTGGTAAATAAAAATACATCAGTAGGTTACCTCTATGGCCCCAATGCCACATATAAAGAAAACAGGTCTTTAAGGGGTTTAGCTTTAAAGTGTTACAACACCGAGGCTGCTGGTATTGCAGTGTAAACCATGGCTTTACATTTTAAGGAATTATATCAGCGTTAGGAAGCTGTTTTTGTCTGTGTAGCGAAATATAAATAGCATTTTTTTTTAAAGTCAAGATGGGGTTTATTGAGTTTAGCGGAAGCCTCCTGCCTCACTGCTTCATAATCAAGCGGAGGTTTGTCATACAGAGCGTGTGCAGGTTGCATTGCTTTTGATGGTTCCGGTCAACCTGCTCGATCCTAACACCACGGCCACTTGCTCATGCAATATCCAGAAAGCAACCAAATGTGTCAAAACAACAAAATAAACAAATAAAAAACGCAGATGATTCCAAGAGAAAACATATTGCAATGGGAGCTACCGTGTTTTAAGGCCTATGTTAAAAAAATAAAATAATAACATAAAAGTATATAACCGGCTCTCTTAACAAGCCACTCCTTGTGTTGTACTGTTATCAGCGTCTCAGAGTCATAAACCAAGTCCGGGCTAATTGATTGCCCGTTTATATTGCTGTGAAACGACTCGAGGGGAATAAGTGGGAAACGTGAGTTAATATTGGCTGAAGACTCCGTCTCTTTTCACATTGTCGGTGCTTTTATGCGTAATTTGCATGAAGTGATTTAAAAAGATAAAATAAATCAGTTAGTGTATGGGTTTAGAATTACTGTAAATATGCCCAATCGAAATGTGTTTAGCATTCAAAGCTGTACATTTACGAAATCATGAACCTAAATGTTACACATTCGCAGATGCAAAGCAATGTTGTCCTATATAAAATAATTATAGCAATAGTAATAATAATAATAATAATACCACACATTTGCATACATGATTGTAGCATCATACCTATGCTAGTAATAGGTCTATATGGTGTCACTTTTTAATTTGTATCAATCTGATTTTGAAATTGCATTAATTTTTTGCCAACTGTTTATAGATAACAAACCAGAATTGAGTTTAGAACATGAGAGAATATGAATTTGGGGGGTATTTATTTCTTATCCAATATTGGCCTTTTAAAACGTGTAGCGTATACAGGTTTCCTGGACTAACGTTTACAACCCGAAGTCAATCACAAAATAAAATAATCTCAATTCGGACTAGATTTTGTTTTCTTTATCATAAATCGGAACAAACTCCGTTTTAACTACTTTCTGTATAGCATAGCCTACGGATAAAATCAACAGTAATTTCTGCAGGTTAGTTTTAAACCGACGCTCTCAACGTTTTTTACGCACCAAGCGCTTGCACACTTCCAACATGAGTGACAGCTGAGTATGATTATAGTTTGATCGCGGGCCAAACCATAGAAAAGCAGATCTGCATTCATGCTTCCTAATTATTCTATCAGAGTAAAGATTCGGAGAAATTAACTGAAACAAACCCCTAAACATAAACACTAAAAACTAAATCACAGTAAACAAATGAGCTTCAAAAGTCTACTACTTTAGCACGTGTAGACTACCATTTAATTTTCACCATATATTGTCAGTCACTTGCTATTGGCCTAAATTGTCCGCAAAAATGTGTTGGATACAAATCGTGTTCAAAAGTTTGTGTGACACTGAAGTAGCCAATACGCACTGAGGACTTTCAGTCCGGTAACGCTCAATATTCTCTAAGTGGAAGCGAATGAAATTGCCTCATTTTCTTAAGAGATGGAAATGAATGACACTTCTTACCTTGCATATTCCTTGGCATGCGCCCTTGTTCTCCATACGATCGAGCGAGTCCCAGGGATTCAGTGTCGAATTTGGGCAGCATGTCAGCGCTGCCGGCCTGAGCTGGAGACTCGCACCGCTCGGCGGAACACCTGGACGCGGGAGGCAGACGGTCCCACAAACACACTTCAAAATGTCCCAAATGTCTGTTTAGCTCTTTATTTCTTACTTTCTGTCTCACACTGTCATCCAGTTATCGGACCATGCTCGGAATGCGTAGCTTGACTCAAGCGGTGCAGACTGTCTTCAAACGGCCGGCTTGCATAACCGGCGCCCGTCTGCTCTCTTTAACTCTAAACTATTTACTTTATCTTACTTGCTTTTGCGCACAGAACTGCCATAATACTGCAAAACACTGGCGAGTGATTCCTTTGATACTTTTCGAAGAGTTGCGCGCTAAATTCGAGAGTTAGTGTCTTACTCAAACTGCAAAGCGTCCGAAATAAAAGACGATTATAAATTTCCCTTAAGCTTCCCAAGTCTTTATAGCGCGTCACCCATTAAAGTCGGACTGTCAATGTTACTTTCAGCCTTTAGCAGACGAGTACGCGCCGGCGGGGCCGCCCTCTCCTGTGCGTAAAGTAGGATTCGGAGTGTCGGTCTGACTGTCTGGAGATGTGGAGACCTGTCCTCCTCCTCCTCCTCGCGGCTTTGTTTACTCCGCTCTCTCCAATCCGGGGCGCATGCGGTCGTCTGACATCATCTTTCCAGGGTCCAATCAGACAAGGAGACCGAGACACATCGCCTCAAACCCTCCAGTTTCGCGTCTCCAAAATCTCAGCTGTTTAATCCCGTTAATGATGGACTTTAAAAAGCGGAGGGAGAACAAGGAAATCCAGCGAGGTAAGGCAACTGCATGTGAGAGCAGACTCCCCGAACGCAGGGAAAGCAAAGGCAGCGCGCAAGGTATGTGGTTTGGAGTGTGTTACAACGGGAGCGTATTGCAGCACACGCACGCACACATGCACGCGGGTACACACGCTTCTTTAATGTTAAATTTGTTGGGGATTAAAAGTCTTCATCCCTATATATCAGCACTCAGCGTGGGTCCGATGGTTTATAGCTATAATTGGTTCAGCTCGCTCAATAATCAATTTTAGCATCATGTTCTCCGCTTCTATGGTCGTCTCGCAGCGACCCCTTCATAAATTTAAAGGATATAATTCAATACGATGTATTAACCTTTCTTTCTTTCTTTCTTTCTTTCTTTCTTTCTTTCTTTCTTTCTTTCTTTCTTTCTTTCTTTCTTTCTTTCTTTCTTTCTTTCTTTCTTTCTTTCTTTCTTTCTTTCTTTCTTTCTTTCTTTCAAAATACGTAAAATATAGGCTAACCTCCGTTTGTTTGGTCAATTTTCTGCAAAACGTGATCAGCGTCGGCCGCAGGCTCAAAACGGCCTTTATTTTTGGATCAAGTCAGCCCCCATTACGCAATAAATTATACATTTGCTTATGAATTATTATCAGTATTTGGCTGAGCAGGGATCATTAGTGATTTGACGTCAGGCTCGGACTATTTAGCCAGTTCCAAATGAAGTAATAATTGGGTCGATGTCCTCAGACCCACACTCCACGCGCTTCAGCACAGGCAAACGCACACTGGCGAGCAGGGTGACCGCCAGGCCCACCTGAAGGGTCACAGAGGGCACACACACACACACACACACACACACACACACACACACACACACACACACACACACACAAGCTCGCACGCACGCACGCAAACACACACTCACATGTCTATCGTTTTTTAAATGTTTTTTTTTTACAGTATATGGGTATTAGTTGTCAGCGCAACAATTTACACTCCCTTCTGAGTGAAATATTTACTTAATCATCTTAAATCAATTAGCATGTATTGCTATGACCCCAAAACACGACCCACCCAATTGTTTAAACCTTCATTAAAAAAATGCTGAGAAGATTAAAAGTGTTAAACCACAGACGCAGATCGCAAATAGAAATTTCTACAGCATCGGTTAAAAAGCTGCATAAAATGTGTTCCATTTCTTCATAATATATTATGGAACGTTGTTCATCTAGTACAATGACAAAATTATAATTTGTTGACACTTAAAAGTCACTCCTCCAAATCTGTATTGAACATGTTCTTCCTCTCTTTTATATGCAATCCAGATGTTACTTCAAGTATTTCAATACCAGTTGTCTTCTAAAAGTTTAGATGACTAAACACTGGCCACAAGACAATATCACTTACATCCAATAGAAATATGTGTTTCAGTTAGTGTAAGTCAGTGCTTTGTGCTAGAAATGCAAACTGCAACTATAAGCTTGTTTTTTTGATCAGGTCCTCTGTGGACGTAACCTGATCCAGTTGTCATAGTTTTTACCACTTTTTCCTTTCCCACAATGCCCTCACTCACACACCCATTTGGTTCTCACTACTCTTTTTGAATATCTCCGTATACTGTTAATGTCACATGTGATTATCATTGATTAATTTCCCCCAAATATCCAGCAAGTCTTTAACCCCTTTGATGCAAGTGTTATGCAATGCATTAAATGACACTAGGTTTTAAAAGCAACATCTAATTATGTTAAACTTTATTTGGGTGACCAGCACAATGTTGACAGGGTGCAGGAGGTTCCACCAATCAGCAGCTTACTCTTAAGGCTAGGCTGTGATTGGTTAAAGCTGGGAGAACTACAGGCAGTGAGAGGGGGGCGGGGAGGGGGGGGGGGGGGTGACAAGGGAGAGGACAAGTAGGGGCAGGGGGCTGAGAGGGGGGATGCAGGTTAGGTTATAAAATGACACAGAGCCTGATAAGACCTTCTCTGGCAAGATAGCACTGCTGGAATGATTAACCTGTATGGATGGAGAGAGAGACAGAGAGAGAGAGAGAGAGAGAGAGAGAGAGAGAGTGCTGTGGGGGAATGTAATGAGGGACACAGAGGAAGAAGGAAAGGATAAACGTCAGGTCAATAGGTTTGAACGTAAAGAGAGCAACAGCATACTAGACCCATTATATAGAAGACAGGGTTTGCTTATTATACATAGCTACAATAAAAAAAAGAATAGAAAATTAATTGAAAAATGAATACTAAAAGACAGAGGGAAAGAGAGAAAGAGCGTCTGTTCCTAAGTGGTGTTTTATTGACAGACAGTTTACAGTTTCAGGTAATAAAAGTCACATCAAACGAGAGGCCAATTCATGCCGACACTATGACTCAAACTTTGGACTAATCCTCTGCCACGTTTCACTTCCAAGTTTGGATTTATCCATGTGCCACACATGCACACACACTTACACACTCACTGATGATTTTCAGCTACAACATTGCTGTAGTAAAATCAAAAATCATGTTTAATATAATGTGGACCTTCTGTGCATTACTGCCTGTGTGTGTGTGTGTGTGTGTGTGTGTGTGTGTGTGTGTGTGTGTGTGTGTGTGTGTGTGTGTGTGTGTGTGTGCGTGTGCGTGTGTGTTTGCGGGCATGTGTATTACCGGTGTGATTTTGCCATTGTGCATCAGTTTCATGCTTGTCTATTTGCATGCAATTCTGGGCTTGTATGTCGTTTGAGTGTGTTTGTGTGTGTGTGTGTGTGTGTGTGTGTAATTTTGTTCATGAAAGAGTATGTCTGCATGTATAACTGATCTGTTGTGATCAAACAATGGCCTTGGAATTGTTACACACAAACTAACATCATTAAATTATAATCAACACATGCTCGCTATTCTTAACCAGGAAATCACCCCTCCACTGCTCACCCACCAGACACACACACACACACACACACACACACACACACACACACACACACACACACACACCCACACACCTCCCCCCTACCTACCTCTGTGTTCTGTACTGGAGACGTGATGTAAACAGTCAATTGGCTCTAAAAATACAGCGGGACCCGGCGTACAGAGCAACGACTCACAAAAGAAAACAAAGAAGGTGGCGGTTTGACACAAACATTGCGTGACTGATGTACACAAAACATAAGATGAAAGGAAGCCGAGTTCTGAGGTGTAGTTTAAGAAGAAGTACTACACAAAAAGATTAAAGCAACAGAACAAAAAGTATAATACCCCCTCGCAAATTTAGTGAACTAAAAAGCATTAAACAAATGGACCATCAAAAACTGCATTAACTCATTTTCATCGTGCCACAAGGTGTAACTAAGAAGTGATCACTTTGTCAAGCTGTTACGGTGTTTCTTCTGTTAAATGGCTGTCTCAGTTGGTCAAACTTCTGTTCTGTCGCCCACTTCTCTCCATGACGTTTATTGTGTTGGACTACAGCCAAGCACCACATTTTATTTGCCCTCTGATGTTTGCAGTTTCTATTATGGGACAAAAGTGCAAAACTATGGCTCATACATGTAACGTGTTAAACGAGGGGCACAGTAATCCCTCCCACCATTCACCAAATCGCTACAGGTAATTATGTTAACAGGTGTTCTGACAACAAAAGTGCAAGTTAGATCAATGAAAAAGAAATGTGCGGTGTGTGTGGCACTGGTTGCAGGCAACACTGAACAAGCTAAAGACAGGACTATTTAGCCTGAAAACATATGTTGTGGTTGAAAAATCAGACTTTGTTTATAAATGATCAAAAAATAAAATTTTGCATATTTAAAAGATGCATATAGCTAAGTGCAGGGCTTACTCCATTAGGACACAGTTTCTGCCTCTTTCTGATTGTCTCTCCCTCATTATTCAGTATATCTCGTATCCCTTTGACTTTCTATTGTGCCCCAGGTCAACTGCTGTTACCTGCTGGACTCCAGGTCTAAGTAGGAGATATGGACAGTCACTGGATTATTGGAGAAAACCGAGTCTGTAAACAGCAAGTGTTGACATTTGGGCTTAGCAGATAAACCTCACAGGGGATCAAACAAAAACTGCCCCGTGTGTGTGTGTGTGTGTGTGTGTGTGTGTGTGTGTGTGTGTGTGTGTGTGTGTGTGCATGCATGCTTGTGAAGGGGGGGGGGAGGTTTGTTGCTGACAACTTAGGCGCACTTTACACTGTGAAAACGTGACAGTTTTCCAGTTTTTGGTTTAAAAAAAAACCCGTTCAGACAAAATTTATCTGACATCTTCACCCGTGCACATGTTTTCAGAGGAAACGGGCCGAAATCGCTGTAGTAGCAGTGTAGCAGCCATGCCAAGCCAATAGTCAGCGGTGACACAGCCTAGTAGATAGCTCTTCCGGTACAATTTGATGCATAAAACCTTACTGTAACCGAAAATTAATGCCACTAACGTTCATAAAGCGGTTGGTGTAAGGTTGGGGTTACAAATATTGTAAAAGACAAGCTTTCTGTCCTCTTATTTCACCGCATTGAACTCGTAAAAACAGAAGACTTGCTGATAGTGAAGGGGCTTCGTGAGCGGATACCTTCCTGTTAGGCGTACTTCAAAATAAAAGTCAACTCACGTGTGTCCAGTGAAATGCTATTAATGTTTAGCCAGTGAAATGCTTTTACTGTGAAGCCGTAGCCTTAATGCTCCTTTTGTTGAACAGTAACTTAACCGCTGCGCGCTGAACTATGGATAGTGTTTTTTAATGTAGAGAGAGCCGTGTCCCTGCCCTGGCATAGAAGCTACACACGTTTATTTGGCTAGAAAAACCGGCAGAGCACAAATCTTTCCCCAGACAAAGTGGCCGGCGGTCTCAATAACTTACTAATCGCTTAGACTAAATTGGCGAGCGTTAGGCTATATTTTAGCCCTGCACGTCACTCTCCGCTGATCACAGTGATGGTGCCGTGGAGACACCGTTCATGTTGTCTTCTAACTTTATAACTCGCTTGTGATGTGGATATTTTGACAGCAAGTTATAGACTACGCATGTGTGAGGGTGGAGCCGTGACGTCAGCGTTATCAGGGGAAATGGTTTCGGTGTTTACAGGAAACCAAAACCGTTAAGTTTTCCAAAAAATCCTCCCTGGGAGGTGATCTCAAAAACCTGCGGTTTCATGCCTGCGTTTGCTGTTTTCCTGTAAATGATATAGTGCAAACGCGGGAATTTTTCCGCGTTTGCACCGTTTCGTGTTGTCGTGTAAAGTGCCCCTTAAAGTGGAAGGGGGCTGATACTGTCTGTGGGGTTTGGTTATCTACATGTCACACGACTGAGAACACGTACAAGTGAGGTGAGCTGGGGAGCACACTCGCACACACACATTTGAATGATTTACACCCATGCAAGAGTTAAAACAGAGATACAAATACACAAGTGATAAACATGCGTCCCGAATATTTTTTTAGCTTGATTGGCATCTCATGAAGTCTCACAGAAAACAGGAGAGAATATTTTGAACAGGGTGAGAAGGAATTAGCAGCAGCATGCTACATCCTAAAAAGAGGAGAGGTTTTGTACGGGAAATGTAGTTCGAAATCATTAACATCAACCCCTGAGACACGGTCAGATAATCAATTATTTCTATTATAAGTCTCATTTGTTTGTGGCACTTACAGAGCGCTGTCATAATTGCTTTTTCAATTATGTTTTAATTTCCTTTTTTTTAATATGCTACACACAGCAGCTATAACACTAGATGATAAAGTGGAAGGGTGCAGGGGGAAGACACGAGGTTAATAAACATACGATGGGCTGTATGTGACATAGAGCAGGTCAAGGCTTGGCACATCCACATGTCTGATGAAATGTCAATCACATTGGAGTGAGGGATGGCAAAAGGTTCGCTAGAGAAGAAGTGGAAGAAGAAAGGATAGAGCATCAGAGGGAGGGATGGGTACAGAGAGTTTGCCCCGGTAATGTTCCTGACAGAAAAGGGGGAGAGGAGAAGACGATGTACATGAAGCAGCTACAAGTCCCACTAACATCTCTGACAGACGGTACGGGAGATGGTGGGGGATGGGTCAAATACAGAGGAGAAGCTGCCCACAGGTTAAACCACCACTGTCTTGAGGATGCAAAGGTTAAGGCTAGAGAAGCATCTACAACTGTAGTATATGGCAAATAAATGATGGGGTAAGGTATGGCGATAAGCAACTTGAACACTTGATTAAGGTTAATAAAAAAACTTTGATTCCCGAGGATATGGGCAAAAGTCATAGGGAAACTGCATGGGTGAGATAATACATTACAAAAAAAAACCTGAATGGATGAGTGGAGGAAGACGATGAACACATGTGTCTTCATACAGGAAACAAGAGGCCGCAGACAGTGTGATGAGTATAAAAAAATGATGAGAGTTGCAGCACCTTTGTAGCTGAGTGCGTACAGTGCATGCCACATAATCACATTGTTGATTATTTGACTCTAGCCCCTGACCCTTGTTGCAAGTCCCCTCTCCCCACATTTCCTGTCCACTCAAACATAAATTGGGAATGGAATCCCAGGACAAAAGTTTTGAAGGCGAATGCACGATTATGCAAGTAGAGATAGGAAGACAGCGATGAGAGGGAAGTGTGAGAAAGCGCGCAAACTAACACGCGCACACACACACACACACATACACACACACACACACACACACGCACGCACACCCACGCACACACACACACACACACACACACACACACACTTCCAACTAGTATAAACATTATGCCCGTAGAATGTACAGGAATATATGCTGCGGTAACTGTGACTCACAAAACCTAACCACTTCTCTATCGTCACTCATACACACACATACACACATGCACACAAGCATCCATGCATGCGCGCACACACACACACACACACACACACACACACACACACACACACACACACACACACACACACACACACAAACCTGCATGTCACGGATAATAATCAATCTGACTTTTTCTTGGATCTTTTCCAAGCACTTCTTTCAATCTGAGGTATAATTTCTGTCACACAGCTCTGACCCTTGACGTTAAATGATTTTGTAAAGGAGCATTAGTTCAATGCCTTCGATGTCAAATCGGAAAATGAGGATATGAGAGCATTTTCCTACAATACAAATACAGTACAGTACAGTCCACTTAAAGTTATGCCCTTCTGTTAAAAGAATGCATGACGAGACTCGAGAGCGGTTGTGTCATCTTAAATACCATATGTTTTCCTGAATCCATTTAATGGCACTTAGAATACCGTGCCTACACACAAATACATTGACATGCACGCACCTCAGGAACACATGCACATACACACACTCATCCCCTCTGCTGTGTTTGTTGCTTTTGCTCTCTAAAACACACACAGACACACACATGAATGCATGCACAGCCATGCACACACACACATACACATACACAAGCACTGAATGACTGCTAGATCCATTAGCGGGTCATGTAACAGTCATTGTTCACGGCTTCGTATAGGCTTCTATGTTCAAGAGCCAGCGGGAGGAACAATAGTATTCTGCAACACTGTCAGGTGTTAAGGTCACAGCAAAAAACAAACAAACCATAGAGTGACATTTCATTGTAAATACAGTATTCATGTGCCTGCGTGTGTGTGTGTGTATGTAAAGACAGAGTGTGTTAATGTTGGCATGCATGCATGAATAAATAACTTCTTATGCCTTTTTAAGCTCCTAGCACTCTCTTATTTGTGCATGTTTGGTACAGGTGCAAGCGTTTGCATCGTCTCTTGGAATTGAATGGATAGCCTGCTCTAAGGTGGAGGTTCAAAACGCCAAAAACAGCTGCAGAAGGAATGTCAGCTCATGGCATTGTTCTGTTCAGAAAGGCTCGCGTGTGGCTCCTTACTCCGCAGTGAATGTTTGGCCAGGGCATTGCTGAGAAAATTGTTCTCGGACTTCTGTTGTTGCTACATCTAATGAACTTAGTAGCCGTCACAGATTGATTTAAGGGTGCACAGTTGAGGATCTCAAAACGCATCCATAAGAACGTAGCTACTTTGTTTGACTTTTTGTCCACATGTCAGCATTGTCTTGGCTAATTCAGTATATTTAATTTAACTTCTTGAGTTTTACTCTGCATTTCCAGCTGAAAAAATACTAGACTGGGCTTTAAACAGCTATGGCTGCAGTAACAAGCCAGCTGTGCTCATGTGTAAAAAAAAACAAGTTATAACTCCATGTTTCCCTTTGACTATCGCCTCCCCATTGGGCTGAGTGTTTCAGGAAAGGGACACAAAACTTGGCTGTGGAATGTGGTCGAAGAGTTTGTTTGAAGTCTAAAAATGTTTCCACTATTTCAGCCATGGAGACACCTGCAGGGAAGCTCAACCTCCTATGCGAATGAAATTACTCCTGTCGATGAATAAAACAGGTCTGACTTTCAATAACAATAACACCAACAAGTAATTCTCTCCTTTGATTCTTTACAAAGCGATTTGTTTAAGTTTTTGAAGTCTACAGCCTAAGGTACGCCATTGATGCCCTCCCGTAAATGTGCCCCAATATCCCCACATTGAAACAATCGTTGTGTCTCAACCCTCTCCCTCTCAATGACAGTTATCGTTTTACTACGCCTTGGCGTGTGGCTATTCATACCAGCTGTAAAAACTTTTTTTTCTCGTATGTGGTAGTTCTTTTCGAGTAGATACTTAGACAGCTAACCATGTGCAACTGAGAACCATTGATCCTCAGTCTTTAATTTCAAACTTTTATAATAAACATCCTGATTTCAATCAGTAGGAGTACTCTCTGGTTGTATCTATCTCTGCAAACACCTGGCCTAAAAATGTTCCATACTTTATTTTAGGGTGTTTTAGGGTGTCTGTTCACTGTCCCCTGGCATATTGTTCCTCATCATGCCTCTCAACAAAAATCTATCGAAGATGAAAAATAAATATCTTTAAGCTAAGAAGCTTGTAAGGTAAGTAAGCAAATGTTTTTTTAGCTAACGGGACAATACATTCTTACACTTGATTTAAAAGATTTAAAGTATTTGGGCCATTTACTCCTGTCTCGTTACCTGGCAAACTTTTGCTCTTTCATGTTACAGTTTTTACTCCAGCAGAGGAGCTTCAATAAAAGGTTCAACACAACTAACAAGCTAAGATAGCGTCCTCTGTTTTTGGACCTAATGGCCTCGCAAAGCTCAATAATGTCGAGATGGCTTGGTATAGGTCAATGTGTCAAAGTTTGAAAGAGCGTAACTCTACGGGAAGCAGTGCAGATGAAACTTGCACAAGAAAAAGACAGAAACCGTTCCAGTGACTGTGCGTGCATTTTTGAAATAGCAATGGGCAAAAGGTATCTCATCCAGGTAAGCTTAGCTCAAACAATGGTAGTTAACGGGAGCAGGTAAAAAGATAAACTTTACAACATCACTAAAGATTCCTGTGTGCTTGACCTTTTGATTAACCATGTAATGTTTTGCTCTATATTTTTACACTTTATTTCATTAGTGAGTGCAACATAACGGGCTAAGCATACAAGTCCCAACAAGCACAGTGTTAAGTGATATTGTAAAATGTATCTTTTGAATTGTTCTCCTTTACTACAAGTGTTTGAGCTAAGCTAACCTGGAAGAGCGACCTTTGCCCATTTCTATATCACAAATGCACGTGCAGTTACAGGAACGGTTTCTGACTTTTTTTTTTGAGCTAGAGAGTGAAGCAAAAACCTCAACATGTAAATGGTGAACTATTCCTTTAAGACATTGTAATGAAAAAGAATTAGACAGGGATTCACTAACTCAAGTAGAAGCAGGCTGAGGCAAAGTGGGCACACACAGGAGTTAACTGCATCTCTTCATCACCAAACAAATGATGGAGTAGTAATGGAACAAGCACCTCAAAGTAATGATGATTAACAAAGGATCTTTGGATGGATTTTTCCATTATTCCCATCATTCAAAATTCTCCATACAGACCTGAATCCAACAAGGACAAAATCTTCTCACTGGGGCAGTTTCAGCCGCCAGGTGAGTGTGCGGTCATTCATGACAGAGGTGCGCTTGTGCACACACACAAACACACACACCTGACTATTTACAATCTCTTCTCTATTCACATCACTGTTAGGTGATCTAGGTGAATCCTATAGGTGATTGTGTGGGTTGTTAACTGCTTTACTCTTCTGTCTGAGACACACATACACGCACACATGGACACACACACAACACACACACACACACACACACACACACACACAGACACACACAGCAATCCTGAGGTCAGTGTGCGGTTGGCTGTAACAGTCTGGATAGTGGAAAAGAGAAAAAAGAGAAAAGAGAGGATGGACTGCTCTTACTCTCTGCCTGTAACACACACACACACACACACACACACACACACACACACACACACACACACACACACACACACATAGTAGTGGCTGGTTGACTGTTGTCTGTGGTCGCGGAGCGGTCAGTTGTGACAGACACATCGTATCCCCTTTGGCTGACCCTTGGTCACCATCACACACACACACAAACAAACAGACATGCACACACACAAATAACTGCACCCAATGGACCATTCCCTTCTCCCTTTATCCAACCCTTGTCCCATTCTAAGAAACTTACCATACCATTCACCACTGTGCTAATGGCACAGAACAGCTAAAAAGGCCATCTTAGAAACACACACCTCCACCCTTGCCAAAATGCATAACATTACAGTAAGATGTCATCTCCAATACATTCACAGGCAAAAAGTCCTAGAACCTTCTTCTAATCCTCCAAATCGATAAAACCTGCTGTATGTAGAATCTTTGACTTTATAATAAAACTTTTTGTTTGTCTTTTTAGCTACGCGTAAACATGTTTTGTGTTGTTTAAAAAAGATAATACACAGGGTTCAAGCTGAAACATTCTTACAAAGTTATTTATGATGATACGAATGCAGAAAAAAAGAAAAAAATGTGTATAAGGATGAACCATACTGCCCTGCCTGGCAATCACCTGAGACAAATCCTCCCTGCGCATCTACTGTTTTTTTGTTGTGAACAGTTCTAAGCCAAATCCTCCACCGATGCCCAGTTTGAAGCACCACCTCTAATCAATGTGTTTCTATTCAATTAGGGCAACTATTGTGCTGTGTCATTGAGAGAATGGCCAATAAAGCCTAATTGCAGTGCAGAAATCCATAAAGTCAGGCAGGTGAAGAGGCTGAGAGAGCTGCTTCATGGGTTGAAAAGAGGGGGTGGGTGAGCATTGTTCTTCCTTGATAAAGCCCCACTCCTGTCTCTCTGTGTGTATGTTTACCTACCGCTCTGTGGAGGCCTGAAGGTATCATTTCTGGTGACGTGTGTGTCTGTGTGTGTGTGTGTGTGTGTGTGTGTGTGTGTGTGTGTGTGTGTGTGTGTATTTGCTTACCTCTAAGCGAGAGGCTGAAGAAGTGGGTGATGTGCAGGTCACTTATTCATTATGACAGCTTGTGAGTGTGTATGCGTGGCTGTTGCTGTGTGTGCTTAAACTTAATGGAGAGTAAATACAAAGATCCTAACCATTAACTGTGCCATAATGTTTGATCATGGGGACACTAGGCAACATTATCTATGGCCAGTTCCTCTCTTTGACTGAAGGAATTTGGTCCTGGAAATTTATGTTCCTTTCTTTTACTCCTTCTAAAACAAGAGGTCGCATGGGGGCAAATACTTTCAGAGGAAAGGAAGTGTACTTTATTTCACCATAATCAATCAGTGACGGATGGAGCTTTATAAATGATGTCAAAATCTAATTTTAAAAGTTTAAAACTATTTTAGTGATTGCCAATATTACAAAGTTCTTCTGTATTTTTGTTTTATTGATTATTTTATCCTTTGCAATGTTATGCAATGATAATGTGTAAAGCCACACACATCAGGAGATCCAAATCAGCCTGTTTATTTTTTCCCGACTTTTTTTAGGTGGTTTATTGCCAAACCTTTTTCAGCATCAGAACCCCACAGTTTCTTAAAATTATTAAAGTAATAGTTTTTAAATTACGTTTTTTACTGCACAATTTGTTAATTCAGAAACTTTTGCTGACCAGCAGGTAAGGGAATTATGTAGGGACGCTTTTTATTTTCATGAGAATATGATTCAAATCAAATAATTCTCCAATTGCAACGCAACTGGTGATAATGGGACTGTCTTTGTGTTGCCTGTTTGCCCCCACAGCCTCTCAAACATATGCAGATACAAAATGTGATCACAATCCTGTTCAGGAGCTTTTTTATCACAAGTAATGCAGTCCAAAATGAACATACAATACTAATAGACTTACACAGACATTAGAAACTATTCAACAACTGTGCATTAGAGTCTAGAATGATCAACGGGGCTCCTTTTTCAGTATCATTGTTTGAGCACGCTTCTTGACTACCAAAGAATCACATTAGTCTATTATTTCTCTTAACACCTCTTTACGAAAGTTCACAGGAGAATTTTGATGGAATTGAAACTTTTATGTTTTCTAAAGTAAGTAAATTGTTTACACATCGAAAAGGTCTCTCTCTAGCCTGGTCCAACCAGACCATCGTACTTCCTTTCATTTGTACAGAAGGTCTGGAGGTGCTGTAATTGGCAAACGTTCACTCACTTGGAGGCGGGTGTCTGTTGAAGTTTAAAACTATTGGCCCTGCCCAGTGCCACAACGTTTGGTCGTCACGTGTGTCATGAGCCGGTGCGTTCCAGTTGGGCAGGGAACTCAGAAATTTCCGACTTCACTACATATTGTGGTCTATGGATCTGCCGGTACCTGGCAACGGTAACTTGCTAGAGCCTAACGTTTAGTTATTTGGACGAGAAAGGTTGTCGGTGTCCATACTTTCGCGAGCAGATGCACTGGAACACAGACAGGTCGGAACTACCAAGTCGAAAGGAACGCAGCATTCAACTGAAACTAGAGTGCGACTTCGACGTCATCGTTCTCAGCCACTCGCTCTGTTCGCTGATTGGACGGCTGTAGATTTTCCTGAGAGAACTGAGAAATTCACCGCACCCCCAGACTGACTACTGAAGGGAAAATGAAATTTGAGCGGAAGTAGGTAGGCGGGCGGAGCCAGGCTAGTCTCTCTCCACTATATCCCCAGATTTCAAAATGCTACACAATACTTTACTAAATGTATAAATGTACATATAGTATCTGCTGTGTGGTCTGGCAGCAGCTGATGTCAGCAATTGCAAGAAGCCTGTGTGACCTTAAGATCACAAGTTTGATTTCTGTAATGTCTCCGTGTCCAAGCAACAAGCCAACTGTATGTCTTGTTAAACTGCTTTTGATCATCCTCCTCAATTCCCACCTGCTCATTTTGGATAACAATGTCAGTTCAACGGGTGAGATGAAAAATGTTGTGTTCCTCACTGAAACTAATGCATTCATTTTACAGTCTTAGCTGACATGACAAATGGAGAAAGGAGGTTGGCTAGCAAACTTTTTCTGACAAAAGTTTGGCCAGAAGGAGAGTTGAGCTGTGAGTTAATTTTTATCTAGGTGGAGTCCCTTCTGCATTGAATCATTTTGTTTGCCAGACGATCAGTCAGTCAGTCAGTCAGTCAGTCAGTCAGTCAGTCAGCCAGTTGGTGAGCTAGCCATTGAATTCACAGTTTTCAATTAGCCAGTCTAGCCATTAAGATTTAGTCACTAAAACAACCAGGCAATGAGTAGGGGATACATCCTGTTTGCTAGACAGAGCCAGTTAGCAGGTAAACCAGCTAGTCTACCATTTGGCCAATTAATTAATTAAATAACCTGTCTAACTGATTGTCAGAGGGAGGTAGCTTACTATTCTAATGGAGCTGGCTGCTAAAATATGTCAACTGATGAGTCAACCAGTATGTTGACCAGTTTGTTTGTGAGCCAGACATCCAAAGATACTTAGTCTATTACTTAATAAATTCAACATTTGTAATTGTATTTAATGAGTTGGTGAGTCAGTCGCTAGTCAGCCAGACAGTAAGTCCATCTGGTGGGTTTCAAAAAAGCCTTATAGGCCTTTTCTGTACATTGTCAGAGCTTAAGAGTCAGATGTGTGTGCCTGTGTTTGCAATAGAGAGATAGAAAGAGAGGAGGCATGTTCCTTCTAAGGAGTACATGTAATGTATAAACTGCACAGCGTATATGTAGGCTATAGTACAGTATGTGCAAGTGTGTATCCGTGTGAACTTGGTTGTGGACCACCCATTGGACTAAAGCATATCTGGGCCTGGATCTGGATTAATTATGGTCCCTGTATGAGGTGGTTTTGTGGCAGGTTGGGTTGTGTGTAGGGTAGGGAGGTGGGAATTCACAGTACACCTGCAAACTTCGTCACTGCAGACCTCAAGCCAGCTCCCTGACATGGAGCAGTAGGTATGTTGGCCAGGGTGAAAATGACTCCCAGCTTTCCCCCCTTCTGGCCCTGGAGGGAAATCTCACACATATGGTTCATATACTCATTTGTCCAGAAGTGAGGAAACATCAAGAAAGAAATCCAGATATGTTTTTAAGGAATGAGAAAATGTAAGCTTTCCAGCTGGAGAGTGCAGTGAGAGCAATTTTCGAAGACATGCAGGCAGAGTCCCCTGTTGCAGAGATATATAGGGGCTGCCCTTTACTGGGACCCCAGCAGATATAAACAGAGCTTCAATCTCATCTCATCGGCAGTGGGTCTTCGGGCGTTACCGAGGGTTTGAGGTGTTTTACCTCGTGCCGATGCCGATAAATCTGTCAGCTGGTGGAATCTGTCTCCGGGCCCCCAGTCAGAGGGAACAAATTGTGGCTTTGGGTTGGAGGGCGGGTTAAGAGGCAGTAGGAAGAGGAAAGGAGGAAGGGAAGAAGAGAAAGAGTGAAAGAGTGAAAGAACGAGAGAGAGGGAGGGAGAGAGAAGTGACCTGTCAGCCAAGCCCATTCATCATCTGGACAAAATGGTCGCCTTCGTCCTTTTCCGCTGACCAGCCAAAACATCCCGGGGTAAGCAAGTTTTAAGGTGACATGTAAGTGTGTGTCGTTGGGTTTCTTTTTCTCTTCTTTGCTGCATTTCGTTGACCTCGTCGTATTACTTATAATTCCTTGTTTTTTCTTTACTTTATTTTCTTTTAAACGATACAGAATTTCCATGCCTCCTCGGTTTTCATCTCGTGCAGTGCGGATAAGTCAGCTGTTGCATCTTCTCCCATGGCATCAGTATTTAAGAACACACTTTGGGTTGGAAATAAGATGAGGTCATTGAAGGTTGGCACTAATAAAGGGTCAGAAAAGTTGTGTGTGGTATTTATAGAAAGCGGTGAGACGGCTCCTCTGCACGTTTCTTAATTATTATTTTTTATACATACAGCAGTCGGCCCCATCCTCTGACGTCGTACAGTTGTGTGTAGCCATTACAAGCTGGCATGCTATGGACCACATTAATGAGGACCTCCAGTTTGAGTGGTCAGGTAAAGTTGGGCCTGTGGCGGCCAGGAAGCTGACAGCTTGGTCCTCTGGAGAAAATGGTCAGCCAGCTTGGGTTTGGCAAGACTGCATTTGTGAGGGGGAATTGTTCAGACTGAATGTTCTAATATGGAGACACATACAAATGTACATACACAGTGGCGTGCACAGACATTTTGGGGGGCAGGTGCTCAGTGCAAAAAAAAAGGGCACAATATATTCTATCGATGAATGACCAAATCATTTTAAGGGTACTTGTACAAAATCCCCCCCTGGCCTAATTACTTTTAATACCCGGGAGACTGTGTTTGGGACCCTGGACCTTGTAGGGGGGTCCAGGTTTAAAAGGTTAAAAAAAAATTGAACCTTTTAAAGTAAAATTCATAAATCTGGTGCACTTTGAGAAGAAAGCTAAGGCTACATCACCTGTGTCAATGTGGGCTATTTAGTACTATTTTCTGGAATAATTTGGAGACACAGAATTACCAAAAGCTTCCGATTTTTTAAAATAATCCCTTATCCCAAATTCTCTCTTTGAAGTCTTCGTTAGGCCCCTGATCTCCGTACTAATAATATCCTATTAAGGTAAATACAAGATTACTGCAAGTCTGGTAACATAGAAATAATTTATGGTTGGGACAAAATAATATAATTAGCTTATATAGCTTCATGACTGATTTAGTACCACCAACCCACTTTGCGTAGTTAAAATAAAATGTGTGGACAGCGTTTAAGATATTTCAATAACATTTGAGGAACATTTCAACATTAAAATCTGAGCATTAAAAGGCCCTGAACAGTTAACACGACTCTGGTCTTGACTCTGACCCTTCATCTTCATCTTCCTCCTTGCTGCTGGTGGATGCTTTCATCCAGGAGAGCAGAGAGCTGCTCCCCTGGGCTGCCTGCTGTAGCTCCCTTTCTTTTTCCTTTCATAACCTCTCCTTTCTAGGCATTATACTGCAATTTGTAAATAAAAACAGACCATCCAACCATATGAATAAGACTGCTTAGTTACATTACAACCAGGCACAAGGCTACTTTTTCTGCAGGCAATTGGGAATTGCCTGCCTGTCATTTAGCAAATAAATTACTGCAAGTGAAGTGTTAATTATATAGCCTAAAGTAAACCTAAACAACACTAAATATTCAGCATACTGATAGAGTCACATGCTGTACCAATGACAAACTCCGCCGACATTAGTTGTGTTCATCACGTCATATCTATTTTTTTTGGGGGCTAGCAGGACAGTCGGCTAATTTATGCTCAGCTGTGTGGCGCTGCATGATAGAGGCTACTTTATAACAGAGACAAATAAATGCAAGTTATAGCTTGGCAACTGAGGCTTACAATACACTCTTGACTCCATTCATGTATGTGTTACCTCGCTGGTGGGACAGGGCAGGGCGGGGAGTAGGTGTGTGTGTGCAGCAGCTGCGGCAACGCGCCTCCGTTTGAGTCCACTCAGTGCGTTCACGTTGACAAAGGAAGTGTGTGAGGAGGAGGAGGACGTTTTTAATCGTTGAACATTTATAGATGATAATGTCGGCATGGGCCACATACTGTAATAAAAAAAACAAAAAACAAAACGAACTTTCAGATTTTTTCTTTTTTTTTTCTTTTTCAAAAGGACACTTGATTGGGCCAGGGGAAAAGGGCAGGTGCTTCAGCACCAGTTCAGGTCTACCTGTGCACGCCACTGTACATACATATACCCAAATCAGGAAGCAATTTCACAAGTTAATGTCAATATTAAGCCACAAACATTAGCAGTCAAAAGTAACGCATTTTTCACGCAGACCCAACACAGACAGATGCAAAAACCAGGCCAATTCCCTGACACACACAAACGAATCAAAGTAAAATAAATTAAACACCAAAATAAAAAAGCATAATGTTAGCGATAGACCATGAATATATATGAAAACATTCTTTCTTGTACAAGCATAAACTGTTTGAACACCAAGCTTTATTTTGAGCCAGTTACATAACCAGTAGAGTAGCAGTTTGGATTAGAAGCAGGTTATTGTGGTGATATTTGCGGTCAAAGTTTAGCTTAACTGTTGGCTCGCCGGGTAGAGTGCGTACCATGAAGGCAAAGTCCTTATTGCAACGGACCAAATATGACTCCGGCCCTAACCCCTTTGCTGCATGTCTTCCCCCTCTCTTCCCTGTTTCCTGTCTTTCTTCACTGTAGCCTCCTATCAAAGAATAACAAAAAAATTAAGCTTAACTGGGTTATTTTGGACCCATGGCTGCCAAGAGGCCAACAGAGCTAATGTGAAGTCCAGAAACCCAACCGTCTGTGTTTAAAGCAGGCGCCAGAAGGCAGACGTGAGCTGACCAATCAGTGCAGACTGGCCTTTTAGGAAAGAAGGGCCTTTAAAAGACAGATCAGAACATAACGAATACATGCTCAGTTAGAGAAACTACTGCTTTTTTAAAATAATAAGCCAAGAGCAGTTTCTAGTAGAGACCCAAAATACAAATTTGAACCTGAAAATGAGCATAATGTGTCACCTTTAAATATCACCTAGAAATGGTAATGGGGCCTTAGATGTTTTGTCAAACACTATCTTTCAAACATAGCATTTGGAGTACAGGTATAATAAAATGTATGGGAATGCACGTTTAGTTTTTATATTGTAGATTGTTTTTAAAATCTTTCTGTTGTAGCCTAACTTTTTGAACTTTTATTTCCCCCATTGAGCAGTCCAGTGACACACTTTGGAAACACCTCTCTTAAAGATACTCTTAATGTTTCTCCGTAATTGTGGGTTGCAGTATGGGGGTTTCTCTCCTGTTGCTGTTATTCTATTAATAGGAGCATCAAATCAATAGAAAAAATTTTAGAAACAAAAGTTTTACTTAAGCTTATACTGTATTTTCTATAGTCTCTCTACTGCCTGTCTTGCACTGTACAAAATGTTCAGTAAAGCATCTGAAATGCACAAGCTTTACAAATGCAGGATGTCTGCATAAGCCGACATCAAACCATCTGAATTGCATACACATCCACACAATATGCCATATATCTTCACATTCATGTACAGTGTGTGATGACTGATGGGCTTCAGTGATGGCCTGTCAATAAGCAGCATGGGCAGGAAATAAAGAGACCCCCCCCCACCACCTTTCCCCAATAGGCAGTAACATAAAGAGAGGTGGGGTGGTGGTGAGGGTGGGGTGAGCAGATAGATCATAGTAACAGCCAATAATAAATGGATCATGCTTCTATGTTTTTAAAGCCAGTGGCAGCTGTATTGAATGGGAAACCTTGTGTGGGGGGAGAAAATAGAGGTTTATTGATCAGAGACAGCATGTCGGTTGGAGTGGTAGGGGGTGGGGTGTTTTAGGCCCGTCGACCTCCAGGAAAATGATGTTAACTCTGAGTGTTCTATTTCATAGACAACCAAGACCCCTCCCCTTCACACACTGCGAGCCACTCATCCCCCTGTCCCATTCACTCCCAAGACACAAACACACACACACACACACACGCACGCACGCACACACACACACACACACACACACACACACACACACACACACACACACACATGCACACACACACCAGTGTTTTTTTATAGATGAGGTGATGATAATTAGGAGGCCTTTAGACTGTGGCCACATAAAGACACGGCAGCGCTCAATTTAGATGTTTGTTTGTGTTAAAGGTGAGGTCCAATGGGGATATTTTTGCATCCATCTTTGTTATTTTTCTTGTGGTCACTCAGTGTGCATTGCACAGAATGGCAGTGAGAGAAAACATTTGACACAGTGAATATGGGAATTTGAGAAGAAGCACTACTCTCCCACCACCATTGCTCACCATAAAAAAATAATCAGTTGTGATTTATCAATGTTAAAGTTATGGATGCTCTGATCCAAGCTGGCATAGTTCACAACAAAATTGTTAGCTTCACAGTCACTGGCATTTCTGGCATTTCTGCGGCCATCAGCGTTCGGTCAGTTCAGCTTATCATCAACTCATTTAAACTAATTCAGTGAACACTTGATCTTAATTACTTTTTTAAGTATGATATGACTCATGGAATCATGGACACACACTGATTTCACATAAATACCATGTACAGTAAATATAATGGGTCATATATCATGGCTGAACCCGATCGTGACTCCATAACACTATTTCCCTTACTATAGACTAGTTTTATTGTCCAAATTTCACTCATCACTTTGCCAAAGTACCTGACCACCATACTGTAACTAATGCATTTTATATCCTACATGCTTTGGTTAAAAAAATAAGTTTGGCGCCACTCTCCCCTCCATAAAACATTTGACACACTGATGGGGTGGTGGCTGTTTGATTTGCTGAAAAGTACTTATTTATTTTCTCAGTTGCCCTCGCCAAGCTTGGATTCCGAAAAGGATTTTTGCTCATTTGTCTGTCCTTTCTTTTCCCGGTATTATTTTTCAATCATTTTCTTTCTCTCGCTCCCTCCAAAAAACCCCAGTCGCATGCAGACTGGGTCGCCGACCAATTTAAACAGCAAGGTTCTCGGCAGCTAAACACCGGCTAGCAGGAGTGCTGTGGTCTCTGCAGCACTTTGTCTGTGGCCACACAATTAGGGATTTAGGTGTGGCGATAGGAAGAATGTGGAAATCGGATCACAGCAGCACACACCCATACTAACTCTCTGTTTCTTTCTTGCCCCTTTTCTTTTTCTTCTACCACGTTCCATCTTTTCTTCCTTGTCTTTGTGAGTATCTCTCTCCTCGTTTTTTCTCTCCCTCTCTTTATCTTTGCCCTGTCCCTATCCGTTACTCCCTTTTTCCACTCCTCACCACCATTTTCTCTAATAAAAGGTACTCTTCTCATCTCTCTATATTATTTTCTTTCAGCATGCCTTTCATCGTTTAAACCACATCACTATTTCCAAATTTTATCCCTTCACCCTCTTCCTGCCTTAGCAGGAACCCAGGACTCCATTCGTCTGACCGGAATGAGCCGTTAGGTTTTCCTCTTTTGTTCCGCTTCCTCTCCCCACAGACACTGAACCTGGAGAGAGAGAGAATGGTATATGTAGTGGTAAGTAAAGGTTGAGTGTGTATATTTAGAATGAGAAAAATATGGCGGTATAGAGGTACGACTACGCACCGCAGAAAATGACAAACTTAACGAGGGATTTCACTCTGCATCTAGACTCATGCAAGTTGATTTTAAGAATAGTTTTCTTTGAATCATCTCAGTACACTTGAAGGTATCTGGTTTCAATAGATGTCATTTTCTACTAGGTTGATTGATTGTGAAATATTTCATTGCTGTTGCTCAGAAATTAAAGTCAGGGTATTTAAAAAAAGGGGTTTCTTCTTTCAAAGTTTAATTTCTTATATCCTGAACCAAGGCTGCCAAGTCTGGCTGCAACATAAAATCGCTTGCCAAACTTGTCAGTTTTGCCATGTGAAAGGAAGGGAGTGAATATTTATAAGCTGTGTTGTGTAAAAGTCTTTCTCTCAGTTTGTCTGAACCCCGTCTGTCCAAATACACGCACACACAGAGACAGAGACATTTTAACATGCCATCTGTAACCTGTGCAGCAGCAATGGGAACCTATCCATCAAACAGGACCTCATTGAGGCCTTCCTGTTACAGGATTTTTTCTTTCCTCTCTGTGTTCACCGCAGTCACCCTGTGTGACGTGGATGGCTTTTTTAAAACTCATCAGGGTATGAAAATAAAAACTTAAATAGATGCCATGTTGCTAAGAAATACATGCATGAACTATCACATGCATTAAGATGCTCACATTGATATGGACTGGACGAAGAAATCATGAAAAAAACATAAACAACATACACTGTATTGTCTTGGAAGTAGACTCTACCATCCTTCATTCACCATATCCTCCCAAATAGGGTTGGGATTATGCTTGTGATGCTTGTATCAACTTTCTGGTTCAAATACTCCCATATATAGGGTGATCATTTGATAGTCTTGTAAATGTGAAGGCCACAGGATATGAGTAAAATCATTTTAATACTCTCCAAACCATTCATTAAACCTCCTGCCTTTTGTCACTTATATTGTTCAACATATACCAATATCAACAGTGACATACACAATGAATACCAGGTTAATTCAAAATGTATGTATGTGTGTAAATGTTTTTCTCTGCTACTGATCTACTTTAGCTCAATTTAAGTTGGAACTGTCATACCGTTCCCACACAGACACAGACACACAGACCCACAACTTCAAGGCTCAAAGGGACGTGAACTGTTCCTCCCAAATGCATCACTATCTGACAAAATGCAGCCTGGAAGAAGAAGCATTTTCAAAGAAAAATTCCACATGGATCGAAACAAACTGCTTCAGCTATGACTTATCAAATCCATGTCGAGACCATTCTGCCTTTTGACCCATAAACTTTCCCCATTATCGCCCCAGACTGTCACCAACTTATGATCCATGCTCCCCATAACCCCTTCATTCATCACCTCCAATTAAATCAATTATCATTTCTGGGATCGGATCCCGACAAATCACAGCGGTTGATGGGGCAGGTAGGCCCGGGGCGGTGGGGGCATTCGGACAGGCAAAATGAGACAGCAGACAGATAGAGTCATCCTTCATGCTAAGTGGGATTGTCCTGACGCAGGCTGAGATAGAACCCGAGGTGTTATGGACCTCTTTGCCTTGACTTCCTCTGGCCTCAGCGGCGGTGTATGGTGGAAAGCAGACCTGGGTCAAACAGCGGCTGAATAGTTTTGATCCAAAGTGACATAGCTGCCATTTTAAAATTACAAATTGATTGATGGCACAAATCTTAAAAGCTGCAGGATCAACTTTTCATACCAGATTGCAAAGTAAATGGGATGTATGCCTAACACTGTTTGTCCGTCTATGTGTATGTGCCCAATGTTTAAGTGTCCAACCTCCACCATCCTCCTGATTTTGGGAATGTGCTGGGTATAAACAATATGTTGTGACAAATGAGGTTATGCCAGCAGTATCAGAACAATGCATGCATTGCCATTGACTCATTGCAATTACAATAAATGAAAAAATATGGAAAAAAAAGTTTCTTCGGAGCACTCTAGGACACCAATGAATTGCTTCTAACTTTAATGGTAATATTTCAGATTTTAATTGACAGTGTCTGCACTGAACTATTCTTGCAACATCAATCATCATTCATAATGTCAAAACTGATTAAAAAGCAAAGTAGTCACATTATTTGGTAAATATTAATTAGAATTAACCCTCCTGACCCCAAAGACTAGTATTAACAACCTCGTCATTGTTTTGGCTTTACAGAAAGTCGTATAAATAGGTGTGCCGAGCAAAACTTGAGGACAGCTTTAACAATTATCTTCAGTGTAAGATCGTGTATAGGATATAGCAGCTATGTGGACCTAAACAAATAGGACAATATCAGAAATTAAATTGATCCCTTCTCACCTGAAAATTCCTAAAAAGCTACCCCCCCCTTTCTGAGTTACTATTGACCTATTTCGAACCTCTCATTCCTAGACTCATGTGATAAATTATGTGAATTGCGATCAATTATTTGAAAAAGTCTCAGTGTTTAAGGTCATGCCATATCAGACAGCCCAACTTTGAGTATCTAAGAACCTTTATTCACCTTCTGAAGAGGGTAATTGTTCATATATGTATATATATATATATATATATATATATATATACAAATACATGCAATTTACGACATAGATGTGACAATCTAAAATGAAGATAGTCACATTCACCACCTTGATTAGAACTACACCAAAAAAACACTTCAAGAGAGAAAAGTAAAGAAAGTCCACTACCGTTCATCCAGTCCTTACCACGGGACCTAAGGACTGGAATAATAAAATACTAGGTAGAACCTGGGTTACTTTTAGAATGTTAGACATTTTTTTTAAATTGAATTGGAGTGTTTTGTTCACATTGATTAAAAAAAAATTACTCATCACCATACTGAAATTATAAACTTCCTGTGGATTTATAGGTTTCAAACTATAACAGCAACTTGTTCCAGAAGTATCCAGAGGGAATGGCAGGAGGACAAAGACGGCAGACCTTGATCTTAAAATGCTTTCATGGGAAGAAGGGACAGGGGAGCAGACAGACAGATAGAGATAGACAGGGAGATGAGAACACATGGGGTAAAAGGGATTTCCTGAGGCGATGGTATCAATACGTTTAACATGTCCTCTCTGTTTTACTATCGCACCACTGGGTTCCCACCCTCCTTCCCCACATAAAACACATCATCGAGTCCTTCCTTTCCTCGGCAGCTTGCAAAGATGTTGACGGATGTTGGTTCGGACTCAAGGATGGGGATGGTTGCCAGAAGCTAAGTCTTATCTTCTCCTTAACCTGTGTCATGTTTGAGAAAAAATTAGAGTATAAAAAAGAAACGCTACAATGACACACCAACTGCAACATGTAAGGTCATTTAAAATATGCAATAACCCTTTAATTAATGTGACTTCAAAAGACCAAGCAAAGGAGAAAGGAGATTGCAATGTTTACCAAAACAAGGTCTTTACCTGGTGATTGTTAGCCATGGAATTTCTGTACCTCATATTCATTTATTGGTCACTGATTATGATTTGCACTGTAGTTTTCTTAAGTATGAATGATTAAGAACATTCATTATTTCATCATTCTGTTGTGGTCACTGAATATTGATAATTGTATTGTATTGCATTGCAATGGCAACACACACACACACACACACACACACACACACACACACACACACACATACATACACACACACACACACACACACACACACACACACACACACACACACACACACACACACACACACACACACACATCTGCAGGTGCTGCATAGTAATTATCTGCATCAAACAGTGAAAAAATACCCACACTGCACTTATTTTCAGCTTTTTTATTCTACACATCACAAGTATATCAAGCGGGGTACAACACAGTGGTTTATAGCAGACAAATCAATACAATTAAAAAAACATTAATACAATGCAAAAGGCAGCAATATAAGTTTTCCAAATACCCCTCTCTCCCACAAACACCCTTTTCAATACCAGACAATATTAATACATTTCCAGGGTAAAGAAAACAAAAACTCTGACCCTAAAGTGCATTATGCCCTATCTCAGGAGTTTAAACAACTCAAAGATGATTTTAATGGATTTGTTCTTTCCTTCAGTATTTGTATGTGCGATTATTTCCCACCCACTGGTTTCTGTTCTCATGCAATGTGGGACAAGAAAGACGGGATGGGAAGAAGAAGAGGAGAAAGCATAGACTGCTTGAAACCGGGGGGTGGGTGGGGGTACAGAAAGATAAAAAGGCAGAGTGGCCAAGAGAAAAGAGAAAAGTGAAATTGAAAACGAGAGAGAAAGTGAGAGAGAGAGAGAGAGAGAGAGGGAGAGAGAGAACGAAAAGGGAGGGGAGAGGAGTGAGTTTGAGGCCTGCGGTGGATTGTGGGCTGGGGCTGCTGCTGTCTCAGCATAGTCAGCCGACCGGTCTAGCCTGAGGTGATATGTTTTCCTCAGGAAATATCTGTGGAGGTTAGTGGCTCTATAGTACTGGGAGCCCTGCCGGCTGTGAGCGGCCAGGGAGGGCGGTTGTGTGTGTGCGTGTGGGGGGAGATTGGAGCAGCAGGGCCGAGGGCTTTAGAGCAGCCCCCGGAAAAGGGTTGAGGCATGGCTGACACACCGAGCTCTACCATGACAGGGCTTTGACAATGTTTCCATGCAAGGTGAATTTGCTGTAGGTGCCGAGTGGTGTAAATAAATTAGAGAGCAGGAGCACTTAAATTCTTTTGAGCATATACTGGTTACATTTTTGGCCAGTGGGTCATTGCCTTTTTTTAGATAATGTTCCTGTGCTTTACAGCGAAACCACTATGTTAGGCATGAACATATTGCCCTTTTCAGACGGAATACTTGCATCTGCAGTAAAGTGTGTTTTTTTCCAGAATGAAAAAAAGGGTGCAGATTTTTAACTGACGTCCATACATCCTGACATTGAGCAACTGTTATTTTTTACATGTACGGAGGTAATTCAACTCACTCAACACATAATTTGTTCAGTAATATTTTAAGTTATTTTGAACATATACTGTCAAATACTGCATGCTATAATTATATGAAGATTGAGCCCAAAAAAAAGCAGAATGTTTTCCACACAGAAAGGAATAGTGCTGCTTGCTATAGTAGACTGATTTCCAGTCCGAAGAAAAAAAAGGATAACCTTTAGAAAGTTAGGATAGGAAGGTGACCATGTCCATGTCTGTTCAAATGAAGGGTTAATGATGCCACATAACAAGTATTCTGCTTCTTTTTTTTTTACCAACTGGAAAAAGTGTGTCCTCTACAACTGAAAATAAAATAAAATAAAAAGAATTGTAACTGAAACTCTTGGTTGACAAAATGAGAATTCCATTACAGTATGGATTTAGATTTAGAGACAATGAACAATAAATATCTGACTATGATTTGTTTTAATTTCAAACTATGTGAGACACACTAATCCCAGCGTAATTAGAAGTAATTAAAAAGTTTGTTTTCATCTGATGAGAGTATGTTTATATAGACTGTTCAGGATGTTTGTGTGCTGTCAGTTTTTTCCAGGAAGTATTTGAATGGTTTATTAACTATTTCCCCATAGCAATAGGACCTAATAATTAATATATTCACTCCAGACTAGATACAGTATATACGTACCGTTTAAGAAACATATGTGGACACACACATGCTCATATGTAAAATGAGCATGCGTGTGTTTGTGTGAGTGTGTGTATTATAATTCCTCCCCTGTGCAAAGACTTCCAGGATCCCCATTTGTTGATCACAGAGGGATAGGACGGAAGATTATGCCTGGATTTCCGTGTTTCAAACAAATCACACTGTGAGCACAGAGGAGTGAAACAGAATGCATATGGAAACTAGCTCACCAATAGACACATGCATACAGTCACAGGCACATAGTATCCTCAAATGGGCCGTACGATACACATTGTTGAGGAAGCATTCTGTGTTTGCATTTTGAATTCTAGGATATAATCAGAATTGTCTTGAGTATGAAAACCATATGAGGAATTGTACATATCCCTTGTGTTGCTCTTGAAGGAAACCAGGTGACAAGTTCTTTGTTGAGAGAAAACCTCAACATTACAGCCAAACATTTTTCAAAAGGTACCACTTTGGTACTTTATGTACAGTCTCTTCTACAATACTTTAGTACTTTTATTCAAATACAATTGAATATTTCTGCCTTTTCTCCAGTGTGATTAAAAAATAAAGCTTTCCAAGTTCCTTACAATGGTAGGTGATGTAAATACCAGATTGGATATTAAAGGTACTCTGTGGAATTCTTCACCACTGGTAGTGCTAAAGAGCAAGTACGCTCAGGCATACGTGTGCATGCATGGATGGATGCAAAGCACAATCGTGCCGCACCAATGAAGACATTTATCAATGCTCCAGCTATAAAGCAAAGAGGGCTGTAGGCAGATATTGATGTAAACAATGTATGCAATTATTTCAAAAATTAAATTCTGCTAATGCTTTATTTTTGAGGGAAATTCATTCAGCATATTACACACGATGCATTTTGGCGAGAAAAGCAAATTCACCCATAATAAAAAACACAGCAAGAAGAAAAGGTGTACTTTTAAGTAACTGATAATGTGTATTTCTTGCACATTAGGTCAGTAGTGCACATAGCCCAAAGGAGGTGTTCTGTTTCATAAAAGGTTATAGAGCATGCATCACAGCTTTATTTACTTTATTTACACAGAGACTAATTTGTTTACAGTAATGACAGGAAAGACACCCTTGTTGACAAACTCTTCCTGGTTTCTAGGTGTTGCAATTGCGGAAAACAATCAATTTCTTCCTTGTTGACAAGTGTTTGTTTACTTGGAGGAAGTTTTAAGGTGCCAAAGCAGGTGAATGACTCAGAAGTTGGACACTCGTTTTGCACAGCTTGAACAATGAAACCAGCCAGTAAATAGGAAACCAACAGGAAAAAGGTGATATGAATAAATAACTGCATATGAAAATATGGAGGTACTTTAAATAAACATGTGCATACATTTTGTATGTCAGTAGGTTTCTTTGGTTGCTTGTTTGTATACAAACGTGCATTCAATTGAATTTGTGTGTGCATCTGCACCTGCCAGCTATCACGTAAATATCTAACTTTTTTAAGAAACAAGTTATACCTCCATTATTTGTTGGTGTTCGTGTGTATGTGTTGCTTTAGCAGTTCCTCCTAGCTATCTCAGGAAGAGATAGAAAGTCCAAGTCCAGTGTTGATCGATGTGCTCTTGCGTTCAGAGGAAGCAACATGTGTGTGAATTTGTGTGTGTGTGAGTGTGCAGGGTGTGTGGAGGGAAAGGGGGCCAGTTATTTTGGAACTGCTCATACGGAAATGGGACCAAACCCAAAGAGGATGCAGATAGGGTTGTCAAGTCACACAAACACACACACACACACACACACACACACACACACACACACACACACACACACACACACACACACACACACACACACACACACACACACACACACACACATACACAAAGACACACACACAGACACACACACACACACACACACACACACACACACACACACACACACACACACACACACACACACACACACACACACACACACACAGACACAAAGACACACACACACACACACACATGCTCACATTTGTGAAGCCATAGTGTGGTAAGTGCATGCGATCACATAAACACACTCATTCGTCTGAATAAAATAGGGCTGCGGGCCAATGATGAAGTGATGATGAAAGATCAAGTAAATATTCAAGGTAACAGCCCAGTAAAAATAAACTCCCTCCTGCCACAGACACTTGCACATTACAATCAATCTAATCAATCAGACTTTAATTGTAAAACACTTTTCATACAAGCAAATTTAGCACAAATTGTGCTATACTATACATACTATTTACTCCGACACTGTGGCTCTCGAATAAGTACTCAATAGTCAAATTTTACCTGTTGAATCTAAACTTGTATTCTGTTGTCGGCCTTAAAGCTCTGTGTAGTGGCTCCCCTCAAGATGAGTCAGATTGTTATACTGTCCCTGCTACTGTCCAGTGGTCTCCCTGAGTAAAAGCAACTTCCAATTCAAGATTCATCTGCTCCATGCATTTGCGTGACTGCACTAGGACCAAGCAAAATAAAGTCCATCTTAGAATGTTACTGCTGCCTAAAAAGTTAATGAAAAATGTTTTCCCGCCAAACTGATTACATATTTCTCTAAGTTTTCCTATTTTGTATACTATGTCAAAAAGATTGATATAATGAGTTTCTTTCCTTTCTTTCAATGAAGTCTCTCCTGAATCATGTATCTCTGAGTATACTTCATACACAACAGGAGCCAGCAATGGTTGATACCATAATTCTCTATTATTTTACGTAGAAATTTAATCTCACTCCGTTTTAATCAGACTGACTGTAAACTTCATGTATCACAATGTCAATCTGTTACGTTTAACTAGGACCACACTTACCATGGACATTTTGAAAAACAGAACTGAAAACCTGCTCCCTTGTTTAATCAGAATGAACAGATAAGAGGTTAAAATGGAACATATATAATTTTCTATGTAGGTGGCTGGTATTCTTAGTTCATTCATGTGTTCTCTTTTATTTGCCTTGAGCGAGGGGGTCATAAATCTATACCAGAAAAGTCAAACTGGAGGAGTTTATCCTCCAAAAATACTCTCGGTTTTCCTTGTTAGGGGTGAGAGGGCTTCACGTGTGGTCTCACCTTAAATAAAAGAGTTAATATCACAGCTGGGATAGGGTACCCGTGTGGTAAGTTCCCAAACAGAAACACAATCTCAATTCTCCCAAATAAACTGATCCCATATCTTTCACTGTCTTGGACTGTGGCTATTGAGGACACACCTTTTCATATGCATCTTGTATCTCCACAAAGGTAGCCATGGAGAGTGTTTCCTTGCAGGCAAACATCCCCTTCATATCCAGCATCTCTTCATATCCAGTCCAGCATCATAAGTGGTGGTCGAACCACAATGTTTTCTCAGAGCGGTTGGTTACACTGTTCTCCACCCGCGGTTGCTAGACCAAGGCAAGGGAAGAAGCTTGTTCAACATGTTTCCCGTTTAAAAAAGTTTCTGCTCCCTCCCTCCTTCTTAAATACCACCCAAGTGTTGGGGAGCCTCCTACACTAAGTAAGGGTAGGCAAAATGTGTTCAAAATGAATCTTGTGACATCACATGATTAACACTGCTTCAAAAACAGACTTCCAATGAATGTTGTGAGCCCCAAAAAGCAATTCACCTCAAAACGGCGGTGGTCCATAATCTGCTATGCATTAGAAATATCCAACCGCAGAAAAAGAACTTTGTCACAGACGTCACAGAGGTACAGCATCAGCATTTAAACACACAGAAGCGAGAAGGTTCTTTAGAGATTATAAAGGCTATTACTGCTGCTGCAGTTGTGTTGTTTTTCCTATGGTTATATGGATATAAAGTATCTTTCTTTTTACTTTATTTTGGTTGGAACACCTTCTGAAAGCAGCAGACAGGGTGGGTTCATGACTTGAATAAGACTTGGGACAAGGCTAAGGATTTTGATCTATATACAGGGGTAGAGAACCAGTTTTATCTCACACAATATTTTGGGCTTGACTGCTACTCACACAGCAGCGTACTGGGTATAACATATTCAGCTTATATGGCTAATCTGACCCATATAAGATATATCAATAGCCATTGAACTTTACCCAAAGCATCAACATGATTTCATTGAACATCAAGCCAAACATGATTAGCTGTGGTCGAGGATGGGTTAGCTTTGCCACAGTCCTCTATAATCCAACACAGCCCCCACCTACCCAGAGCACATAACTGGCAGATTCCAAACCGACTGCTATGTCCACTAATTTCAGCTCTTTCCATCCCTCATTTGTGTATGTTGACCTGGAGCTGGGAAGCACAATGTTTTCTTACACTTTCAGTGGGGTTCTTAAGGACCAACATGGATTTAAAAAGGAATCCCAAAGGTGGATATTGGCTTGTGGCTTGTGTGTAGCACTGTGTATGTTCAATCAAATGTCAATCTTTTCTGGACAACAGCCATTCTGTATGGATAATGTCTTGGCAGAAGGGAAAGTATTCACAATTGCATTCGTATGTCTATAGCAAAGGAACATGGGTCCAATATTTTGACCCCATCTGAAATGGACCTGTGGAAAATCTTGAAGCCAATCTGCAATAATTCATTTTCTATCCGAACAGATGGAACCCTTCATTCTCATACCTCTACAGCTTCTGAAGTTGCTGATTCTTTGAATGCTCGGTAAGGATTTGAACATAAGTCTATCCTGTTAACTAAAACACATGGTTAGGCCTATAGCCTAATACAGTGGACCCCCTTTGTTCATAGTACTAGGGTACAATGTGTGTGCTTCATTCTTTACTACACCTCATTGATACAGGCTATGAAGCGATGAAAACATTAAAGTTACACCCCTCCTCCCCAATACAATCTGTCACTGTGGTTATAACACTCTTGGCCACAATGGGACTGACCTTCACCAAAACTCAATGGATCTGTGTGACACACACCAATCCATCCACAAAATTAACAGGCATTGCCATCAACAAGCTTATCGAGCGTATCACCTCACTATTTCATGAAACAAACAAGAAACCTTTCCTGTGGTGAAAATTTGCCACTACGTATATGTAGATTTGTAAATACAAAAATAAAAGACACAGAAATTATACTAAAACATATTTTTTCCAGGTTACGATCAGCAAGATCTAAACAAATCGATTTGCAGCATCTAAACAAGTGTAAACAGATGGTACTAAAACAATATTTTTCTCTATGCAGCCAGCCTTTAAATAATGGTGATTTTGATTATTTTAATTCCAACAAATACCTGCTGGAATAAAATCCTTTTTTCGGTTGAAAATCCCCTGAAGGAATTGAACCGATTTTAGACTATAATCCCTTCATAATGTTAGACTACACTTTACAGACATTAGGCCTTTAAAAGAAGACACTGACATATAAAACCCAAAACTACAGATGTTCAAAGTAGTGTATGAACAGAGTCTTTCAAACTTCATCTAATTGCTACCAAAGCCAACACTGCCCTTATGCACAGTGCAGTATACCTACACTAACAGGTCAAGTTCAGTTATCTTTTTTATTTTTCACCTAATCAACATTTAAGCTGCGGTAACCACCAAGTCCACTGTCATCATAAAAGAGCTCCTTTCTATTTATTACCAAGAGTGCCTGTGACCTCCACACCACAGCTCTGGATAAGTTGGTAGGTTCCTCTTATTCGGACGAGGGAAGTCAATTAATTCATAAATACTTTAGCACGTTTACAGTAAGGCGAGGGGAAGATGGCTATTGATTGATCCCACTAACACAGCAGCCCCACCTCCCCCCTTCCTCCATGTGGAGTATCTTAATGAACCAGGGGCTTTTCTTAACCAAGAATAATGCAATCAGAAAACAAAAGAAAACATAATGATTTTCATCCTCAGTTAAGTGGGGAAGGACTTGGATAATATGAATTGGCTTGCTGTGAGGAGGATGTCAGGGGCCGGTAATTGGTATCTGATGAGCATTAGTGATGGGATATATTTATTATTTCAGTGTAAGAGAAAGGCATGGGAAGAAATAATGCAAAACAATTTTTTTTTAAAATATAAACTAAGCTGGATGGCTCTAGATTCTCTGTTCTGACCTTTGAGGAAATAGCAGTGAAACAGCAGAAATAAGTGACCTCATTTTTACAGCACTAACACGGTCACACCTATGGTGACCCAAACAGATCTAAGTATCACAGAACTCAGCACTTCACAAAAGTAATTTTCACTCCCCGCTCATAAACAACAAATGATGCAGAAATGATTAATCTGTAAAGTAATATCTTCAAAACTTAAAAAGAGACAATATTTCATAGTTGCTTGACAGGGAAATTGGTAATTAAATAGATTCATCTCAGCAATGGAAGAGAAAGCCCTTCCAATGGAAACAGCTCCTATCAGGAAAGTCCATGTTCATCTGGCTATTACCCCTACTTAGGTTTTATGAATTACCGGCAGCCCATCAGCCAAGCAATATCTCAATAGAATAAAATATGAATGCAATTTGAAGCCGATTTTATACCCTTTAAAAACTCATGCAGACATATGAAACACTTCTAGGGCGGACTAATGTGGGAAATATTGAGCTAAGTAATTGCAGCTGTTTCATCAATAAGCTCTGTAAAGTAGATCATTAGAGTGAAATGTGATTAACACTGAAGTTGTTCAGTAGTGTGGAGAGGCATTTAGGGAAATGGAATAAAACAAGTGTACTGCATAATTAACATAGCACAAATTACTGTTGATTAAAAAAATGATGAGAGGATACCGATCAAACATGATATGTACACTTACAATCAAGCATTACAATGTGTTGCATTTCATAGATAAAACCTACTGTTGTGTGACAATGACGATGATTCTTGTTTGTCTGTAATCTAATTTCACTGTTTCCTACAGTGCAACTGATGAGTGTCAAATATTCTCGGAGTAGCGAATGAGTGAGAACAGCGGTGATGCAACAATCATAACAATGAATTGAGAAAAAGTTATCACCTGTAAAAACAACATGATGACAATGATGGTAATGACACAGAAATCACAAAAGTAAAAGTAAAATATTAAGATATACATTATATAATATATGCAACATTTAGCCCAAAAATAAACAAGAAAATTAACTAAGAATTATATATTAGCAACACATTAACCTCAGACAGCTATCATAATGGCCAGAGTTGTTAACTTTTACAGATCACAGAAAAACAAAACAATTCCACATCAACAATAAAAACAGCTTTAAAAATAACATGTAGAAAAAGTTGCAATACTGCTGCCTGACATACTGTATTTTTTATTACAGTTTCCCCCTATGTATTACAGTATTAACTCAATGCAATATCTTACTATATATTGTACAGTGGGTGTTAAAAAATGGAGAAGCCCAAGATCTAAATATCAAGTTATTTAATGTTTTTTTTTTTGTTTTACTTGGATGAGTGGATGGAATCATTATAAATAGATTATGGTAAGCAAATTTAATTAATCAATTAAACACATAAACAAACACAAACAACGTCCTCCATATTTTTGCAGGAGTTTCAAATAGAACTACTGTATATTCTTCATATATGTGTCATGTTTACATTTTACAGTACATAATATTTAAGGATTTACTCATTAACAAACACAACAAGCTAAAACTACAACGTTGGGGTGACTTCTTCAAGTTCAGTGTACACATTTATAAAATACACAGATGACATAAGAAATGGTGAAAATGAGCAACGAAAAAAAGAGGCTGCATTATAGTGTCTGTGTTTGTGTGAGTGAATGTATAGGCAGGGGCCATTTGTTCTCCTCAGGGCCCCCGGAGCAATCAGTCCGTCAATGGAGGTGGAGCCCGGCTAATTTTCCACCCCTCTTCCCACCCCTCGCTCGTTCCTAAGACGGATGCTTTGGGTAATAAGGCTAATCAATACACTTCCTCAAAGTCCTCCTTACTCGCCCGGTCCCAAGACATTATCAGTCGTTTGTCATCAGGAATGTCACTTGTCCTTATCAGGCATCACCATCTTGTTTACAGTGTGGTGCTGCCCGCCGCACACACCCGCTCAGACTCGCACACACCAATAAGCCCCATATAAGGGGCCACATGCAAACATGCAATAATGCCAGTGTATACAGTTTATACAGTACACAAGCACACGCACACACACTCATACACCCTCTTGTAAAGACACACACCTTATATGAATGATACCAAAAGCTCACACACACACACATTTTCCAATAAAGAAAGTGGCCTCCTGCTACCTGTATAACAAGCTCATACACAAACATATATACATATACACACTAAAATTACACACACGTTTGTACATCGTCAGCGCACATGGCGCACACACACACACACACACACACACACACACACACACACACACACACACACACACACACACACACACACACACACACACACACACACACACACCTCCCAGGCTTTGACTTTGATGAATAGACACATGGGTGCTCTGTGACAGGTTACACTGCACAGAGGTGTCAGGATCTATACGGAGAAATTAATCAACAATGACAACAGCGTCAGCGGCTCCTCTCTACCAGCCCACTGCTCAGAATGCTGTAATTCGCCCAGTATGATTACCCCAGGGTCCTGGGGGTGATTGGAACCCCCATCTTAATTAATTAAGCATTTTGCCAGCAGAGATGTGTCTCAGGAGTGCTATGCAGAGGCACACACACACACACACACACACACACAGTATCTTTACCTGAAGTCACCCGACATCTCATAAAAGTTATTAGTCTGAATGAATGAATGAATGAATGATTTGAATGAATGATTTTATTTGACCATTTTGATATAAAAACATGAACAGCACTCTGTCACACATTAAAATACATACAATAGCCAGGGATAGACACAAAAAAGCCCGAAGGCTTATTTCCATTGTGGTCCCTGTACACAAAACATACACAAAATATACACATACATAAAAATCACACACACAACAATGACCCCCACTAAGGCAAGCCTAATTATGCCAAAGCCATTTTTTTAGGGCCTTTTTAAAATTGCCCAAACTCCCGACCACCTTGAGTGCTCCCGGTAACCTGTTCCACAGTGCAGCACCCGTATAAAAAAAGGAAGCCTTTCCCTCAGACATGGACTGAACTATGAATGCTGTTCTGCTGTATCTTTTTTTATATCAACTGCTAATAAATTCAACAAATAATTAATATAATTCAAATTTTAGTTTATTAGAAACATTATGAATTTTTGCCATTTTGAACATGCCATTTTCTGTTTATTAAATGTATCAGCACAAAGTGATGAAAATCCCAACATTTGGTGACACATGGAAAAGAATCAACCACTCTGTTATGCAATAAGTAAAACATGATTACATAATTATAGGAAACATTTATGAACAAAAACATGTAACATAATACATTGAAAATTGAAAAGCGAAAATATGTAGTTATATTATTATTACATTATTGTTTTCAAAGCATTTAGATATGAAACTACATGAAACATTATTACATCTATTTTTAAGTTCATTGAGAGAATAAAATAATTAAGGGTGTATTCACACTGGGAAAGTCCGCTAGTTCACTTGCTTTGGTCCTGACCAAATAGAGTTTAGATTTTTTATTTTTTTGGTGTGGTCCACTTTCATATTGCCCCTTTTGCAAGTGAACCAGCTTTAAGAAGTAAAACCACACGTGATCTGAGGTCATTCATTCATTGGGCAGACATTCTGGGGTGGAGAGAAGCAGGAAGCACGAAGTGTAAACTGCGAAATATATAACTGATACGATATGGGGTTAAAATAAATAAATAAATAAATAAATAAACAAATAAATAAATAAATAAATATGCCTACATCTAGCCTGATTTTTTTTTAATTCCCTCAAGGCATGTATAATAAAAAACATAAAATGATTGTTGTTTCATATGGTTATAATATGTAGGCCTGTGTCAATGTGTGGCTTGTAGCCTGCGATGTGAAACATAATATTTACTGTATTTTTGCTGCTGGACCTGGACGCGCGGCTCGCGAGGAATAGGCTCAAGACACACAGCTGATATAGCCGTGTGTCAGCTGGGTGTGAGTTCGGCGCGGCTCAGCTCCAAACTGACACGGGGATAGTATTGACGGTCCCGTACATGGGAAGCAAAATAAAAACACGCACTTCATGCAAAGCGCAGCGTGAACCTGTTGTCAGTGTGCGGGAGATGCTCCTCTCTCCTTCATCTGATCGCTGATCACATCAGCATGTTTACGCGTCCTGCCTATCAAATGTAATATATTCGCTGGGGGCTCCCGGTCAAACCACAACTAATCTTCCTAACAATGGCGACAACAACACTTTCCATAATGTGAAGCTGACGGTGATTTATTAAACAAGAAAAGGCACAGTGCTTCCTGCAATTGAGTCGGATCAAGTATGGACAAATTCACACCACAAACTGCAGCAGAGTGCGTATGGAAGCGCAACGAGACTACCTCTTCAGCTGGGTCTCGGCCATAGATTGAGGGTCTCGGCGCGCTTGTTTGGTCCGCTCCCGAGTGCGATTGCTGTATTCACACCTGCCTGAAAGATGCGCACCGAGGGCGGAAGTGCATCGGAGTTCGTTTCAACCGAACTAAACACGGCATGTGTGAATACACCCTAAGTCAAAACTTTTTTGAATGATTTTTTTATCCTATGTTTCAACAACATGGTCAAAGAACATGTTGGTCCGTTTGTATCTCTTTATCACCTCAACTGTCCCAGGCATTTATGAACAATCCTACATCAGTAGGACAGTGTACTCAAGCCAAGCCGTGAGTTGTAGACATTGCTCTCTAGCAGGTATATGTAAAATGGTGTCCATGTCTTGATTTTTTTTTAATTCCCTCAAGGCATGTATGCTGATTAGCTCTGGGGGTGGTCCAGTCCCAAGAGGAGATAGGTGGGTGGAGGCAGCAGGTTGACAGCTGATCATGTGACACTATTGTTTGCATCCAATAATGACCAGGGGACCCAAGATGATATGGGAGCCTTTGATGGATCACTCATTTATCAGTGGCTGTCTTGGCCTAACGATGGTTAATGATGACACTGGTGGCATGGGGGTTAACCATCAAAGGGGAGGTTATGTGTACTGTTATAAAATGTTTTGACATTTTGGGGTTTCTGAGCAATATACCGAGTGGAAAAATCATAACTTATGCAAAACCTACGTATTGAGTATGATAGTGCGACGCTGCTTGCATGGCTGTAAGTCTGTAAGCCGCTGCAAGCAAAAATGATACTTCTGAATCAAACCTGAATCTCGAATGCCAAACAAATTTCAGTGAAAACTTTCCATTCAGGATTTATTTAGATTTGAACTAATAATCACCCTTGTGAAACCTGGATGGCTATAGGTAATTATATAATATACATCTGTTTACACCATAATTGTAATACAAAGCAACAATATGTATCTATAACTATCTTTCATTGTTAATAATTTGAGGCAGGGAGCACATGCAGTTACGAGAAAACAAAAACAAAGACTACTTTCAACAAAAGGACTTGATGTCTCTGCGGTGTGGAGACCATACCTTTCATCGTACAGTTGTTCCAAGGCCTCTGTGCCATTGTTCTTTTAGCTATCCCTCCCTGGTTGTGGACCTCACTGGAAAACAGGTGAGGCAAAACAATCACGCAACCTCCCATCACTCTCTCCGCATTCAACAATAACACTCTGACTGTATCTTTCAGTAGTAAACACAGTCCTCACATGCAGACCTCGGGTGAACGTCGCTCCGGAAGCAAATACATTGTCGGGGACAGTGTAGGGAAATAAAAGACAGAGGCCAAAGCTTATTGGAAATCGGAAAACAGCGCTCTCCTCCCTTTGAGAGAGCCCTGGCGATGAAAATATGTAATATAAATAAAGCTGTGGACGCTTTGAAAGCCAAAGCCTTCCTTCCTGGCCCAGTCCTCTGTGGGGGGGAAACGCCCACTTCTGAGCCCTTGCTCTTAAATTCCCAAAGACCACTCTGTCATCAGGGTCCCAACTGCTGCTTTCAAACACGCGATGGCCAGACTCACTTCCCTGCCTTGCTCTCTCAATCTGCGCAGCTCTTAGTCACTTTCACCCCCTTAGCCCTTTTATGTCTATCCCCCTTCCCTGGACAGGATCTTTCCTCGTGGTTATGTCGGCTTAAATACCCCCAAACAAGCTCCAATTATTTCACCCGTGACGTGTTTGTGGCGAGTGAGTGTCAAGACTCCGATCTCTCCGTTGGTGCTTTAAAGCGCTTCTGATATTGGAACCTGAGTGGCGGATACAAGGAAAGACATAATGACAGATGACTGGCTGATTGGCGACAACTATAAAACAGCTCATTAAAGCCAAAACCACACTGTAGGTCTGTTTTGAAACTGACTCCGACTCCTTGGTTCTAGCACACTGTTGAATCACTTAACTGCAGTCACTAAGAGCTTTCATGTTTGCCACAGGAAACCACCGGCTCTTGTCAGTGTGACTTAGGATTCTCATTGTACAGAAATGTTTATATACCATGGCTAAATCAATAAAAAAAGTGTGTCATCACCTGAATCTTAAACTACAGCGATGAACGAGATGGACATCACAGAACCATGCATACTATATGATCGATACATAAATCTCTGGTGAGCAGAATAACTAAAGAGTAGCACTAGAAAATCAAAAACATTACGGGGACCTGTGATGAAGGTCGCTCCCTGTCTATTTACTTTCAGCTATCAATGAATCCATACAAACGCTCAAAAATAGAATAAAAAATATGCTTTCAATTAAATGTTCTTTTCTAACAAATCTAAAGGAATGACACCTGCAACAAATCCCTATTGTATGTGCAATGTTGTAGGCAGCCAACTCAAATGGGAACATATCTGTCTAATACGTGGCAGGGTTTTTTGTACACTAATAGTGCATTGGAGCCACGTTTCTTATGAGGGGGTCCCCCAGTATTGTTTTAATTGTGCACAAGCGCAAATACATGCTGTTATTCATCAGGATCTGATCTTAGAGTGATTCATATCCTGTCCAGTTTGACAGTTGGTGGCAGTAATGAGTACAAGAGGCTGTGAAGAATAAAAAAGCCTGCTAGTAAACAATTCACAATTTCATATATTTAAAATAAACAAGGTCTTTGCCAGTGTTTTATATGGAAGGAAATTCTTTCAACATGTTTTTTAAACCTTAGGATACATGCACTGAGTTTTAGTGAGAAACTCTGAATGTAAACATAACTTCTGTTTTTTTTTAAAGAAAACACCATAGGGCCCCTTTAAGCAGCAACATGGAGAAGATTGGGGTGGGAGGTGTTTACAGAGGAGACATGGTGCACACATTTACACTGAGGCACACACTACACAGTGCAACGCGGTGGGGGAACCGGAGGATTTGTGTGTGTTTGTGTGCAACATTGCCCAAAAATTTCCTGGGTCATACATCAAATTCAGTCTAGGACACCAACTGGGCCCTGGGGTGACCCTCGGTGAAAGGGTCCCTAATGACATCCACCAGCTTGGCTCAAACAGGGCAGCAGTTTCCACTGAGGACAGGCCTTTTTGCTGAGCTTGTGGAGGGCGTGGGTCATGGTAAGAGACCAGCTGGTCAGCCCACCAGTCAGACTTGCAATGAACAGCGGTTAATTGCAACTGACTCCATGTTTGATCTTTTCAATTTTTTGGTCATTTCATCAAAAACTTTTTTTTCTTATTTCCCCCTTCTTTATATTTTGCTGCGTCTATAGCTCAGAGGTGGTCTGGAAGCAGTGTTTTTTTTTAAAACTCCAAACCACAAACTTGGACGATGCAGGTTCAAGTATTCATTTTTGTCCATACCGGATTAAAGTTATAGGCAAGCATACTATATGTGGTAGGAAATGTAAACTTTGTATTTCATGTAGCTACAACAATTCTGAAAAAAGGGTCAGGGCAATTAGATTTTTTTTTCTGTATTAAGGGTTATCCCACAATGATCAGACACGATACTTACTCAAAGTACAGCAAGTGTCCATTTTGTAATAAAAGAGAAGATGATTCTTTAACCATATTATCATATAAAATACTCTCTACTGAATGAAATAGTGAAACGTCTGCTTGGTGACCTTATCTGTTTTTCCTCACCTCATAACTTTTTAGAAAGTGATCATTTACGCATTATTTCTATTGGCATCCAAAAAATATTATATTTGACATATTCGAACCACACTTAATGCACCGTAGATAGTAGTCATGATTGCAATTTGTATTATGTCAGAATTTTACCCATTAAACTTTATTATTCACTTGTTTATGAACCTATATAATAAATAAATAAATATATGCTGCTCCTTCTGGCTGGTTTGTCAGACATACCAACAAACACAGAAGAAAAAGACAATAACTCGAAAGTCCTTTATAGCTTCCTGCAAGAAGAAACCATTAACGTGGAGCACATTGTCTGGGGGTCATGTTGAAAATGTGTGAGGAAGCGCATAGTAATCAAGTGAAAGAGAAAAAAAAGAAAAAAAAAAAGCTTCGTGAGAAACAGACGTAAATAATGGACCAGGAAACGGGAGATCAAAGCTTCTGAGTCGGGCCCCTGTTTGTTTTCTTGCTCACCCAGGCCTCCCAATAAAGAGTCGCACTTCAGAGGGAGGGGGCTGACGCAGGGAAGTGCTGAAAGCGGTTACGTCCCATCCTGAGGATCCCGTGCCACTATCCCCATGTCAGGGAAAGGCGTCAGGTAGAGCACTGTTTACCAGGAAAAGGGACAAGCCGCGCAAAAAAAAAATCCACATCAGAGGGGACTCTCTATGACAGGGGCCACCTTGTTAAACACAGCCTGTGTGTGTTTATAAAGAAACTTTTTTTCCTTATCTCCTTAGGTGAAAAACACAATGTGTGCTTTAAATGGCACAGAGAGATCAAACTTGAAACCCATGACTTCAGTGTATGTGTGTTTGCGTGCCTTCAAGCAGGCTAGGTTGCGTCATTGTGTTTCTAAGAATTGACACAGGATGAGTTTACAGCCAGGACAACAAAACACAATACAAAACGCACAGATGTAATTCAGAGTTTTCCCCTGTGAATTACAGTCTGAACACCAGCTCTTCAAGCCTCTTTTTTGTTGAAGTCTTCACACCTCAAGCCAAAAAGAAAAATGTAACTATATGTTGCTGATTTAGAGACAAATGAAAATGATCTTAATACAAAAATATATCAAGGATTTATTAATCATCTGCCGGGTGAGATTTGTCAAAGTTTCAGGAAAAGTACTGACTCTCATTTTCATTAAAGCTGTTATCCGGCCTTTCTAGTGGCTGTAAATATCATTGCAAGTGCCTCCGGGCCAGAGTTTCCTTCAAAACCGAACATTATTGACTGTATGAAGTCAGTATGTTGGCAATTCTTACCTGCGGAAGGTTTCTCTCTGTGTTCTGTGTACATTGTGACCCAGAAATAATGAGAGGTGCAGAGAGAGGGAGTCTGTATCGCTACAGCCCTTAATACTGGCAGTGACAACACTCACCTGCTGCGTTCGATTGCACTTAGAAAATTGTGAACTTCGGACACGGCACCACACACAGCTTGCAGAAAGACCTTTTCATCAATTTAGAAAATGTTGGACCTATGACCATGTCTTATACAAACCATAGACTGTATATAAAAGATGAAAAAAAATAAAATAAATAAAAAAAATGGAAAGCACACAGGTCTGAACTCTATTATTACTGAGTCTGAAGCTCCCATGTCCAGAGTAAAAGAATGCACCGCTGTAACACGGTTAATATGACATCACCCATCCGATAGTATAACAGGCCAAAACAGCAAATACAGGCGCTTTCATCAGTTGGTCATATTCTCAATCACCATTGGTTTAACTCACTGTTTGATAGATAGGAACAGTTAACTAGATAACAATTTTACGGAGAACAACTTTAAAATGGGATTCTTCCATTAGGGAAGTGAGGGGGTAGTTGCGTGTTAAAGTCACGACATCTTGGGTGTGCGGATGTTTTATGTAACACGGCGATTAAGCAACCGTGAACATTTTATCATCATACTCTTCTGTGTAATGAACGGTTCATCTTTTTGGAGGTCAAATGCTAAACGCAGGCAACCTAGCTGGAGGAAAGTGCAGGGGGTCAGCGGATAAATCCCCAAGGTGTTTGGCACATGTGTCTCTCCGCCCTGCTCTATCTTCCATCTTTACCTGTCTCTAAATGACTCAAAAATCAACCCAATGAATTCAAAATCTGTGTCAATTTGGCTTCTATTCTCAAAGATTGTCAGTGCATTTCAGCTTCATGAGAGAATGGAACATAGACAGGGGACCCATCTGGGTAAAAACGGGTAATAAAGAGTGACACACAACGGTGGTCACGAGGTGAAATCAAACCCTCAACAGTCTCAATGCAGAATATTTACTGCAATTGATTAATCAGTCAATTTTGCAGCATATTCTCCCCAAGGTTGCAAAACCTGCTTAAGTGCTTAACATGTAGGCAATTAGAATAGAATTAATAAATTATACATTAAAAAAAAATTGTGTAAGAGATACATTACATCGTGAAACAATCATAGTAGGTTAGGATTCAACAACAAATAAATTAAGTTTAAACTCAATAAAAAAGTATATCATACATTAGATTAAAATGTTGAGCACAATAATACAAATGAAAATTAGCCATGTGGCTATAATCTGGCTCAATTGTATATTGTGCACTGTCCCTGCTAAATAAACAATAAATGAAATAAATGAAATGAAATGAAAATAAGGAGAGGGCAATATAAATCTGTAAAAGTTGTCTATATTAAGATGTATTTTGCCAATTTTACTGCACAAATAGGTGATTATATGTTGTCTCTGCATTTGCCATCATTTGGTTATGTCCATCTCCACCTGAATGATGAAACTTAGGTAATACAGCAACGTCCAGTAAATGTCTTTGCACTGAATCCTCATTTCTCCCAGTGTGTATGTGACCTCTAAAATCAATAGTGTTTTGGCCCCTACTTGACTCTGACCTCAGTCTTTTAACAGTGTTTTGATATGCAGGCAAATTAATTCACCTTAATGGACTACATGGGGTCAATGGACTTTGATCCCATTTGGGCTAAAGGCTGGTAGGATTCCATTTAGCTTGCTGGAGGGCTGTGTGTGTGTGTGTGTGTGTGTGTGTGTGTGTGTGTGTGTGTGTGTGTGTGTGTGTGTGTGTGTGTGTGTATGTGTGTGTGTGCAAGTGTAAAATTGTGCCAGACAAACTAACCCCTATTTGGAAGCCCCCTGAATGATCCCCCTGGGTTCAATCCATAGAAACTAATGGCTTTTTTATGCACAATTTCAAGATTGGACCTGTAACGTAGATTAATTATTTTGCCATATCCATGACATCCTGTAATATAAATGTGTAAATATCCATCTTAAGCAGATGACTTTGTCTACCTCAACTGCTTCTATCACTCCCTGCAAATAAGCAATACTGGCTGAGCAGGTGAGCTGGATGGATTGGTAGCGAGCCCATTGACATCCAAATAAATTCAAGTTTGTGTTTGCTTTTCAGTGCAGTGAATCTGGCTCACTGCGTCCCTCGCCTCTCCAGTCCATTCGTATTGATTCCAATCTCTCAGCCTTTTCCAATAAAGCTGGGTTCATGAGTTCATTATTACAAGAATGGAGGTGTAATTGGCTTTTAGGCATATAAGAGGCTATTTGCACTAATCTATCTAGTAGGGAGATGTTAATGGCCACTTTGAATGGCATGGTGTGAGCCAACTCTGCTCTGCGATCCTGTGGTTTTGCTGCCATCAAAGTCAGTCAATAAGCACATAAAACTTATATATTGTAAAACCAAGAGTTTTCTGACTTGTTAAGAAAACAGTAGCAGCATTTTTATAAAGAATACAAATTTAATTAAAAAAAGTTTATCCTACAAATGACCAACTGTATAAAGAAGAAGAATGGATAGCCGATGGTCATAGAGTATATGAACAGCAACAGTAGAAACTATATTAAAGGAGAGGTAAGTGATATTTTTCGTAAATATATGTGTTAAATCACTCTACATTCTTACAGCAATCACTTAAACAGTATGCACAGTTCATTATTCATCATTCGTTATTCAGCTTTGCAGTAATTGCCAAATAAAATTTGAGTATCCCGCTGGCTTTTATCCAATCAGGAGACAGAGGGCTATAAAGAGGAGGGTCACTGTGTCCCAATTGAGGTACCATCATTTGTGAAGAAAAAAACACAAAGTGTCTTTCTTATTGTAATAAATGTACGACCCAAGCGCAGGGCACAAATAATGACAGTGGATTGGTCAATACTTTATTGTTTAGCAAGGGAATTGGGAAATGGAATCCTTGGTTGGTTTGAGATGAGCAGGGAACTGTGTTGAGCGAGGCTGGCATGAGTGTGGTGAGAAGGAAGTGTGGCAAGCTGAGGTGACTTAATGGCTAAATGGCAAAGAAGCAGTAGGATGAACTGAAAGCAGGCAGGTAGGGATCCCAGATCACACGGGTTAGAGTTGAATGCACCGAAAACGCCAAACACTAGTTACATAAGCTTTGCAGGCAGATGTATACAACTGAGATTTAACAACAATCTGGGAAGAAGTGAATAATGGTTACAGATGCTTTGTGTGCAAGTAGAAATGGAAGTACAGCCACAAGACAGACAATATAGGCTACTTGAGTTGAAAAGGGCCATGTGCATACAATACTGTATCATCTGCATACAAATACATTTTAAGTCTCGCAATAACACTATTATTTATATACTGTATATTGTAAGTAATAAAGGCATCCACCAGGGCAACATGGTTATGAAAGGGAAGGTTGATGTGTTATATCAGAAAAATATGCATGAAACAAATTGTGAGCATGATCATACATACCAAGACTGCATATTACCAAATATATTTCCTCTTACCATCAAGATGCAAGTTCTCTAGGTCCAATTAACAGATTTGGCACAGTAACCCTTGGATTTATGATGCAGACATGGGATGCGTTTCATTTGAAATCTTTCTTACAACAATTACTATACAGTGTTTACAGAACTCTTTCAAAGTAAAAATCTGAAATATCTAGCGTTGACCACTTACGTTGACTGCTATACAACACACACATATTGAAAAAATCAGCCCTAAAGACTACAGTGGAGAGGTAGGAGAAAGTGATGAGGTCAGTGCTGAATGCTCATTAGTCATTCTTACGCCACTGTTGGTTGGCATTGACAAAACCATCGCCCGAACTCTCCCATTTATAACATTAACGCATGAATCCATGGTATATTGAGAAACTTTGAAAGAAATGTCTATCAAAACAGCAGGTGTTACATTCCCCCTAAATGTCTGAACAAGCACTTCCCGTTAACTTCTATTCCCAGTGCGGACCCAGCATGGGTTATATGCAAGACAGATGGAAGCTTGTGATCGCAGCAGAGGCCAGCCAGCGCAGCTCTTATTTCCCACTTCTAACTGACAAGATGGAGTTCATTGAGAAAGATTCTGTGCTTCTTCCCAGCAGTGGGGTATATTTTGGCTGGAGGAGGGCTGGTGGGTTGGGTGTTGGAGACGGGGGATGGGGTTTGGGGGCAGGGGATAGATGGATGAGAGCCGGTGGAGGGAGGCCCAGGCGGTTGTAGAGACTTCCTATGATGAAAAGGTCAGTGGCACCTGTAAATCTGAGCAGCTGGAAGAAGTACGGGGAGGAAAAGGAAGGAATTCAGCCACTCGGGCCAGCTCTTCACTGCCTCTGCTTCTTGGCGTACACGCACACACACACACACACACACACACACACACACACACACACACACACACACACACAGACCTACACACAGATTTTTTGTTATAGTACTTGTGATGATCTAATCCAGTCTAGGCAAATTCAAATTCCACTTCTATTCATAGACATGACCTAAACTCCTAATGCTTAAAGGAAAACATAATCCAAAATTACTTCACTTTTTTGTAAATGTCACGTGAAGTTCTGAAACTTAAACTGCTTCTCACAAGGGTATACATTAAGTGCACACATACTAGCACAGGTATCAGTATACATTAGAGTTTCCTCAATAACGTTTTACAGAGATGTTGATTGATATGTTTATGGCAATTTTGCTTACTTCCCAAAAGGAGCAAGCACTCATACTAAAAAGCTTCCTCAGTTCCGATTAAAACATTTGATTAAAAATTGATTAAAAGATTTAAAAAGGATCTTCATATTGCGCAATTTTGCACTACATAATTCATTCATTCATGTCCATTCATGTCCACAATAAAAGGTTCATATGCAAGTGTTTGGGCTTTGACTGTACGAACAACTAAAAATAACAGCAGAAACAATGGCATTTTATTAAAAAAAAATATGAATTTCCCTGCTGTCGGGAAACACAGAAAAACACAAATACACTGTGTATTGAAGTAGAAGCACTGCTACCGTGATACAATTGTCGATATATTTCAATCAGCACCTCACATATTTACCAGGACAACACTTCATATGAATGCAGATGCAGATACATACGTTATAATTCAGCAGTGTGTGTGTGTGTGTGTGTGTATGTGTGTGTGTGTGTGAGTTTGTGTGCTGGCAGTGTGGATTTACTACCCGCCCCTACATACAAGGCAGCTGGGTGGCGGTGCGGGGGCAAACAGGCCTGGTCAAGGCTGCTTCCTTCTCTTGCAACCCAAAAGGATACAGCCTGCTGACAGATACCTGCTCTGAGCTGATGGAACACTTCCTCCCCCGAAACACGTTCATGTCAATTTGGAGCGAACACACTGTATCCAAAATGACTTAACAAAAGCAATGACCTGCAAACTGGTAATACTAAAAGCATACTGTGATTCATTTAAGTTTTGCATAAAGACATTTTTTTTTCGAAAATTGGAAAATACTATTTTTTATAAAACTATACTGCTATGTCTTCTCAGTACTGTTAATCATGCCATCCTCTTTATACAGTATGTCATTTTATTAGTTAATAAGTTAAAGCATTTATTTATCTTCAATGAATAATACACATTTGAAATCAAAGCTTGAATAAACTGCCATTCTTCTGATATTTTTACGGAAAATATAAATAGTTCAGACAATTAGAAAAAAAAAATCACTCAGTTGAGGCTGGACAAAATCTAAGCCTAAATATGGGACTGAAGTATTTGCGGACACCCCAATGTTAGCTGACAGCTTGTTGTATTTCTAGGTGCTATATTTAAACCCTGGATTGTCTTCCATATACAGAGCTACTGTTGGCCTGGAGATAAACCACATACTCAAGATGCGCCCGAGAACAATAGATCCTCTCCACATATTCAGGTATCAGTTGCAAGGAAACAATCCCCTCCTGACCGCTTTCATTTTATGACACACTGCCCACCAAGTATCTTGAAGTTGTCACATGTGATTATCTTTAGTGTTTGTCTCCCCCCTGCTCCTCCAGTGTTTTATTTTTTGATAGTTCAAACTACAGGCTCTTGGTAATGCAATCCCCCCAGTGCGCACTTCAGTGTCATGATGCCTCATGTCTGTCACAGGAGCACATTGTTATTTTGGAAGTAGCATGTGGTTGTCTAAGCGAGGCTCGGGTTTCCTGGTCCTACAGTGCGACTCCACTTGCTTTGGTCTGCAAAGGAGCTATATGACGGATTGCGACCCAAGCAGCCGCTGTGTGAACCCACCCCCACCCCCCCCCCCCCCCCCGTCCTCCACACGTTCTCGTTCTAATTTATTAGGACCATGAGAAACTAGAGGGGTGTGCAGCGCTGTAGTCAGATTTAAGTTACTTCTTCGTCTTCTTAGTTACATTTAAACGTCTATCATTAAGTCTAAGTTGAAAGTCAAAACCTTCACACTGGATTTCTTATGCTGATAAAAGTAAAGTAATACGTTTGTAATATTTAAGATAACAGTAGGATAAGATGCCATTTTTGATTTTCACATTGTACTCCGACCCCTGAGAAGGAAATTGATATAGATAGGTCAATATGGGATATTTGCTGTAGTGTACATGAACTTGCCACGTTTTGCTTCATTTGATGATTGATAGAGCGGGTTAATTGCCTTGATCATAGATCAGGTGATTTAGTATTCTGAGGTTAGGCTGTAGGATTTGAACTAAACACATTGAATGTTTATAAGATGAACATCCAGTGCAGTCATGGGACTCCGGCCAATTAAGAACATTAAGAATGTTTTATTCTAATCGACAGTGATATTGGTTGCAGACATCCACATTAAGCCTGATGAATATTCATGAAATATTGTCTCTGAGCCTATGGAGCGCATATTAATTTCAGAAGCGTGTGTCTAGAGTCCAGAGACGTGATCACATTTCCCACAAGCATCAATCCTAATATGCAGACGAGTGCTCTTTTCAAACACTAGCACTGGCCACTGAGGTACATTTGATATTTCATTCATGTGAGCGACTGTGGAAAAAAAAGGAGAAAGGAAAAGGAAATGGCTTAAACAAACAAAAATACCCACAATGCCCCAGTGTGAACTCTCCGGAGGTTGTGCATAATTACCCTGCGGAGCACCTTACCTGCACACCTCTAGCCGCCTGTCAGCGCTGCATACAGACACACGGAACCACGCACACACACACACACACACACACACACACACACACACACACACACACACACACACACACACACACACACACACACACACACACACAACACACACACACACACACACACAAACACACACACACACTCTCTCTTTTTCTCTCACATAGTCACATAACACTTGCTCTTTTCTCTCTTTCTCTTTCTCATGCACATTCACAAACACACACACACACACACACACACACACACACACACACCAGTGCATCAGCAAAGAGTATCGTAGCTCTGCGGCCGACCACGGCGTCCACAGGGGAGAAATCTTGAGCTCATCTCTGACCCGGGCTGCCGAGGTGTTAATTGCCCTCCTGAGTTGGCAGAATTTTCAGGGTAAAAGGTGCTATCCTTGATGGATCAGCACTGTTGCCACCAGTGACTGATTCTTTCAAGTTGGATGTGTACTGTGCATATCCTATATCTCATTAAAAAGACAGTGCAGGATGGAGAAAAGCGTGGATGTTTGTGATGTGTTCAGGAGGACCAATTCATTTACAAATGCACACATTAGTCTAATTCTGAAAATCGAAAACACAACTTAAAGTTTTTCCATCAGCAATGGATCAATTAACACATAATGCTGCAAGACAGGGACTTTAAAATGACATGCACCCATCTTATCATTTTAGTGTATGCATGTCTTAACAAATTTGTATCTGAACAAATGAGCAAAATCTTTTTCCAGGGAATTCAGGACTTTAAATATTTATATATACTTTATATATACGTGTTGTCAGCTAAAAACAATGTTCCATATACACCCTCTTACAATTTCTGAAGTCTTGTATCACTGGGACAGTGATAGAACGTGTGTTAGTCTGTTGTTGATATTCTCGTACTCTGTGTAAAAAAAGGTCTATATTTCGATTTTGCTCCATTGAAAAACATGACTGAAAAACACAACACATAATATATCTATTTGTATAATCTTCTTCTTAAACCCGGTTTTAGTTTGTTTCTCTCAGAAATCAATTCAAAATGGAAATGGAAACTTCAGTTCACATAATGAGTAAGAGTTTCATTCCCTGTTCTTCCATTATGGATTGAGACATAAGTCCCTGTTTATGAAAGTGTTTCCAAAGGAAATCCACACTATGTATTAATTAAAGGCAAATGAATTCCAACCTGTAGATATAGATTAAATAGTTAGGAATATTATTAAGTGAAGTGTGAACAGCAGACTAGACATGGGAGGCTTTGGAAAATACACTAATTCACTTACTGTGTTGGGGGGGGGGGGGGGGCAACCACACGCACACGCACACACACACACACACACTCACACTCACACACACAATGTAATAATTTGCATCAGTTGTATTACACAGTTCTTGCCTGAGAAATTCAATGTTAGAACAACCTAGCATTTTTTTAAACACATATTTTCTAATCAGTTTAGTTATTGTTTCAATAAAAACACATCCTCCAAATTTTGAGCTTCAGTTTAAATTTTTTTAATATCATAGCAAAACCAGTCAATGACAGTATTTAGTTGAAAATGAAAACAAAATCCAGCTGTAAAACATCCGAAATGTTTGCACAAATGATTTTTCCTCTTTCTTTTTTCATTATTGTTGTTTTTTTTCTTCACCTCTTTCAAATGAAATCCCAACCTGAACTTTGTCTTGATATTTAAAGACCATTATTGCTCTATGATGTTTTACATTGTATGTTTTGAAATATTGAAGGATGATGCCTACACTCAGTATTGACACACATTCAAACAAGATTCATTCAACATTCATTCTGGCCTTGGGGATACTTTTTGTCTAATACCATTGATTTAAATGAGAAATAAATCAGTCGAAGCACCCAAGCTTAGCGAACAATGAAACATGTACAGCATTTTTCTGCCTGACAGGAAAATGAAGATTTAATTGGATGTAATTGTGCAGTCAGAATCGATTAATCCACCAACCAGAACTACTTCAGTTGTAATGAATGACGCATCACAATTGACAGTGTATTGTTTTAACTGGAGAGCATTTTACCAGCGTGAATTGTATACTGTATATTTACGCTGTTAATCAATTTTTAAAAGACAACATATTATTTGCCTTAAGTTTTTTTATTATTTGATTGTGTTAATAAGCATTATCATGAACTTGAGTAATGCTCATTAAAAAACAACAGATTATTTATAAAGCGTCACAAACGTTTATCCCATTAAATCGATTTGTTGACATCCTTGTAGTTTATTTGGAGTAAGACTATTCTGAACTGGTTTAAACCAATTCCTAATTTTATATATTTTGATATGCTGCTATCCACAGGGACAAACTCAAACCCATCTAAAAGACGACAGAGTTAATGGTATACAGCAGCCTCTCTCTCTCACACACACTCTCTCCCTCTCTTGCACGTGTGCATTAAAACACACACACACACACACACACACACACACACACACACACAGCAGGAGGCTATGTGTGAACCGGGGCAGATATATAGCTCCAGGTCCAGTCCCAGGCTCTGTGGGCTTTGGGGACTTCACTTACTGGTTTCCAGGCCCTGCGTCTCCCCTGTCACCAGTAAAAAAGAAAGGAACAGTCAAGTTAAACACCTGTTCTAAACATCTAGCAGCGGCACTGCACGGGTCAGCTATTGCAATGATGTTCATGCAGAACTCTATCTCAGACTATGGACAAATTGTCAATAGCAATGAAAAAGGTGTAACCTGTTTTATTTCTGTTTCTTTAACTCTTATGTATTAACATTTAAATAATGGTAATAATAATAATACTAATCACAAAGATTCAAATTTGATTAAAGTTCTGCTCTGTTGTTGAAATATTTTAACTGATTCAATCAGCCGGTCAAGAACGCAAGTAGTTAACATTAAAATTTGTAATCCACACTAAATGCCAACAGAAACTGACATAATCAACATAAAATCAGAAAAGAAAAAAAAATAAAGTTTTGCTCCATCAACACTAATGGATTCATAAGTGATTTATGGTATGTGCAGGGCAGAAACAGCTGTCAAATTTACATTTTTGGTTGCCTTCAGTAGCCCATGCTTCCTAATAAACATCTCAACAAAGTCAAATACGTGTTAACAGAGTCATTACGGGCTGAGCATCTGAATGATCCATGTATAGTAACAATGGGATTGCTGCAATTTGGACAGCTTAAAATACACTCAACAACGGCACGCTATATACGATTTAAAAAAAGAACAAGACAGACGGGGAGGTGAATGAGGACAAATGATGTATCGTGACATAAAGAGAAGCCTCAACTGTTTGTTATCATCGGGTGTACACCGTTACAGTAATGCAGAACATTTGTTTTATGAAATCTAGTTCATTAAATTCAACGTTAACTCTAAAACTGGTTTTCATCACGAATGCATTGAATCTTTAAATAGAAAAAAGTATGTGACAGAAAGACATTTTTGGGGGATTTTTTATTTTTTATTTAGACAGATTGACATTTGAGAAAATAAATAGCACAGATCATTAGTGGCAAGAGTGGGTATTGTTTAAGTTATGGTCAAATTTTATATATTTATAAAAACATGATTGAGATAAACATACAGCCAAAATAAAAAGACAAAATCACAAGACAACGTTAAACAGATGTTGGAGCGACTGATAAGCGGCATGTCCTTCACCAACACAATACTGCCATCTAATGACAGAAAGACTACATACACTACATAATGGTAACTGGACTAGTCCATTCAAGGGAGGGACCGGTTTGAAACACATGCACACACACACAGACATGCTTTGATAAAGTCAAAGACATATGTTGTCCTCACACATTACATAGCATTGTATGTTATTATGACAGTATTAAGTATGTCTTTGTAGATTTAAACATTGTTTTAAGGATCTAAAGACTATTACATTTTATTTTTATTTTTTTTAGAGTCATTGATTTTTTATTGTGCTGCAAAGCATCAATCATTTTGATTGATGCAATATGAAATAATTTTGAAACATTTCCAAAATATAACTTTAAATTACAATTAAAATTAAGCTCATAGTGACCTTCAAACCAATTGAAATGATGAGAAGTTATACGATATACCTGTTTATTTTTTTTCATGTGTGTTATATATCTCAATTTGCAGAATATTTGCAGATGGAATAGAAAAGGTTAACTCTTGTGTAGAACTGTTCCACTAATGGAATAGGCCATATCTCTCCCATTTTAAAATTTTACTAATTTTATAGAATAAAATGTACTAGAGTGAATTTATTGCTACGTCAAATTTCAAAGTGGAGTCTCCTCCTAATATCCCGGGACGTGGCTGCCAACAAAAGGGCCTCTTCATCAAAAACAATCCTCAGACAGGAAGCAACTGGGCCCTTCCATTTATTCAATCACATGTGGGATTCAGTGTCAAAGTTTGGGCAGGAGTGGAAGATGAAAGTGCCAGAGCAGTCATCAATAACACTCGCTAATTCCAGTCCTTACGTTCTGTACATATTATAGAATAACGTTCCTACTTACTTACTTATTTACTTCTTACTCTCATATTCTTATTTTGATAGCTTTTATTGTTGGCTGTACCTTGTGGCCCTTAAACACATTTCTTTACATCTTTACACTTGTTTCTTTCTACGTGTGTTTCTATTCTTAATTGGAGCAACTGTAACCAAACGAATTTCCCCCAGGGGAGCAATAAAGTATTTTTGATTCTGATTCTGTACTGGGGCAATTTTACTATGTATGTTGTGGTATTGCTGTTTGAATTACTGTATGTGGCTCAATTTTTTTGTTATTTTAGAGGCTATTGCTGTCGATCAATCTGTGGGTGAACTCGCAATTACTATTGCAATTCAGGGATAGTAATGGGGTATGGAAGTGGCATAGAATGATTTGAATGGACAGGGCTCACTTTGGTGCAAATGGGCATCCGACCCAGATTAGGCCCTGTGGGGACTCAGGGGCCAAAGTATGGTATAGCACAACATCAAACACTCAATATCATTTACATATGATTAAAGTGCTCTAAATAGATAATGGAATAGGATACGGTAGTTACGAGCAACTTTAAAAAATTCCGGTCAGTCAAATTTTTTCCTCCGATCATAGATTATACTGTATGTAACAGCAAACACCATCTGTGCAAAGACCGTTATTTTAAAATATGTTTTCGTTATGTCCTTATCCGGATACACTCACTCAGGAACAACAGTTGGCATCTTAATAACCCTTCCGCTTTTGCCTCTAGAATTAACACAAACTGAAAAAATTATTTACACCCTCTAGAGCAGGGCTATTCAATTAGTTTTGAATGGGGGCCGGTTGGTGGAAATGATCCAAAATGAGGGGCCAGAAAAAAATGCCTAAAATTGATGAGCATCACATCAATAGCTACATATACTGTAAAACACTACAACGACATAGGAGTGCATATATTGTCTTTATTTTATCAAATAGAGTTCACCAGCTTATCAAAAAAAAATCCCTATTTGATTAACATAGGCTGCCTGTTGTTTAAGTGTTTAACAATCTTATCAGTTCAGGAAAACACAATAGGTTAACTCTTCAACAGCTTATCAAAATACATAGAAATAAATGTACTCTAAGTGCAACAGCTTATCAAAATACAGGTAGGCCTAGGTTTACTAAGAGTGCAACAGCTTATCAAAAAACATAGAAATAAATGTAGGCTACTCTAAGTGCAACACCTTACAGTGTTCCCCTCCAAAAATGTGTTTGTCAAGGGGTCACTGTCCAGGGTCATGGGAGGCGCGGCACGTTGCGCCGCGGTGAAAATTTTGGCTGTATTTTGCTCAAAGATGCCAATGCACAGTACAGAAATAAACAACTGCTTATTTGAATAAAAAAAACTACAGACTTTACAGTTGTGCAATTTTGTTTGCTATGTGAAGGTACACATTTTGTGCAAACATGCAAAGTTCTACTGGTGCAATATTATGCAGACACACTAAATACAAATAATGGACCATACACTTACACTGCGGTACAATCGCACCCGCAAAGCTACATACACAGAGCAGCTGATAGAGAAACGCTTGGAGACACATGTGCACATTTATTTACTGCAGATTGCGGGCTTTCGCGCAGTTATGACCATGCAAAAGCACACATCGCACGTGCTAGTACATTAATTGTGCACCACTTTTTGGGTCGGTCGGTAGTCAAGGCGGGGGCCAGCAAATATTCCTTCGCGGGCCAGGTAAATTGGTCTGAGATGGAAAATGAACTATGTTCTCCTATGTTATACGTAGTATGATGTGCTATGATTAGCTATAATGCTAACCCTTCTGGTAGACATGGTGGTATGTTGACTGGTTGACTACAGGAGCATGTTGGGCAGCGACATAATATGAAAACCTACTTAACATGCCTAATTTGACCTTATTTAGAACCCCATTTGATCTGCTGAGAGGAACCAGTATTTGTGGAAACAAGCTGCTGACTAGACTGGCCTTGAAAGAGACAAAAAGCAATAGCTGTTAAGGATGCTTGAGATAGCAGGTAGTAGCTGGTTAGGAAACGGGCAGAAGGCTGTAGCTATTGACATTAGCTCTTTAGCTAACACGCTTCCTGCTCTTATCCCAGTGAGTGGAGTTGCAGGTGGAAAGCTATCCAAAACAGAGAAGATCACTTACTAGCTGGTAGGTGAGCAAGAGAAAGCCATCCAGAAACAACTAAAGTCTATAGCTTAAATGCTAAGGCTGCTTCATGGTGGTGTAATGTGGCTCAGGTAAAGCCCTGCATGACACCAACCAAAAAGGGGAAAGTAACTGTAAGGTGCCAACAAACATGGGGTGATGTTGAGCGGGAACTGACATTCTAGATTGTCAGGACATGCAGGTACATAAGCACCAAAAAGAAAATAAAGAAACATGCAGAAAGGCTTTCGATCTACACAGGACCCACACTCATACACATAACCCACACTCATACACATAACACACTCATACATACACAGATGACAGCAAATGAGAAAAGTGACACAGCTGACCCCGGGCTGCGGGTCGCCGGCAGGTCAGCCATTCACCGGCTCGTCCTTCTTTTCACGCTCCTCGCCTCATCCCTTTCATCCAATCCTGCCATTTTTATTTGCACTGTGATTAAATGTAGATTTGCAGTAATAAAAAAGGACAGGTCATGAGGTGATAAAGAACATGAATGAAAAAATGTTCAAGGGGCCTCGTAAAAACATCAACATTGGCAGCCGCTCATTTCCATCTTCATGTGCTATGACCACCTATTTGGAAGTAAAATATTATTTTACATCAACACTCATGTAGAAAATAAAGACAGAACCTTTTCCAAACTGTCCCAATATAATAGATGTATAAAGATTTGTTTTTATTTTCTTATAAACACAGTTATCATAGTAAAATAGTTTTACTTTTGCTGTTTCCTGTATTGTGCATAAGCTATCATTGTCACTGTATGAATCACTTGCCTGAGGTCCAATAAAAGCCTGACTATATTTGCTGCTCTCTGGTGCATCTGATCTCTGCCTTCGGCGCCAGCTCTCTCCACTACTCCTGGTAACCTTTCAACCCCTGGCCTCCATCCCCATTCCAATCCCTCTTTTCCCCTAAGAGACTGTCCCTCTTTGCCAGCCCCGGTCCTAAGGGAGCTTGGCCACCCATTGGGGACCCATTAGGGGGTGTGGGTGGAGGGGGCGGGAGAGCAGCGAGAGAGACTGCGGCAGGTCAAATCGCTTTGTGGCCGAGGAGGGCTATCATTTACTGCAATGCAGGTCCTGTCAGGCTGAAGGAGAGGGAAGGTGAAGTGGCGTGGCGCGTCCCGGCTCTCATCCGTCTCCCCTAGACCCCCCCCATCCCCATCCCCACTTATCATAGGCAATGGCTGGCTGGCTGGCTGGTGGATGGTGAGTGGGAGGATGGGTGCTGTATAAGCTTCAGTGAGGTATATCTCTTTTTTTTCTTGTATGCTGAAGATTGTTCTATATCATTTTACCTTCAAAGCACTTCATTGACTGACTTTTTCTTTACAATGAGTGAGCAGGTAAGGGTTCAGTGCCTTGCTCAAGGCTGCGTTGACAAGACGTGACTAACATTGGAATCAAACCCAATAACTTTACACAACTTTAGGAATTCAATTATTGTTGTTTACCAACTGTAAATAAACACAATCTTACCAATACACTTCAGTGGTGACATACACAGATTTTGGGTGATCAAACCTGGGACCTGTCGTCAATTACAGAACACTATCTCGGACTTGGGAGGCTTGCCGATGTCAGTGATTAACCTCTACAGTTCATCACTGCCAAAAGGACACATATGTCCTTGTCATGTTTTCATCTGTTCATGTCTCCTTTCATTCCAGTTTGGTGTTTAGGACAATACATCTGAACAGCACATTTTCCCCATGTAAGCAGTTGTATAACTACTTTGGGAATGATCAGCAGTTGAGTAAGTTATTTATTATAAGGTTAACGGATAGAGGAAATTAGGAAAAAGACAGAAATTAAGTACTGATGTTGTTAACAATTATATGAAATATAAATGTTTTAATTTGGAAATTGATACATTTGTGCTTTAATCTTAAATTTGTACTATCATATTATTTTGTTGAATCCATTGATATTTTCGTCATTTGCTTTGAGTCGATAGCCTAAATCGCATGTTGGTACAAATGCATCTCTGTAATGTATGTCCTTTTAATTAACCTCTGGGCAAAGGCAGACAAAACACAGAAAACAATACAAGATGCTGCTCAGCTGTTTTGGGAAAAAACATTGTATAGAACATGAGTTGTTACCTCAATATGTCTGATTGTTTTTATTTTATCTTTCAGTACACCACATGTCAGCAATAATACATTGTAGTGAAATTTTTGATATTGGATATCTTGAACATACCAACTCATTATTCCTTAAGTCACATGCACTGAAACTCACCGATCTTGTTCAATTGAAGAATGCACAAATCATTTTCAAAGCAAGAAATCAATTGCTTCCGGGAAACATCTAAAAACTGTTTATGGACAAAAAAAGAGGGTATTATTTGAGAGGGGAACTTAATTTGAAAAAATACAATTTCAGAACAACTCTTAAAAGTTTGTGCATTACCATCTGCGGGGTGAATTTGTTGAACGTTATCTTGATGAATGTGGGTGATTTTGAGTGTGATATTAGCTACACTGGTTGTATTTTGGGGTTTTGTTTTCATCTTTGTTTTCGTTTGATTGTTTATTTTTGTCAATTTCCTTTTCTTTGTAAATCTTTTAAATGTTGTTAATATAAGAGTACCTACTGTATAAATATGAAAAAATCTGAATGTGCATTATGTAAGTAGTTGTTAAAAACTGATAAATGCATATCAGATAAATTACAAGCAGTTGAACAAGGGATGGGAATACATAAGATCCGGCTTCCTCTCACTCCTTTTCAGACATAGACACTACATTTATTTTATAAATATTGTTTATGACACGTTATAAGTATTGTTGTTTTGTGTAATGTGTATTTGTGTGTTGTGTCATACTTACTTTTCTAATTTTCTTATTTTTTTGTTCGAAATAAAGACGAAATTAAATACATTTAAATTAGGAGCCATTATGTTACGTTATACTGTACATTTATGTGGTTTTACCTTGAATACATACTGGTGAGGGCATATTTCTGAATCACAATTTTTTAACAACAACCGCAAGTAATAAAAAAAGAAGAGAAAAAGCCCATGACTTATGCATGTGGGGATTTATTCCCATCGGACTGAAGACCTTGGACTCTGAGAGGTAAACTGCTATGATGAAATGTGTCACTAGAGGACAGCATCTTCCTCTTTAATAGCATTCCCCAGTCCAAAGGAAACGCCCTTACAGTCAGAGGCCATTGGACCGCTTTTGCAAATCCTCTCTGAGTGGATATTTCCATTGACAAAAGAATTCAATTAAAACTTCCTAACATGTTGCATTTCCACTCCTTCTTTAAAACAAAAACACATTATGTTTTTTATCATGCCTTGCTCATGGACCCTTTGTGAGTCATACAAACCATTATGAAACAATTAAAAATCACAATTGCTTGGTAAGAAGAGGTTTCCGGGGACTGTGCTATGATGCGGATGATCAGATCATTGTCTGTGATTGGCTGCATTGGGTGTGTCAGAATATAAAAGTAAATGATGGGCTGTTGTGGAAACACCCACGCTCTTGTTTGCTGGATAAAGAGGTAAAATTAAATGACTAGATTTGCAGGTTCCTCCTTATGAATGCACAACATCTGACGCAATTACCCTTTTGTAATGCTGAACTAGGATGAGCACTGACTTGAAACACTGGCTTTGATGTCAGAAGAAACAAAGGAGGAATAGTGCTGATATTATGTTGGTTACACATATATATATATATATATATATATATATATATATATATATATATATATACTGTATATAAAAAAGGAAACCATGTAAATGTACACACATGCAGACCATGTATGAGCAATTATGTTGAAGCATCCCCCCCCCCCCCCCCCCCAGCTGCATCAAATTACTCTTCAAATCTCATCTCAGCTGACCTGATTTTGAAACAGGCCTAATTTGTGAATGCATGATGGCTTTAATGAGCTCTCTGTGTAATACACTGTCCTCCCTTGAGGGGGTGATGTTGAACCCAGTTTGGAAATGTCTTGCCTCCCCATTCAGTACTCCACCAAAAACACTGTCACTTCATTAAATAACGCCTCACAGAACCATTTGCACTGAATAAGTTGCTGTGAGCATTTGTAGACATACACAGTGACAGATGAGAGCGTACACTTTGTCTGAATCCCCACCATTTAACGACAGAATTGTAGCTTACAAATATCTCTCCTGCTGCAGCATCGCCGACTTGTTTTGTCATTCGTCAAGCTAGTAAGGTTTGTGGATGAAACCAACACGTTCCCGGCCCAAAAATAAGCCCTCTATGTCTCCGGCTTTGAAATGAGATCTTAAAAACAAGAGCTTGGCCCAGCCGCACTCTCTAATTAGAGAGGCCCACAGATGCCTGCATGCTCACACACACGCTCACACACACATACACACACACACACACACACACGCACACACACACACACACACAAACAAACACACACACACACACACACACACACACACACACACACACACACACACACACACACACACACACACACACACACATACACTAACACACACATAAACAAACACATCGAAACCACACAAACAAGATCAACCACACACACATAATAGAAAGGGAGATCAAAGAAAAGAACACAGTACAGTAGTTTGTGTATTTACAACACCCCTTTCCAAAAAAAATGACAAGCATAGTGTTGTTCTTTTGTGTGTGTGGTGAACTGATGCTGTTTGTGCACTGCCACGAATGCTGCCTTTCCCAGATATTTTTGGCACACCCATTGGTTTCTGTTTGCGTGTGTGAATGAGATGGCTGTCATTTTCTATCTGTGCGCTTCTTCAGCAACGTGTCACATGATCAGCGTGGCAGCCCCTAGCCAGCCTTTATCATGCTAATGTTTTTCGATTTCCCCTCACAAAGAGCGTACATAGCTCATACAAAAGATGGTTTCAGACAGGCCCGTAACTCTCCGTCGCTGTCTTTCCTACAAACACACTCTATGACAGAGGCCCATTTCAGTGGCAAGATAGTCATTTCTTGTCCGATCCAGATTTTCACATGGACTACGTGAGACACACACACACACACAGGCTCGTGCCTACTCAAATAGGCTCCCATGGAGAAAACCACACTAGTTCACAAATGCACGGGCTTGTACTCATCCTCACAGCTGGTCGCCCCTCTGAATGCGAGCAAGTTGATCTTATCACTGGTACTTATGTGTACACACACACACACACCTAAGTACATACACACACAGCAAAAAAATGCATAGAATTCTGTAAATACCTTTCTTTCTTTCTTTCTTTCTTTCTTTCTTTCTTTCTTTCTTTCTTTCTTTCTTTCTTTCTTTCTTTCTTTCTTTCTTTATCTCTCCTCTCTCAGCCGGCTGTCCTTGTTCAGTCACCAAATAACCACATCCTCTTAGCATGTCAACAAAGAAGCCCAATCAAGAGATAAATGTCTCTTTTATTTTTTTATAATGTATTTTCCTCTCATTCCCTTCCCTCCTCCTTAGATACAAACAGCATTCACCCATTAATTCAAGCCTGGATTTGTTATTTCCCTCATAAGTTCGTTGTCGATATATTAAAACATTATCTCTGCAATTAGCCCTGTTTGCGGCTCACTTGCGAAAGCACTGAACCAAGTAAGTGAGGTTTGGGAATCTGCTTGTATGGGGAATAGAGTACATATGCATGTTCTGCATGAGTGAAGCAGGAATAGTTTTGCTTTCCATGATGATTTTAATGTTTTCATTAGTATTTAATGTGCTGTATAACAAACGGAGATATCCACCCTTTGGAAAGAATAACATTGGTGAGACTACAGGATGGCAACTGCTTGGATACTGTATATTCAGTTACTTCGTTCAAGTTTTGTCTTTGATCTTAAATAGACACATAGCCCATATTATGTTTTTTCAGTGTGCATATTGTTCATATTGTCTCCAGGTTGGGAGGGTGAAGTAGATTCAACCTATGAGCTCACAGCTTTCTGACAGCCGACCTAGCTGCAGGCTATTGTTGTCTAATAACAGACACACACAAAACACACAGATGCACACGTACATATGCCGAATACCCCTCCCCCTTTGAATAAATCAACACATGAAGCATATCATTCTCCATGTAGGGGCTGTTTAAGGGGGGGCATTATGGCCCATTTTAAAATCTCATTAGGAGGGCAGCTGCACTTTGCACCCCAAGCTGGTGATTGGGGCTCTCCTTTTGTTTTGGTTTCTGTACTTGGGGCCCAGGCAGAAACCTTGTCAACCCCTCCCACCTCCTTCCCAACCATCCATCCTAAAAAAAAGACACTGTGGCACGATCAATGGGAAACACCCATGCAAATGGTACGATGTATACATGACATATTCACATAATAAGTCAGATGTGATGTTTTATAATCAGTGTGAACTTCAAAAAGCATGTGACTTACACCTGAATGACTTGATTATAATTTGTCAGCAATGTCATGTAAGATAAATGAATCTCCACCTGAGGCATCTGTCATCATTTTAGCAGCTTTACTTTGCATGGAATTTGTAGCAAAGCCACCCACGTCAATATGAGACAATAGAAAATTGGTATACCTCAACTAATTATCACATTTGTGCTCTAAAATGGACAAAGCAAAAACAGATATGAGGGTTTTTGTTATTGTCAGCAAGTAAGTATCCATTTAATTACATGTGTAACGGGTCCCAGTTGGGGACGCCTGTGAACAGATTATAGATACCCTGAAATACAGGAAAAGAATGTTGACATGGGAAACGTGGCTTGTCTTTTCAAATCCTCATTAGTTATATTCATTCATTTAACATGTTTCTTTACTGAAGGTTACTGTATTTTCACATTGTCCATTTATTTTACTCAGTATCACATTACTGCATATATTGTCTAATTTAGGCATATTTAAATGTTCTTCAAAACAAACAAAAATACTCTTACTTCCAAACACACCTTTTCTCACAGTGTTGTTCTTTCATCTCTCTATTCTCTGATACAATAAACAGTTTGTAAATAGTGCATCTTTTAATGCTCTTAAAACCCCTTAAGTTTTGCTGGACTCGTCTTTAACAGTACCTTGTAAACTACATTCTATATCAAACAATTTTAACATAACTTTTCTTAACCCGGTTTTATCAGTGTCTTTAAAGTACTTTACAACAATCAATAAACCTTTTTAACACTCTACAAAACGCTAAGAAGTGAGCCACGTGTGGTGTAATTACAATAAACCAAAAAGGTAGAGACGAGCGTGGTCTGTACCATGGACATATAAAGAAATGGACACCGTATTGAAACATGGCGCCCATTCATTCCTATGAAGCTGCTCATTGGCGCAGAGAAGCAACAAGGACGCTGCCATACTGCTTTCATGTGAGCCTGGCACACCCCTAAAGCATGACGCGCAGGGTACGTTTCATTCTCAAGCAGTGTAACGTTATAATATGTCCGTGCATTAAGCTAAGCGGGACGGGTACAGTTGCATTGTTTATCGACCATGGAAGTATAAGTAGGAGTCTGAACTGTGACCTTTGCAGATGAGGATGGTTCTTGGCTTTGTCCCATCCTGTTTACAGGCGTCCTCAACCAGTAACCTCCTGTCCATTCATCATCAGAGTCTGATGACTGCTCACTTTGAGCCAGGTCTGCAGCAGCGCTTGCTCTCAGCTGAGACTTTCTTTGCCTCTGTGGTGGTTTTGCAACTGCGTTGGCTGACTGTGGTGGGGATTCAACCGGTAAGTCATTGACTAGCAGTAGCAGATTTCTGTGTAAGGTTCTGGTTTTTCCTTTGTAGTCTCCTTCTGGTTGAATGACATACACTGGATTGTCTGAGACTTGCTCTTTTACCACATATATCCTCTTCTCCCAGTACGAGCGCAGTTTTCCGGGCCCTCCTCGCTCGCTTAAGTTTCTAACTAGCACTCTGTTTCCTGGTTTTAGAACTACGCCTCTCACCTTTTGATCGTAATAGGACTTGCCCTTAGCACTAGAGGCTAGGCTGTTTTTGGTTGCAATTTTGTATGCCTCTTTCATCCTTTTTGACCATTTCTCCGCATATCCTTTATGTGTTACCGGGTCTGTCTCCTCGAGTAATCCAAACAAGAGATCCACAGGGAGGCGAGGGTGCTGTCCATAGAGTAAGTAATGGGGTGAGTGCCCAGTTGACTCGTGGCGCGTACAGTTATACGCATGTACAATCTGTGGAAGATGTTCTTTCCATTTATCCTTTTCCTTTTCTTCCAGTGTTCTTAACATTTGCAGCAGCGTTCGGTTGAACCGCTCCGCTGGGTTACATTGGGGGTGGTACGGGGATGTTCGAGAATGACCGACACCTGAAAGCCGTCCAAGTGTTCTGAAGAGTACATTTTCGAACTCACGTCCTTGGTCGTGGTGGAGTTTATTTGGGTATCCAAAACGAGGTACATAATCATTATAGATTTGCTCTGCTGCGGTTTGTCCAGATTTATTTTTGGTTGGGTAGGCTTGAGCGAACCGAGTAAAATGGTCGATGACAACCAAAATATACTCGTAGCCTCCTTTGCTCTTCTCTAGATGCAGAAAATCTATGCAGACAAGGTCAAGGGGCAAGTTAGATGTTATGCCACCCATTGGTGCGCGCACATGCGTTGTGGGCTTCTTCTGTTTTATACAACTGCATTTCTTTGTCACATAGTCCTCTATGCACCTTTTCATATAAGGCCAGTAAAACCTTTCTCTGGCGAGTTGAAGCACTCGTTCTGTCTCCACATGTCCCTTGTTATCATGGAGGTGTTTCAGAGCAACAGGTTGGTACTTGACAGGAAGAACTAACTGTTTTCTTTCAGTTGTCCGTCGGTATAGGATTTCATCTTCAAGGTGTAGTTGATTCCACTCATGAAGGATCTTTCGAGTGAGCCCACTCACAGACTTCCGTGTTGCATCAGTAAGAACAGCATTCGTCTCTTTTAGCCCTATTACTTCGCCTATTGTCGGGTCTTGTGTCAGCGTCAATATTGATTTTCCCAGGCCTGTATTTGATGTTAAAGCGGAAATCGGATAATTCTCCAACCCAGCGATGTCCAACTGCGTTGAGTTTTGCAGTGCTCATTACGTAGGTCAGTGGGTTGTTATCAGTGTAAATGGTAAAGTGTGGAGCATAGAAGAGATAGTCTCTAAATTTCTCACACACTGCCCACTTTAGAGAAAAGGAACTCAAGTTTTCCGCTGTGGAGGTTGTAGTTTCTCTCCGCAGGTGTCAATGTTCTAGATTCATATCCAATGACTCGCAGTTTCTCATCTTGCTGTTGGTAGAGGATTGCGCCGAGCCCTTTCTCTGACGCATCAGTATGCAGAACGAATGGCTCCTTTAAGTTTGGATATGCTAGAACTGGGGGATGCGTTAGCATGTTGATTAGCTCTTCTAGTGTACTTTGGTGGTCTGCAGTCCATTCTATAGGCGTCCTGGAGGGTAATTGAGGACTCTTGGACTTACTGTGGTGGTGGGGGGTTTGTGGCGTGAGGGACTTTCCTTGGAGCAGCTCATATAGTGGTTTGGCTATCTTGGCGAAGTCCTGTATGTAGGATCGGTAGTAGCTAAGGAAGCCAAGCACCTGTCTGATGTCGCCGACTGTTTATGGTGTTTTGGTTTTCAAAGCCAGCACAGCCTCAAAGTCTTTAGGGTCAACTCGGACACCCTCGGCTGACACCATGCGCCCAACATATCGAACTTCTCGCTTGAATACCTCACATTTCTCCGGTCGAAGCTTCACCCCATGGTGCTGCAGAGCTTGGAGAACCTTACGACACACCTCCACCTGATCACTGAAGGACTTTGCATAACACAGTATGTCGTCCAGGTAGGGAATGCAACATCCATCCCTCAGGGAACTCAACATCTCCTCCATGCTTCTCTGGAAAGCAGCAGGTGCATTTGATAGTCCAAATGTGAGATGTCGTGAACCCTCTGCCACAAAACCTTGATGGTACGCTTTGCCTTGGTCGAGGATGCTGAACCATGAGTACCCTCCCAAAGTGTCTGTCAAGTCCTGAATCCGAGGCAGTGGATGTCTGTCTGGGACTGTCTTTTGATTTAACAGACGATAGTCTATGCAAAGGCGCAGTGTGCCATCCTTCTTCCGCACACATATGACGGGGGCAGAATGAGGAGACTTAGACTTCACAATCCATCCCTTTAGTATGAGGTCTTGACTATATTCTTTTAACTCTTTGAAGAGTGGTTTTGGGATGGAGGTGTACGACCTTTGTACAGGGATATAGTCTTTCAAGTTTATCACCATTTGCAGGTTTGGAATGCAGCCTATGTCATTTCCATCTCTTGCGAAAGCACGGGACTCCTCATGTGACATCTTTTTAACAGCTTCCTGTTGTTCCTCATCCAAGTGGTCGAGACTTAGGCCTACAGCTGGGTGCCACAAGGATGGAGCTGGGTCACCGGTTTGAGTGGTGGTGACCTCATTGACTGTCGCTGCTGACTGTATTTTGGCGGGGACATCACCCTCCACAACTTTTTCAACATTTTGCAGGGTCCCTAAAACTGTCTTTCGGGGTAAGGTAATGTCATGATTGGTATTATTACCAACTGGTATGGTGACATACGGTTTTACAATGTTTTTAATGTCAAACAACCCTGGCCCCACGTCCAACTGCTCTAGCGGTACACTATTTTCTTCTGCTTCAAACAAAACCATACTGTCATGAGCATCCATGTTTGGTGGAAGCCGGCATTTTATCCATGACACACTACCAGCTGGGATGACAATATCCTGGGCACCTGTCCTCAGGCGTCCCTGTTGCATGATTGGCCTTGCTGTCTGGATAAAGCTCACAATAGCTTCAGCTTTTTCACTGGGGACAGAGATAGCATTACAAAGCAGATTAACAAGGGCGGGCACTAACCGTTCTGGTTGGCTGGAGATGAGCTGTTCTAAAACATTAAAACCAAGCAGTGGTCTCTCCAGGGGTAAAGTACTGACAAGGAATGGGACAGTGATGGAAAGACTGGGGTCCTCATTTCCTGGTAGATTTATCTTTATGGCTACCCATCCATCAAATGGCTCGAGATCTCCATTTACAGCAAAGACTTTTAGTTCCTCTATTTCTTCAATTATTTCAGACACTGGGTGGATATCAAGGTCAGGCAGGTATTGGTCTTTCCAGGCACGGTTTATCATACTAACTTGTGCCCCTGTGTCTAGCAATGAGGTGACTGCCAACCCGTTGAGATAACATTTGACAAAGGCTTTTCTTCCAATAAGGTTGGCAACAGCTCCTCTTGCTGTAAGTGGTGGCTTAGGAGAAGGCTGAGTCGTTTTTTCACAGTTATTTGGCTTGCTGACTGTTGCTGCAGCGGATGAGTTAAGGTTGGTATGATTGTCACAGTTAGCCTTTGTTGAACATTTTAATTGGGACTGTCTTTCAGATCCGGTCACTGGATGTCCCTCTACAGAGGCCGGTTGAAGTTTCCCTGTTTATCTTGTCGCTTTAGACAACCAGCTGCCCGATGTCCTTCCTCCTCACAAATGAAATAATGTTTACAGTCTTGACGATTTTGTTCAACACATTTCGGACAACCGAAGGGCTTTCCACGCCTGGATTGAGCCTTATTTTGATTGAAACGATGCTCACTGTAGAATGGTTGTGGTTGGGTGTGTTGTTGCATGACCTCAACTATTTTTGTAAGCGCATCTACTTTAGCGGCAAGTTCTTTAAATGGATCTGATTTTGTTTTGTGGTCTGCACTCTCTTGCTTATTGCTAGACCCCTTAACTGCGTTAAGTTCAAGCTGTGCGCTGTGTACATTTGTTGCAGTTTGTCGACGGGAAGAGCCAAGTCTCTTCTGTCTCTCGCTTTCCTCACTTTGGATTTTCATTACATGGCGTAATATTGTCTCATCACTGACGTCACTGTTTGAGAGGAGAGGTTTTAGTTCTCGGCGTATGTCTGTGTGTTTGCTTCCAAATCCTTGGTACACTGTATGCAAGAAAACATCTTGTACTGTAGCTGCAGAGTATTTTATTCCTGTGTCTGACAGTTTATATGTGAATAGGATACGCTGTTTCAAGCCCATTACACGGTAAAGGAATTGTTGTGGTGTTTCATTTTCATCCTGTTTTGCGCACATCAACTCTTGGAATAACTCTGTGCTGTTTTTTTCTCTTAGGTGGGTTTGGACGAACACCTTAAGTTCAGTCAGTGTCATGTCATCCTTACTAATTAGCATATCTTTGAAAATTCCAGGTTTGATTATTTTTAACACACCACGGACCATTTCTGCATCAGTGAAACGTGCCTTGATTCCTTCTTCAATCTGTTTGCAGACATTATTGTAACTGATGTCTGATGATTGGTCGCCAATTTGTCCGCCTTGCACTTTAAACTCTCTTCTTTGAAGGAAGGAAAGTTCTCTTATGGAGATCATCCCCTCACATCCTGGCTGAGTGACAGATTTACCAGATGGGTTACTGTTTGGTAATTCACTTTCAGGCTTGCTGAAGGAGAGTGAGGACAGTTGCAAGTCCCCTTGTGAGTGTGTAGCATTTACTGGGATGCACTGTATTAGCTTCTTGCTAAGGTCTTCATAGCTAGCTAGCATTTTTAACAACTCAGTGTTGGATGTGTCAGATGTGTTTAGCATTGTAGCACTAGATACGCTTGAATTTGGGACAACAGTCACTGTACTAGCGCTGAGCCTATTTGTACTTTGGCTAGGCAACGCAGAGCTGAATGAGACAGTTGTTGATACAATAAACAGTTTGTAAATAGTGCATCTTTTTAATGCTCTTAAAACCCCTTAAGTTTTGCTGGACTCGTCTTTAACAGTACCTTGTAAACTACATTCTATATCAAACAATTTTAACATACCCATTATCTTATTAATAACTTTTCTTAACCCGGTTTTAACAGTGTCTTTAAAGTACTTTACAACAATCAATAAACCTTTTTAACACTCTACAAAACGCTAAGAAGTGAGCCACGTGTGGTGTAATTACAATAAACCAAAAAGGTAGAGATGAGCGTGGTCTGTACTAGCTTAAAGCTACTAGCTTAACAGTGAGACTTCAAACGGCGCCGACACTACAAAAACCCTCGGCGAGCGTAGGACCTTACTAGCTCCAAATACATTCATTGTCACACTCATACTTTGCTTAAAACATAACACTACACATTCTCAGATCACTAACATCAAGTTGTTTCACATTTTAAACACTTAACCCACCTGAAATACAGGAAAAGAATGTTGACACGGGAAACGTGGCTTGTCTTTTCAAATCCTCATTAGTTATGAGGAGCTCACGGGGATTCAGGCAAACCACAATATTACTGTGCCTCCTACTGGTGGGATAGTGCAATTGCATTGTAAAAATGTAAAACTATAAAAGATATTGCTCATACAAAATAAGATCATTTTAGTAAAAAATAAAGTGTCTTAATAATATAAAATGGTGCAGAATATAAAACTTAATTTACAAAAATGTGAGAACACATTAGTGGGCGTCACACATGCATGTAATAATATAGGCTTCATATGTTGGTCCATCTGTGAGGATTCCCATAGAACAGTAGCTGCAGCTGTTTGTGGTCTGTTTTTTTCAGGGTTTTATTCATAAGGTATTTTTCTATTGAATATAAGTTACACCCATGATGTTAGTGAGATCACTGTGTCTGTTATTATAATAAAAAATAGATCACACAGCCAGCAGTAAGTCAGGCGCAAGCTAAAAGTTTAGCAGTCATTGTTATAAGTTAGATATACATCTTTCGATTTTTCTTTGTTCCAAAAAAGATGATAAATCAGAAACATTCTCAGTGAGGAGTTCAAAGCGCTGGGTTTCATGTATATTCACTTTGTTTATTCAAAATGTGTTGAATTACAACATACTGTTGATCATTCACAAGACAAGAAAAATGGGGGGGGGGGGCGCCCTTAGCTCAGTTGGTAGGGCGTCCCCCCCATGGGCCTCGGCCAGCAGCGGACCCGGGTTCGATTCCAGCCCGCGGTCGTTCTCTGCATGTCACTCCCCTCTCTGCCCCATTTCAACTCTGTCTCTACACTATCAATAAAGCATAAAAAAAAAAAAAAAGATAAGTGAAAATGGCACTCTTGCAAAATAAAGTAAAGAAACACATTATGAAAAGTAAAAGTAAATACAATGATACATTGATACTCTTGAGATGATTATAGGCTGCTTTACAGAATACATTATACACCAAATGACTGTATCCTCTCTACTCTGAATAGAAACTTCTGTACAATCCCACAATGATATTTTATAGTTTTAACTGATAAAAGACTCTGATTTTAGCTTTAACTGCTGCTCCTCTGTTATGGTTGTTTGTTTCATACCATGTCACTAGTTTCCAGCTGGACACCTTTTTTTTCAAGCAAAGCTTGAATTTTATGATACAAGATTGTATGAAAATATACATTTCACACCTTGTCTCTGCGCTTTCAGCCACTTCCCTTTTGTGGATAAAATAAACTTCAGATAGAGAGAACGTTGTACTCCCTGAAGCATGCTTTTGCATGATTGGAGATTGTGCCACAGAAAAACTCAGGAAGCGCAAACATGCAGTAAGGGTAAACACTAGGTGGTTAGTACACACCTTTGGGCATATTACTGGCACTCTGTACATTATGCAGTGAAGGGTGAAGTAAAAGTGCCAGTGTTAGCAGGAAAGAAAATGAAAATTCCCTTACTGTCGAAATAAGTCAGTGTAGTATAGAATTTAGCGGGGACTATTTTTAAACCGGGAAAAACCTCATAGCCAGAAGGTCATGCAAGGCAAGATGGAGAGGTGCCATGAATGAGGCTGTGGCAGATGTGGAGTCGTTTTGTCTCTTTGTCTCTTTTTCTCCCTCTGTTTCCTTTCCTCACTTCCTCCAGTTTGTTTCACAGATTAATGGAGCCTTCCTACACTCCCTTTCTAATTGTGCACATTTGAATTAACTGCCTGTGTGGTAGACTACACTGAGGAACTTCAATATTTGAAATAAAATACTTCTGTATCAAATTGCACCATGCTCTCTTGAAGAATAAATTAGCACGTTTAATGCAAATTAGCTGTCAAAAAGTGTATATGCTTCAACATGTCGGTCAGGGAGTTGTGATATTTGCTCACTGGTAATCCCAGTTGCTTTAATGGTTGCTACTGTGAGCCGACAGTGGGACTCTGGCAACAGTAGGCACACAACGGTTTTCAGTCATTCAGTGTGCTGTGACCTTGAGACCAATGAGTTATTCTGTGTTGTATATACAGTACGTATTAGTATAGTGTCAAGGTCATGCACCTTCAGAATGCTGAATGAGGGAGATTTTGGTTTCAATGTTATGTAAATCAATGTTATGTATTGTTTGCCCCGTTTTAGGATAGTTTGCACAACAGGCAGCATTTGATAGGAACAATATGTCCATGCAAGATATGAAAAAGCACTGCTCATGAAATTATACAATTATGTGGTGGAGGCAGTGGCCATGTGCCCGGTTTTGTTTTATAGTCGCAAAACCAGAAATGTATCTTGATTTGTTTGCCTTTTGATAGGGCAGGTGCACTAAGCTGACTAGTGTTATGTTAAGGGGATGAAGTGGGCATTCAGTTTCAACATTGCTACATGATATTAGACTCTTTTAGAAACTGTTACTATATTATTTTTTCAAACTCGTTCCAGGCTCTTACACTCTCTGAGAGTATTTCTAAACAGAGCTCACACAGTATACGTGATATGTGTCTGCTTTCCCCAGTAATTTACTGCATGTCCTTGCCATGTTGAATGTGAAGAGAGAGAGAGAACAAGGAGAACATCAGATATCAGGTGCGGCTGCGTCCCTCCCTACACCACATCGGCCAGATCCACTGATAGACGTGACGCTGACGGAGAGAGTATACGCTCCAGACAGGATATTAGAATGGACGTTTCCTTCTTCCGTGCGCCACAGGCAGGGCCCTCTCCCACTTGCCTTCTCTGTAGAGAGACACGGAGGACAGATAAAGACATGAGCAGAGCTGACAGTCTGCTGAAGCCATGGTCTCTCTCGTTGTTTGCATCCCGAGCCATTTTCTGATTTGATCCTGAGAGGATGATTGTGATGGAGGCTTTTTTTATTTTTTTTTTGTATGCGGAAAAAAATAAAAGTCAAGGGATGATGTTAATCTCTATGTCTGAGGTGGTTGGAAGCTATTTGATGGTGATGAACAGCATTTGGCTTGCTTTAATTTAACCTTTAATTTAACCATGAAGTCCCAGTGAGATAAGGAATCCTTTTATTCTTGTAGACAGGGGCCAAGAAAGCCACACCATGTTACATTCATGGTTGTGGAAAAATGAAACAGCAAATTTCAAGCATAGCCACATGAGAGGAAAGAGGAAATGCAAAAATCCCACCACAGGGCAAGGGTTAAGGATGTCACTTTTCATACAGCGCTCCGACATCTCCGGACATTGTTTATCTAACATTCATCCACTGAGGGCTGCATTTACTTGGTCTGTTGTGCCAGTTTTTCGAGGCGCAGATGCTACTCGTTCTGTCACACACACTGTGTAAACACGTGTTTGCAAAGACGTCTGTTTTGACAATCATTTTACCCAACGTCAGTTGTTGAAATCATAGTCAAGCATGTTATGGGGAGTGAGTTCTATAGACTTCCAAGCCCCTTCATTAGAATACAAAACAGGACACTGTTCGTAAGCATAAAAATGTAAGCCATTTATATTTTTTTTTTCAAAAAGTCACAATTTGTAATAGAGCTATGAGGCAATCATGAGAGAGGCTGCATGTTTCAACAAAATGATTACCTTTGCATGACCATCAACCTTTCTTTAATTGGCCGCATTGTATTTAGTTAAAAGGTTGTTTGTACATGCATGTGCATTCATGCGTTTGACTTAGTGTGGATGGGCATTCCATATGTGTGAGCATGTGTGCATGCATGCATGCGTATTTCATCACACATGACCTACTGTACCCACATGCTTAAATTTGCACTCTCGGCAGTGGTACTTCTTGTGACACCCTAACCTTCACAGTGCACTGCCAACGTGATCTTTAATATGTTAATGAGTGTCTCTTCCCTGCGTCACCGCCATGAAAACCACCCTAAGTCTTCTTCACCTTCAGAAGACCAAGATGTGCTAATGAACCCGGCCGACCGACACTGCCGCACACGGTGACCATGTTTTATCCACAACAGCTTTATTCTAACGTGACCTCATTAACATGTAAAAGTGGATCCATATGTGCTTGTCGTGCCTGTGCATGTGGACTGACACATAATTTACATAGCTAACTAGCATCCGAGCGTGAATAAAACATGTGGACCATAACAAGACGGGCAACATCCTGCAACATATGTCCTGATCGAATGGAGGCTCGGCCCTCTCTACACCGCCTTGTTAGGCCTTGAGGAAAAACACCCCAATGCCCCCTGTACAAGAGCTGAACCAGATGTATGTTTTTTGTTTTACTGTATTATAAAAATATTTAAACCCTCTAGTTGTGGGGGCTCTTGTGCGGTGGTGTGTCAGGAATGGTTTTAGCTCCCTTCAAATCTGGAGTTGAGCTGCACAGGATGGGGCTATAGGCAGGAGATAATATACATATGGGATTACTATCTGTCGGATTTGGCCATGACTAAGGTGCCTAAGAATAAACAGGACGGACTTGTGTTAAACGAGAGTGTGAATATATGGTAAGACACAGTCACAACTGGCCTCTTCTTTCTCCGTCTCACTGTTCTCCGGCTCTCTCTTTATCACTTATCCTCAAACGCTATGTATGTGAGTTGGTAATTGCCTGATACACTGGGAGTTTAATGAGAAAATGTCGGGCAAAGGCAATCACCAGTTCCAGGCTATACGCTTTCGGCACAGATTATTTCAGTGAGTGAGTGCACAAAATTGGATCATTATAAAGTGGGTTTTATTATGCCTGAATGACAGAGAGCATTAGAATCAGCAGGCATGATGCTTTCCTATTTAACCATTTTCTTCGTTTTACATTCATCAGTCTAAGTCTTTTCCACAAGTTAAGGTAAGATGTCGGCAGAAATTCTCTCCCTTACTCTTTTTCATCTTATTTCAATTTAAGGGAGAGAGGCAGTCAAAGTTATAGATTGGCAAAATGTTTATTTTATACATTTGATCCAAGCTGGTAGTTCCATTGAGATCACCATTTCTTGTATTAGGCCTCTGCTTTCAAAAGCAGGAGCTGCACATTTATTTGAGAGACTGACAGACAACATCTCAAATCAAGTAAACAATCTAAAAGTGAGATGGGAAAGAGAAGAAATGACGAACGAGCAGTAGGAATAGAAAGGAGGGAGACAGCCTTATAAATGGGATGATATTTGTTTTGAGCTGATAATGATGATGGCAGTGATTAACCCTCCTGTTATGTTACAGATCAAATTGACCCGTTTTAAAGTTTGAAGATCTAGGAAGAATAGTTAAAAGTATTTCTTCAATATAAAACTTCTTCAGCTTGCCTTGATTAGTGTAATCAACATATAATATGAAAATAATAGTTCATCTCACATATTTGCAACCACCCCCTGAATGTTTATATCACATAGATACTGCTCGAGTCAATTTGACCCAACAGTAAAACTGGAGGTAAAAGGGTGTCAGAAATGTCAGACTACTTCTTTCTTTACAACTGTGAGACATATTTCACCCAAATCACATACACACATACACACACACACACACACACACACACACACACACACACACACACACACACACACACACACACACACACACACAGGCGCAAGTGTTATGACTTTGACGGGAACCATTTATGTTCTCGCAGGAAAACTCCACCCACATTCACCGGACACTCAATAGGGGAGGGGCAACACATATCAAATATTCTCTGCATGGGAGTCCTACCAACATTACACTCTGTCAGGCAGACCTTTGCAAAATGAGCAGCAGAAGCAAAAGGATGGCAGTCCAGGAGGCTCTGGAAGTCATCATTGATCATGAGAGTGAAATAGAGGAGGATGTGTCTGTGAGCTAAATTCTGATTCTAATGATTCTGATTTGGAAGACAGTGCCAGGGCCCACTAGGATGGCAGTGACTCGTGTGACTAACATCAAGTCAGCCTTTGAGCTGGTCATGCCAGATTCAATATAGAAAACCATTCTGGAGATGATAATAGAAGGGAGGCGTGTTTTTGGGGAGAAGTGGAAGGAACTGGACAAAACACATTTAGATGCGTATTTGGGGCTCCTCATCCTGGCTGGGGTCTATAAGTCGAAGGATGAATCTACAGCCAGTCTGTGGGATGCAGAGACAGACAGGGCTATATTTCGAGCCACAATGTCTCTGGAGACTTTTCACATTTTCTCCAGAGATTCAAAAGTAATAAAGTGATGAAACATTAAAAAAAAGTTTGAACATGTATTTTTTAATGAAAAACGAGTGAATTATCTTAATTGAACCATTACCTGTTAGAGGTAAGGAACACCATTGCACTAACTATTGATAGAATAGTTAGTAATGGAGTTAGTAATGAAATGTTCACACTGCTCGTTAGGATTTCTTTGGTTTGGTACAGCTTTTGGATCACCATGGTTGAGCTGGGTGCGTTACACTTAGTTTGAAGCAGGTCATTTAAAAAGAAACAGGTAGAGCAGGTAACTGTATTGCATTGGAAATAGTTATTAGGAAAAAACAACAGCGCAAAATAAAAAATAATTAAAAGACAAATGTTGATTCAAACCAAGTCAGGTTCACTTTAAAACCCCATTACTTTATCCTCGCTCCCTCCATCCCACCCCTAAAAGCAAGCAAACCTATCATCCCTTAGGCCTGATTCCACAAGCTGAGACATGTGTGTGGTTGGTACGGTATGGTTCCTATTTCCTATATAGTTTGAACGTTTGGGCCAGACAGAGTAGACAAAGCCAGTCTATCCAATGCCAGCAGGGCTGAACATAAACTCCAAAACCCTGTCAATCGTTCCATCCATATAAGTGCTGGAATCATTCCCAGAGTTACGGCAGGCGGAGGCCGCTAGTGATGACTTCACCCCGAGACGTCCTAATTGGGGAACTGTCATGAACTTACAGCTAAATCCCCTCCTTGAATACATCTTTGACTTTGAATTGTGCTGTTATTTATGGCCTCGAGGAAAACGCCCATTGGGATACAACTGTAATGTATTTATAGTGTCAGAGGACGTATTAAAAAATGGGATGGGGGGGTAGGCGGACGGAGAGGTGGTGAATCAGTGAATAGGTGACCACATCTGCAATCCCGGGCCCTGCTACCTAATACTCACGACAGGGTCCAAGGTAAACACAGCTGTGAAATGTCCTGAGTCCTGAGCGACTGCACAAATAATAAATCCAGTGACGTGCGGTGAGGTCAGTGAGTGGGTAGGCACTGAGTTCTGAAAGCCAGATTTCTCTAAACCTATATATTGTTAAATCAAAAACAATAAACAACAAACAGGCACGCACGGCCGATTTCAAATAAGTTCCTCCCTTTCTTTCTCTCTCACTCGCTCGCTCGCTCGCTCGCACGCACGCACGCACGCACGCACGCACACACACACACACACACACACAGACACAGACGGGACGTATATGAAATGTCACGACGGTGACTTCAGGTTTGCCCGTAGCCTACTGTAGTTTGGTCTAAATTAGGGGTTTTCAAAGTGTGAGAGAGTGAGCCCCCCTCAGAGAACAAATTTCAGCGTAGCCCCCCCCATTTTTTTCCTAAATCCCTGTGTTTTGAAAGATCTTTTAATTATTTTACAAATTTAAACATATTTTTGAAACATTCTAAACATTTTTGTGCATTTTTAAGCAAATGTTTTAATGCATTTTAACATCTAAATCCAGTGTTTTAATCCTGCTTCCTTTAAGCATGGATAGTAGTGATTGAGTGTGCAGCGGAGTGAGAAAGACAGACAGACAGACTTGCCCAAATTATTGACTAGTTAAATGTCATTCACACATCCAGTGTGTTTTCGCTAGTGCCTCCAATGTCCTGCTGGAGGAAAATAGTAGCCAGTGGAGAACCAGACCCTCCTAGCGGGGTCCGGGGGTATGCCCCCCCCCCCCCCCCCCGTGAGATTTTTTTTCACCCTTTTAAAGTGAAATGCATGAATCTGGTGCATTATGAGAGGAAAATTAAGAGGCTAAATATGAGGAATTTTGTGTGAACAAATAATTTGGAGGCACTGGGTCTGATGAATTAGAAGCTATTGAAGAAGGACACATGGATTTTCCATAAAAATATTAATTTAAAATTAAAAAAATTATGCAGGGTCCTCTGGGTTGGGCTTGGCGGTCTTTTTCTTTAAAGAGGACCTATGATGCTTTTTGACTTTTATGACATATAAACGTTGTTATGATGATTCATAGTCATGCTTAACCATACTAAATTATCAAATAATGACTTACATGGATTTCGACATATTCCCTGCTGACCGTCTGGGGTGTCTGTGCAGAGCACTAAACACTATTCTAGCCAGTCGAGAAGTCACGTCTTCAAAGCGGTCTACCCTTTCATAATTCATGACGTCGCATAAAACTTTGTGACGTCACCACGCGGATGTTTCCATGTATGGTAATGCTGTCACTTCCCTGTTCGCGTCTGCCTCGCGCCCTTATAGGTCCATGCTCGCGCTTCCCGCCACTGAAAGTGTTCCGGAAGGAAGGTAACCAATCACAACGGAGTGGGGTTTGCAGGAGGGGGGGGAGGGGAGCGGAGATGGCCGAAGCACAGGCGGAGGGAGCGGAGATGGCCGAAGCACACACACTCAAGTGTTGTCAGGATGTGCTGGATCGCCAAAATAAGAGAAAGAGCTTCCCGAAAATCTACATAGTTTTTTGTGATGTGATTCGTGTCAGGTTGCTCTATAGCAGTGTAAAACAAGAAATTAAGACCAGAAAAGTAGTATAATAGGTCCTCTTTAACAAGACCTATTTCTCCGTAATATAATGAATGCATTTAAATGCAGTAAGAGGAATGAAGCAGAAGAACTCTTGTCCATGCCGTGATCTTAATATAAAAACACAAACTCAAAAAAAAAATATATATATATTTTTCACATATTCATCCACGCCCCGCCCCACAGTTTGAAAACCACTGGTCTAAATGACTAAACATAGCATCCATCGACTTAACGGACCAGTCCCTCACACCGAGGGCCGAAAAAACATAAGGCAACAAGTCAAACCTTCGCCGATTCAAACTACCGGTACTACTTCTATTCAACTTAAAAATAAAAGACAGCATTCATCATTATGTAGGACTACAGCATAACTGATGGCAACTCCACTCCATAAACTTTATCTTAATAGATAAAGTACCAGTAGCATATGCCCCATGGACCTGTCCAGCATCAGCATGTAACCATTTATCCACATTGCAGAGCTTAGGTTTGTCCGTCAGTAACAATGAAAACACAACTGCTCAATTGAATATAAAATGCAGAATGGATTGCACTCGGTATCAATTCATCCAACTTTATTATTAAATAAACCCCAAAAAAGTTTCTGACTCACCAATCTGACTCCCTGGCTGTAGAAATAAGCAAGACAATAGTAATCCAGTGACAGTCTGACTGACAGCACAGCTAGCTAGCATCCTTCCGTTCATGTAGGCTACCTGTCCGTTTGAAATGCTCGAACATTGTTTGTCCCTGTTGCTGCTGTACACCGTCCAAGGCTGGCGCAGGCCTTTCTCTTGCTATTCATTCTGTTCCTTTTTAAATTATAATCCAATTTGTTAAAATTCCTCCAGTCTGAAATATCTGCGGGCACGGACACGGCAGCTGCAATGTTGACTTAAAAATCCGCGGGGGTAACGCGACGTGAATGAGCATAGCCAACGTAATGACGTTGGCCTAAGCTGCGTAAATGTCTAGTAATATCTCGATTTTAATTGGTCCATGAATGATATGTAACGTAAAGGCTTATGTGGCATACCATTTACGTAAAAAAAGCACAAAGAATTCCGCTTATTTGCGTACATGTTAAATAATACAGAATCACTAGTGCGCATGCGCGAAAACTTTTTTTTTCTTGCCGTCCACAATGAATAGGCGCAAAAGCACTGATTCTTTGCCGTACACAATGAATGGGACCTTTCTAATCAAAACGTCTACACTTTTTTAAAGTAATTGCAGAGTACATGTAAAGATCGAAATAATTAACAGTAATAATACAAATATAAGTTTATTAAATAAAAAAATATTTTATTTAATTTAATTTTTATTTTTTTGCACACGGCGCCAGGGTAGGCACTGCCTACCTTGCCTACCCTGACCGCACGTCACTGAATAAATCTGTATGTGGATGGCTGCTGGGCTGTTTCTCTTTCAACCCTCTTCCTTTCTGTCTGTCTGTCTGTCTGTCTGTCTGTCTGTCTGCCTTTCCAAGAGGGGCAGTTGCAGCACTCACAATCAGCAGTAGAATGCAGTGACTGTACGAATGAAAGACGGCAGCAAATCAAGACGGATGACAAAAAGAATGACAACATGCGTCCTTTGGAGGTGTTGTAGACTTGGCTCCGTCCGTCCATCCATATTTACTCCCAATTTGGATGAGTTGTTTTGTTTGGAGGGCTGTGCTGTTTAGAGATCTGTGAAACATTATGAGACAGAACTCATTCATGTGAAGGGAATTCAAGGTCCTATTTTTAAATATGTGTACCTACTGCAGAATTAGTTGAGTTATTATTTGTGTAGGTAACACGTACTACGCCATCTTATATAAAATAGAAACTTCCCTCAGGAGAAAACTTTATTTTTTTATTTAAATTTTTCGGGCACAAAAATTCAAGCAAACGTCACTCAGGTCCTACTGGTGCGTGAAAAACAAGGAAAATACAGCCAGTAGCTCAAGTAATGTTTTGATATATTTGATGATGGGTGAGATTTGTATTTGTGTTGCTTGTCACAATTGTTATTCATTTTAATTTTGTTTCTACTATCACACTGAAGTCAGTAAATTGGGTGGACAAAAACTATCGGAGTCATGCAAACAAAGCCTGACCATCCTTTGAACTTCGAACTTCTTTCAGAAGTCTTTCTATTGACGCTTGTCTCGATCATATTAGAAGAGGAAATAACAAATCACACAGCTGATTGGAATCACTTTATTCAGTTCAGATTCCTAGTTACTGACTGTGTACAGTGTGTCACAAGTTCAACATTCAAATGCATTCGATGCATACAAAACTAGCCTATACAAGCCTGTAGCAATGTAAGGTAAATAGCTCAGTAACCTAATATTATAACTAAATTATCAGATTATGTAGACTATAGTAACATTCTGTGAACCCTTCAGTCAGTGGACAGCGGCATACTCACATTTACATGTGAGGGGAGATCCACTCCTAAAAGCTATAGGGGAGAACGGGGTAATCTGAGCCACTTTTTACATTTGCTCCCCTCTAAGCGAGCTAAAATGATTCATCACTCAAATTTACACATTTCCCATTAATTCAGGATGTTTCCTAGAAATGGGCATTAGCAGATTTTTTTCAAGACAAAGTGCAGTGAAAATATGAATGTTTTAAAAAAAGTTGTCATGTGGCTCACTTTACCCCAGCTGTGGGGTAAACTGATCCACTTACTTTTTCCACTCTGAAACTACCATAACAACACATATTGTAACAGTAAGAATCCTGAAAGCTAGCCACACATTCCAGAACTAATGTCGGACTAGTAAAATAATGATGGGGTTTGGTCAATTAAGCAAAGCAAATGTTCTAAACACTTGAAAGTAACTCTGAACAAAATCAAATACAACATATTATAATTCAAAATGTTTTAATAAGATACAAATGAAAGATAGAACCAGTTAGATTATAACACAGTCTGGGGATCAGAACACAGGACCCTTAGAGCCAGCTAGTGTCTGGGGGTCAAAGCATAGGAAAATCAGAACCAGCGAGAACAGCCTGGGACTCAGAACACAGGAGAAGACCCAACTGGATTATAACATCAGCCTGTCATACTGTACAACTAGGCCTACTCTACATTCCAGCCCTGAAGGTTACAGGGAAAGATGAGAAGGTGCTCTTTCCGTGTGGTTGCCCCAGGTCGTCTTCCTGGTGTATTTCCTTGGCATGATGGCTTTTCTACAATGTGTATGACATTAAAATAAAACATATGTTATGTAATATTACATTAAAATATGTTTAAGACTAAACTTAACTTGTGCCTCATGGTGGGGGAAACTAAGATAGTGGCTCACTTTCCCCCACAGCATTTGGCTCTCTTTCCCCCGACCACCACAATTTGAGAAAAAACTACCTCTCTTAGCATTTCAGGCTAATCTTCAGTTATCAGCATCACATGGTTTCATATGTTGGTAGTTCATCAACACGTATGATAGAAGTTTTCACAAAAGTTGATTAAGTTGACAGCAAGAAACTTTTACATGCAAAATACCTATTTTGGTGAAAAAACATGCTTACCACAGCACCATGAGGTCCTCTTTTTCAGGGCCATGGGGAAATGAGAGGGTCTTGAAAACATATATCTCACATGACCACAAATGTTTTCCTTCGCCTAGATACAGGGGGTGGCTCACATTACCCGATGCCTCAGATTCCCCCGTTCTCCCGTACTCATATTCGGTCTAGTAATGTGTAAAACAAATCAGTATAGTCAGTTCACTTCGTAATTGCGCTAGTAAAGTTTGTTTGTACATGTACTGAACACTTAGCAAAATTTAAATATGGATATAATTACTGCATGTAAGAGTGATAGTTGAACGACACTACTAAAGAGTTGGGGTTCAATATTCTTTTTAGATAAAATAATATAAAATTTAATTTATTTTTAAATCTTGTGAGACAATAATGAGTAATAGCGTTGTGGGTAGATTCACAACAATGGCCTAGCTGTGCCTGATGCTCGAAGAAGACAAGGGTCTTATTTTTAATAGTTTTTTTTCCAATTGCAATAAAACTGACTAATTCATTGCTGACATCTGAGGAAATTCCTCTCCCTGAAAAATATGTTGATTTGTTTTTTGTCACGCCAATTGGCACCTCTCTGGTCACGACCAGGTTTTTCACTACTCTGCCCTGCCAAACAAAAAAAATCGACGCAGTCAGGCAATGTAGAAAGTCTACTGCAAAGGTGAGTGTTTTCATAAGCCATAATGTCATCTCTTTGTCACCAAAGTGTGGAGATCTCCTGGAGGGGATTCAGGGCAGGTTTAGGAACATTGAATTTGTCATCCCTTTGTTTTGTGTCCCACTTGTCAAGAGGTGTTGCACACTCTCAGTACTTGACCCGGGGAGTAATAGCAATGAAGGAAACCAACCAAAACACCTACAGGACACACCAGAGCTGTCCATGCCTATAATGTCAGAGGCACACAGTGTTTGACTGGCAAAGAAGATAGTCAGTTTGACCAAATTCTAGTGTGATTATTCTACTACCCATCTATATAATATGCAGTTATATTCCTATCCCTTGAGCATACCCGTCGCTATGGGCGGGCCATAGGGGGCCGGGCCCGCCCCCAGAAATGCTTGTGCCCCCCCACTTGGGACACAGATCTCTCAAAAAAAATGTACTTTAATTTTTATTTTATACTATAATAGTAGCTAATTTTGTGTTGATAAATACTAATGTTGCATTCTTTATCATCAAAACATTTAAAATATAAATAAACAATGGTGTGATTTTGTTTGATTGATGGGAGTCTATCTACCACTCAGTGCATTTTATTGACAATTTTAACATTTTCTGGAACCGCAGGCAGCTTTTTAAGACAGATGGACTTTGTCTAAATAAGGATGGAGTCGAACTATTCACATCCAACGTGATCTACGTCCTACGTCACCCATCTGTTCGTGCCAAGGACAAGGCCCAGGAGGAGAAGATAACACAGCGTAGCAGCAGCGCCGAAGGACAACTGCCGGCCCCCGATGACAGCTCAGACCATGAGAGATACCAGGGCAGAGAGGAGGGGGCCCCACCCATAACAAGCCCACCTCTTGCTCATTCAATCTCTCCTACAACAACCCTTTCTCCATCCTCTCCTGATCTGGGATTCAAGGAAATCATATATACCCCCAGCAGTCAACGTCCCCCTCAACTCGCCAATCTAAGCCACAGCGCCCGGCTCTTCACCCCTCCACGCAAACCCCCTCCGATCCCACCGCAACGTCATCCTCATCAGGCTTGGGAGACTGATGTTGTCAGCACTTGTTGATATGTGCCGGGCCGCGGCTACACAGTTATCGCCTTCGACCCACAGGATAAGCCGGGGCCCTGTTTTTCAAGGTTTATTTCAAGAAACGGGAAACCGTTATCAAATCTGATAAGCATTCCTCTTCAGCCACAATCTGCTGAAATAAATCGGGCTGACAATGCTTCGAACACACTAAATTTAGCTTTATTAAACATCAGATCCTTGGCAGGTAAAACCTTTTTAATTAATGATCTTATTACTAGGCACAATCTTAATTTTATGTTTTTAACTGAAACTTGGTTAGACCAAGATAACAGCTCAGCTGTACTGATAGAGTCCGCCCCCCCCAAACTACACTTTCGTGAGTGAATCCAGAGTGCATAAAAAAGGAGGGGGGGTTGCTATTTTGTTTAAAGAAACTCTACAATGCAAAAAGATGTCTTTTTGATTCATTTGAGTATGTGGCTCTCCAGTTAAATTCAGCCTCTAGATTTACTTTCATCAATATCTACCGGCCACCACAATACAATACAAGCTTTTTAGATGACCTTTCTGAGCTGCTGTCTGTAATCTGTATTGAGTTTCACTGTGTATTAATTGTTGGAGACTTAAATATTCATATCGACAAACCCGAGGACAGATGTGCGAAAGAACTGTGCTGTGTCCTTGACAACTTTGGACTAAATCAGCATGTTGACAAACCAACTCATAACAAAGGGCACACTCTGGACCTTATCATTTCCAGAGGAATGAACATTTCAGACGTAACAGTGGCAGATATAGGTCCCCTCTCAGACCATTCCTGTTTATTTTTTGAGAGTAAAATGTCTGTGCACACAACTGATCAATCAAAAGTAATCAAAAAACGGTATATTACAGAAAATACCAGAGAAACATTTATTCAAGCATTTTCTTTAATACCACCCCTCCCCTGTAACTCAGTTAATGAGCTTTTAGACAACTTTAATGGCAAAATTGCAAGTGTTATAGATGCTATTGCACCCACTAAGATGAAGGTTGTCTCTGGTAAGAAAAGATCTCCTTGGAGAAATGCCCCGCAGGTCAGAATAGAAAAAAAAGAGAGTGCCGTAAAGCGGAATGCAGGTGGCGAAAAACAAATCTCCAGGTTCATTATGACATCTTCAAAGAGAAACTTTGCACTTTTAACTCAGAGATGAAAAGTGCAAGGCAGTCTTTCTTTTCTGACATCATCACCAAAAACAACAACAATGCACGTGCCCTGTTTGCTACTGTCGACAGATTAACAAACCCTCTTGTGTCAGTAGCGTCTGAACATCTCTCCACGAGGGCCTGCAATGAATTTGCCTCCTTCTTTACTGAGAAAATTTACAAAATTAGACAAGCTGTCACTGCATCAATACAAAGTCCAACATATGTGTCATCGCTATGCCCACTTAAAATCAATCCAAATGCAATGACACAATTTTATCTGATAAACCACAAAAACCTGGAGGACATTATACAACACCTGAACTCCTCCTCATGTTGCCTTGACATTCTTCCCACAGGCTTCTTTAAAACTGTTTTTAGCTGTATGGCCTCAGATGTTCTACAAATTGTCAACATGTCCCTTCGGACAGGTGTATTCCCACAGGCCCTGAAAACAGCAGTCATCAAGCCACTCCTAAAAAAGAACAATCTAGATACATCGCTCATGAACAATTATAGGCCCATATCTAACCTACCATTTTTAAGCAAAATCATTGAAAAAGCTGTTTATCAACAGCTAAATAACTACTTAGCAATGAACAACTGCTTTGATGTTTTCCAGTCAGGATTTCGACAACACCACAGCACTGAGACTGCTCTGGTTAAGGTCCTCAATGACATCCACTTAAACACAGACAGTGGCAAAAGTTCTGTTTTAGTTTTACTGGATCTCAGTGCCGCTTTTGACACAGTTGACCACAGCATATTACTAGATCGACTAGCAAACTGGGTTGGACTCTCTGGAACTGTACTAAACTGGTTTGAATCCTACTTAAAGGACAGAGACTACTATGTGTCAATAGGCAATTTCACATCTGAGTGGACACATATTGAATGCGGGGTCCCCCAAGGTTCCATTCTTGGGCCTCTTCTGTTTAACATCTACATGCTCCCACTAGCTCAGATTATGAATAAGAACAAATTATGCTACCATAATTATACAGACGACACACAAATTTACATAAACATATCACCAGGGGCCTCATTTATAAAGCTTTGCGTGGGATTCACGTGGAAGCTGGCGTACGGAAGAAATGTAGGATGTACGTGCGAACAAAAATATTCGGATTTATAAAACAGTGCGCACTCACGTCCTACGCCTGTTTCCCTTTATAAATCACAATCAACTCTAAATATGGCGCAGCCTTTGCGGGCTTCACGTACCGCCCATATTTACCCATACATAGTCATCGACACGCCCAAATTAATATCATTTACTGAGTGCATGAAGGCGGTAGTGGCAATCGCCGACTGAAAGGGAAATGGAAAAATAGACTCCACACGGTGTGGATCACTGCGGTCACTCCGAAGTACCCGTTGGAGAAGTGGCGACCAGGGAAAATTTAGTTTGGTGGCAGTGTGAGCGTAAAGGCGTCAGAGTGCAGCCTGTGGCGATCTCTGTGAACGCTGTGGCCGAAATAAAAAGAAGCGATCCGACATAAAAGTGGACGCAAACAAGTGCATATCCTCACACAACAGTGTTTGTGCCACGAGCGGGGGACACTGAGACCCCCCATGAGATACAGATTCGGAGAATTCATCCCGGGGCAGTGGCGGGCGGCGGAGGGTTAATAATAAACTTCACAGTCCCTTTCAAAACACAATTGCGACGTGCTTAAACTCAAAGAAAAACACATAGATAAAACGGACTAAAAGCCGTGAAAAAAATCACAGTAGCCTATATGATGTACAGTAGGCTTATCATTAGTGTATGAAAAGGTGCACTCCTGTCTACCTGACTGAGGCATCGAGAACAGCGTCAGTGTAAAAGTAATAGGCTGTATTCCACCTCAATATTATCAGAATTAATTCCACAACATGCAGATAGGTTGTTCTAACTGCAGAGCTATTTTATTTTTATTTGCACTCATATAGCCTATCTCCGTTTGTAGGCTATGTAAGATCCTAATTCGTTTTGTTTTTGTTGGTATCACTCCATGGAATAATCCGTGGAGGCATTTGTTCATTAGTTGTAAGAATGGCTTCATCCGTTTTGCAAAGGAACTCCCAATATATGATAGACCTACATGGCTTATAATAGGCCTATCTGGATTCATTTTACACAAACACATTCGTTCTCGCACTTCATACATGTGCCGACGGAGTCGCCGTTTCTCCTTTCTCCACTTTCTGTGCGTACGCATGGGTCAGAGTTTGCGTGGAGGACCGCACATCTCCCGTCAAGTTTGGTTTTTATAAATCCCAATATTTGCTTAGAAATTGGCGTGCGCCCTCTTCTGGGCGTACGCAACGTTTATAAATGAGGCCCCAGGAGACTACAGTCCGATACAAGCACTGAGTAAGTGCATTGAACAAATCAATGATTGGATGTGCCAACATTTCCTTCAATTAAACAACGACAAAACTGAAGTAATTGTCTTTGGTGCCAAAGATGAACAATTAAAAGTCAGCGCACAGCTTACATCTGTTATGCTAGAAACCACACACCAAGCCAGAAATCTTGGTGTTGTCGCTCCGACTTGAATTTCAAGAAACACATTAAATCAATTAATAAGTCAGCATACTACCACCTTAAAAACATATCAAGAATTAAAGGACTTATGTCTCAGCAAGATTTAGAAAAACTTGTCCATGCATTTATCTTTAGTAGACTTGACTACTGTAACAGTGTCCTTGCAGGCCTTCCAAAAAAATCTATCAGACAGCTTCAGCTAATTCAGAACGCTGCTGCTCGAGTCCTCACTAGGACCAAAAAAGTGGATCACATTACCCCAGTTCTGAGGTCTTTACACTGGCTTCCTGTCACTCAAAGAATTGATTTCAAAATACTGATGTTGGTTTATAAAGCACTAAATGGTTTAGCGCCAAAATACATTACTGATCTGCTGATACGTTATGAACCGTCCAGAGCCCTTAGGTCGTCTGGGACAGGTTTACTTACAGTCCCAAGAGTTAGGACTAAACGAGGAGAAGCAGCTTTTAGTTTTTATGCACCAAATATCTGGAACAAACTCCCAGAAAACTTGAGGTCTGCTGCAACCCTCAGTTCTTTTAAATCGAGTCTGAAGACTTTTCTGTTTCCATTTTAACCTGTACTTTTAATTTAATTGAAATGTTTTACTTCTTTTCATTCGCTTTCATATCTTCTAATGTGTTTTATGTATTTTAATCTTGCCCCTGTAAAGCACTTTGAGTGGCCTTTTAATTTTGAATTGTGCTATATAAATAAACTTGCCTTGCCTTGCCTTACACTGCAACAGCCTATCACGGCCTTACTGAAAAGAAAGTAAGGCTACGTAGGCCTACGTAATACGTCAATGCAGCCGCTCAACAGTTACCGCGCATTTTTGAAAGTGAAGCTGGATGAGTTTTCGCCGGCTTACTATTCCATTTCTAGTTCATCATAATCGATATTCGGTAACGGTTGAAAAGCCCACCAACAACAGTCTCCTCTGCCAAATCGGTTCGTCAAACTGTTGTCACTTTTCGAGCCGCATGACAGACTACAATCCGAAATAATGGACTTGTTCAGCGTGGTGACACTTCTGATTGCGTGAAGCCACAGTTTTGCACTGTGGGAACTCTGCGCTCCTCCAGCCACGGCCATCGAGGCTGTGCCGGAGACCGAACCCGGTCCAAGCAAGAGAAGACGCACAATTAAAAGAACCTGCGCGGATTTGCAGTTGAGGAAACAGTTGGTCCGTCAGAAAGTGACATAGACGAAAAGACTGAGTTCAAGAGTATTTTACAGTGTTATTGATGCTGTGCAAGGAGAGATGGATGCGCGTTTTGGAGAGCGCAGTAGCGAGCTCATTGGCGCACTGGCTGCTTTGAACCCGGAGGCCGAAAGATAATGTTGATGAAGAGGTTGAGCTCGGAGAAACGCCGCCTCCCGCTGTACTGATAGAAGGGACTGGAGAGAGCACAGCCCTGCCTCCACTCAAAGTAGGCTACCGTGTGTGTGTGTGTGTGTGTGTGTGTGTGTGTGTGTGTGCAGGGGCGTAGCACCAAATTCTGGGCCCCTATAAAAAAAGTCCTGATGGGCCCCCTAAAAAGCGGTCTTACAATACACATGGCTCTCTGAGCCAGACAACTCCACAATATTTCATCTGATGAATGACCAAATCATTACTCTTACTGGTGTTTCCCCCATAATATATGTTAGTCAAGGTGGTCACAGGCCAGGGCCACAGGAGGCGCGGCGCATGCGCCGCGGCGAAAATTTTGGGGGTGTTTTGCTCAAAGATGCCAAAGCGCACTATAGAAATAAACAACTGTTTATTTGAATACAGTTGTGCAATTTTGTTTGCTATGTGCAGGTATAATTTTACAGAGAGTACAAAACACAATTAAAGAAAACTTCTACTGTTTTGGTGCAATACTATGCAAACACACTAAATACAAATCATAGACCATACACTTGTGTAGGCAGATCAAGTGCAAATTCAACTTTTTAAAGTTCCTTTATGGATGGGGGGCTGTGGTTATTGTGGACAATAGGCCTACTGTGATGCGATAGCCTATAATTCATTAATGGTTATTATTAGCCTACTTGCTTGATTTCTTTTTAAATACAGACGTTATTGGTCGTTTTGGAATATGTCTTTCCCAATTTAAAACATAAAACTAAAGCAGCATTGAAAATTCAGAAAATAAATCTTGTTGGCCTACACTAGCATGCTGTTCTACAAATAACTCAATAGTTGAAATAATAAATACAATGTGTTTCCCCTTAAAATGTCTAAATGCATTTCAAAGGCAGTAACAGTGTGGCACTTCTTTAAACTTACTGAAACTTGCAGGGGCCATCACTCTCATGTATTCATCAGATTTTTCTTTGCGCTGTCTGAGCTGATAGATAGTTTGTGTTACCATAGTGATGTGGAGTCTTAAACTGTTCTAGCTTTGCCAGCACTTATTTCTGTACAGCTAAATATCCCCATAGAAACATCGCTGCGTTTGTTTTCGCCACCAGTTCAATTCAATGTTGGCTTGCTCCTGCTTACTCTCTCGCACACATGCCTTAGTCATGCGCAGGCCCCTGATCTCCTTGCAAGGGTCAGGGGCCTATCACGAGCCAGTCAATTATTTCTTTTTTTGGAATGGCATTGTTCAGGGCCTTCGAAGATCGGGGCCCCACATTTAGCTTGTTAAAAAAAAATAATAATAATTTTTTTTTTTTTTTTTTATGGGCCCCCCTCTGCCTTGGGCCCCCCCACGACTGTATCACTTTTCTACCCTGTCCGTCGGCCCTGTGTGTGTGTGTGTGTGTGTGTATCCCTCTGTTGACTGCTTTAAAATGCAATGTTTGAGATATGCGTCTGGTGTTAGGCTACATCTAATATGTTGAATAGTCAAGTGTTTTATGGATATTCATAACATTGCTTCTATGTAATGTATTGCTTTAAATGATGAATTATGAGGACTGATGTTGTAGGCTATAGGCTACCGATGTTGGTTAGTTTAACGTGATGATTACGTGCTGCGCGAATAGAGTATAGGACTATTAAAAATAGACCCTTAAGACTGAGGTCTGGCGACGGGTCTGCCCTTAAGTGCCGTCAAGATCTCATCAATGTCCACCATAGTTTCAAATGTATTATACATAGAAGCATATAATCCTTTATCTTTGAGTAGTTTCACAGGACTTTAGCATTCTTGATGGTTGTGTGGGTGCTTAATGTACATTTTGAGATCAGATATAATCTGGCATGAGCAGGATTGCTGTAATAAGATCACCTTCATGAAAGCCAGCAAAGCACAAAACTCTCCTTTTATGTCGGCCTTTGGGTTTTCCTTCTCTGCAGCTGCTGTAGCAGATTATATGACTTAAAATGAAGTGACACACAGTGCTCGTGAGTGCTGGCTGTGGGAGAGAGTTGCTAATCTACACAAGTGTTTAATTAGCCTGGTAAATCAAATATAAAGTATGTTTATTCTTAAAGACTTACAGATAAAGGGTAATTTTTCCCTCAGTGACAAGCAGCCATTTTGTTGGTCACGGCCACTATCAGTATTTTGCCGGGCCTTTAAATGTACTTTCATACTTGGTTAGGAGGACGTGTGTGTGGGGGGCACTGTTGTGTTGATTGAGTCACATCCAGCAGTGCTGCTGTGGGTGCAAAACAGCCTCCAGTATTAGCATGTATAAACAGGCTTATAAATGGGGCACTATTTGGCTGTTCATATTCATCCTCTTAACAGTAAACAAGGCGGAACAGGCCCTGACACCCTCAAATAAATGGAGACCAACGCACGCAAATTCAGCTGCAGCGGGGAACCGAGGAGTGTTGTTTGAGTTAAGGTCAATCCTGCTTAGAATATTGGTCGTGGGCAGATTCTTTTCTGGCATTTTGTTTGTCGAGATCTTCTGCAAGGCTAATCATGTATTCATGTATTCTGAAATCTGATGTACAGAATGTGACTGTGTTGTTTTGGGGTTGGTGTTTCTGGTGAAGTATGTGTGTTTGAGTGTGTGTGTTTGGAGTGGAGTACGGTATACCCACATGTTAATGTAGGTGCATCCTGACTCGTGGATGAAAATAAAGAATGTACTATATGCACCAGCATTCCAATGTATATTTTGTGCTTTGTATTAAACCATAGGAGCTTTGGCTGGGGTCAAAACAAAGACATGCTCAAGAAAGTGACAGCTGTTCCAAGTTCAGTAAAAGGAAAACAAGTACTTAATTATGTTAATACACTTAAGTGTTATATTATTTAAGGGAGTTGGACATTCTTCACAAGCAAACAATACCATGACGAAATTGCAGTCGTAGACGAAACAGCCTTTTTACAAGCTACTTGACAGATTCATCTGACACCTTTCAGCGATACAAATTTACAGCGTGTCTCTATTGGACGAGGTGTCTCGGTTTGAATTATGCCACATTCGAGCATAATGGTGATTGTCAAAATGGTGGATAGGTTATATACGAGATATCCATTCATTAAACAGTATCAGGCCCTTCTGACGAACCCATTTCAATGAGCGTACTGGAGACAATGCAGCATGTCAGTGTGATAGGTCCCATCTTGTCTTTTTAGTGCTTTGCTAAAACAAAGACAGGATTAAGAGTGTGGATTGAAATGGTAAACCGCAGTCAAATACATTTGTTTCTCTAACGCGCGGCACGGTCTACGCACTCCCTGAGGCGACCTGTTCCGAGTTATTTATGATGTTGAAATTAATCTCACTTAGCGCGATGGGCTCTCGAAGAGGGGCCCTCCTTCTGAGTCGGCCGCCGAGTGAGGGATGAGGGAGAGATGGAGGAGAGGAAAGAGCGCAGAGCCACCGAGGACTTATTCAAATCCTCCCTCATAGATTAGCAATCGCAGTTTGACAAGCCGCCCTGCAAGTTAGTATTTTTTTTATTTGAAAAAATCACGCTGTTTCTTACCAACATGTCAGAGACTTGGGGTAATCCGGTTGGAATTTACGAGTGATGAGACAAGAGACAAACTCGCCGCGTGTCACAGAGTACAGAGGATGCAGGAAGTAGAATATGCAAATGTGGTCTGCAGGTTTTAAAGCAGCTGTCTGTTTGATTGCTGCTCGCTGGTATTCTTTGCCTGTGTTGGATGTAGGCTTTCATCGCAGGTGCCCATTAGGAGTACAAATATTATTTATGATTATACATGATCATTGATCGTGAATTGATGTGGGGCTCTTTAAACTTCTTGTGTGGTGTTGTTAAGAAATGTATATATATGAATATATGTTTAGAGAAATGGTTGAAATAGTGTCCGACAAAGGTTTAACATGGGAATCGTAAAAGCCCCAGTAAATTAAAGTGCTCATGAAAAATGCAAAAGGAGCGACTCATGACCAGGACCAGCATCAAATTAAACAGACTCTGTATTTTCTCTCTTGGGTAGGACTTAATCTATTAAGATCATCTTTGTTGCTCAAACAAACACAATGTGACAAGGGCTGTCTGAAAGATAAACACAGCTCTTTTGTTGCAGCTTCCTCACTGGGACAGTGTTTTATACAGACAAACAAAGTGTGCAAATGAATACCAGTCACCAATGGCACCTCTTACTGCAAATAGGGATTGTAACAGAATTGATAGGAGTTGTTTTGCTATGTGAGTTGACAGTGATATCTAATTAACATGATAAATAATGTTCGCAAATACCCATAAAATCTACTACTTACTGTAAGTAGACATTTATTTGACCTTTAACTTGATTCAAAGTAAAACTGATGCTGTATACATTTACATAAGTAAAAGTAAAGCTTACTTTTTAGCATATGCGGGATCCTATGAATATAAGCAGGGCTGTACGCTTATTTTTTGAGGTGGTAGCACTGGTGCTAGCAAGCAAAAAAAAATCAGTAGCACAAAAATAAATTCAGTAGCACACAAAGTATGATCGAAAACTTGCATAACCTTAACCCATGCATTTCGCTCTAATTACCTTTTAGCCTGTCATCTTGGTCTCATTTGAAATTCTCAATTAATATCATATCCTAGTGTGTGCAGTAATAATTGTAGAAAAATTAATAGGGGTGCACTGATTGCAATTTAGACAAAAAAATATAACCTTCCAATTGTAATTTTTTGCTGATTCAGAATTATTTCTCCCCATAAAATTAATATCTATATATTTTCTGTATATATACATATCATTATTATATTCATAATAATATTTTTTTTGTTAAATGTCCTTCTGTTAATTAAAACCAAACTTTAAAACATTAAACATAGCCTATTAAATAAATAAGTAGGCCTATACATATTGGTAAAATTTGGAATAAGTTAAATAGGTTGTTGTGAATGTGTTGGGAGTAGTTCTTCAGTGGCTTATCAGTTATTTCAAACTTTGTTTAAAAAGACTACTGTTGACTGCTCTCTGCAGCTGAAGCAGTTGATTTTCAAGCTAGCGCACTGCAGGGCTGTGAAGTGCTAACTTCTTGTTCTTACCGGCTTGAAAATAAAAGTCAACTCACGTTTGGCTAGTAACAGGCTTTTAATGTGAAGGCGCACAGGAAATGTTCTGTTTGCACACGCGCTAACTTAACTGTGTGCCGTCTCCTTCCGGTTATTACCGTTGGTGAAGTGTATTAATCGCCGCACAAGCACAGGTCCCGAGCACACATCTTTCACCAGCCAAAGTGGAGGTTGGACTCAATAACTTACTTGCCTAAGACTACATTTACCCACATTTGGAGAGTGTTAATGTAGAGCCCTCTAAGCAGTGTTGTGCAGCGCTCCTCTGTGTCTCAGACGGACAGCATCTGCTCATTAGCAAGCTGTCGCACTCGCACGCGAGTGGAATTGTATTCATCATCGCACGTGATCAATTTCAGTAGCAAATGCGATCAAAACTGTCGCACTGTACAGCCCTGATAAGATTAAAAAATGAAATGCTGATCTGTAAAGCAGAACTACAATCAATTATACATGAAGAGACGGCATTTGCACTGTTTAGACTTTGTCGTAAATATTTTGAAAGTGGTGACAAAGCAGGCAAAATGCTAGCCTTAAGGTTACAACAACTGCAAAATCGGCAGTCAATTTCACATATATGTAAAAGCACTGGTGAAGTAATCTACGAGCAAACACAAATTAATACAGCTTTCAGAGAATATTATTCAAAACTTTATCAGTCAGAAGGCCCAATAAACGAGAACAAGATGGAATCTTTTTTTCAGGACATCTCCTTACCAACTTTAAAAGAGAGAGAAAACTTAGAGGCACCTGTCACAGAAAGGGAAATACTCTCAGCTTTGAAAGCTTTCCCAACTGGGAAAGCACCAGGCAACGATGGCTTTACCATAGAACTTTATAAATGCCTCCAAAATAATTTATCTTCACTTCTTACTTTAGTATTTAATGATATATTAACTAATCACTCCATGCCACTGACTACGCGCCAAGCCACTATCTCGCTGTTGCCTAAGCCTGGTAAGGATCATTCACAAATGACAAATTTTCGCCCTATAAGTATGTTAAATAACGATTATAAGATGTTTGCTAAAATTCTTGCTATGCGGATGGAGACCGCCATTTCCTCATTGATCCATCTTGATCAAGTAGGATTTATTAAAGGTCGATTTGCTTCCAATAATATGAGACGACTCTTCCAGGTAATGGCGACAGCCAACACTCTACAGCATCCAGCAATAGCCATATCGCTGGATGCTGAGAAAGCCTTTGACAGGGTAGAGTGGCATTATTTGTTTCATGTTATGTCAAAATTTGGTTTTGGACCAGTTATTATTAACTGGGTGAAGGCCCTCTATAACAACCCTAGTGCTTCAATTAGAACTAATGGAACTGTATCCGAACCTTTCAAACTTCTCAGATCTACCCGGCAGGGTTGTCCTGTCTCACCATCACTCTTCATTTTGGCCTTAGAACCTCTAGTATGTGCTATCCGAGCAGAGAGGAAAATCACTGGTATCCAGATTGGGGGTCATGATTTTAAAGCTAATCTATTTGCGGATGATTTGTTATTAACATTATCACAACCACATAAGTCAATCCCGCAAGCGATGAAATTAATTGAGGTATTTGGGAAGTTTTCAGGGTATAAGGTGAATTTTAATAAGAGTGAAGCCATCCCATTAAATACTATGACCTTTCCTTCACATCTGGGTTCAGCCCCCATTCAATGGAAGCCACAAGGTATGAGATAGCTAGGAATCAACATTAAGACTCCCATTGAGGATATTTTTGATTTAAATGGCCCTCTCCTCCTTAAAACAATTAAGGAGGACATTAAGAGATGGACAGTTTTACCCATTTCATTATGGGGCAGAGCAGAAGTGCTTAAAATGAATATTTTACCTAGATTATTATTTCTTATATCAGCAATTCCTCTTAAATTCCCGCTTTACTGGTTCAAAGAAATTAATAAATTATTCACGGATTTCTTGTGGAGTAATAAAAAACCAAGAATCAGTTACAAAAGATTAACCAGACCGAGGAAAAGAGGTGGATTGGGAGTCCCAGATGTTTATTCTTATTACCTTGCCTACAATGCTAGGTTTCCTTTGTTGTGGGCCTATACAGGACAGAGTGAGTTAGGGAGTTGGAAATGGGTTGACGAAAACATTTTAGCCAACCAAGACACATCCCTCTCCCTAACCGCTTTATGGTATTACCCTAAAACCAACTTGAAAATAGGCAATCCTCTAATAAAATGTTCCTGTGAGGTTGTGAAAATTATCCAGAAACGTCTCCCCTTCAATGGAGCATACTTACCATCATGCCCTATATGGAGTAACCATTTATTAAAAGCTGGTGGTAAAACATTAACAAACAAATCGTGGCAACAAAGAGGTATAAACCAAGTGGGTCAGATAGTGAAGGATGGATATGTGGTACCCTTTATTGTCTTAAAAACACAATATGATTTAAAAGATGTCGACTTTTTTGCGTATTTACAATTAAAATCTATTTTTGGGTTACTTATATCAAAAGAACCCACAGTAGAGTTCCAGGATAAAGAGTTGGATATAAAACTGAGGGAGATTGCATCAGGAAAGAGAACAGTGTCAAGGTTGTATGAGTTGTTGACCACTGCATCCGTTGATAACCTATCCTCTATCCAACACAAATGGGAGCAGGACTTGGGCATATCCTTGAGTAATGCACAGTGGGATACTGTAACAAAAAACACTACAACCCTATCCAAATGTGTAAGATATAAAATTCTTCAATTAAAAATTTTGCACAAGGTTTATATAACACCTAGCAGATTAAAGAAAATGGACAATTCCCTCTCTCATTTGTGTTGGCATGGTTGTGGAGAGGCAGGAACATTGATATATCAATTGTGGCAATGCCCCGCAGTACAGTGTTTTTGGAAAGGTGTTATTTATAATTTGTTGAATGTGAGAATACCACTCTGCCCATTAACTTGCCTTCTAGGCAGTAGAGTCGAAAACATTGAATCAACAGTCACCCAACGCATCATAGCCTTGGCTTTCCTGTCAGCGAAGCGAATTATATTTATAAATTGGAAGATACGTAAACCCAATTGCTTTAGCATTGAAAATTGGCTGACGGACTTTTTAGACCTCCTGTTAATGGTGCGAGCAGCATCAGCTCTTAATGACCATGACTGTGGTAAAGAAGGACCCTGGAAGTTTATAAGTATGGACATTTAAATGAATTTATTTAAAAGAATGGATCCCCCCCGTGTTGTATTTTGTATTGTCCTGTGAGTTTTTTGTCTTGTGGTGTATGTATATGTTGTCTGTGATTGTTTTGTTTAAGAAAATAATAAAAATATTAATAAAAAAAATAAATAAAAAAGCTTACTTTTGTATAGAGACAAAGACATCAAAAACTGGAATACTTTTAAGTTCCTTAAAATATAAAAAGCAGAAAACATCAAGGTACACGCATAATATTAGCAAATTTAGCAATCCTGATTTGCACAGAATGATGAGCTTCATGAAATAAATAGCAATAGCAAAAATAATTAAATAAATGAATTTAATATTAAAACATTCAAAGCAAATTATTGTACAAAACAGAACTCGATTCGAGATTTCAGAAAGAAATTCATCTAATGTAGTAAATGAGGCCAAAAAGTTAAAGCAAGCAGATGCTTGTAATTTTGTCCAGATTAAAGGCCTACTTCACCGGTTGGAATATGAAGGTCTATTGAACTCGGAGATCCTATTTAGTATAAATGTGCAACAAAAAATGAAATTGGATCATCTTAGCCTGAGAAAAGGCAGAAAGAGTGTTTTATCGTCTCACTGTCTAACCCTACAGTTTCTTTCTTGTGACATCACAGCACAGTGACTGAATAGGCAATAATGATAGTCACTCAATCAAATGTTGTTCATTGCCTTGCTCATCCTAAACCAGTTAAATAAATCAATCTGCTCATTATCTGGAACCCTCACATGCTGGCATCATTTGGGCTCCTCAGCTTTGTGACTTTTATAAATATTTGACAACAGATGAATGGGCTCCGTGGGATGCCATTCCAAGAACCATGGACATACCTGCAAATAAAACAAAGGCCATCCGCAGCTCCTTTGTCCAAATGCCTTGTTTCCACCAAGTAGAGCGGGTCGGGTCGGAGCGGAGCGGCTCAGAGCGGAACAGATCACTTTTAAGAATCTCGGTAGTGTTTCCACCGCAGACCCTACCCTTACCGTTAGGGTGGGGTTTAGGCTGGACTGCGATACGATAGCCGCCGCCAGAATATGGGTCAAACTATCGGGCTGAGGAGCAACTGTGGTCAAGCCAGTGGTCTCTCGTTTTTGCTTGGTTAAACCAGCCGCTTCTTTATTTATTCCCCCCGTGTTGTTGTGAGCGTAAACGCACAGAGACGGCTCGGTGCAACTGATAGAGACAGCGCTGGCTGCGGCAGCTACGTGACATCGTAGCAGTGGGACACAGTGTAACCAACTGATTCATTTAATGACGAGGAAAAACACCACACAATAAACAGTGCTGCACTCAGATTTTAGCCAAAACTCTTTACTCTTGCCGAGGTGACTACATACGGCGGAAATGATTCTTTCGACCAATAAACGGACGGCATGTGTAGCTCTGCCTTTTCGGCACCCTTTTAGGCGGCTGGTACCCCAATGGAGAAGTACCGAAATTAGGAGCAGTTTAGAGCGGTTAAGGTGCAGCCACACCAAACGCATTACGTGCGTAGGCTTACATGCGTAACGCACCTAAAATGTTTTATCATTTTGTGTCAAAAAAGGTTCTACGCACGTATAGTGCCTAGTCTCCCTCCCAATAATGTATTTCCCCTAATCAACCATGGCTGCGATCAGACCCGACCCGACACAACAGCGTGCTTGTCCGCACAAAAAAAACAACAACACGGCCAACAACTGTACCAAAAGACAAATAAATAGCAACTGAATAGCACAAATAGCCTAGCATAAAAACAGCATTGCATATTCACGCCGCTCGGAAATTCATACAAACAGCAAGGCAGCTACATAACAAACACATTTACAGCAGCATTGTGTGCACGGTGGCAAAAAATAAAGGCAAGTAGCCTACATTACCCTACCTGGCTGTGACAGGGGACCGTAGCTGGCGTAGATATAAACACCGGTGCTTCGCTGTACTTGTCGTGAAAGTTCCCCGGACCTAGCCGTCATGTTTGGGTTCATAATATTGAGGCACACAACCGGGTGAGTTAACTAATGCTATCCGGCGCTAACGCTAAAGCACAGCCGCACATGTTCACTGAATTAACCAGGAAGTCCATTCTCCTTGTTTACTTTCCCCACGTCTTCTATTCCCGAGCGGCTGTCATACAGTACCGGCTGCCCTCCCGCAAGTACATTTTCCTCCTCGGTGTTTCTCAGCCTCTGTGTACACTGTTCTCCGACCGTGCCGATGTATGTGACGTCGGGTCAAGCTCAATGCTGATTGGCCAACGCGGCTAAGCGTCACGCGTAGGAGCGTTACAAGTTAAATTTTTTGAACTCCGCACGTAGATGCGTAGGCGCGTATATACACGGCTAACGCGCGGCTAACGCTGGTTTGGCCGCACCTTTAGGTGCGCTTATATCCGAACCCACCAAACTTTTGGCAAATGAAAAGCCAAAATACCCGGACCGAACCTCTCCGACCCGTCCCGCTCTACTCGGTGGAAATGAGGCACAAGACTGCACTCGATATCCATTGGCCGAGATGGCCGTAAAAAAAAAAAAAAAAAAACACAGACTCCCTCATATGCACACACTCGTGGACACCCTTGCTTTGCACAAACTCAGGCACACACACATACAGTATCTACACACAAACACACACATACATGCACATGTATTGCTCTGCATTTGGGCACGAACCATCAACAAGTGAGGAGAGCTACAAGACTGTTTAGAGCCTGTGAGCCAGGAAACACAATCAATAACAGAGCAAATGAGAAAGCAATTAGATGCTCTATGGTCAACTGTGATTTTAATAATAATATTGTATGTAAGAAATGCTGCAAATGTACCCCTTGCATATGTTGCTACACTGGAGACAAGTTGTAGCAAATACAGTAACATTATTATGGTCATGATGTGGATTTTGTGGCACTGGATGAATACTATAGTGTGTGTGTGTGTGTGTGTGTGTGTGTGTGTGTGTGTGTGTGTGTGTGTGTGTGTGTGTGTGTGTGTGTGTGTGTGCGCGCACGTGTGTGTATCAATCTTCTTCCCATGCAGCTGTTAACCTCCCAGGTTTGAATGAGAAACAGGTGTTGGGGCCAAACACATGCTCTTGGCTCGGAGGAAAGATCAAAACAGTGTAATGGCAGACATGTTGCTAATACCACACTAAACATTTCCCCATGAGGTGATTTAGAGTGTTTTTTGAGCTGCATATTTTGTTTACTGCCACATTATACATGAGTAAAAGCCTTGCTGTCCTACTGTGCAGCGGTCGCATGTGAAAGCCCTGTTTTTATTCCTTTTTTCTGTCTTCTCAGCTCTAATTTACCCAGCACGGTTTTTGAAATTAAATAAATAGTGGAAACAAGTTGATTTGTAAATATAGCAACAGAATAAAAATTGCAGCGGCAACCACTGTCATTCTCATTTGAATCATTGTGCGAAAGCAAGGCCTAGATATCTTGATGGTGCAGAACACATGTGAAGAATGTGTAGTCAATAACAAGCTATGATGTTGTATTGTGAAATGTTAGCTCTTGAACTGCACCTGCATGTCGAGATATCTAAACTGTTGCAGAGTGCAGCTTGCTTCTCCTTATCGTTTTCCTTCTACTCTATGCATAGTTTCTTCCCCGTTTTCTTGTCCCACTCTTTATCTGTGATTAGTCTTCCAGTGTTCCTGCTCGCTTGTCTTCCTTACTTCCCTTCCTCCATCCCCCTCTCTTTTGGTCCATCTGTATACATTGCTCGCTGTATGTTGGCACGTGCATCGCTGTTCCCCTGTTGGTTCTTGGCCAGCTCCCCCACTCTTCTGTTCTTGCTGTTGTTCACCCACCCCCACCTTCCTCCTCCTCTTCTTCTTCGCATTTTGCATGTGTGCCAGGGTCTGGAGGGCTAAGCACAGTGTACAGCCCAGTGGCCTAAATGTGAATACTTACGTAATTGCCAACTGTCTCCAATCATTAGGGGCAGCCCTTAAAAAAGACATGCTTCGCCGACAGCTGCGTCCCCTCGCCTTTGCCAGCCTTTCAGATCGCATTTGCTTTAAATGGCTCGTCCACATTATATTTAACCCCAGAGCACTGTGTGTACCGTGGATGACGGGGGAGAAAAGATAGAAGAGGCACAATGTATGCAGTTCTACAACATGAAGTATGTATGAAAAACAGACTATAGGCTCCAAGGGTTGATTGTGTTTGTATCTAATGCAATGGATTTTGTGGATTTTGTGACCTGACCTTAAACACTGGGTCCATCAGTGAACACAGGATCATGGCAATATGTCACATTGCATCTTTCAACCTGTACTAATCACAATGACTGGTATATTCTATTTGTGACGTGGAACATGGTTTAAAACATCTATATTCTCCATTTATTTACATGCTAATGAGTTTCTGCAAGGATTGAGCTTGTATGATATTAGCCAGCTATATTTGAACTTTCATGTACAATTACATTTATTCTACCTGTAGGCTTCACAACAGGGCATGTTGTACACCCAAAGAAAGATAAAGATAAGCTTTGCTGCTGCTCTGTATGAATTTTCAATTAACGTCACAGATATAACATGAGCAATAAAGGTTTCAGCTATGTTCAGAAGAGACTCATTTGTTTGTATTATCTACTGACAAGTCCCTGCCAGTTCCTGCTGAGAGACAAACGAACATTTTGTTTCCTTGCTTTCAGAGAGGCCTCCAACAGTATGGTTAGTGACAGCTGGGTCAGGTCCCCTCATATCAGGGACACAGCTGCCCTGCAGACATGTGCTCCCACACACACACACACACACACACACACCCACACACACACACACACAAAACACACACACACACGCACACAAGCACGCACACAAGCGCGCACAGTTCCACACGCCAGGCAAACAGGAAGAGGAAGAGCATCTGAGAAGCCTCGGAGTAGAAAAATAGGACCACATTTTTTACTTAAAAAAACAAAAAAAAAACACTTGTCTGCAAACAGATATTTCAACAAAGTTAATTATTTTATTTTTCCCATCTTACATATTACATTGGAGGGCAACTATTAGACAGGTGGACCAAATAACTTACAATCTAAAAAACTAATTGAGGTTTTACTGTAATAAACGTTGTTTTGTCTTGATCCATATTTTACAGTCCATTACACATTTACTGTAGCTTGGGATTTGGATACAAGTATCACAGTATCATGTATCATGTCTATGTCCTATCAAGATGATTGGAAAGTAGTTGGGTGATAAACAGAAAAACTTCAATTACGATAACCAAGAAGTGTTACATTTTGGCACAGATGTTCTGTCTTCTGTTCTTATCAGCCTGCTTATTACATAAGGAATTTATTTTACCCCATTGTAGGTTACTGTTATACTACAGCCGCCGCAAGCCTGATATTCGGACTGCCGCGACTGCATCACAACAAAAAGAACTAAAAGAAACTGCAACCTAAGAGCTGATGAGACAGAGGCCAAGTGTAGCTATGCTCACCCGAGTCCGCTGGTTGAAAGAGCCCCGTCTCCAGCTCTCATGAGCCGCCAGTCCAGTTGTATGATATTACACTCAGTAGTGTGATGGGTAAAAGCGATATTTCCGTGTAGTTGTGAAAGCTTAAAAACGAAGAACTGTTCACTGATGCGAGCTATACTTGCCAAACGCCAAACCTCCTTGTGTCTTCTGCAGGTGTGTGTGTCAAACAAACTCCTGGAACTGCCCGGCTGCTGCCAATCATCTAACAGTCCGTGTGCACCTGTGTGACGTCACATCTTGGTGCTAAGGTGCTGGGAAGTGTAGTCCCTAACATTACACTCACAAGCATACAGCATGTCAACAATCAGCTCTAGTAAACAAAAGGAATACAAACAGGAAAGGACCCTTAACGTGTCCTTAACAGTTACATATATTAAAAAAAAATATATCCACTGATTAATATCGCTTGCTTTGAGACTAAAGTCATTTTTGTTTTTGTTTTTTGTGGAAAAAAAGTGACACGCAAGTTAGTGTCAGTCTCACAACTTGTCTAAATGGTCTCGTAACAGAGGCTCAGAGGGATATGAATCAACCAGGGAGGATAATCAAATCAAATGCAAATGCAGCAACATTTCTTCTGTTGCTGGTGTTTGATGCCCTGAGGGGCCCTGTCAATTGTAAGGGGAGGGACTCTATACATAATGAGGGGTCACGCTTGAGGGGCCCTTTGTAAACATGATGAGTGGGAGCCCTTTTCTTGGGGACAAGATTGTGGAATTAGTCCAGGACAAAGGGAGATACACACACACACAAACACACACACACACACAGGCATGCAACCAAGCACGCACACACACACACACACACACACACACACTAACTAACCACCTCCTATTACCTTTGTCTTTCTCATTCTCCATCTTTGTGCAAACCCCTTTCGATCTTGTGTGTGTGTGTTTTTTTTGTGTGTGTGTGTGTGTGTGTGTGGGAGAGTTTGTTTGAGTTTAACTATTCAAGGCATCAATAAACTGGCAGTGAAAGTTGTGTTTTGAGAAACAAGGGATTGCTCAATTACATGCTCAATTAGATGTACAAAGTTACTACTCAATCCATACATGTATGAAGAAGGTTGGGAGGGTCAAGTGTTCTTGAATTGATTGATGTTTAAGGAATAATAATACATAAACAAGATGATAACAAGCATTCAGAATGGAAAAGTTTTCCTATACAGTTTTGAAAAAACATAAAACACATTAAAGGGTTAGGTTAGTTGAGGCTTATGTCCACTGTTGTCCACCTTCAAAAAAAATGTTTTTGGAAGTCACATCTGACGTTCTTGTGGCATCCACAGAAGTAGGTTTGGTGGAGAACTTCATGCCCCGACGCACAGGAAACCAGACAATACATGAACAATTGCTTTGAGCCTGACACATGTCTCCTTAACGTCATGGCAGTGTTGCAAATTAACATGGGTATGGTGATGCAAAGTCAACAACAGTTAAAAGCTGAAGTTGAGTAAAGAGTTCATATTACTGTACAATCACTAGATCATAAATTAGGAATCAGACACTGCCACAGCTGCGGTAATATAAACATGCTTAGTAGAATGTAAAATGGCCTGATATTTCACAAAGATCGCATTTACATATAAATGTACCATATTTTCGTAAATAACGTTAAAATACGTATCACTTGTGGGAATGCAAATGTGTCAACTATACAAAAGACTGACCTTTAACTTCTTTTCAACTTCATGTGAAAATGTGTAACCTTTTGAAAGTTACCCTCCCGGCCTGACCATGGTACACCATACAGTGGAGGAAATAAGTATTTGATCCCCCACTGATTTTGTAAGTTTGCCCACTTACAATGAAATGAGCAGTCTATAATTTTAATGGTAGGTTTATTTTAACAGTGATAGACAGAATATCAAAAAGAAAATCCAGAAAATCACATAAAAAAAAATATATAAATTATTTTGCATTTCATTGAGGGAAATAAGTATTTGATCCCCTACCAACAATAAAGGATGCTGGCTCCCACAGAACAGTCCTTTCACTTTAAGAAAGTTCTCCTAATCTCAACTCTTTACCTGTATAAAAGACACCTGTCGTTAACTCTATAAAAGACACATGTCCACAGAATAAATCAGACTACAACCTCTCAATCATGGGCAAGACCAAAGAGCTGTCTAAGGACATCAGGGACAAGATTGTAGACCTGCACAAGGCCGGAATGGGCTACAAGACCATTGGCGAGAAGCTGGGTGAGAAGGAGACAACTGTTGGTGCGATTATTAGAAAATGGAAGAAGCACAAAATGACCATCAATGTCCCTCGGTCTGGGGTTCCATGCAAGATCTCACCTCGTGGGGTCTCAATGATCATGAGAATGGTGAGGGATCAGCCCAGAACTACAAGGCAGGAGCTTGTTAATGATCTCAAGGCAGCTGGGACCACAGTCACCAAGAAAACCATTGGTAACACACTATGCCGTAATGGCTTAAGATCCTGCAGCGCCCGTAAGGTCCCCCTGCTCAAGAAGGCACATGTCCAGGCCCGTCTGAAGTTTGCCAATGAACACCTGAACGACTCAGAGAATGCTTGGGAGAAGGTGATGTGGTCAGATGAAACAAAGATTGAGCTATTTGGTATAAATTCAACACGCTGTGTTTGGAGGAAGAGGAATGCTGAGTATAACCCCAAGAACACCATCCCCACCGTCAAGCATGGAGGAGGAAGCATTATGCTTTGGGGGTGTTTCTGTGCTAAGGGGACAGGTTGACTTCACCGCATCGAGGGAAAGATGGATGGGGCCATGTACCGTGAAACAACCTCCTTCCCTCAGCCAGGTCACGAAAAATGGGTCGTGGATGGGTCTTCCAGCATGACAATGACCCAAAACATACAGCAAAGGCAACAAAGGAGTGGCTCAAGAAGAAGCACATTAAGGTCATGGAGTGGCCTAGCCAGTCTCCAGACCTAAATCCCATCGAAAATCTGTGGAGGGAACTGAAGCTTCGAGTCGCCAAGTGACAGACTCAAAACCTAAAAGATTTGGAGAGGATCTGCAAAGAGGAGTGGTCCAAATATCCTCCTGAGATGTGTGCAAACCTGGTCATCAACTACAAGAAACATCTGACCTCTGTACTTGCCAACAAGGGTTTCTCCACCAAGTACTAAGCAATGTTTTGATAGGGGATCAAATACTTATTTCCCTCAATGAAACGGAAAAAAATTAATATATTTTATTTAGCGTGATTTTCTGGATTTTCTTTTTGATATTCTGTCTTGCACTGTTAAAATAAACCTAGCATTAAAATTATAGACCACTCATTTCATTGTAAGTGGGCAAACTTACAAAATCAGTGGGGGATCAAATACTTATTTCCTCCACTGTATATGAATTGTATTTGTTTGGTTGTATTGCCACAAATGTAGCTGTGTAATTGCAAGAAAGGGAACTATACTAAATCTTCTTTTATTCAGATGACAACAATATGTCCCTCTGCTTCTAGCTCCTGTAAAATATTCCAACTTGTTAGTTTGACATGGAATAAACGACATAAACATTAACAAAAGATCATTGAAGTTGTAGTAAAGGGGCCTTTATGAAGCCATGAGAAACGTAAACATTTCATTTAGCATGCATCTAATAGTTAGAGTGAGTGACCATAGCTCATTTGATTCGTATATATTTAAACCAATGCTTACTATTACAACATGTCTCGGTTGATTCCCATGCAAAACAGAAGGCCCTATTTCAGAGCCATGTGGAAGAAGGCTTGTGCGTAATTACAGAAGAGGGGGTCTCAAAAGGATCGTAATTGGTGGCAACGCCCCGGTCCAGAAAAGGGTTATGGGGCTCTAAATATGTTGAGAGGTTTATTGCAATGAGGTCCGTAGTCTACTAGTCTTAAAAAAAACACAATGGAGGAGAGTGGGAAACATTGGTGAGTTAACTTGATTGTGCTTGTGTGTTTGACTAGGCCGGAGAGCTCTCTGTTGTCTTTTCTGCTGAACTCCCGGTGAGGGGGAAGCGAGGCATACTGATGACAAAAGCGACTGGTGCTTGGGAGCATAAAGGGTCTGGTTAATCACGCCCCTAAAATACAGGAAGTGTCTTTTCAATGAAGCCTCAGGCAGCCAAGCAACGATGCAGTCTGGGCACTGGGATGGACTGGGGTTTAACAGCGGGAAGGTGGCAGCAGAGGAGGAATTGAGTTATGACAGATTTACAGCATACAGGCTTTGGGGTTCTTGTAGGGTACAGCTGACTTGAATTGCTGACGTTTTTGTTTAGCCATACTAGCATTACAAATGGTTTACTCTTACCAGTTTGTTTACAGTAGACCTGAAAGAATATAATGAACAAATACAATATTTGACATGGCTGAGATTGAAATGAATTAAATAAAAGCAATATTTGGATTTGATACACAGCATGCTAACCCTAACCCTAACCCTAATTTCACTACCTTCTCTATTGTGTTAATACATCTTTACACCACAGAACCATTTATTTCTCTTCTGACTTTGAGCGCAACAGGGTAGCAATGCATTTTTTTCTGCCCTCAACATTTAAACATAATAATACATGTTCTTTTCATCTTTGCTTGCCGCAAACAATAAAAAAAACATGAAGACAGATCCATTTAACGTTTATTTATTATCCAGCCCATCCTGACTAACTGCTAAACAGATTTGCTGAGCTGAAAACACATTAAACATTTTTCTGATTCCGCCGACTTGCACCACAATTTGAAAATAACGAATTGACAATGTCTCATGTACACAAATGCAATTCTAATGAGTAGTGTCCTACTTGTTCAATTCATTACGGAGATGTTCTGACACTTTCATATTGTGCACATGCCTCTGTATGGCTGCAAACCTTGTGTGTCACATACTTTTTCAATGTTTTCTATGGTTGTGTGTGTGTGTGCGTGAAGGAAAGGGGGGTTGGTAGTTTGTACACATCCGTATTATCTCTTTCTGCTCATCCGGCTGAGAAGCTGGCCTTAATTACAACTGTCTGCCTGAGTCACTAACATGCTCCCCTACCCACACAAATAGACAGCAACAACAGGCAACATCTCAAAGGAAAGGCAAGAGTGGTTTAGCCTTGTAGCCGGAGGGTATACATCTCCCTGCCAACAAGACACAAAGGTACAGTTGGCCCACATCCAAATGGATCCCTAGACCCTTTTTCCCTTGGGTCTTGTTGACTTCCAATTGCTGAGTGTGGACGAGAAAAATCCATTGTTTATTTTTTTTAGCATGGTTAACAGGTTTTGTTCAACCATCTGTCTCTAGCCTTTTAAAATCATCTATATATAAACTTTGAGCTATGAAATGGTGGCTAGGGGAATGCTTTGGAATTAGGCTGGACGTTTTCAGAGAATATACCTCCATCTAACTCAGACAGTGATCATCCCAGAGGTGATGTGCCATATCTAGTCTGGCTGCTTCGATAGAGTCTTCATGTGTAGGCATATTTTTCTTTACTCGCTCCCACCGCCTGAAGCTGTCGACTCAAATGAAAAACTTTGCATGGGAACTGACGGGATTCAATTAAACATCTGGATAGACCCGGCACAGCCTAGCTTGGGCGGAAAGCGAGTTAAGACTATATAAATTCCATACATTTTCTGTGGCTGGAGCCTACACCAGCACGCAAAGAATTCCATTTGATGTTTCCATAAAGTTATAACAGGGCTTGGATTTCAGCCAAGGAATTGTGTTTGGTTCTCACTACTGACAATCTTCCCTGGGCTCTATGTTTTAGTAGCCGGCATCCATCCACTTACAGCCAATGAGACCCCCATAAAGGTGCAAGCCATAGTCATCTGTGTTGATTCATTTATAAAGAATAACACATGTAGTCAAAAATGGTTTGCTACAAACCAAAATGTATCTCTAAAATAATTTCAAATTTCAAACTAACTCAAAAAAGTTATTTAAGAGTTTAGGCAACCATTTTGCATCTAGCCAGCATTTGAAGCAGCAACAGAATGAATTAGTTTTATTAATTTTTTAGATTTTGTATTACTTTTGATCTATTGAAACTACTTTAACACGTGCTTGTCAATATGTCTTATGTTTGATATTTTAGCTGAAAACACCAATGTATGCAGTCTAGCGTCTACAAGCTGATATTCTGGCACTTACTCTACCTGTAACTTCATGTATATTTTCTTAATGGCCTTAACATTGCCCATGCATCTTGTCTGTCAATGTGTATAGTATCACTTTGATGTGCACCACTAATGCACAAATTCAGGTTTCCTTTACTTAATACTAATAATAATAATATCTTTATTTACACCTTTAAAAACAGTGGTTTACAAAGTGCCTTTACATACAATACAGGAGCAAGTGCAAACATACCAATCAAAAAACACATATACAATTAGATAGATACACATACTCAAATATACACACAATAAACCAAACGAGATCAATAGGTGCTAGGGTAAAAAGACATTGAGGAAGAGAATAAAAAGAATAAAAAGACGGCATCACCTAAAAGCAAGTCTATAAAAATGTGTTTTAAGAAGTGATTTAAAAGAGGTTACTGATTCAGCCAGCCTTATCTCCGTGGGCAGGTCATTCCAAAGCCGAGGCGCCCTGGTGGAGAAGGCCCAATCACCTCAAGTCTTGAGCCTCGACCTTGGAACAACAAGAAGGGCCTCACCTGCGGATCTAAGGCTGCGAGCAAGCTCGTACGGGGTCAGCATGTCGGGGGCAAGACCCAGACAAGCCTTAAAAGTGATCAATAACATTTTAAAATCGATTCTAAAACGGACAGGGAGCCAGTGCAAAGCAGCTAAAACAAGAGTGATGTGATGCCGTCTGTTAAAACCAGTGAGAAGCCTAGCTGCTGAATTCTGAACCAACTGGAGGCAACAGAGTGATTTGTGGTTGATGCCGGTTAACAGAGAGTTGCAGCAATCTAAATTGGAGAATATGAGTGCGTGGATACTTATGCAGCCCTTTGCAGTTGAGACTATAGTCCAAGTCAACTCTAGGAACAAATCAAGCCTGAGACTGAGCTCTCTCTTCCTCACTGTTTGATTTGAAATAATTGTTTGTTTCAGAATCTAACAATACTGCACCAGGTCTTTTATCAATAGAAATATACATATATTGCCAGGAGTCTACCTTATTGATATTGAGACATAGGGAAAGTAAACTGCAGACCAATGTGCCCGTTTCTGCACATACTATATGCATCTGTTTTACGTCACGAAATATTACAAATATTAAGTGAATATCTAGTAGGGGAGAACGGGGTAATCTGAGCCACTTTTTACATTTGCTCCCCTCTAAGCGAGCTAAAATGATTTATCACTCAAATTTACACATTTCCCATTAATTCAGGATGTTTCCTAAAAATGGGCATTAGCAGAATTTTTTCAAGACAAAGGGCAGTGGAAATATGATTGTTTTAAAAAAAGTTGTCATGTGGCTCACTTTACCCCAGCTGTGGGGTAAACTGATCCACTTACTTTTTCCACTCTGAAACTACCATAACAACACATATTGTAACAGTAAGAATCCTGAAAGCTACCCACACATTCCAGAACTAATGTCGGACTAGTAAAAGAATGATGGGGTTTGGTCAATTAAGCAAAGCAAATTTTCTAAACACTTGAAAGTAACTCTGAACAAAATCAAATACAACATATTATAATTCAAAAGGTTTTAATAAGATTCAAATGAAAGATAGAACCAGTAAGATTAGAACACAGTGGGGGTCAGAACACAGGACCCTTATAGCCAGCTAGTGTCTGGGGGTCAGAGCATAGGAAAATCAGAACCAGCGAGAACAGCCTGGGACTCAGAACACAGGAGAAGACCCAACTGGATTATAACATCAGCCTGTCATACTCTACAACTAGGCCTACTCTACATTCCAGCCCTGAAGGTTACAGGGAAAGATGAGAAGGTGCTCTTTCCGTGTGGTTGCCCCAGGTCGTCTTCCTGGTGTATTTCCCTGGCATGATGGCTTTTCTACAATGTGTATGACATTAAAATAAAACATATGTCATGTAATATTACATTAAAATATGTTTAAGACTAAACTTAACTTGTGCCTCATGGTGGGGGAAAGTGAGACAGTGGCTCACTTTCCCCCACCACCACAATTTGAGAAAAAACTACCTCTCTTAGCATTTCAGGCTAATCTTCAGTTATCAGCATCACATGGTTTCATATGTTGGTAGTTCATCATCAACACGTATGATATAAGTTTTTCTACGTGAATACATTTGCTTTGGCACAACAGTTGATTAAGTTGATAGCAAGAAAATTTACTTTTACACGCAAAATACCTATTTTGGTGAAAAAAACATGCTTACCACAGCACCATGAGGTCCTCTCTTTCAGGGCCATGGGGAAATGAGAGGGGCTTGAAAACACATATCTCACATGACCACACATGTTTTCCGTTGCCTAGATACAGGGGGTGGCTCACATTACCCGATGCCTCAGATTCCCCCGTTCTCCCCTACATTAAAAAAAAGATCTATATTGACCTGATAGGCTTCAAAGCAATATATGCAAATGCCACTAGACAGAGAGCAAAGCAGCCATTGTTTAACAGATGATTCACCACCATTCAGCCAACGTGCAGCAACAGTTCTGTAGGCACCGAGTAAGAAAATAGGACACTCAGGTTCGTCAGATAAGAAATAGCATTGCCATTGCCACCTGTTTCTGCAAGCCCAGCACCCAGCAGCACCCAGATACTCTGATGCCGTGTTATTACTGCACAGGATGGAGTTGGTTCAGTCAGTCACCCGGTGTGAGTGAGGCGGTGGCTGTCTTTGCTCGCCCGACCACCATACTCCGCTCCTCTCTCACTGTATAACAGCAGGGAGTCGTCTGCCAAAGCCTGGAAGAGACACACTTCATTATGTTTCCTACAGGACCCAGACATTGCTCAGATACATTACAAGGAACAAAGGAAAGAAAAAAAGCAGCTCAAAGGAAAGACACTACACTCTCTTTTTGATATAGAATTGTGATGTGGTAGTGTTTAACATAAAACTCCATTATCACTATAGATGAGACAGGGGCCACATATTGTATAAACTGAACTGTCAATAGGCTCATAGAGGAGTGAAATAATGACAAATAGTATGTATTTTATGTCGATAAAGAGAGACAGTGAGGAAGAGTGCAAGAGTGTGTATGCATGTGGAATGTGAAAAAGAGAAAAACAAAGGATGTGCATTACTGTGTGTTAAGAGAAAAAAAGAAGCCAGGCATGTCTGCGTTTGTGAGTATGTTGTTTGCAGTCAGTTACACAGTTCCATGTGAGTGCACATTTTGTAATTGTGAGTTTCAACAGAAAATAGTATGAACAAGATCAAGATTTAATGAAGACATGGTACATTTGGATTTGCATGTTATCATAATGACAAAATGATCACAGCCAGTAACAACAATATCTGAAATAACTACAGTATGATGAAATCCATAGCGTTTTAACATCAGCCAGCCTGGCATAATAATTGGTTGCTTATTTTTGGCATCTCTGAGTGAAGGGATGCGACTTATCCCCTAATTCTGACTGAAGGCTTGGCGTCACCCATCTGTAAAGCTAATTGCATTATTGTGGTCTGAGTGCTTTCGAATGTTGGCTGTGCACAAAAAGTTAAATAAATAACATGCCATTTTGTTGTCACCAGATGTCTGTGAAGTTGCTGAAACAGGTGTTGTCGTTGTTGACATACTCTAAAAATATTCCTTTCGCATCTATGTCATATGAAATTTTAATCTGACGTATATACATTCATAATCATTCCACTTGACACAAATCCTGTTTTGAACACGCATGGTCAGGAGGACACGGCAGCAGAATCTCCGTAATGACCAGAGCTGCGCTGACATTGATTTGGGAGATATGCAGAATCATCCTATTTCTCATCACATGAGATGCATCAAAATAACTGGCAGTACACAATTATCCTGTGATCCGTGTACAGCAGCTCTGACTATCGGCCTGAAAACAAATCTGCAATCAGAAGGCCTCAGGTACAAATCACAGATGTGACACAGGCGGGCCAAAACATTTGGATGCGATAGTGCAGTGCAACTCTCAGAATGGACGGTAGATGTGTGTATTTTGAGCCATTGTTCCCAAACAAATAAAAATACCACATCAGAAAGAAGGAGCACAGAAAATAAATCACTGACAATAAGTCTACACTTATGTAACTTAATTAACTTTATTGCAATCAGCAGTTACTTAACAGGCAATTACAACTGTAACCATTCATGCTAAGGACTCACAAATCTATAGACATGTAAAAAAAAAATCAAAGTAGCTGTTACACAAGAGTCATTGTAGTCATCAAGCTGAGAATGAGCCATACATAAGAGGCTGCATTTTGAGAAGTTTAGTACATAGTTCAGTGTTATCAGAAGGTGGACAACCGAATAAATGATTACAATAGATTAACTTTTTCAGACGAGGCAATTGCACCTTGTGTCCTCAAGTTGATTCCCAAGCATAAGGATTAAAGAGATACAGTACTCTGTTGAAATGAAGGACTTAAAGGCCATTATCATGTTTTTTCAGCAACTCTGAAAAATAATGGCTGCTTCTTGTGTTCAGAAGAAGAACAAGCATTACATTATTACCAATAACCTCAGTCTACTTTATATAAATAAGTGCAAGGTCTCTTTGGAAGGGAGCATGCTTGCTACCAAGGGACCTTTATTATAGAGTTTTAATTGGGCAATGTTTCTTTAATGTTGCTAATGTTAGCTGGCTAGCTGGCTGACATTTTCATGGTGTGAGCAGAGTAAGTCAACAAGCTAACAAGAGGACACAGCAAACACCGGCTACATGCCTTATTATACCATTTACCGTCAATCAAACTACTTACCATTCAGTTTGTGACGTCAACTACCCTTGTTTCTTTTTTTAACCTGTTGCAAAGATGGACAGTCAAACAATTGGCACAAAGAAAGAATCTCCAAAGGCACAACTCAGGTTAAATGAAACTCCGATAAAAATGTTCAAACACTTCAAGGGAGAAGGACACCGTGATAGGTCAAGCTTGAGATGAAGCACTCGCAAAGAATGCCTCGCAACCATGAAATGTCGGTTCTGTCAATCAGTGTGTGAACTAAATTCAAGCTGGCACCAGCCATGTCACAAGGCGGCTCCTGTCTGTGTGGACTTTGTATCATGCTGCTGCAAACAGGAACAAATAGTGAACACTGTGACAGACTTTACAGTTCAAATAGCAATCGCTGAAATTGTTTGGGTGTCTACATGACAAATGAAATATATGAGTTGTTGTATAGGAATCATATCTGTATGGCATGTTTTTTTGTATGTTAAAAGTTGCCATGATGTCGTTCTCCAAAGTGACTTCTTGGTGCTTGCGGACTAGAGCTGAGGATGGAAGATAAACATGTGGCCCTGTGATTATAGAAAAGCTTCTATTAAGCTGACATGCTGTCATGCTTTCATCACACATTGGCCAATTAGCATTTGAAAATCATTCTTAGTGGATGGTGTGACCTATTTGGAGGACTGGATGGGTGGAAAATTTGCTACAGGATAATCTGATGGTATACAGCAGGATCACAAATTGGGTATGGAATCAAAATGGCTTTGACTGTATAAACACAAATACATGTATGTGAATGTGAAAATGTTGAGGCAACAAAAAAGTATACATTCCTTGGTGATTAGGAAAACAATAGGAGTTGAATTTTTAGAAGAATGTACTAGATACAATGCAACTAGATACACCTCCCTACAAGGCCTGCTGCTAGATTTCCAGATTTGCAATGAAGCATCTTTGTCATTTTGTACATTTGTTATATTGTTTTATGATAAACTTTAACTACCAAAAATGGATGAGAAGGCCTCCAAAACGGGATTAAGGGAGATTTATGTCATCATAACTACTGGACAATTGTCTTCAAGAAATAATTCTGAACCTCCCCCCCCAATTGTGTTTAGTATTGAAGAACTAGAAATAAAGCTCATTACAATTTAGCACTCGTGCAAAGTTGTTTGTTTTAGTTGAGAGTCTTGGCTAAAGGCTTCAATTCCAAATGCATAACACAGTGATTCACTCTAATAAATGCAATGCATACAAACATCAACTGAAATTGCCACTGTGTGACCCTCAGTCTAAAAGCACAGAATTGTCTTCCAGCGCATTATAAAAACCCATCTGAGATAAATGACAAACTCTGAGTTGCAGCACCAGGGAGGCAGAGGCTACATCAGCTTATGCTTGAATGAGCATGTAGGCCATACGCCATGGATGCACCACACACCCTGAGGTGAGTGAGGCAGTTTTATTTTTATATATATATATATATGTATATATATATATACACACGTCAAGCAAGCTTCACTGCATCCTTGTGACACAACCCCTGCCTCGGAGAAGAGTCAGCCTTGTGCTGAATAAAATAGGCCTGATATCAGCACGGAATAGGCTACAGTAAATTGTTTAGGACAAATATTAAGAACTGGAGGGTAAAGGTGTGCTGACAGGATTTAATTTGAACAGTTTAAAATAACCTTGAAATGTGTTGGAAAACAGCCCTGAAATACATTAAGAGACAATGATCAGATTAGGATTATTGTATTTATCACAATACATCTGTGGTTAGGTTTATTCAAGGACATCTTTACACTTTTAGGGTAAAGTAGATGTGACCTGTAACAAAGGTAACATAAAGTTACATTATGTGTAATCCAATTAGTGCCCCCCTTTAATAAAAATTAAATTTTGCTTAAAAAAAAAAAGTAAAAAAAAAAAATCCTTCAAGCACTTGCTGCACTACTCTGTGACTCAAATCACACAGTATGGACAGAGGGCAGATGTTCCAGGGCTACCCGCTCCTTTGAGTTTTGACAGTAATTTACCATTTCAACAAAGGATGAAAAAGAAACAGCTGCAGGACCAATGCAGCACTGAGTGTACAGGAGCTGCCAATGATTCAACAGACGCTGACCTAACAAAAGTTATTAATCCATCTTCCTTTCTGAGTGGGAGTTCATTAGTTTAGCCTGCTAGCTTGCACTTTCCAAACTGGAAGGTAACATATTATGCTAATTTGCAGGTTAAAATTCGAATTTGGGTTTCTACCAGAAATGTTTGGAATGTTTATAATGATGTGGTTTACTCTGTTGTCAGGTGACGTGACCTATCACATATTTTGATGGGAATGGGCATGCCATTCCTGTTTCCTTGTTAGAAATATGTGGTACGATCAGATGTGCAATTTGAATATGAACAGGGATATGGTGGCTAATTATAACACCTCATCGCGCTGCCTCGTCAGCACTAAGCTACATTCAATGGGATCCAAAAAGTCCAGGATGAGGGGATAAGGAGGAGGAGGGGGAATGGAATGGAAAAGAAGAGAAGAGAAGAGAGGAGAGGAATAAAGCAAGGCGAGTCAAGAGATCAATCCCTAGTTTGGGATTATGTGCGCTCAGATATCCTCCATCTCACCCACTGCCTCTTTGCAAGGTGAGTGTTTCAAGGCTGCACAGAGTGATTCCATAACACACACACACAGAAACATGTGCACACTCAAAAGCAGCTTCACTCACACCCCCACCCCTCCCCCCCCCATGAATGCTGCTAGCCAAGTTTACACCTATAGCTCTGCCGCCACGGTCCCCAAATGCGATTAGCGCTTATCTGAAGAAAGACCAAACTACCATCATCTCTGGGTTCATCATCGTCACATCCATATTCATGCCGTTCAAATCCCCTCCAGAGTAAAACTAAAGGGATTCCAGCACCTGAGAACAGGGACCGCTTAGTGGAGGAGAGAGGATTGCATATTTCTCTATTGAGGTCAAAGCCCCATATAAAATAGGCCTTTGAAGAGCTATGTTCCCGCAAAGAGCTATCCACCATGGCAACAATCTAAAAACTCTTCTCAAACAGTGATTGATTGCACATAATGAAAACAAAATAAGATAGCTTTTGAATGAAAGCAAATTATGTAGGCCCATGCTTTGAAAAAATAATAATCTTTCAACAGACACCATCGTCCATAGTTTTGAAAATATTTAACAATAGTCAGAAAAAGAACGACATGAATAAAATATCATGCCATGTTTGCATTTCATATTTTCTGTAGCTTTCTCCCATTAATGATGTGACATTTTTTTCTGTGGTACAGTGGAAACAGCTGGTAGCTCAAGTTGCAGGACTCAACGACGATTTTTTTTCACACATGCCTGCGACATTGTTGTGTTAAACCTCCTACAAGCAACTTTTAAATGTCTATGACATGTTTATGTTTATGTCACATTTTTTCCTCTGCTGATCATAAATAATCTGTAATAGCAAACTACACCATCAGCAAAACATTGTCTTTTTATGTAGGTATTATCACAGTAATGCCTTTGCACGGGTCCTATTTCCCAGGAACTTGGACAAAAATATGTATGGCAGGCATGCAGACTGGATCATCCTGTGTTTCTAAATCAAAGTTTACTTTGCCTCACTATCCTCATATTATCATTTATTGTCACAAATAAATTCATTACCTCATCATGACGTATCCTCTAGTTGCCGCTAGAATCAGTAAAACTGAAAGTTCCTTGTAACTACTTAAAATTATTTGAGTCACAATGGTTGTTTGATTTTTTTTGGCTGAATCATTTTCACATTTTAAAAAGCAAGCAATTTATCGCACAAAAATTTAAAAACTTGAGTCAGAAAATCAAAACTTGTACCTATTTATTATACATACATTATGACCTAGAATATGCACAGATATCAACATAATGTACATATTATAATCAGAAAAAAGGTTAACACTTTACAATAAGGCTACATAAATTAACTGTTAGTTAATGCTTAGTTAATGCTTAATAAAGATAAATGAAGCATTAACCAACTGTTAATAATTGCTTAGTTATTGCCTAATAAGCACTAACTAAGCATTACCTAATCGTTATGCTTAGTAAATTCTTAGCTAAGAATTAGTACACCAAGCATATTTAATTCCAAACCAAACATTAACTAACCATTAATAACTAAGCATTAACAGTTAGTTACCGCTTTACAAGCATTAACTAACCATTAATAGCATTAACTAAGCTTTAAAAAAACAGTTAATTAATGTAACCTTATTGTACAGTGTTACGGAAAAAAAACGCAAAAAGGCCTTCTATTTAAAAATGTATTGTTTATTTACTTATGTTGAAATTGGTATTTTAAGGTACTATTTTTACTGTTCAAAATCAATAAACAGTTTTTGTAATGTAGTTTTGATGTTCACTTTGGCAAAACCTACTGCCTAGCCATGGCATAATACCAAATGAGACAATTGTGTCAAACTCCTCTATCTGTAGAAAAATGTTTCACATATGGTAGTGATATCAATGCTAGTGATATCAATGCTAGTGATATCAATGCTATCAATGGAAAACAAGTGTAAAATAAAATTGTAGGATACATCACTTAACTGTTAAAACCAGAAGTTATTGATCTTACAGCTACAAGTAAAATGGGGCAACAATAAATCTTCCTCTTCCACTCTTTTTGTTCCTTTGTTTTGCCATACATCCAATGCCTTCTTGATTCTCCATTACTGTCTTCCTATGCCGTGGCTCCATCTCCTCTACCCTACTGTAACGTATGTTTCCCATCATCAGCCACATAGGCCCACCTTCAAAACCACGGCCTCAACGGTTCCTAACCACTTCCACCTCCTTCTTCACTGTGTGTGTGTGTGTGTGTGTGTGTGTGTGTGTGTGTGTGTGTGTGTGTGTGTGTGTGTGTGTGTGTGTGTGTGTGAGGGCTGTATGCATCACACAGCTGCCAAAAAGGCAGTCGAAACCTTGATAGCATCATCACACAGGAAAGAAGCTTGCGAGCTAGACACTAGCTGGCGCTGCTAAATGTGGAGGAGAAGGGAGAAGTGAGGTTGAGTGCTAATCTGTCTTTTTGTGGATAAAAGCAGATGTTCAGAAAGCATGGGAACTCTTCAAACGTCTTCACTGTGGCTTTTTTGTGGAGGTCAGGGTATAGCAGCATGGCTATATCGAAAGTGTGTTACGACTACTAATTAGCTCTAATGTATGCACAGTGGCCCTCATTTATCAACCGCGCATAGACCAGAAAAATGGGTGTACGTACATTTCCACGCAAATCTCGGCATTTATCAATATGGACGTGAGCGTAGGATACGCTCAAATCCCACGCCAGCTCTCAGCTCGTGTACGCAAGTTTGTAAACAGCATGTACTCGCAGTGCAGGTTGTGCCGGGTAGCCGATGACTTTGTTGGACAATTATTAGAAGATAATACAAATGCAGTGTTTGCTCAGACCAAAATAAAGATAGTAATCACTTAAAATTGTGAAGCTTATGGTGTGCAACTGAGTAGGAGAGCTGATTCAATAGTGCACACACCGGCCACTTAGGAGCGCTGCATGGGACTGCGTAAGGGCAGTTATCTTCGACTAGGAGCAGCTGGGGGGACACTGAGGCACGGGGGCTGCATTCATTCAAAATGTTAGCCTAAGTATTAAATATGTAGTAGACCTACACTGCTCTTTATGATAAAAAATACACGGCACAACATTCAACTTAACATTTTATTTATTTGACGCACTTTTTAGATGTTAGTTCCTCTTTTAATGTGTCATTGATCGCTTAAGCGAGCGATTTATTTCCACCGTTAACCGGCACGTTTTTCCGATCTGCTAGTGGAGCAGCTCAGCAGGACAGTGGGCGCTCTCACAGCTGATCGTTGCCGGGTCGGCTTGTGCAGCTGACGGCCGGGCTGACCACTCGTGCCAAGCGCATGCTGTCATACAGTAAAATGCAAAATGTGTTATTTATTTTTTTAAACCCCTTTTGAGTAGTGCTATCTAAAAGGGCCAATACATTTTAATCATTCAAATCTCTGCAGAGGTATATTTCCTTTATGGGGACCATTATCGGACAGTTGGTGCGTCTTTTTCTCCTCTACCACTTATATTATGCCCGCACGTTGGTTGCATTTCAGAACAGCAACACGCTTTTTTTAGTGGCGATTTTTGAGTCAGACCACTTTTTCTTCATCTATGTAAAGAAATGGCGACATATAATTGTATATGCTGTTTTATAGCATTTGAGCGCTGGAGACCGTTTGTTGTCAACATCAACGCTGTTGACGCAGGAGTTATTTCCTTCCTAACTGCTGCCTTCTGTCGTTCTTTTTTTTTCTTCTTTCGCTGTTATTTTGTCAATTTCTACTTCAGAGAAGTTCCTCTTCTGTGCCGTAATGCTCATATCCATGTCGTAAAACCTCTGGACGAGGCCTCTAAACTGAGAAAATATAGGGGCGTGATACGATTGTTTTCAGCCGCCGCATTTATCAATAATTGCCTGGCGTACGCCGAGATTGGCGAGATACGACTGTTTGATAAATCCCACGCGATACCTGGCGTAGGGAGGTATTTGCGCCAGAATCTGCACCAGTTTCCACGCAAGTTTGATAAATGAGGGCCAGTATGTGTAACCTAATGTTCACACATGAGCTTTATAGCTATCAAAAAGAATATGGAGTCACAGCCTTAGGTCTAGACTTAAAGAAAATCCACCCTAAACACTTTTACTCTGAGACATAAAGTACCTTTTATCAATTGGGCCCATTTTCTTTTTCGCGGTGTATTCGTCTTATTCCTGCACCTGCAGATATTTCAACAACAGTGTGATGACATGTCAAGATATCACCAGTGTAGCCATATTGGAGTTTGATAGTGGGTATTTTTTTCCAGCAGTTTGAATCATCAATGTGGCAGATGTCAAATTTTGGTGTCAGTCCTTACAGTGAAATAGTACAAGAGGATGAGCAAGGGCTCAGTGGTCAATCATATGGTGTGCAGAAGAATACCCAATGTGCTGCTGCATATATTGAATATACTGAATACGGCTTATGATTCATACCGTATGACCATAGTCAAGCTCCAGTGTTCTCACACTTGTTGGCTACCTTAGTGGTATATTAGAGATCCTTCTCTCACAGGTACCCTGGGGAATATACAAAATCACTTGAAGTAGCGGTAGATTAGGCGGGTTTGGGTTTACTATTTTATTCATCTATCATAATAAGAACAAATTCACTTTAATGATACATTTAATGTTTTTACTGCAATGACATAGAGTGTCCTTTCAACTTTAGTATTATCTTAACTTTTGTACCGGAACAAAAAAAGTAAACAAAACTGGAATTGTCAGGTAAATGTAATTGTCAGTATATACGGTAGCAGAGCACTGCACTTCATTGATACATGCCTAGATTTTGTTTCACAGCATTAACATTGTGCAAAATACACATGCAAATTTGTCTACAGTTTTTCCTCCTTTCTTAGTTGACTCCTTAATGAAAATATCCCTCCTAAACCAAAGTCATGCTGACTTCTATCAAGTTTTAATAATCATTCCCAAGGCAATAGATGTGTATCTGTTCACAATCTAGTTTACCAACCAGCGTATCTAAAATGCTGCAAGTGAACTTTGTTCACACCCTGCATGTGCTCTCCCTGTCCCCTACACCGCACCCCTCCTCCCCCTTTTCCCTTGCTCCCCTCCTTTCATCACTCTGCATCCACAGGGGAGATGTAAAGCTTTTGGAGTAAATCAAGGCTCTCTCCTTCATAAATGCCTATGCAATTAACTTAGCTCCTTCTACCACTGATTTACAGCAGCCATGTTGGAGACTGTATTCAGGCCCTCTGGGTTTCAAAAGAGAAGGCTAGTTGGCCAACATCCCTCTCTTTATTTCTCTCTCTCTCCCTCTCTCTCTCCCTCTTTCTCTAACACACACACACAATCACACAAACATGCTTTCAACCACACTGTATGCACACACACACCCTCATTCACATCTGCTTCTCTGAAAAGAAAATGATGCGTGAAAAGGAAGAAAAGAAATGAGCAGTGAGTGAAACGATGAGGCATAACGGCAGAATGAGTGGTAGTGGCAGTGCAAATTCATCTGACATCAGCCTTCTTACAAAGGTGTGTATTCAAAGTCATAAAACATTAGTAGTACAGAGCCTGGGAGTTCATATTTATATTTAAAAGCTAATTCATTTCACTGACACTTTAATAATTCTACCCTGGATAAACTTTAAGTGACTGTGACATCTGTTGGTTTTAGTAAAATCTTTTTTCACACATCTTCTGTCAACATATGGGAGTGATGGTACTAGCAATTTGGTAAAAACCAACCATGTCATTCTCCAAGTGGTTGGTACAAGTTGGAAAATTAGGGTGTACTGCTATTCCCACACAGACAGTCCTGGCCCCTCCCTTTGAAGAGATGGCTGCCTTTCAGTGTGTCTACATTCCTTTGAAAATCTCATTCTCGCAAAGACATCTGAGCATGGATGATTATAAAATGCATTGTGCCTGTGAAGACAGTGTCCATCTATGTTGCATGTTGCAAAACGCAGCTGTCATGTGGGAAAACACCTGCAGTTTAGAGGTTTTCTTTTTTTTATTGGAGCGCGGGTGTCAAGAACTTTGAAGCGTTGCACTACACTCTACTGTACAAACCGCCACTGTGTTAGCTCTGTTATTTTCAGCTACGGAAAATGTAGTGTGGTTGTGTTTCTTCTTAACAGTAAACACCTGTGATGGACTGTATCTTTTGCCTACTGCTTCTAAAGTTTAAAATGACATACAGGACACAGAGATGGAAAGGGTTCAGAGAGCCCTTCAAATGTCAGGTATGGCATAACTCAAGTTCCCTTGAGCAATCTAATATAACCTGTTCACTCAGTGTATGAAGCTTTCGGATAAGAAATGGCTTAAAATGTAACACTGACGCAGTGGAGACAGATTTAGTTTAATCATCTTAATCACAGTTAAATGTAGGAGCATATGACAGGGTAAGAGGCTGAATGGAAAGTACCTTCAAAAATTAGTGCAAGGGTAATCGAGTTTTTAAAGGCATAGTTCGCCAAAACAAATAGTTATGAATATACTCCGATTAAGATGGCATGATTTGAGATTGTTTTGTCTTTTTGTGTTCCCCTACTAGATTACCATTATCTGTTCATTTTTTCAACTACCGAAGAAGGATCCATTGCTCCAATGTAGTATTGTCAAGATCGATCTTCAAATACATTTGCAGTAGGCACTCGGCAGTATGTGCCCAGATATCTGATAATAGTTTTTTTCTGTATTTTCACTGCTAGACCTATGGGTATTAACTTGCCATGTTTGCTGGTTCTATTAAGTTCAGTGGAGTTTCAGCTGACAAGCAGATAAATAGACAATGACAGAATTTTGACTTTGCGTTCAATATTTTTCTTTTGCCTCTTTTAGCTTGAATCCTTTGAGTGCTGCTTTTAGAAAAGCTGCTAAATTTAGCAATGCAACTTCCACGATTTCAATAATTTATTCCCAAACTGGCCTGTGAGGATCAACTCACATCCTTCAAGTGCTTTGTACTGCTGGTGTGACCACAGATCTCCCAGTGTATCATAATACGACTCCCAGAATGTCTCTGATTCTATTTGTGACTCTGTCTATTTACTTCAATTCATTTCAGACGTATAGGCCAGGGCCCCTCCTAAAGCCTACCCACATTTCCAAGCCCTCTGCACCCCCAACACTCACACACACACAGACACACACACACACACACATGCCCATGCAGGAACCCCCGGCCCTGCCCTTGTCTGCTGGCTGCTGGGCTGTACACTGGCTCCATTCTTCCACACCACGGATTGAGAAGGACTGGTGAGTCTGTGCATGCATTTGTGTGTGTATTTAAGAGTGTATTGGTGCATATACAGTGCATAGAGTGTGCTGAAGAGGCAGTGTATATGTGGCGTTGTGTGGGGCTGTGCATCAAAGGCTACAATTGTGTGTGTGTGTGTGTGTGTGTGTCTGCGTATGTGTGTGTGATTATACTGTTACCGTGTGTACAGAAGGCACAGACTGCAGATGGGTTTAATGCATGTGAGAGACTAATGAGTGCATGAGTGTTTGCATGTGACATTAAGAGAGGGAGGGAAAGAGACGGATACAGCAGGATGTGTACTGGACTATTCAGGAAGATGACCCCCCCGCCCCCTTCACACACACATAACACACACACACACACACACATAAAACACACACACCACTCTTACCTCCCTCCCCAATCTGACCCGCTATCCCTCCACCCTGTACCCCCCACAAACCCATTCACCCCACCCTAAATCTCCATGCACAGGCCTGTATACCATGTTCTCATTGAGGCTGGCCTGTCATCCCCTGGCACAGGATTCCAGAATGGATGTTATTGGTCAGGGTCAGTCTCAAATGATGTGTTTACTTATAGCTGAATTATGGCAATATAATATAAAATAACTTAAATAAGTCCCAAAGGGAGGCATTGGTCTTATGGATAGGTGAAGTGGCAACGTGCACAATATGGAAATGAAAAGTGTACATTTGCCGTAAAACCATCTTGCTACTTGTCACAAAGACAATGTTGTTACTCCACCCTGCTGCTTCTTGACATTTCTTTGAGGATCAAGAAGAAGCGTAGGAACTGATAACGAACCCTTGATACAGGCAAAACTAATTCTGAAAAAGGCAACTTATAATATTAACTTCACAGTGCAATTATGATATGAGCAGGGGGGGGGGGGCTAGAAAATGTTGATTTTTAATTAGTGTTTTGTGTAGGAAGCAAATGCTTACCCTCAAAACGGCTCATATGTTTAATGTAATCATTTCCAATCATGAATGAAACAATCACATTTTCAATCAAGAAGTACCGGAGTTGAGCAAAGATGTAAAGCACCTATTTATGAGGACACATGTTTGGTGCATGTGGAAAAATGAGGTACACGGTTTCGACTGCCGATGCTCAGTCTGCGATCAGTGAATGATAGAACCACTGAGGTAGGAGTTTCATCAAAACAAAAACGGTGCTGAAACCCAGTACTTGAACACTGTACCTTTTTGCATTCCCACTTCTTACACCACACTCTAAATCACAGAGACAGGGAACATAACAGCAGCTTACCTTTGTGTCAGCCCAAAGGCACAGAGCGGAATTTCTTTGTACCCCATGCCAAACACTGTCACCCCACATCTCTTACTAACCTGCCTCCTTATGGCAGAGGTCCTCAGAAGGCGACCGCGGTGGCATGGCACATCCACACGGCACCATCTGCTTCAGTGGGGCACGTGGTGGAGGAGAGAGGGTCCCCGCCTCGCTCACTGTATCCCTTCAATTTCAAATCCTCCATCCTGTGTCCCATAGACCGAACCCCCTCCACCCACCCAGCCACCAAAAAATCCTCCTGATAATTTCAAGGAATGAACAGTCCCCTCTGGAGCGTGGATTTATGAACTCCTGTGGTAGCCATGGTAACCAAGGGGCAACTTTGTATTTGAGGAGGGGAATACAGGATGGTGTGGGGAGGGGGGGGCTGTTTGGGTGGTGGTAAGATGTGTGTGCAAAAGAAAAGGGGGGTGCAGAGAAAGAAGAGGCATTGTTGTAGTGGTATTCAGGGTGTCAGCAAACCAGAGTAATTGCTGGGTCTTTATAAAAGGAAGAGGTAAAAGCTTGTCTAAGTTGTGCAAGTCTCTAAATACTCCCAGCACATAGCTGGCGGGGACACTCACTCTGTTTATATTGCCCGTTGACAGAAAATATTTTTATAATTATTTTTGGCTTAACAGTGATGGAAGGGTCAATTCCATTTAGCTTGGAGCAAAACGAGACATGGCATCTTCTTTTTTTTTGCCAAAATGTATACCCTCGCTTACACTTACTAATCCTTCACCGTGCTTTTAGGTGCAAAGATCAAAGTTAGCCAGCATTTCACCAGCGCCCAACGCTTATGCCTCTGTATCATAAACCACATGTAAATCCGAGAAATATAGTGTATGTGATCTGTTAACTGTCTCCCTGACTGTGTATCCACAGCTTACTCCAGGATGTATATATCTGCCTTCAGCCTCTTATCAGGTGCTCGCAGTGTTCCCTGGAAAGGACAGACTCAACCACAACGGAGACGATCTCGCTGTGAAAAAGAAACTGAGAGAGAGAGAGAGAGAGAGAGAGAGAGAGAGAGAGAGAGAGAGAAAAGGAGAGTGGTATGGAAAAGAAAAACTCCTGACACCTCAGACTCCACTTCACAGCCTGTGAGCGAAGAAAGTGAGTGAGCCGCTAAGCCTTCGACAGCCGCCTGCAAGGTGGAGATATTACCGTTCACATTTGGACAGATGCACGGATCCCACTGTGGTGTGCTGTGTGTGTGTGTGTGTGTGTGTGTGTGTACTTGAGGTGAAGGCCTTCATCCTCTGTCTAAATGTCTATTACTGTTTGATTTAGCTAAGTAATGTCGTTTTTTTCCACTCACAGTCATCCGTGGTTCACAGAAAATCTGAAAACGTGTCCTTGCTGCTAAACTTTGGGAAGCATCTCAATTTGTATTTGTGGTTGTGGTTGAGGTAGCTGTTAGCATTTAACTCAGGGAGAGTTGGACGCTTGCTGGGAACAACGGACGTATGCTGGGTTTTATGCATCCCAAATGGTCAATTTGCAGAGCCCGTAAACGTTTTTGTTATGGTTATATTTCTAAACGCACAGCAGGATTATTTCTGAGTGTGAGCTTTGAGAGGCTTTATGATTGAGCTGCTATGGGGAACAAAACAAACACACTGCAAGACTCTGGGGCCCTATTGGGTGTAATACTGTGTGCTTAGAGGACAGCCAGACAATAATAGCATAATCAAACATGACATGATCTTATTGCCCTCCAAATGTCAACTGCTGATAGCAAACATTCAAGACCACTGCCTCAGAGAGTGGCCAAGAAAAGGAGAAAACAGCATCACATTCTGCACAGGGCTGAAAGAGCTTCTAAAATAAATACTCAAAAAACAAAATAAAAAACAAACAGCTGCAGTAAGCATATGAACCCGCACCAAATGGATAACTAGGAGGATGTCTGAGTGACTTGTCCAAGCCCTAGACTCATATCTTATGCACTTTCATGTTGCATTATATTTAATTATAGATCATACCGGGGCAACCCTTAACAGGCCCTGCTTGCCTCACAGGTACAAACAGTTGAATAATTCAGTAGCCGGCGTGTGGGATAGGATGTGGTGCGAGTGCAGCAGGAGAATAAACTTACTGTTATTCAACTCCTCAGCTCCATCTTGCTGCAGGACAAAATGGAGATTCAGAGAGGTTAAATGGCAGATTTTAACAAGCTCGTACAAGGCATAAACCAGCCCAGACACCTCTTAGGCATCCGCCAGAAAAATACCAATATAATAGTTTACGAGTGACTGACAGCAGCCTGCTGCCACTGTTTCAGTTTTAATGCCAGCACAAGTCATTGGCAAGCTATTTATCCGAAAATCTATTGTGACGCGCAACAAGCTATGGAGCATTAAACCATGTCCCCGCCACGTCCACATTTTTACACTGAACCGTTTATTGCAGGTTTGACAGTTGACTGCAATCTTTTTCAAGTTCAACCAAATCCATTACTGTTATCTTTCTATTATCTCGTGTGTCCAATATATTTTTTTACACATTCTCCATTATGAGAAAGCAAATTGTAGGTGGAGCTAAAAATAAAACATGTTAAGTGAGTTTACAAGGACGGAGCATGAACAAGCTCAATTTTGAAATTCTCTTTAAATCAGCGAATAATGGATAATGGATAATGCCCTGAATTTAACGACCAGTCAGGCTGCACACAGTGATGCAATCCCTTTGCTTACCATTTTTAAGTGAACTGGTTAAGTTTGATAGAAGGTAAAACAGAAAGCTTTCACTTTCTTAAAACATAAAGCCAACTTCACTGGGGTTTGTTGGGATCCTCAGAGTGGATAACAGAGCTACATGTTGCGGAGAACTGTGCTTGAAGTACAGAATCAACCACAGTATTTTCATCTTTAGATTGGGCCCGAAATTCTATTCAAGAGAGTTGGCGGGTCAAAGGTTGCTCTAAATTGCTGCTAAATATTGTATTATCATAAATTGTAAAACATTTAGCACTGTGTCTGAGCTTGAGTTATTAATTATGAATGAAGCAACATGTAGCCCCTTCAAATACTGTTTTATTTGCTGCTGTACCATAGTTTTAGAAAGAGCTCGCATGTGACGATTGTTCATGCTCAGGAGGTGTAAGTGAACTGAATGGAATGCTTGAACTAATAAGTAGATATGTTGACCCAGTGCATGTAGAGGACATAGTGGCATGTTTTCTCCCGCTCAGCTTGCATAGCAAATGGTGTCAAGCAATCCTGTGGTGTTAGAATTTTACAGGTCAGGCACTATTTTGAAAAAGAAGACTACAGACACAGTATTGGAATAAAGAGGATGCTTGTAGTAGCATTTTGATGTTTCCAGCTGCTGTCTCCGCTGACTGTATTCAAAGGGAGGCTTTTGGATGCGCAGCAGGAGTCAGGACTGGTGAGAATGTGCTGTGCACAACTCAGTGGTTCCCGCCGAAACTTAACAGTTCCAGGCAGTCACAGGAAAAGTGGGACTTCACGTGGTATGTGGGATCTAACACCACTACGTATAGGTGTTTGAATCCAGGTCAAACATTGGCGGTAATTTAAGGCTTTTAATTGGAACTTAATCCCACATGTGATCCAAGAATTGGACATGGTGTGTTTTTCCGTTTTTTACACTTCAAGCATTTAAATCAGATCTTGATCAAGCCAAAGAACTCTGGATAGGCCTGATTTGACTAACTTGTGTACATTTGCACTTACAATGGAATTGCAGTTGGGATTTGCCAAAATCAAGACTATGGGGCATAATTTAGATATTAAAATGGATTTACAAAATGCGGGGAAAACAAGAGGTTGCAGCATATGCGTGAGGAAATAGCAACGGTTTATGGGACACTTAGTTAAGAGGAAGACATTGTAGATGGGGGGAGGGCTGTTTGTGTGGGTGGAGTGACGGATAGAGAAAGAAGAGCGATAGAGGAGTGGATGCAATGAACAGGAAGCATCCGGAATGAATTCCCAGAGATGGCCACGCATGGCTGGGCTGAACTGGCCTGGATCCGGGAGGTGGAGGCTGGGTAGGGGGGGTTGAGAGGCTCCCGCACGTCCAGCTGGACAGAAGGAAGAGAGAGAGAGAGAGAGAGAGAGAGAGAGAGAGAGAGAGAGAGAGAGAGAGAGAGAGAGAGGCCCCCGGGCGCCGACAGGTGTAGCCCTCCCACTCCAGCTGAGGCCTTGCAGCTGACCTGGATCTCTTGATATTTCTCTGCATTTCTGTCTCTCTCTCCACCCCTCTCGAAACACATGCTTTAGCTCTGAGGCTTACACACACGACATGCTACGTTGTGTTACACCATGTTCACTATTCTTCATGTAATAAGGCAAGTCTCCTAACCAGGCAGCTTCCATGAAACAGAGAAAGTTAGATTTCTGCATTGGTTGTACGGGCTGACATGACAAACATCCTTGGCTGGATTCACAGAAATTGCAAGTAAACGACAATAGGAGCTCCAGACTGGACAAGAGAAAATCACTCAATCATCACCATCAATAACACCTGAATGATCGTCATATCTCTGTATTTATCACAAGGCTGTTATTGCAGATGGTGTTTTCCCCAAACTATAACCACGTCTCCCAACAACTCTGTTGCTTTTTTATCACAAGGGGGATGGGGGGGGGGGGGGGCGTTTTCCTCTTTAGCTTTGCTAAGAGGATAAAAACGCTGGGAGTGAGTTTTTCCACACACTCCTAATTTTCAAAGCTTCAGCTCTTTTTGCACTTCTTCCTGTTTTTTGATGTATTATACAATTTCTACTGATGTGACCAATAAAGCAAAATGGAAAATGTGCAGTGTATTAGCTCCTGAACTTACAGACAGTGTTTTAATTATTAATAATGTGTTAAAATATCTGATTCTGAATATTGCTTATTTGATTGGGTGGTAATAAGGACACATATTATAATATAAGGCCACCTCCTGGCCCTCATCTTGTGCAATACTTTTATTCTTATTAATTACATTCTAATATGAAGAAGCATCCCTCCCATTTCAAAAAAACATATTTTTACCATTAATGTTTCTATCATCATCCCGGCCTCTTCACCGTGAACTTTTATTTGAAACATCAACACGCTTAAAAGTAGCCCAGAATTAATTTAATTTGCCTCATTGGCTGGTTACGTGAGGCAACTCTTAACAAGATGAGTAAATTAGTATTACAATATGACAAGTTAAAATGATAAGGTCAGTGCTGCTGAACAAAGAGGGACCATTTTCTGTCATTTCACAAAAGACTATTCCACTCATGTTAAATAAACAATTAATTAGACCAAGTGAAGGAGAACAGATTGATTCGCTGTTAGCAGCACGGCAATTAATCTTACACCACAAATGAGGGTAGAGGAAAAATGACGAAGAATGAAAAAATATACAATTAGGGGGCCATTGTGAAAGCAACGTTGCTTCATGTCATTGTCAGTGAGTGTAATGTAATGTAGTTATTACGCACTTTGTCTTTCCCCTGCCTAACAGGAGTTTCATACTTTGTTGCCTAAAATTAAATTTCCTGTCACTGATTGATATTCTTTAAACAGGGGTACCTATTTTGGAGGATAATTGTAAGGAAAATCTAGATTTTATACAGTTATACAATGAATAAACATGGTTTTCAGCATGTTTTCTGTGTTGTACTATTAATCACTGTTTAGAGCAAGGGGATTTTCCATGAGGAAACACATCTGCAAACACACTTCTGTGAACATTTGGCACCAGACTGCTCTACTTGAAATACTTCAGGGACAGGCATTTTTGTCTTAGCTGTGATATTTGACTATTTGGGCAAACATGCAAGTGTGTGCATTAGGGTTGCAAAATTCCGGGAATTTTCAAAGTTGGAAACTTTCCATGGGAATTAACGGGAATTTATGGGAATTAACGGGAATTTTGGGAATTAACAGGAATAAACGGGAATTTACAAAATTTAAAGCAACCCAAATGCACTACATTCTCCTAACTATGTTATTTCAGTCCAGGCAAACGTTCTAGACTGTAAAAAGCTGTTTTTTCAACTAGGTTTTAATATATTTATGAACATTTAGTTTCAAATCAGATTTTTTTTTAAATTTGTTGACACACCCAACTCGATATCATATATTGCTTTTTACTAGACCAGGTTTACAGAGGCTTAAACTGTGATTTTAAATATAGTTGGGGACAATATATTTTAGCATAATCTTGACTAAAACAACCAGATTTTATGCAAGTACACTTGGCAAATTGCACATAGCACATCCTACTGCAGGGGTACTGAGGCCATGCCCCCTACATGCTCTGTGCATTCCTCCATCACATGGGGGGGCATTTGACTTTATTTATTGAATGGGAGGGTTCAGAGAGATGAGTAATATTTAACTCAACATTCATCTTTTTGTTGTTCAGTGAAATTATTGATTGTTCATAAAATAATCAAAACTTGATAAAGTTCTTCTTAAATCTTTTCAAATGTAATGTTTTTGTATTGTATTATGTTGCATGGATGTCTGCCTATGAACAAAGATAGTGTTTAGATTTATGTTTGGATATGAAAAAAAAAATCATTTAAATGACCGACATTTAGTTAATTCCTATCATTTCCAATTTTGAATATTCCCAAAATTCCCGAGCGAAAGTTCCTGTGGAAACTTTCCACCCCTTTGCAACCCTAGTGTGCATCCTTGCATGCTCCCACAACCCCTCCCCCCTCCCTCCCCCCCCCACACACAGGCGCACTCACGTCCCCTAAACGCCTGTCCCGCTCCACCCACCCATCCAATCAACCACACACACATGTACGTCCTCATGTGGATATTATCAGCGGTGCTCAGCTGAGGCTCCAGGCCTGTCCGGTCCCCGTGCGTAGTGGTGACCAGGAGAGGAAGGGCTTATCTCGGCCCAACGCCCCTCCAAATCGGCCCCATGCCTTGGCTCCGGGAGCTGGGAGGCAGATGCCATGCCGGCCTCCGGTGTGGCGTCTTTCTGTGGCCAAAGCGTATTGCGTTCAATGCTTAAGGGACAGGCTTTTTGAACCAGATAGTCCATCGTGTTCATGTGTTTGTGTGTAAATGTGGGTGTTTGTGCAGACCACACAGCAGATGGAGGTAAAGGCTTTTAGTATGACCGAGTCCCTCTGGCCCACCTGGACCAGATCGGAGCATTTGGTGCTCACACACGCACACACACACACACACACACACACACACACACACACACACACACACACACACACACATCCATGCACAAACACGCTTTCACATATGGACTTAAACCGGATGAAGTCCCTGGGTACTTATAAATTGGACTGATTTATTACCAGGTGTGGTGTTATTCAAGGAATAGTTGCTCCCTTTGTATTCAAATGGATGTGATCAGTGGCATGTGGTGTTAAATGGTGTAATGATAGATGAGCTTAAAATGAAGATGCTGGATGAAACTGGTGATGCTGTATGAGACAGCGAAGGCCCTTTTTAAAGCTAAATTCACACCGCTTCAGATGATAGCAGTTCTCTCTCTTGAGCAGCTGGGAGAATCACGTCCAGCCTGTTCTCGCAGTCACGCTGCACCATAATCGCAATTCATAACAAACAATTTCCTCATTGAAATTGAGAGCATTTCATTCAGCGACAAAGGCGATAACAGGTGTTTTTGGAATGCACGGCGGAATATCTCCAAATGAATTTTCGAAGAGATGAGGTTAACAGCTCCGAAAAGCTCCTTTCGTCTCAGCAAATTATGCCAAGTGTTCACAAAACACTGGTCTAAATATAGGGCTGGAACGCGCCGCAGATTAGCTCGCACAGTGATGGGTCTATAGGACGGCAGTACAGAGCTGTCTTTCCTCTTTCTCTGACTGGCACTGCTTTGAAGCCGACTGCTCAAATTCACTCCACAGTGGATACATATCTGCAAGTGGGTGAGCACTTATTAGCCCATCTGTGTATCCGCACACAACCCTAAGGTGAATGGTTGTTCTGTGTTCGGAGCAAATCCAATGTGTTTTGCTTGAAATAGCTGACGAGTAAGGCAAACAGGGCACTGCGGTTGGGTTTATTTTAGGGAGAGAGAACCTTTCTCCTGGTTGTTAAAAGGCATTAAAGGAAGACATTTGGGCTCTCGAGGCTAACTATATTTCACACAGGCTCGTATCCCAGCAAAAAACACTGAATGGTTAGACTTCCTTAAGTCCTCTTTCAGTAAAGACGCCCATGCTTTTATATCTTGCCTTTGATGTGAAATCACACGTGCGCATGTCTACCACTTGCACAGGCACAATACATTTGCTGCGATAAAGTGACTGCAGTGTATGACCCATTTTGCAGAGGCAGGGTTTTACTTTCATAACGTTGGGGTGCGAGTGAGCGAGTGTGTTTGAATGCATAACCAGTTTCTTACACCGGGATGATGCAGCTCGGCAGGATTTTTAAATCTTGAAAAGGAAGTGCTAGGCTGGTTTCTGGTAAAAATGCTACTGTCACACGGCCAGTCATAATGCCTTTAGCCATCCTCCCCCAAGGCGACAGGCAAGCCAGTACTGAAAGTATTCACAAGTGGCAAGAAGAGGGGAAGCATTGTAGGCCTACAGAGTCATACAAATCTGAAAATCTAGTTAAGGGGGGCGGGGGGGTGTTGTGAAATATATTTGATGTTCTTTAAATGTGGCAACAAGCCTGGAACCCCCTGAACATGCTCCTCCAGCAGTTAATAATTATAGTTTCACGGTGTTAGAGGAGCGAGGCGTGGATAATGTTTTGTGTCGAGATAACGCGTTGCCTTATTCCTGCTGCCCTCCGTTAATGCACCAGACAAATGGAATGGGCGCATCGCCTTGGAGCCATCCAAACGAGGGTGTCTGCCGTGAAGTGAGATGAAGTGAAGTGAAGGAGGAGGAAGAGGGAGGGCGGGAAAGTGCCACAAAAAATCGGGGAGCGGCTGCTCGACCCTCGCGGCGCATCACGGCAGCAGTCAAGTGAATGTGAAAACAAGAGAAAGCTTTGCGGAATATTGATTTAATGCCACAGACCAAGCAGGGGATGCAGCACGCTCCAAATTACACGCGCTCTATTTCCCGCCCATACAGAACCTTGAGTTCCTCTGCCTCCGCACTCCAGAGAACCAGAGAAAGAGAGAGAGAGAGAGAGAGAGAGAGAGGATGTTCTTTTATGTTATGTTACCCTCTGTGACGTCCAACTGTGTAGAAACTCAACGTGAAAAATACAAAAGATCGTTAGACTAGCATAGATATGTAAAACGTATCATGCTCCCTTTGTTTCTATACATGTAAAGGAGAACCCAAGGGGATCTTCTAGTTGTAACCTCCCCAGCACCTATAGGTTCTATTGCCTGCTTTTAATTAGCTCTCTGTCTCATACATAATGAATTAGATTCAGAATTTATGATGAAAAAATAAAGATTTTACATGCTGGTACACAAATGAAAGTAAGTCAAACCATTTCAGAGATTGATGTTGACTGTTCTTACAGTTGTGTCATTTCACTGTCAAATAGTTCCTTTGTATCCGGTTCTTTGCATTTGATCTTTGCTTTGATACGTTTCTCATTACAATCCTCAATCTACCTGCATCAGTTCATCATCCAGCATATTATCTAGGAGGACCAATCCAACAAATCAGTCTGAGAGCCACAAATTAGATGATGCACCATGCATGTCTGTTCTTGCAATAGTGTGTATCACTGTTGTATGCGGTTGTATGTCTTTTATATCAACTTAAAAGTAGAAATGTGTGTTTACATGATAGGAATGTATACAGAATACTTCACAGCAAAACACTTAAATAAATATAATCAGTGTAATATCAATTGTAAAAAATAAACACTGAAAAGGTCTTATATCAACTATACATTTAAGAGTAAAAGGTTGACTGAATTAAAATATATTATCATCATCAAGCAAATATATTAACGGGGTACAGGTAGGCTACTGCTCTCTTGCAGTGTTTTTAGATGTTACTTCCAAATGTCTGTAATTTTTAGCCTACCCTTCATCTATTTTTAAAACGTCAAGGTTTAAATGTGACCTCCTTTGGATTCAATAGTCCGTATCTTCAAGTTTACAGCCTCAAAAGTTGATGTGTGGGCTCACCAGACATCTTCAATCAAAAACAATAACGTGTCCATTTCCTCTCACTGCCTTCCGTGTGCGTCGAGGACAAAAAACAGAAGATCTTTGGAACAATTTGATACTTACTGCCCCTAACCGACCGACACCCCCCCCCCCCCCAAAAAAAAAAAAACACAGACACACACACACACACACACACACGCGCGCGCGCGCGCACACACACACACACACACACACACACACACACACACACACACACACACACACACACACACACACACACACACACACACACAACACACACACACACAAACTCTCTCCTGTTGCTGAAAATTATGAACAGTAAGCCGCACTCACATTCTTGCGCACAGCCAAGTGAGGAGGCGCCTCCGCTCCCGCCCTTGGCCAATGGCGCACAGCGCAGCCTTATCATGCTTCTGCCGGCTGGCCAATGGCGCGCCTCTCCCCGGCTCACATGACGCCTTCCTGTGCGCTCCCTCTCCTCTCAGCGCACGATCCCGGCGAGTGGAGGCATCACTGAAGACCAGACACCGGCGGAATCGGACGTCCACTGTCCTCGGCACAATAACCAAGGTGTTATATCTTATGCAAACCATCAGATGAGCTGACCATCCTCGATGAGAATGACCCTGCCTCGCCGGAGGAACAGACTTTATTCCCCGTCTTCAAAAGAGAGGAGAGGCACTCAGCGAGACAATAACGCCCAGAAGTTATTGAAATGAATCGTAAGTGGACGATATTATGTATTTTCCCTCTTCTAATCGCTTATTTGTCGCTTCCATTCCGGAAAGCAGTAGTTTTTTTTAAATCGTCTGTTTGTAGTCGACTTCAGTTTCCAATGTACTACATGTGTCACTTTTGCGCTGTACGCCTCATGTCCCTTTTGTTTTCATTCCAAGGGGAATTAAACATTTTAAAACGCTGTATAGGCTCATATCACTAAACAAATGTTACTTTACTTGATGCTTGAATACACCCCAAGTTGATTTTGTCCTCTCGACATTGATTGTGCGTCTGTGGGATTTTTTTTATTTTCTCCATTGTGGATGTATGGCTGTCTGTGCAGCGCCATAGCATGAAATATAGACAAAAAAGCACACGGCAAACCCGCTGACCCCAGTCAGGCAGGCTAGTCAACCGGTCCACACGCCTCAATGAGGACAATAAGGGGGGGTAGGAGGGCACGAGGGAGGAAAAAAATGGGTAGCCTACTTGAAGCGAACTGAAACAGAGCTGCTCTTCTCTTCAACCCGCCAGGCAGGATAAGGGTGGATCTTCTAAAGCCGTATGTGACATTTCCAGTGCAGGATACGACAAGAATAAAACACGTTCCTTAAGTTTAGTCACAGGTCGAGCTCATTGAAAATAAGAGAAGTAAACTCTTTTTTTCCCCTTCAAAAATTCAGTAGTTCCGTATAAAAAACATTAATTTCAAATTTCAATGAATTTGACAGACAATATGAGGTCAAGCCATTCACTGAACCCTTTTATTGATGTGAAATGAGGAGGCTGTGTGGTCATATAGAAGGGGGGGGCTGCTAAATGTATGTACATTTGAGAGTCAAAGCAAAAATGGGTGCCCTTTGATTTCTCATGATTTCTGCACAATCAGGGGGAAAGAGTGGGGGACCGGGGCCATTTGATGTTTTGAAAGGCTTCAGATGGCTTTAATTAGGACCTATAAAAATCTGTCTGCCCCGTGGTATGAGGCGGCGCTCTGGAGGAGCCAGAAGGGAGGGGAGCTGCACCCCCCCCCCAAAAAAAGAAAAAGAAAACCAATAGAGAAAGTCACTTTGGCAAAGGATTTTCTAATCAAAATTTTATAACCCTCCTTTTTTCTCCTGGTTGCTCCCTCCATTGCCTCCCACCCTCCCCTCCTTGATGCTGGTGGTATGCAGGCAGCCCTCGTATTCTCTCTTTGTCTGGCTGCTGTGTTATCTACACTCACCCCCCTCCATCCCCCACCACCCTCAACCTAACTACCGCCTACAGTCGGCCCAGACACCTGAACGCTAGACATAATGATCAAGAGACCTTCCAGTCTGACTGAAGGACAACCAGTTGTTAAATCTTTTCTTCTTTTCTCTCTTTTTTATTTTGTCCTCATGCTTGCCTGGCTTGCCCTGCTCTGCCTCTTTCCCTTGTCCCCATCCACAATCAAGACACGCTATGTTTGTGTTTGTGTGTGTGTGTGTGTGTGTGTGTGTGCGCTACTGTTACTGTTACTACTGCTGCTGCTGTAGCCTACATGGATCTTGGATGGAGTGTGGGTGACTCACACAACAGCAATACACTCACACCCTTGAGGAAACATCAAAGACTTATTCTGTGTGTGTGTGTGTGTGTGTATATGTGCGTGCGTGTGTGTGTGTGTGTGTGTGTGTGTGTGTGTGTGTGTGTGTGTGCGTGCGTGTGTGTGTGTGGGGTACGATTTCAGCTACGCTGTTCTGGTAAGCGTCTGCAAGAATATATGGCGTGGTAACTGTAGTTATTATTTTATGTTTTTCTATTTTGTTAAAAAAGCTAAGTTTGATCTTCTACTTGGCTCTAAAAGCGTTGTATTAATTGGACTTAATGATTGCAACGCTGTTCAGAAATGTTCTGTACCACATAAAGGAGGTTCTAAAGCTTAATGTTTTCCCTGTTTTAAGTTTTTCCAGTGACACAATGATAAACCTTTGCGTCTTGATCTTGAAATTGAAAATGATGAGGTTCAAAACAACATGATACTTCCTTAATGAACAGGAATTTAATCTTTTGAGCAAAAGTACACAAAACATAATTGCTGCTTGAAGGTTTAATTTTTTCGCTTCTTGATTGCCTCACAGTCTGCCGCACCTCGACTTCGACGGTGGGCGTCTTTGAGGTTGGGGCTTAAGCCGAGGCAGCTTCTGAAGTCGTGCAAAAGAAAATACAAAACACTAATTAGACATGGCGCTCGGTAGAAATGCTTCGAAATGTGCATTTCTTTGACTGACATAATTATCTCAAAGAGTGTCTTCCTTGCAAGGGGTACATGTCTTTCTTTTCTGGATGTGTGTTGGTTAGGGATTACATCATTTAGCTGCTGCTGGGTTAGCTAGATAATAAGCTAGCCTGCGTTATGGAAAATGGCCGGTCGGAGTGGAGCCTTTGTTCGACATCTTTGCTTGACAACAGTGAAAATCAGTAGAGTCACACGTTATGTTTTTTTTCTGTTTTTCTCCTAGAGCTTCTACTCATCATATTTATTGGTATAGTCTGAGTTGTTTTTCTCTGCGATGTCCACTTTTGTTAAAGTGGTTTGTTTGAAGATGATCCCCCTAACAGCTGGAATGGGCTCTATCTGTACCATGTAATCTTCTCAGATGTGATGTTTAGAAGAACAAGTGTCTATAGAATTGGTGCAGGGCTTTCAGCCGGAAAATCCTGTCACTTGTTTGTGCGTGCTTTCTGGAATCTGACTCTGTGTATCATGGCATCAAGGAGATTGAGGTTGTCTCTCCCTCTGCCACCACTCTTTGATGGGGGAAGTAATAAAAAGCTCAATGGGTGCAACACGCTGTTCTTTCCTCCTACACTTTGAGGCTTTCTACCTGGAGATGAATAGGAGGGTCCTCCATAACGAAGGGGGAGAAGAGAACATTTTATTGACGGCTAAGGATGTGGGGGGATGCGCCATAGCTTATAGACACTCGGTGTGAAATAGTCCAGTTGTACCAGTTTACAGGGTAGCACTGTCTACTGAGTTTGACACAGCAATTATGTCTATTTTAGAGTCAAGGAAGGCGAGCATTTCTAAATCACTAATGTGTCCACATGAGTACAAATGATGAAAATACATTCAGGTTTACATAGGTCAAAAGGTTAATGTGTTAACATTACCAAATTGTCCCGTTTAATCCCACTTGAAGTAAAATACTGTCTCCATAGTGTGATAATACAACATCCATGATAATGACATTGGGCAATCACAAAGCCACAGATTAGGATTTTGGGTAACCAGATTTATGCGTGAAGGAGTGAAGTCATGGTCAGGAATGTAAATGGTGGAGTCATTCAATTACCACCGTGCCCTTTCCTGGGAAAAGTCCCCAGCCGTGAAGAGGTTAATTGTTTTTGAAGCTCCATCCGAGGGGAGAAAATGGGCGAACGGGAGGGATAATTGAGCCGCTGATAGTTGAGTGGATTATGGATTACTGCGCCTTTCCAAAGGAGAAAAATAAAAGGAGGTGAAAGCGAGAAGAAGGACAGAAGGAAAAGGCAAGGAAGGGGTTTGCGAAAGGCCCAGGTTGAGCGATGCAGCCCCAGGGGTTGTCTGGCCTTCAAGGGAAGAGGTAGCACTCAAATCCTGTTTAGCCCACGAGGTGAACCTTGACCTCTCACATGCTCCCTTCCTGCTCCAGGTGCAAACCCTCACTTCAAGACGCTCTCTCTCTCACACACACACACACATACACACACACACACACACACACACACACACACACACACACACACACACACACACACACACACACACACACACACACACACACACCTACACACACAGTGCAAGCACATTTTTCACACAGTCTGCAAGCACCGGGGGGAAACACAGTATGAAGACGCAGATCCTTTCACATTTTCACCCCCCTGCTTCTCCCCTTCTTTTTTTTCTACACCTTTCCATTGTCCGGGGTTAAAGATCTTAGTATTCTCGTACGGTTGGGGGAATGTAGTGATAATGTCAGGCCACTTTTCCTTGTTCCTTCCGCAATTATAAATTGTATTTCCTCAACAAGAAAATGCATTTAAACCTGGGTGAAAAAAAGATGATCTGACATTCAGGTGCCATAACCACAGAGTGTTAATCAGACGGATGTCATGTAGAATTAGTACAGTGTTTAATAACACAGCAGCGAACCACCTCAGGCCATTAGCAAAAGTTTCCCGATGGTATTAATGGGCGTTAATAAAATTCAAGAAAATCCTGGATGGAACAAGCCCTCTGCATGGCCCACTGGTTAAAGCACTGTAAGGTTAATGAACCAATTTACATACTTTCTGCTGCCATCTGGGCGGAGTGACGAGGCAGATGCTCCGTTCTCTCTACTGTTGCATTTTTACTGTTCTGCACAGAGGAATGTGTCAGGTCCAAAGCAGTTGATGAGCATATTTGACATAAAAAAAAATATAAATTGTGAATTAACTGCAAAATGCATGCTTAAAAAGAAGTTCCTCAAAAACAGTAACCGTAGGCCAGATTGATTTCTTCCACGTGTTAAATTTAATTTAACCCTGTTGCAAATGGCTGAATACAGATTGATTGGCTCTTAGTGGATGGTAATTGTGGTAGGTGTCAAATTTGACCACCGTTCTATGTTGCCATCTTAAGCTATTGTTCTCCGCAAAAAAAATTTAGTCATCTGCACCTCAGGCAATGAGGAACTTGACAAGGTCGATCCACAAGAATCACCAAAGACGATGGTTTTTATTGGGGGTGGACGGGAGGGGGTATTACTGTCTGGCCACCACCTCTCTGCCGTCCTCATCACGGTGATCACATTACAAATAGAGAATTCACGGAGCGCTCCTTTAGCTTAGGGACACAATGAGGTTTGTCGGCGATCAATAAAGCAGTGTGAAAGAAAAGGGACATGCTTAAAAAAATCAAAGGCACTGGCTGGCAAGGCCATCATCTAGCCCCGTCTGCTGGAATCAGATAAGGGAGCGGGGCCTTGAAGGAAAGGTTGTTTGGCCCCAGGGCTGCTCGACTCGACGGATATCCCTCCCACTGGCACCCATGCAGACTGATTTCATCTACAAATGGCAAAAACCAAAACATTTATGCATCGATCTGGTCCCCCTCTGATACTGTTCATGAAGGGAAAGATGGGGGTAAAGGGAGCATATTAATATAATCCCTGCTGAGTATAATGGGAAACAATACGCAGTTATTTCTCTAACCTCTTCTGTTGTCCTCCATGGATTATATCTTCTACTTCATGCTCACTTCCATAATTTAAAGAAAATAAAATCACCTCGGTTTCGGTTTGACAATGTGTCAGAGCTGTTGCGAGTGCTTGTCTCAGATTAGGTCTTTGTGCCGTGAAGAGAGTGGAAAGACGGGGGGTGGTCGGGGTTGGGGGGAACAATACCGAATAGAATGAAATCATTTGCACAATTTTATTAAAGCTGTATTTTTTCCGGTCGAATGGATCTATCAAAGCCTAACAGCCACGGTGGAACGCGATTTAAAATTACGGGTGAGCTACAAAGCCGGCAAGATGTCGGGTTAGAGTCATTTCTCAGCTGAATGCTCTCCAGGTAAATGCGGATAATGCTCTCTCGAGTTTTTCTTTCTCTTCATAAAGAAGTCTCATTTTTCCACCGATGACTCTCAGCTGACACAGTGCTGCCAGAGCTTCTGTTCATGGAGCTAAAGCTTGTACAACATGTATGTGGTAAAGAAGAAATGATCTCATGGCTACACTTTGTTCTTGTAAATTCATCCCACGGGAAAACTAGCTCAGAAAAGCACTGAGTTCTTTGTTCTTCTTAAGAGTATCATCAACACTTTTCTTTTTCCAATTCCATCCCAACTCTCTTCCTCAATTCTGACTTTTACAACTTTAAATACCAGGATGGTAAACTTGCCTAAACTTAATAGGAGTTCAGGTTAAGTGCCCTGGTGATGCAATAAGCGGATGCGGGCGATTTCTCAGATTGAAAGCTGCTGTTCACTTTCAGTGCAAAAGAAGAAAATTTGCCTTTACCCATATCTTCAGTTTCAGAAGTCCCCACAGTACTTCCTAGTGACTCACTTCTTTCTGATCCATTTATGCTTGAAAACGTCCTAAGGATGAACTACCGTAGACATATTCTGGTCTTTATCGTCGATGAGGGACCATTGGGCATAATGAAGTTCTGTTTCCCAGCATGAGTTTGGGAGGCTCATGATTACAAATGCTTGGCTCATTGTCTCCCATCATCTCCTGCCTAATTGAAGACAATATAACGAGACAATGGGGCCTCGCTCATCATTCTGCATCAATGGCGTGCTCTATGGAACGTGCCGGTCTGTTAAAAGTGGGGGTGGTGTGGGTGGGTGGGAGGGGGTGTGCATCTGCATGGATACTTGAATGTGTTTAAGCTTGTTTAATTTGGACCAAGATGATGGACAATTAAACTACATCTCCCGAGAGGGCTGTTCAATTTGGTCAGCTTCCCCACTTCATGGCTGCCCGCCCTTGTAAACACACATGGATGTGTCTGGGTCATGTGTTAGGGGGTGGAGTGGGATCTGTAGGCGGGAAGGAGATGGGGCGGGGTGTGCCTCTGGAGGGGCTGTCTCAGATGATTAGGACAGCAAAGTGGGGAGAGACCCTCAGTGCCTGGCCTCCTTCACCTCCCTAATGTGCTCTGAATAAGTACCCCTCCGCTGCGCGTTTATTGTGGGGTTTGGGCGGGAGGTGGGGTGGATTATGTCTGGCCATGGTAAAGGCGTGTTTGTCATCTGCCCCCTCGAGGCCTGCACCGGCTCCTTTGTCTGAGGCATCAGGCGTCGTGCAATGTCAAAGTACTCAGTGCCGATGTAATCAGGGCATCTCGGGTTAGAAACTGACAGGGTTTCATGTCTGGGTTTTTCTTTTTTCGGTTACTAAATTTTAGGATTGAGCTGCAAACTTCTAAAAAGAAAATTCTTATTTAGTAGTAATTGGATATTTATGTTTTATTTTTGGAACCCTTAATCCCAACCTAGGTCCCTTTAAAACTGAAAAAAAACTATTTAAAGGTAAAAACTTTGGTTTATTATGTGTTTCTTATTTAAATCTCTTTTTTGAATTTCCGTAAATTACTTTGCATGACATACAGTATGTGTTTAGAGTATGGGGACATTCTGAAAATATTATCAGGTGGAAGCACAGTTTACCTTTGAGTAAACGATTGGTTTTGTTCTGAGTCGCTCAAAATGAAAACTAGAGCTCTGCCATTTTGCAATGACGTTCACAAGTAACGCAGAGCAAAATCAATCACAGAAGAAAAAGCAGAACATTTCTCTCCAGATGTAACAATAAAGCAGAATGCATTGCAGCCACAGCTTGCATCTTTGCGTATCTATGATTGCCAGTGGGAGAAATCCATTAAAGTCTTTAACAGATTTTTTATTTATTTTTTTCTCAATGCACTATGGCATTGTTTTCCCCCGGTCACACAATGCTTGAACTTATGCATTCTCAATGTGAAGAGGTTGATAAAGCACCTAGAAACATGCAGGATACCCATAGAAAGAGAAATAAATTGCAATATTTGCAACACTTGATAGCTAGATAATGCCTGAAATTCATTCAATCAAATCAGGGGAATTGAAATGTAACATAGTTTACCATCAATCAAGTGTTTATTCTTTATTCCGGGTTCCTGCAGAGTACGTAATTCAGTTTAATGGTCTCAAAGGTGTTTCTGTAGTTTCACACAGTGCATCTCTGTATGACATTTGGAAGAAGGATGCATTCATCTCCACACAATGGCTAACAAAGAGGGCACTGAGCCCCAGCCAAATATCGCATATCCTTACATTGAACAACTAACAAAACTGTCTCCCTAAATACTGAGGAGGCAAAGCTCCCAATGACTGATAACAGTTTGTGAGACAAGTCTTCTGTGGCTTTGCATGCAGGTCACTTGGCCATTTGGAGCACCAGGAAATGACACACATTCCACCTTCCCAGTAAAAAAATAAACCCAAATCTGGCTTCCTACTTCTTCTGTACAATTAAGTCTACAATTTTCGTATCAATTACTTCACTAAAGATCTTGAAATTAATTTAGGGCTTTGATTTGAATGCATTGTGGCAACCGTTTCAATGAATCAGTCAGAATTCAGTGACCTTGTGATTTTAACATCAATATAGACTGGTATTCCTCAATAGTAACTCATTTTGGAACATAAAATATGCTGCTGTACACGGTTACATGTGTTACTGTAGAATTGCGCTCAACCATATTTGTGAAAAGTTTAGCAAAGACGAAACAATTCTTGTCAGGTGTCCTGAATCATATTTTTGGAACACTATCCTTGGTGATAAATCTGACTCAGAAAATTGTACAGCAATGACTAGTTGTATCACTTTCAATTCTCACACTCGCTTATCACGCCCACTCTCTAAGATCGTACCATCCAACTTTGCACATGTCCACATGCACCAGGAGTTTTAATGAAGCATTTTTTAAGACTATAGCTGTCTTAACTACTTACATTATTTACACTCTCTTAAGTTTGCAACTGTGTTCAGTGTCTCGCAGGCTTTTTAATCAACAGTAATATTTCGCTATGATCTGCCTCGTCTGGTTGTAAAAGTGTATTTTCCTTCAGCTTCTAAGTCTTTTCCACCTCATTTACTGTGCCTTAAGGTATACTATACCATTTTCATAAAGATTCTTGAATAAGCCCTTTAGCCCTTGAGTTTTTTATAGTCTGGGTTTGAAGGAGTGTACATAATTATTGAGTAATTACCGAATGTGTGTTTGTGTAATTTAATGTTCCTGGTTTGTAGGGGAAAGTCTTATCTGACCAACCAAAATGTGTCTTTTTGGGTCTTTTTTATCCTGGTATAAGAAGGTTAAATAGTTAAAGTTGTATCAAAGCAGTTTAAATATCAGCATGATTTTTGCAGATATTAAATGATTTCAAAATTAGATCCATTTCTTCCAACAACCTAGACTCCTCAAAAGTTGAGAAATGAATATAATTGAATCTCTGCCTACACAGTAATGCAAAACTTTTCAAAAGCGGTAAGGTTTTTAGGGGCGCCCTTAGCTCAGTTGGTAGGGCGTCCCCCCCATGGGACTCGGCCAGCAGCGGACCCGGGTTCTATTCCAGCCCGCGGTTGTTCTCTGCATGTCACTCCCCTCTCTGCCCCATTTCAACTCTGTCTCTACACTATCAATAAAAAAGCATAAAAATGTCAACAAAAATATCTTAAAAAAAAAAGCTGTAACGTTTTTCTCTGTTGCGTCTTTTTGTGACATTGAAGAGGTTGTCGGCGGTCAGGTTAATTATACCAGCAAATATATCAATGGATGCAAATCATTCATCAAATTGAGCCTGACAAATCTGGTGCTGATGATTTCTTTGTGGGCAGGAAGCCTTGAAGGTTTGCATCATGTCTGCCACGTTCTTCCCGAGGGGCATTCTAGCCTCCTAACATGCAGAAACAGACATGTATGCACACAAGCAAGCAAGCTAACATCTCCCAACATCACGGCAGGAGTCTGTCTTCATCTGTTCCATTGATTGATGATACAGGCACAGTGGGGTGTCCGAGAGAGCAGAAGTGTAGATCAAGGCTAAGCCCTGCATAACTCGTTGGCACACGGCACACATATGCATGCAGGCAAACATAGGCACACACACACACACACACACACATGTTTTTGTGTCTGTCATGTTCCTTCTTTGTCTGTTACAGCAGACACACAGCCATGATGCACGAGTGTAACACTTGCATACTGAGATAGATGACACACCGACAGCATGCAGACAAACATGACATCATTTAACAAATATATCACACTTACAAACACACACACACTAAGAATGAATTAACATGGTTTAGGTGGGCTGGCATTTTCTATAAAAAATTATGTTTGTAGATTAGTTGGGGTTAATGATCCGATTGCTTTGGAGCTGCCACTGGGTCTGTGGTTATGTGTGAGTGTGCGCATGTGTGTTTTTGGCTAGGGGAAAAATGCACTGCTCCACTGTGATGTCTCCCGAATGAGACATGCCCCAGGCACTATTACGTAAAAGAGCATTATTTATGCTATTAGGGAACTGACTTTACAGCGCTAGCAGTGGTACCAGAAAAGCTAAAATTATGTATTTTTTAACCTCAGTGGGCAGTGGTCTGGTATTTTTATTTGCATAAATGAAAAATTAAAAGATGTTTACTTGAACGTTTTTTTTTTTTTTTTTTTTTTTACAAATCACACATTGTAAGATCACACACATTATTTCTGAGACACGTGAGTGGTAGAGCCAAAGGAGTGTTTAAAGTGCATAAATAAAAATCCACAGTCAGATTTTTTTCCCTCTCTCTCTCTCCCTCTCACTTCTCCATCTTTGTTTTGTTGTGATAAAATGAGCTCCCTAGTCCAAAGCAGAAATAGCCATCTGCAAACAACTTTCTTCAGCTATCAAGTCGGTGGGTCCAGCGAGGGTGTAGTCCCTCCAAATCAAAAGCCTTCCTTCTCCCCACCAACGTACCCTGAGAAGCCCCTCTCATTTCATTCTGCACCGACAGAAAAAGTACAGGAATGAAAGAGAGGAGTGAAAGAATGACTGAGTGAAACGTGACTGTAAGAGCTCTGCTCTACTTTTTTTCCAAAGTAACCCCCCTCCCTCCATCCTTGGTTCCCTCCCTTCCTCTCCTCGAGCTTTCCTGTCCATGCATGCCTCCCTCCCCGCCAACCAGTATCGTCGGGCAGGGTGAGGGGGCAAGAAATGAATGGGGGGGGACACACAAAGGAGCACTGTTTGACTGGCTGGGGTTTTGGGAAGGGTCGACACCACCAGGCTAAAGGGGTTGTCGCGGTGGGTGGAGGGCTAAAGACAGAGCGAGAGTGTGACTGAGGAGGTTTATCATTAAGAATAGAGATTAAAATGAATGGGAGGGGAGCGGGGGTGTCTGTTCTGTTCACAGTAATAAAGAGGACAAGCAGTGCCAGTCATTTTTTGTTCACACGCAGCCAGACACATGCACAGACACAGTATGCACACTCTTATGATCACACATGCTGCAGCTAGTGTGTATGAGTGAGTGTGAGAGATAGGCTAGGGAGGGATGGGGATGGTCCATTGTCTCCCGGGCCATTGTACGATATTTGCTTAACCCCTCGTGCTTTATCTGTGCAGCTGCATGCTACAAATGAGTCGGGCGAAAAGTGCAGTATGTGTGAGTGATGGCGGCTGTCACAGCTGTTAGCAATTTCATCAGTGCACTCTAAGACATCCCCCTAAACACATACACACACACACACTCACACACAAACCCTGTCAGTTGACGAAGCAGTATGGCCTTCGAACAGCATAATTACACGTCAACTTAGTCTCCACAAACGAAAATAGATGCAGACTCAGGAACAGGCCGAAGCATATATGCAAACTGTAAATTGAAATGATGTTGCCTAACGGGAACATAGTAATCATCCTCCTATGGCGTTTTCTTTTTGCCACTTTGTGTGCTCACTGACGTAAACCGTTAAACGTAAAACTCATTCCTCCTTATTTGAAGCAATCTTGTTCAATTCTGCAAATACAACAATGGTTGTTGTCGCTTAGGATATCTCTGCACGGCTTGTTTTTTTTTTCAGGCAATAACTGGAATCCCAAGAGGCCCAACTCAATGAATGAAGTATTTTTGTTTGATTATTCTCAATGTAGGAGGCTGGTAGAGATTGTTTTTATGCTGAGACAGTTTCGTAACAGTTTTGTTTCTCCCTTTTTGCCGTCTCAGGTCATGAAAGGAGTTGACACGAGAAAAAGGAAGAGAGAAGGAGTGTTGGAAGCGTTGGCCTTCACCGAATACGGAAGGAAGGGAAGCAAAACATGACGAGGAAAATACAAGAGTGATGAAAGAGAGGTAAGAGAGCTTGGTTTGCCCCGGGGCTATACATCTGTATAGGTCTGTGTGTGTGTGTGTCTGTCTGTTCTCTCTTGCCCCTCCACCTGTTTGCCTGAATCAGCTGTGTTCCTGGGGCGGGTTTGATGTTTGCATGTGTGCATCTATTTTCTCTGTTTTCTATGTATGTCGAAGTATTTCTCGACTTATATGATTGATTTGACCCTTTTTGCACTAAGGAAATGTTAACGTAGAGAAATATATGAAATCTTTGTATTTCATGTATTCTTTGTTCATGAATACTGTAGATACACAGATTAATCATTGTGTATCTCACTGCATTCCCACTCCACCTGTGTTGTCACGGATCATAGGCCCATTCCTGTTTTGAGTTTTTAACAAAAACAGAGAATCTATCGCATGTTGTTAGGAGTTGGTCATTATTTTTTTCCAGCATCCGTTATAACATCTTTTTTAAAGCCCAACGTATCACGGATGCAGGGAGACAGAAATAAGAAAACGGCTAGCCAAATGGCACAGGAATGAAAGCGGGAGCAGAGCCACCGTATTGTCTTAACCGTGTTTCAGCGGCTGGCTTGGGGTTAAGTGCCTTGCTTAAGGACACAATTGTAGAGATGGTGGGCACCGTACTTGTAAATCCAGCCACAGCTAGTTTTACAAATAACACCCTCCTGTCCGGTGTCGGGGATCGAACCAGCGTCTTCATGGTTGCGGGTTGGCCCCTCTTCCCTCTAGGCACATTCTACCACCCCACTTGATTGGAGGGGGAATCGCCTTCTCCTTCTTCTTTCATCATATTGTTGATGGATGCACTACAATTCAACCAACTGGGATTGGTGGAGTCACAAGTTCTACATCTACACAAAATCCTATTGTTTTCGGTGCCGCACAAATGATGCAAGCCTAGCCTGGTGAAGAAAGAAAAATAAAAAGTTCGAGCATGTTGTATGCGAGTATCCAGTCATGCCACTGCTCTTTCTTATTTCCCATCCTTTTTTTCTCTCTCAAGTGCGTCTGTCCTGTGCTCCGATGGAAGAATGTCTTTGAGGAGCAGCCGACTCTGTCTAAGCTGGCTTTAGAGGCTGCACGACTGGAGAAGCACTGTGGTTTCTTTACTGGTGTCCATTTGTCTATATGGAGAAGCGGCAAGCGGGGTTACAAAGGCTGAAGCCACCGTCTGTCAGCGGCGGCTTCATATTTCATAAGGCGCACATGGGTAAACGACAGGCAAATGAGTCCCTCTGTCAAGTCCTTTTGATTCACTGCGGGACCGGGGGACAGAGCGGGTAATCGTCAGTTTCACACTCACGCAAAATTACCGTCAAATGATGGACGATGGTTTACAATGGTGGCGGTTGGGGAGTGGTATTACTCACTCGGGGAACGGGTTCAAATGCCTGATGGACAAGTGTCGAAAATGGTAACATTTGTGTCCGCACAAAGGGGGAAAGAATAGAACAACAGAGGGCTCTATCAAAGCCGTCTCACCCCACCCCAACCACCAGAGGATTAAAGATTAGAACGAGAGCTTTCATTGAGTTTGAAGCCGCCGTTGCTTCAAAATGGATGGATAGATGGATGGAAGATTGATGGCTGTGAGGGGGCAGAAATACAAAACATTTATAGAGAGAAGAAACTGGTAGGCAGAGAAGATTTCAAAGAAGAGTAAGCATCAAGAAGAAAGGGAAGAGGGATGTTGGTGGAGAAGATGTTCAAAGTGAGCATGAGAGCATAATCTTTGAGAGAGAACCAAAAAGGGGAGAGATACAGTTGAAATGGTAAATAGAGAAGTGTGGAGGGTAGGGGGGGGGGTGATGGAGCGATGCCTCTAATGTCTTTATAAGGTCATAAAATAGTGCACTTCCTGGCCTCACTCTAATTGCTGTGAGGCAAGAGATGAGAGGGAGACTCGACTCTATCTGCCTACTAAATGAGGCCTCTAAATCCTCACTGCTTGGTCTTAGGGGGCTTCCTTTCAGAGTGCTTTGCCAGCAACATGGATGCAGACAGAGAGGGAGAGAGAGTGAGCAACTCAAGAACGGTCTGCAGCGTGTGACCAGTTAGTAAATCATAACCTTTTTAGGAAAAATCAATAAACGGAAATCTTTTTTAAGGTTTGTATATGACTTCAATGACGTTGTCTGCAAATCCTTTTATTTTTTTTTTTTTCAAATGAGATGGCATCAATATGATAACAGTGGTGGTATTATGAAATGGGAGCCTGAATCATTAAAGAGAGCAGTTGTAAAAGACCCTGCCATGTTAACTACATTAGACTATTTAGGCTAATGATATGTCCAGAGATGTGATAGATGCACCTGTGGGCAGGATGGTAGAATGACAGACAGTAAGAAAATAAAAATATATTTTAATATTTGATTCCACCATTTTGCAAATGCTAAAACAGATAAAATAACAACAACAATTCCACATTAGTCACTAATAATGCACCTTTAAATTATAACATGCCAGTAAAAATATTTTTTTTTTTAACTATGCGATCACAGCATTCTGTACTACATTTTATTGTGACTTTGTTTTTCCAATTGAAAAATGTTAACTTTTAACCTTTTGTCAGTGACTTATACTGAGTTCAGGAACTTTTGCGTGTTTTGATGGCCGGGGTACGGTGGTGCATTGTGTCTCAACCTACCACGCTACAGGAGTTGTAGAAGAGTTGCATTTTCTGTGCTGGGGTTTTATCGGTGGGTGAGAGAATGAAAAGGAGTCAAAGGCAGCTCCCCTAAGCTTTCCATAATGCGTCCCGTGAGGAGACAAAGGCCTGCATTCAATGCTGGGTGCCGATAAGATCTATCATTAGTCTGCCATTGGAGGTATTACCAACACACACCAACACACTTATACACACACACACACACACACATAGACAGGTAGGCAGAGTGCAGTGGGGTACTTTTTCCTCTACCATTTCTCATTTTCCACACACACATACAGTTTAATATTTGTGTGCGTGCCAGAGGAGTGAAAAAGGTGGCCAGGCTCGACTGGAATGGAATAAAGGCAGAGGATTGCAGGGGGCGCCTTTAGCTCAGTTGGTAAGGCGTCCCCCTCCCGGGCCGGGCCCAGCATCAGACCCGGGTTCGATTCCCACCCGCGGTCGTTCTCTGCATGTCACTCCCCTCTCTGCCCCATTTCACCTCTGTCTCTCTGCACTATCAATGAAAGCATAAAAATGCCCAAAAAATATCTTAAAAAAAAAAAAAAAAGGCAGAGGATTGGACCCCCTGTCGCTTTCCCATCACAGCAGAATTCACTCAGTTTCACATGGACAGACCGTCCACAGTCCTCTGTACCTCGTCTGTGTAGCACACAAGTTCCTGCGTATAGTAGCTGATGCTACTACGATAACAATATATTACCTCTATTGGTCATTTATGATGAAGAATCTTTCGGTTAAGACCAAGAAGGCAGAGAGGACAGATGCTTTTACGCCTTTGTTAATCAAAAAACTACTCCTGCCCACTGTCTCACTTGCAAAAATATAAATGTATTTATTCGGTGGCAACGTTTCAGTGCTAAGCCTTAATCAGGCATTGAATTTGCTGTACCCTTTCCTAAGCACCTGCCTCATGTTACACATGTGTGAAGAACCCTTTAGTTGTTACGCCTCAGTTAATTGAATTTAAAATGTGAATTTCTGACACATAAGTGTGCCTTTTGTGTTGTAAAAACTGTGCCTTCTTAAAGATGTGTGCTGTTACAGGTTTTGGGAAGTAGTGCACACCAGAAGGTTGACAAAATAAAAGAGGCCAAAACAGGCTGCCAGGCGTCTTGATGATTGTTTACAGTAATACCAATATCTCAAAATGAATGTGGTAACTACTTATTGATGATAAAAAAAGTCCTGTTTGTGTGTGTGTGTGTGTGTGTGTGTGTGTGTGTGTGTGTGATTGAGTGTGTGTGTGTGCCTCCTCAGGAGAAGACGATGGCACTGCTGTCTAGGTCCTAAGTAGATGATGGACCGTAGCTCGCATTCCCATTCACTCTCATTAGCCCAGCCCTCCGAAAATGTATGAGGTTACTTACCTCCCCTAGCTCTCAGTTCCCAGCCTAACACCAATCGTCGGCTGCGGGTCATTAGCCTCGCTGCTTGAAACAAATGGCCTTCGATAGCATCTCAAATAAAATACAACAGGAGCAGATTAACCCCTTGATCCTTGGAGGATGGCATATTGAAAACATTAGGATTGGAAAGCGTGGAAAGTGGGTCGTCGCATTTTTTTGTCTCAAATAAGCTCTATTCATCCTTGTTTTTTTGTTTGGGTTTTTTTGGGGGGTGCCTTGGAATCCCATTGCACTTCAGATAAACATCACAGTTGTTTGCCCGAAAACAAAAACTCAGAGGGAGAAGTGGGCAGAGGATCAAAGCCCGGGAAGATTTGTCTGGCAGATAGTTGCTTGGGTCCTGTCTGTGTAGACTGACTCTCTCTCTCTCTCTCTCTCTCTCTGTCTCTCTGTCTTTTCTTGCGCTATGTGCACACCGCTTGCCCCCCTCACTGCCAGCTTGAAAATTATAGATCATGAAAAAAGAACTGTGCAGTCACAACAACCTCCTCCCTGGTGCAGACACCTTCTAATTACTACGTGTGTGTGTGTGTGTGTGCGCACGCGCACAAGTGTACATCCATTCTCTTTGTCTTCTCCTCTCTCACATCTAGCTTAACTTTTGTGCAGTTTTTTGATATTATTGGTATTTCAACCCGCCTCTTCTCTTATATGCTAAAATATTCACCCCTGGATATTAAAAACCCTCCAGAATTTTGTTATCAAAAGAACTTTTGCAGGAACTTTTGAAAGTCTGAGATAATTCTAAGTCTTAAGGTACAGTAAGGGAGATAAACCTAAAATAAGCGATATAAAATGAGGTTGCCTTGTAACCTCCCGTGAAATGAACTTACTCACAGCACTGGATAGGTTTTTGTTCCATCTTAGGTCAATGTGTTCACCAAAAAGTTATTTCCATAAGTCCTCGGTGAGGTTTGTGGTGTGGAGGTGGGGGGGGGGGCTCAGATGTCTGTTTTAGGCAGAAAGACACGCCCAGAGGATGGATATAATTAAGACGAGTGACTTTTCTTTTTCACGAGAAAGGGGGGTGTTTGGGTGTAACTGCTCTGGGTGGTCTTGCTTCTACATGTCTGTCCTAGTTTTATTACAAACAGGCACAATATGGTAAGAACACAGACATATCCTGACAAAGCACAAAGATATGTGTATTTAGTTGGTTCAGACTTAAAAGGGTAAAGAAAACAGCTGTGTCACTTGCTGCCCTGGTATGTATGTTGTTTGTTGGGACATGGCGCAGCAGATTGACAAAAAAAAGAAAAAGAAAAAAAGTTAAAATTGATCAAAGCCACTGCAAGACATACCTGTCACACACAGAGGTGCACTCAACAATGATTCCTTTACTTTACTGTGAGTCGCTGTCCTCTGCATTTCATCAAAGAAACCCACTTTAGTGACTTTTAACATCAGGCCAGAGCTTCAACAAGCGTTACCATACAGACCTTAACTGCCTATATACTCTCTTTACATTTTACACTGTGCACTTATTTAGCTCAAATGACCCGGGACAAAACTTGCAGGAAAAGAAGAAATTTACTTTTTCCACGGTGAGCAGACTCTATGTACTCTATGTATCTTCCATTTCAACACTGGGTGGCCCAGTGGAAGTGCAGAATTTGACGTAAATTGCAAGGGGGTGTCATTGATATCTCGCTGTGTTTATTTGATGACCCAGCCGCCACTATGAGCAGAGAGAAGAAAATGTCACATGGGCAACTACTGTATATAAATAAGGTGTTGCCATCTTGTCACAATTTGGAAATTTGCTGGATTCAATATTATCTTAACAGTGCAGTTTGTCTGTTATTTTTTAGGAGTCAATATAAAAGTGCAACACATCAAAGAACAGACTGTGATTTATACAATGCAGCTTTTACTGTTTGGAAAGAGACGTAAAACTGCAAGGACGTTCAATCCCACAAGAAGGTTTTTTTTTTTTGTTGCAAGCACCGAATCCTGATTAATAGCATCTTTTCGTTAACACATAAACACCCCATGCACCATCAAATCCTCAACGTTTTTTTTTCCATCCACGTGAATTGCTTCATTTAGCAAGCAGAGAGAACAGAGGTCTTTTTATTGTTGTGTTTTGTTTTTTAAGGGGGGGGGGGCAAAACGTGTGGGTGGTCCTGGGTTGTTTTTTTATGTTACGAGTAGCACACGGATCTGTTAATGAGAGTGTAAATTGGTGACTCCTTGCCGGGACCTTAATGACGGAAGTGCCCTCCCTGGTTTCAGCATAAGTCTGCTTACTGGAGCGCAGCAAAGAGAGAGGGATGGGAGTTGGGGGAATAAAAAGGGAGATAAACACAATGAAGGGGAAATGCAGAGGTGGGAGAGAAGATATAACGTTTTTTTTAAACATAGCTATGAGGAGGGAACACAGAAAAGAAAAGAAAAGAAAGGAAAAGAAAAGAAAAGAAAAGAAAAGAAAAGAAAAGAAAAGAAAAGAGAAGTAACTGAAGCATGTACGTCAAGACGAAAATAGTCAATTGCATTTTATATTCTGGCAGATGCAGGGGATTGCACAGAGGGGGAACTTTTAAAACGAGAGACTATAGGGGAGCACTTCTGAAGAGGCAGAAAAGGTTTAATTTTTCGTCCGGCTGTGGCGAGCAGCTTTCCTGTGCTGCCCTATTTCACTGCACTTAACATCAAAGTGAAGTATGAACAATTGAGGCAATTTCTCATCTGGCCAAGGTCAATCATTGTGCTTTCTCTGCGAATGTAGATTTGGCTTGAGAGGAACCTGCAACCTTTTGAACAGATTTTTACTCCTTTTTACACGTTTTCACATTGTACTTAATGTGTCAGGCATTTTCGGGTGCATTTATTACAGCTGTGGCATCATTATATATTTTTTATCAAGGGGGTTTCATTAGAGCTCCGTCTAGACAGCTTTAAATAATGCATGGGACATGTAAGATGAAAGTGAAAAGATGATTGATATGAGCATTAAAGATTGCTACGACGTATAATAAAATGTCAAGGTTGTAGTTGGCCTTAAACTATGAGCACACAATTGTAGTTTAGGAACGGGGGGACCAAGATCAGTTGAAAGAAGAATGATCTGCAAGAATGTCCATTCAGCAAAGCAAGCAATTTAAAGATGTCCACTTGGGTTTCATAGAGCAAACTGTTAATCTTCCTCTCCGTTCGTGCGTGTGTGTGTGTGTGTAAGCCATGCTCTTTTTCTTGAAGGGATCATTGTTTTTTTTCTTACTTTAACCACATAGCCTACGTCCATCCTTTTTTTCCTCTCTTAAGATGAATCATGGGTTTATGTACACACACTGCAGCTCCCTGTCTTTGTTTCTGAGGACCACCCAGAGTGTGTGTAGCACATGGCTTGAGTGGGCTTGTTGTCCATATAAAAATAATGTGCGGGTTCTTTAGTAGGGAATGAAGTGCCGAGCTGTTGCAGCTGACGCTGTAGCGCACATCAGTCAGTGCTGCTGAATAATTTAGGTGCACACATCCCAGTGTCTGTGTATGACATTTCAATTACACGCTTAACCAAACAACACCTGAATTCATCTTTTGCTTTCTTTCTCCTCTGTTTGTTTTCTGCCCAGGTCCAGAAGGCACACATGCCGGACACACACTGGCACCTCCAGTCTGTCTGCGGTCTACCACCCCCCTGTCGCTCTCACACACACACACTAAAATGCCTGTTACGGTAAGAATCAGAGAGCACCAAGTTAGGAGAAGACAAAGTCATTATCCTCTGCTGTGTTATTCTCTGAGTAATTGACTAATATATTGAAAAGTATATTGCAAAGTTCTGAAATGTAACATCAAAGGATCCACTCTGAAAAGTAGTTTATTTGTGTGTGTACATTTTTGTCTGATTTTGGAACAACTCTTAATTTATCAAATGTAATGTAATACAATGAGTAATTGTATATGCTTGTGTGCATGCCAATTGTGTGTGTGTGTGTGTGTGTGTGTGTGCATCAAGCCTCTCTATTTTTTTTCCATTTCCATCAATCCAAAACCTATCTCCACAAGTCAAGTTTAACAGCCGTACCACTTATCCCACAAACCCCCTTGCCCCGCTTACCCACCCTGTGCCCCTCCCAGGCCTCCCTCCATCCTGCTTCTCCCTACGTCTGAAAAAACATGCCTGCTGAGGCTGAACCACTTCCCTCTTGCTTCGCTGTATTTTCTCTCTGTCGTCCCTCCTTATCTTTTTCTCATCATTTAATTTTTATTTATTTTCTCTCTATGTTTTGTGTGTGTTCTAATAATTAACTATTGTGAAGACAATGGAAGAAAACACCAAATAGAATTGCCCAATTGTCATTGAGGTATGTCAAGAAAACACAATTACACTATGCTGTCTAACCTTAAAAATAAACGTTTACAAGTTACTGCTACTACTACTAATAGATATAACTATGAAGTATTTCATTTCTATGCACTTCAGATAAAAAAAAATATCCCAGCGTGACTTAACATAATAATGTGGTGTAGCCTAAAACTACTACAGCATGGCAGCATAAAAGTGAGCATAAACAAATTAAATGTTTTTTTTTAGCATTGCTCCTTGTGTGAAATCTACTTAAATCAGAGAGCAGCCCCACCCTCTTTATTTCATAGCTTCAGGTTAACCGACAGCAACTCCCTTACAGCAACTGTGCTACTAGCTGTAATGACACACTCCATCAGTTTGGCTTTGCTGCGCAGGGCTAGCCTGGTTAACAGTCAGCCAGGGTGTGGCACGAGAGAGAGAGAGTGTGTGTGTGTGTGCTATTAAAGTACTTGAGAATCAGAAAAGGAAAGGACTCATACTGCTAATGGATGTGTCTATTGATGTTCCTATTTAGCAGCATACTGTAAAACGATAAGGCAATGATTGTGTTGAAAATGGAAGGAGGTGGAGGAGGAGTGGAGAGCGGTTTGGCTGGGCGATGATAATGACAAGGAAGGTTATTATTTGGCACCCTGCGGAGTCTCTCTCGGCTTTGTGTGTGTTTGTGTGAGAAAGAGTACGAGAGGCACTCTTCCGCCATCTCTCTTGCTCCTGTCGCTCCCTCTGCACATTGGCTATTATTCTCATCTGGCTTTTTTTCCCCCAGTCTGCTCCTCTCTCATAACATTACTCACTGCTGCTAGTCTCATCCAAGTGTGGCCGTCTCTCCCTCACATCCACGTCCATCTGTCTTTTCTCAATGGCCCTCCCTTTTCCGTTTAAAAAAATAAAATAAATGCACAGTGTAGTGTATTTTGTGATGGAAGATAAAATAGCCGAAAAAGGAGTCAAAGACAGAATAGTGCAATGGAAGCGGCAAAATAGTTTCTCGTTATGACATTTTTAGCATAGCAGGTTGCCCTTGAAATATTGATAGCTATTGATGCCCACCAGCAGCTATTTTCTTCTCAGCCGAGTGTGTGTCTGTGTGTCCTGTCACTTCCAATCAGTGTGTGTGTGATGAATATGAATACAGTCAGGTTTGCCGCCACACCACCCCCAGCTGGACCTAGAGACCCCTTCTCATGCATGTCCGTGTGTGTTTTGTGAGCGTGGTCGTACACGTCAACCTGCATCTGTCAGTCCTGTGACAAGCTGAGGATAAAATACAGAAGGGAAGGGGGTGGTATACAATATAATGTGTTGCTTTGCACACAATCCATCCAAAGCCTCTCAACACAGTGGAACGCGTTGAGTTTCAGCATCATTGAGAGTTGGACCTTTTAGTGGTACACATTGAGATGTGTACAAAGAACCTCTACAGGTTGAAATGTATTGAAATCAGGTTGAAATGATTGTGTGAAACAGCAATTGCTAGTTTGCCCAAATGCCAGTGAACGTTAGGAAGATTTTTATCCATGTTTCGGTGCATGCACAATCCTGCCGTCTTCACTTTTTTCCCAACAATTACTGTAATCAACCCCATTCTTTCATGTATTGCTTCTCAGTTCTCTGGATTTATTTGTGTGTGTGTGTGTGTGTGTGTGTGTGTGTGATTTATTACTGACTGCATATTGTTTGTGAATATCTTGTCAGTGTGGTAATAGTCCATCTATCATTCTCTTTTTGTTTGTGTGTGTGTGTGTGTGTGTGTGTGTGTGTGTGTGTGTGTGTGTGTGTGTGTGTGTGTTTGTAATCGCAGGGCAACAGATAAATGGAGAGACGCCATTTCCAACCGGGGGGAGACGGAAGAAGTCAATAGTACACAGTCATACACACACACACACACGCACACACACACAGAGCCGGAGGTGTGCGAGCAGGTGAGCATTAAGTCAGGCAGCTAAACAGATCACGTCGTGGTATGATATCTGCAGACAGGCAGACAGAGGAGGCCGGTCTCTACCTGCAGGCAGTGAGCAACAACTCACAGCACACTCGCCAGGAATTTCCTCCCCCTCCTCCTGACAGAGAGAGAGAGAGATAGAGAGAGAGAGAGAGAGAGAGAGAGAGAGAGAGAGAAACTGGGTTTTCCACCAAAGTCTATGAAAGCAAACCAAATAGTAAAGCCTGATTTAAAAACTGGTTGGCAAACTTTTTACTTTGAGATGAGAGGCCTGTATTTCGGCTGAGCATCTGGGGAAAAAGATTTCAAAAGAGGCTTTGCACATCTTACATTTGTGTCAGTTTCTATTTCCGTGTGCCGCTACCTAGAACTCTTGTATCTTTTCTTCTCCCGTAGAAAGTGCATTAATAATGTTTCTGTTTAAAAATAGCCATTCAAAATAAACCCCAAAAAGGGTGGACAATAAAGGATGCCAACATAATCATTCATTTCACATTTAGTTAGGGATTTCAGCTCATTTGTGCATCATGGCTGTAACCGCTACACTGGTAGCTTCTATTTGTGGCAATACTTCTTCTATTTTAAGCATAATAATTTTCATATTCAAGCCAAGTTATATGATCAAACTTCGTCTCATCATGCTTTTTTGAAGCCGGGCATTCTCCCCTTATTCTGCTAAATAAAAAGAATATCATTGACATCAAGAAAGAACGGCACAGTCACATGCTACCATACACAGTAGAGATTATATTGCTACTTTTCAGTAATTTGATCACCTCCTGGCTCCTGTATGATTTTGTCATTCTGAAATTACTTAGGTGTTGTGACAGGGTCCGCCGTACTAATTGTGAAACTTTGACAGTATCTGTTTCACAAACTTGTCCTGCTAGTTTGCCTTTTCTTAGCGGTCCTTAAAACGTCTTTGACATTTTTGCATTTTTTTTTAATAGTTTCCTTACATTCTCAATCTGCTCAGCATATTTGTGTGGCGCCTTGCATCACATTCATTCTGATTCCCTTTTGGGAGATGCCCATTATAGTTGTGGTTAAGCAGCTTCACCGAACTGACTTTGGCTCATGTTGTTGCTCGAGAGTACCTCAACAGTAGTCACTTCCATGTTCTGTGATCACCGTTATCCATCGGCTGAGTTATTTTTTATTTTTTTTATTTTTGTGTTTCCCAAAGATCTTCATCTTTAGCCAAGAAAAATGCCCCCGGGAATATTATACGAGTCACAGCTCTCCCCACATGAAGAAAAAACTACTGCATCCACTTATCTAAAAATGATTCAGTGGTTAAATGTCAGAGCTGTCCATGCCATTAAGGCCAGCGCGTTTGAAGGAAGGACACCCATGCTCGCCCTCACCCACCTCCCCCCTCTGTCTCCTCTTATTTCTCTCACTCGCTCTCCTTCCCATCAGCCCTTGTCCCCCCCCCCCTCCATGCCCAGCTTAGGCTGGTTGGAGGGCTGATGTGCAGACCTTGCCATACACATTAGGGCCACACTGTCAGCTCTGGGCTTTTTCTCTCTCTCTCTCGTCGCGAGTCCGGGATCCTTTCTTCCCACTGTCACCATGCTCCTGCGGCCAGAGAAGACCTTATAAATCAACATTCCTTCTCATCCACTTCCGTCAATTCCAATGCTGTCACTCAAATCACTATTTGGGATAGTGGAGAGAGGCCCAGTTAGCGGTGTCCCCCGCAGCAAGGACTGTGCCTTTCGGTTCGAGCTTGGTTGTTGTGTCAGTAGCTAACAAACATTTTTATTTATTTATTTTTTCTATGCATTTTTTTAAAGTTTTTGGAACTGAGATAAAGTAAATGACATGTAGAGACCTATTTTGATCCGAAGGACAGGACCGTGTGAGTGAGATGAGTCTTTTAGCGGGATATCCACCGCATCATCTTAGTCACCTCCTTATCCTGTCCCAGCACCATATTTATCATTCCACCACATTGTGACTCACTGCCACAGTTTAATTGTCAGGTCGTATCTTGATTGCTGCAGCAGCTCTGTGGCGTTTGAGTTTTGTTCTTCTCACTAGCTCATGCGCTCTTGTTCTCATTATGAGCAACAGTGATTCAGCAGTATGGTAAAAAAAAAGAAAAAGAAAAAAGAAACTTTGGTGAGAGATGGCTGACAGTTTCTTTACTGGTATTTGCGCAAGAAGGGGAAAAATAGTCAGTCTTCAGCCGCAGTGCCACATCATAGCAAAACAAGACGCTACTTGGGTGAGTCGGCAGTTTCATACCCGTTGTCTTCCTTATTCTCCAACTTGCATGAAGCTCTGATGCCTCTGCGCTTCAGTACAGCGCATGGTGACAGGCTGCAGCCCCCTCCACCCAGGTGCTGTGTTCACTAAAGCCCTCTATGAGTCAGGAGTTTCAAGATGAATTCCTCTCTTCTAACTGCTACTTGCAGTAAAACAGAATGTTTCCTTCCGTACATTGTCACTGTCTTCGGAGTCATTATGAACATGTGTCACTTGAAGTTAACAGTGCATACCGATGCTCTATGCCAATTTGCCATTGCCATGATTTAAGAAGACTTGGGTCTAAGCCAGTTATGCCTCTTTTTTATCAAGGGCTGTGGTGGAGAGCACATGGAACCGAAGTGGGTTTAATAATAATTCTAATAATATATTGCATTGTATGTATATTTCAGCAAACTTGCTCCTCCACATACATTTCTTTTTTTTCTGTCTGTGTTTTTTTAACATTGGATGCAAAGAATGTGGGCAAATAGCAGAACTGCATTTCATGATGCATTTATGTGTGTATATTTATCAGCAGGCGTGATGAATATCAAAAGTCTAGAAGTAAGATGTTTTTCGACATTTGCGGTTATCTGAGAAGCCCAGGTTGGTATAAACACACATCAAAGAATAGTAGCACAGTCGTGACTTTTTCAGTGTCCTTTCTGCTCAGAAAATGAAAGGGGGATTTAGGGAGAGTGTAGGAAGGCTCTCTGCCCCCAGAGAAGACTTGCTCCCTCTGCATGTCTAAGCAGGCTGTCATCCCCGGTCACCATCAGGTATGTGCTCGCCTCAGTGAACATTCAACGCTGTCGGTGAGTTTGTGATAATTTGAACAAAACCATCGACCGTTGATTGTACCCTGTGGCTCTGCCTTTGTCACTCAGTGTCTGGATAAGAGAACAAAAAAACAGGTAAAACGCACGGCAAAACCTGTACACGGGCAGAGCAAACCAGTTCTTCAGCAACAGCACAAAGTTCTACGTCTGTCTGACCAAGAAAGAAAACATACTTCCTGACCTCCAAACCGCAGCAAAGGTCACAATCAACATTCATTGCTGTCGGTGGGTTTGACTGTGTGGAAGAGCTCACTGAACAATGAATGCAACTGTGGCCCAGATATCATCCCAACGTCAAAAGGAATAGCGTCACGATATGCTGATGATGGCATTATGTATACTTCTCCGCCCTCCCTCCCACTGCCCCGTTGTCACGCACCAACAACACACACACACACACAGGCAGCCTGAAATGACAGGCAGTTCAGATTGCATCTTGATCACGCTCGCTAAGGGGTCCGAGTCTGACTACAGCAGCGGTGGAAAAAGGATGCGAGAGATAGTTGTAAGAAAATGACCTTTAAAGAAAGTTACAGGGAGAATATAAGGCTTGTATTGGATCTGATAAATGATTTAGTTGTTATAAATATCACATGACAAATAAAACAGCAAGAATATGTTGAATATGAACAGATTCCAGTTCAAAATGGTAAGTGACATTTTGTTTTTGTACGTGTGTGTGGGGGGGAGGGCAGTAATTACAGTTTTATCGGCTGAATTATTCAAGATAAGACCATCGGCTAAACCATAAAAATGTCAATCTTGTTATGTAAGAATGCCATCATTTTTTTTTAAAGTGGTGGAGACAGTTTGGAATGACAAATCCATTAACTGTGCAAATGGTATATGAAATGAAATGGCAAAATGTGAAATAAAATGTGTTGGGGAATCATGTTGTATATTTGTTTCACTCATTCAAGAAGCACACAATTGTAGAATTGAACTGTATATTATTTGTTATAGTACTCCTCTTTGATGTATTTGCCCTAATAAATTATCAGAAGTCCAGCCCTCAGTGCTGTGGTGGCTCTTCCTTTGTTCGATCTTTCTAATTTTGTTTGGTTAGATAACTATTATGCAACAATACTATTAACTATTTAAAAGCAATGATAACTTACTTGGGTACTCTTGAAATATGAGAATGTGGTGGCCACATCACTCACCTTAAATTGTACTGAAACAAACAATTTCTGGAAAAGAAATCACTTTTTAGAAAACTACCTAATCTATAAATATCATGTAAATAAATTATTAAAGTATAATACTGTTGTGCAAGGAGTCCTATATGTATCAATGATTATGTAAATCATTGTGACATTATTTGAGAGAAATCAGTTTGGCCTATATGTAGACTAGTCTATGAAAAGACATGATTCACAATTTCACTTCAATACATTTTTGGTTAAATGTCATTTGAATTCTATTATAATCTTAAAATTGAACACAATATAAAATGGTTTTGATTAAAGCCAGGTTACCAAATGTGTCCTATTAAGAACACATTTGGCAAAATACAAGAAATTGTACAATTAGTCAAACTTTGAATAATTTGCTTATTATTTGAATCAACTATATTTAATTATATGTGACACACTAAAGTGGGCACATCAGGTTTATCTGCTGGTGTAATTTGGTTCAGTCAGTAACTGATGAACATGCTGTTAAAACAAGTACATAACTGACATAGCTGCTGTCTGACTGGGTTAGAATATTGGATGAGTGTTTTTGCAGGCCGCTGTCATATAGTCATGAAAGTACCAGCACAGTATTTCAATGACAAGGTGAACAACAACTGGCTCTGTATTATCACTGCTGCTTGACCAAGAGAAATACGAACATTAGTCTACTGGTGCAGCTGCAACTCCCTCTTATATCTTAGAGCAATATACAGTAGATTGGAGAGAAATAGTTTACTACTTTTTTTTTTAATAAACATATGGCTATTTAATGACTGCCTCAATTACACACTATTCTGAACATTTAAGACCATTATTTTGAGAGTCAACATTATGAAATGTGTGCAAGCGGAAAACCCATATCCAGATGAAATATGCAGCCTTGCTTATTGAAGTCTTCAAGCTATTCTTAGAGGACTTTCATTGTGCTTATTGAATAAACCACCTTGATGCTGGTTAGAAAATACTGGCCAACCACTAGCAAGTCTGTGCGAGTCATATAATGCCAGTAAATGAAGACCACTGTTCCTAAAGTAGCCGCGTACAATTTTAAACAAGACAAAAGGGAAGGCCATTAATGCAAAACAGAAGGCATTGTGGCAGACTCAATCCTAGATTGTTATTTTTTTGTGGAATTTAGCCAATTTAAGCCCTTGTTTGTCAGGGATTTTCCGAAAATAAACTTGAGCCAGTGAAAAGAAATGCAGTCTTTCAATATTCTGTTAATTAGGGAAATTAAAGACAACATGGCACTCTAAAATGAATAATTTGACATATAAACACCAAACACGGATTTGAATGGATGAAAACCCAGTTTCTGCATGAGAAGTAACTAGCCTGAAGAACAGAATTAATTATTTATTTTGTCCACTAGAGGGAAACCAAAGAACACAAAGTGTGAAAATGACCAACGAGTCATCCAGCTTAGGTTTGTCATTTGTATTTTTACTATTTTAACATTAAAGTGAAAACAACAGTGGGGCAAGAAAACATAGCAGTAACAGTAGAAGTATAAAATGGGAAGGAAAAGGAGCACTTCATACATGTATGCAGAGATCCTCACATAACAAATAACACATCACAAGACACTTAATGAAAGAAATCAAAAAATAAAATGTACAAACATAGATCACAATGATTGGGCTTCAATTTAACAACCATGAAAAAGTGTTTACACATCAAATCATTGCCCTACCAATTGTTTAATGGTTGAATTATAGGCAATTAATTTCATGAACTTAATTTCAGAATTAAAAGTAAACGCATAAGATCCAGTGCTTAGGCTACTCCCCGTCGGCCTATTTCAAGTTTTTTCAACCCGGGTATTGGGACATAAAAAAATATATTTTTAAATACAAAATGTTATCATGTGTTAGTATTAATGCCTTTTGTTTGAAAAAAAAGAATGTGAGCGCATTTTAAGATTACCCAGAGGAGATAATGGTTTTGAAGTTCCCTATCTGGACCATATGATAAGATGTTATAACGTTGTGACTTCTGCTAATCTGATTATGGTAGTTGTAGATCCATTTAAAAAAGGAATTAGTACTACAGCAGTCAAGAAGAAAAGTGTACTGCTCAGGGAAATGTTTTTTTTTGGAAAACAACTGTCGTGCCTATTCCTCTGAAAGGCCTGCAGTCTAGAATTTTGATTTCCACATTAAGCTCATGTTGACCCGTTTTCGTTATATTATTACAATCTTTTTTTTGTTGAATCATTATGTTTGTAATAAAGAAAAACATTTCCAATCCTGATAAAGCATACATACAAAAAATACATTTATGCAAAACAAAAAATGTTGAAATTTTTTTTTTTTTTACCAAAACAATTTTAAAAGTGGAATCGTCAAGTAAAGAATGTCAAGTGGAAAAAAACTCAGAAGTTCACAAGATGTTAAGATTAGCAGAGGATGTCACAGGTTTGACACATTGTATATTCCTGATGGATGGATGGATCTGAGTTGAACTAAATGCAGAGTACCTGCTCAGAGTATCTTCATGATGTAAACTCCACCTAACTTTATAAGATTGCTTTGGATCCTGAACTAGTGGCATTTCCCCTTTGTGTGTTGGCTTCGTACTGCTGTTCATACCCCCCCCTCCACCGGGGGTCACTCCTGTCTGATGTCTGCTGGTCTGAGCTGTCTCTCACCCTCTGCTATGAAGATCTGCATGGCCCGGTAGAGCAGCTGGACGCCAAGCTCCCGTTTCTTCTTCACCTGCCAGTTGGACACCACTCCATAGAAATCCCCTCGCTTCTGATTGGTTAGCATCTTCAACCCTGCAAGAATTAAGTAGGTTATTGACATGCTGGACTGGCATGTTTTCTAAGTTTGATGTTTCATTTGTTTTTATTCGTGGATTACCCTGAGGTCGGAGTCCCAAATAATTCAAAATGTATACACTCAACCAAAGAGCATGGAGTGGGTATTCGTAAAAAATGCAGGTACCTTGGTTTCACAAACTATTTAATTTCTTGAAAATATTGATTAGTGTTAGATGATGAGTAGCTGTCAGAACTTTCAAGTTGAAATGTAACTTTAGACATTAAAGGAAAACTGTTGCCTCACCCTTTCGAATAGCTATAAGATAGCGTGTTGTTAACTTTTAAATCATCCCATTGACTTTGGTATGGTAACTGCAAGTGACAAACATTAACTAATTATTGTGCAAAATATCAGTGGTGTGTCACATAGGTTTAACCCATACAATACGGTATTTTGCCCCTTTTGACTCCTCCTAGAAATAACATATATCACAACCAACTCCTGCTTATCCCCCATCATACTGCTTAAATATGAAACAGTAAAAAAATACAACTTTAAATGATTCTTCATTCAGTTAACTCTAAGTCTAAAGCCCTTTTTATTAAATCAATAAATCTTTTTTAACTATCACATTATATAGGAAGACCCTCATACAAGGCAGATGGGGAATGAGTATTTAAACAGGACTTCTCCGGGGGATTACATCGCTCTTTTCCTCTGTACTCACCGATGGCTTCGACCATGCAGGCCTCTCTTGTGTAAGCCTCTACTGGAATGACATTCTGGAAACAATGCAGAGAGATGACACCCTGCCCGGCGGTCCACACCTGAAGGATGTGCTGCACTTTGGGGGACAATTTCTGTCACACACAGGAGAAAGGCACAGTTTTTTTTTCCATACAGATATTTTTTTTCATTGCATACATTCAAATGTTATTATAAGCTAAGCGGGATCAGTGTGTACTGCCTTACCTTGGAAGTCTTGTCTCCTTTGTAGTACTCCAACGCCTCATACAAGTGGCTGTAGGGGCGGGAGCGTTTTCCTTTACCCACATAAAATATAGCCTTTATAAACGTCTGGAAACACTCCTGTTGACTCATGGTGTGACTGCGGAATGGGAGGTTTTTCGTGACTCTGAACAAGTGAAGAAGATTCATTTAATTATAGTTTGGTTATCTGTATTAGGGTAGTAATGATGAGGAAATGTAAGAAAAAGTAGGTTTGTCAGTGATTTAACAAAGTGTTCGTCAAAGTGCCCACTACTATAAAATGAGCTAATGAACTTGTTTTGTCATGTCATAGTGGACCCTAATAATAGATAAGACATGTATGACACGCATACATAGTTTAGTTTATACCACTCTCCTTACTGAGACAGAGAGTTACAAATTTGAACATACAGATTATGGGACAAGTTATAAATGGAGGACTCCAAAAAATGACAAAGGACAAACATGGCTGATTCTTAGCTTGCTTGAACTAAAGAGTGGTGGCAAGGCAGCGACAAACACAAATCAACATGAGAGACAGCAGACCTTGGGTCGAGCAGCAGGTAGTTGAAGCTGGATTTGATGATGCCCTCCCTCCACTTCCTGTTTTGATCTGGCTGGTCAAACTGCTCGCACAAAGCCTGCTCGTCAGCCTGACAATCGGGGAGCTCGAAGCTCCTCAGGGCCCGACACAATTCTGGAGTATAACCTAAGTCTACAGAATAATAGAACACAAGGAAAAGACTGGCTGTGTCAGTGACAATGATAAAAAGCTCTCCCCCCCGCCCCCCTCCCCCAACAGTGTAAGTGAGCTTCAATACAAATAATTAGGGCCCGACCGATATATTGGCCGATTATAGCACATCTCCGAAAAATCGGCATCGGCAAAATGGCCGCCGATTTTTGCCGTTTTTTTTTTTTTTTTTTTCAACAATCATGTTGAGTGAGATGCATTGCTGCCCCGGCAGCAGCAGGTGTGTTGTAATACATTGGGTTAATTCACACTTGACAGTTCCCCCTGACACCAATAGCAGAGTCATTGGTCATCTCTTGACAGTTAATAGTAGTTGATATTACTATAGTTATTATATAGAATGTATATAGTGCTTTATTGGAGGTCATTCAAAGACACTTTACATCAAACATATAGAAAATCATACTTATAGAAAAAGAAAACAAAATATAGACAAATTAAATATAAGGTTTGGAGTGGAGTCCGGTGTAATTATGCTTTCTGAAAGAGGTGAGTTTTGAGTTGACTTTTGAATGAGTTTATTTAGTCTGAGATGCTGATGTTTGGAGGGAGGGAGTTCCAGAGGGTTGGGTGCAGTTACATAAAATGCTTAATGGCTGAGTTTAAAAATGCGTCATGTCACTTTAGACATATTTGTAACACTTTATTTTTTTTTAGATAATGCATATTTCAATAAATAAAAAGTTCCTGTTCACCTATTGACAGTAACAAGTATTTATATATATTTAAGGGTTCAAAAAAGTAATTTTTTTCAATATATATTTATGGGATTTAATCGTTATCGTAATTTTTCTCAGAAAATAATCGGCATCGGCACCCAAAAATCCATATCGGTCGGGCCCTACAAATAATAAGTTTTAATTTTAGTTTTCATGCTTCTTTATGAGTTTCACACAGTCAACTGAAGGTTATATATTTGACTTTTACCTGTTTGTGGTTGGTCTGACTGATTCTGTTGCCGTAGTGAATGGGAGTTTGACTCCTGCAACAGGCGGTGTAGCCTTCTCATGTAGGTGGGCCTGGTGAGGCTGCTGATAGGGCCCGGGCTCTCCCCCAGCTCTACTAGCCTCAGTCTCAGGTCCCTGTCAGTCAACCCTTTGGTGTCATCGTTCGCCTGCTTCTGTGGCACCGTCTGGGGCTTGAGGTTCTCCTTTCCTTTGTCTTTCATCATGTCATTGTTCATGGAGCTCCAGTCATAAAGGACCGTCTCATCGTCGCTGCTGCTCGTACTCATGCTGGAGCTGAGTGAGGTGTTTGCTGTAGGGGGAATGTGGGTCTCAATCAGCTCGTGGCCCTGCTCCGTATCAGTGTAGAGGTACTCCACTGGTTGGTCCAGATCCTGAATGAGTGGACGCCCTCCGGGGGTGTAAGACAGGTTAGCCAGGCGCTGCGGCCGGTGGCAGTTGGACAGCCGGCTCATGCTGTACCTGGGGGTGCATCCAGTGCCTGGAGTGCAAGGAGGGTCCGAGTCTTCCCTGGACCTGCTTGGGGAGAAATAGCAGGAGCTGGATGAAGAAGATCCAGAGTCCTGCTGAGAGCTTAAGTCCTCAGTGATGTAGGCATCTGTGTTGTGTAGGTTGCCTTCTTTTTCCGTAACAGGAGCTTCATTTATGTTTATGTTCCCATTTGTTGCCTCATCTGTACTTGTCAAATCATCAGTCAGAAAATCCTTGCCTTCTGCAAGACAATGGCCTTGCATGGCTTGTATAATCTCTGCAAGGTTTCTTTCATAATAATCCAGTGAAGGGTCCCGTCTCTTCTCCAATACAACTGTGTCAGACAAAGTCTGCGATTCAGCAACGGAGTCACTTATGTTCCTGGAGAGGATGAGCGTGTCAGCTTGGCTAGCGCTGGCACTTGAACCGGCTCTGAGGGTGCTGGACTGTGTGTCCTGACAAACAGCAGGCAGGTAGTCTCCTCCTGTGCTACTGCCTGAATGAGATGGAGTATAACAGGCAGCATGAGGCGATCTGTAAAAGTCTTCATTGGTCTGAGACCTGGGCGTCAGGCGGCGTGTGCGAACTGGTGTAGGGAGGGTCTCTTCAAACAGAGAAGATGTGAAGAGGAGGCTCTCCGGGGTTCTGCTTGTTCTCAGTGAGCAGCGACTCAGCCTGGAGCGAGTCCTGCCTGTTACAAAAGGACTTGGTGTGAATGGAAGGTCCTCGTTTTCCTGTAATTCCAGCGCTGCATCATGCAATGGGGTGTCTGTCACTGACCGGACGACATCACCTCCACCCAAAGTGTCCACAACAGGATCAATACAGGCCTCAAATACAGCAGTCATACCTGGTATATGCTTTATAGTTTCAAGTTTTGTATCCGTCTGTGGTTCAGTTTGAACAAGTGGAAGACTCCCAGCTATCTGAGAGTCAGAGTCAGAGTCTGAAGACATCTGAATCTTCTTGTTAGATTCGGCACCGACGGAAATCCCAACTTCCGCGGAGAGTGACAGATGTCTAGGGTGTAGAGAAGCATCCAGCGCACTGGTGTAATGGTCACTCTCACAGCTACTATAATCACTGCTACCAGTCCTGCTGCTACTGCTGCCGACATGAACACAGGCCGACTGCTGTGGTTTATCCACCTGAGGCTCGTTTACAGGTTCAGCCTCCTGTTCGTCGTCACTTTCTTCCAAAACACAGTTACTAATGACGGTTTTCTCCAGGGCCTCTTCTGTGCTCTCCCTGCAAAAAACGTAGACGTGGTCCGGTGACGTGACGTCAATGCCCTGCTTCTGTAAAACAGTGGCCATGCGTTCTGAATCCAGGAAGTCAGAGTACTCGGACAGGTCAAAGGGTAAGCTGCTGGTGCACTGGCTGCCGTCAACAGCAGGCCGCTGCTTGGGAGAATCAGGGCTGAAGACTGGGAAATATTCGTCCACATCTCGGAAGCTCACACTCCTGCGACTCGCTCGCCTGGAGGGAAAAGCTGGCAGAGTGTCTCTTCTGGAGGGGGACATTCTGTCATCGGGCGAAGCAGTATGTTCATTTGCTTTTGATGTGAACACACCATCATAATCAGATATAGCATCCTCCTTAAGACTGAGCATTGCGGCTCCCACTGCAGACATGCGAGTGCTTGATAAAATGGAGGGGCCTTCAGGTGGCCAATGTGATGATGGATTATTCCAGTCCAGGCGGTGATGCCTCTTTGTGTCGTTATCACACAGTATGCTATATGATATCCCTCTGCTACTTGGCCTTCCATTAATGTTAGACGTGTTGAAAAATGACGAGCGCCGTGTGCTGCTCAATGGGGCTTCACCAAAGTCACTTATCATAGAGGCCTGGGAACTGAAGCTGTAGTCCGATTCAGGATAGCCGGACGTGTCCGTTTGGTCCGAATACACAGCTGTGGAGAAAGTAACACAGTTCCTTCAAAGGTGTCAAATTACCGCTGGCCAGCCTCATTCCTGAAAAAATTTAGCTGTAACTCATCTGCCAGACATTTATGAAGATGAACTTGTGTCTGGGAAAGTAGCCACTGTCACTGGTAAGAGTGTCACTGGTAAATTTGGTTTAGTTTTGAAATGTATAGTATAAATTATAAAGCAAATGTTACAGTACGTTTTGCCGTCAGCTTTTTGATAAGAATTGAGATTGGTTTGTGATCATTGTACTAATTGTGGTATGACTGTGATATGACATTTTGCCTCCAGTAGAGCATCATGTTAGACATTTGACCAGCTGCATTGTATTTTTTACGAAAATACGATGTATCTCTATGCCAATTCTTATTCTACAGCAAGTGTTCCGTCTATGAAATTACACATATTGGACAATCGGAATACTAACTTTGCATTGAAGTGGTATTTACAATACCACTACAGATTACAATGCCTTGAAAAGTCTCTTTCTTACAGTATTGGAATTGAGGTAAGTCGTCCTCCTCTGTGTCCACTGAGCTGGCCTGGTACTCCTGAAGGAGCTGGGCACATTTTCGATTTTCCTGTTGCTCTGCAAGCTGCCGCGGTGTATTCCCTTCCTGCATAAATCAAGCAGATTACAGGCGTAAACCAAACATTTAAAGCCACCCATTAGTGGATATCCTCTAAACGCTTGGATCTCTGTATTACAGTGGTACTTTTAAGTATGAATTACCTCCCGATGTCCTACTCAGCTGTCTAAAATGTGATCAATGCAATATACTAACAGAAAACAATAAATCAAAACACAATTCTTACATTATCTTTACTGTTTGCATTCCCTCCATTCATCAGGAGCAGCCTCAGATTTTGATAACATCCCCACAGTGCAGCAATGTGAAGAGGAGTCAGGCCCTCTGAAGACCTGCGAGAAACACAGGAATAAAAACACACAGAAACACATTATGAACAATAGAAAGCGTTACATTACGCTCAAATATTTAAAACTATTGTCCATTATTCAAAGATTTAACATGATTGAAAATGGAATAGCATTTTGGAGATAAAATAATGCAGAAAGTCCCTGCAGACGTTATATAATGCAAGTCTATTCTATTGAACAAGCTATTCAACCTCCATACTGGTGCTGTGTTTGTCAAAGCGCTTAAAAGAAATGTAACACTCAAACAGCAACATTTTATGTAAAAAGAGGGCTCTGCAGTTCTACAATGGAAAATATGGAGAAGAAAATGATCGAACAGTTTTTTATTTATTTGTAATTCTTGTCATACCTGATATTGGGGTCCGCTCCATATTGCAGCAACATTTTTAAGCAGCGTGTGTTCTTCTCAGTCTCTTTGCCGACAGCCAGGTGTATTGCTGCCACCCCTTTACTACCCACTAGGTGAGGAGAGGCACCTTGGGAAAGAAGCAGCTGCACAGATCTATAGAGAAAGAGTAATCTGTTACAAACTGACATATATTAAGTGTAGCTCTGGAAGTAATAAGCAATCTGGTAACCGTTCAGTATTTATTCTGTGTTAGTTCAATTTAAGAATAATTGCTAAAGCTGCAGATGCGGTTGTCTTTCAGTCAATACTGCAGATGTTCTGCGCGTGCCACTATGGTACATTGTACCTGCTCTGTATTTTTACAATTGAGAATGACAGAAGTTACTGTCTGAAATGTTGTCACTTCAGCTGTGTCTGTGATTTAGCCTACACAGAAACAGAGAGGAAGAAGAGGGTTAGTCAGTTGGAGACTTGAACCTCACTGACTAATGTTTAGGGTAATATCTATGGCAAAGGGTAACATATGTAAGGACATTGGGACATATTATATCATACATAACCTGCACTATTAAGGGGAAACAGAAGTCACAAACAGTGTACTTTTAAAATCTTAGAAAATAACTGAAAACAACCTCGACAGTCAACATACTTCCACTACTGCATCAAGAAAATAACGTCATCATTTAAGATCGTACAAGATGGATAGTTAGTAGAAAGCTTGCATCCGATTTATAAAAAAATACAAAAAAAAGGCATGTCTCGACAACACATGCAGAAATGGGGGCTGAGCATCAGTTACAACCCCGGAAAATAGGCGAATGTCGAATATAAAACCAATTACACCCCGCTCACCTGGGTTCTCCATCGTTGACGGCTTTACACAGCTGACTGTCGAGCCTCCTCGTCTTCTGATCCATGACCAACGTTATCCGTGTTTTGTTTTGTTTTGTTTAGCTATGCTCGTGTATCTGCATCTTCTGACCCCTGCAGCTGCAGCAAGCTACGGATACATTTTAATCGAGGCTACCTAAGCTAAGCTAACAGCTATGGAGATCCTGCTGAAAGTTAGTACCTATACACATCAAACTAAACTACGTTGTACAGACAGTTAGCCAAAACTTCAATTTGTTTCATTATTAGTTTTGTCCTATGAACACTCGAGAAATCTATTGTGTTCGTATGCTACAGACGAGTTGTTTTCAACGTAATCTTATTGTTGCAGGAGATGCACGACTGTTATTAAATTTCCCTCCAAACACACAAACCCTACTCCGTGCTGTTGGCAGCAGACGAATGTCCCGCCCCCAAGTTTCTCTAATTGGACAAAGGCTTTTACATCAACCAATCAGGTAAGACGTTAGTTGAAAGGAGGTGCACTTTTTAATACGGTAGAATGGTAGATTCTTCTCACAGCCAGTTTCTGTATCGATCGGGTAAGCCTACTTACGGACTCCTTCCACCCAATGTATCAGATGAAATGTGCTGGTCCTTAGTTAGAAAGATAAAGAAGCGTCACTCTTTCATAGCCTGACTTCACTTAGCCTAAACAGTTTATCCTCTATTTCAGAAACCTAGTTCCTATGTTTGTAACAATCAGCACTGATTCACCGTCCATCAGGATAGTACTCTTTCTACTCGCTTGCTTGTTCAATCTTTGAATTCATTTTTGCTTTGCTCATTGGTTGCCTGTCTGTCCTCTTCCAGTTTTCCCTGGTCGTGACGAGACGGTGTGGATCTGGTCCCCCCTCCGGTAACATCTGAGAATGGACCATCAACGCTGAAGATGTTGCAGTGGTTAAGGACGCCACCTGGAGACGTGGGATGTAATCCCGGCGCTGGAAACCTTAGTTTTCCCTGGTGGTGACGAGACGGTGTGGATCCTCTGGCAGCATCTGAAGTCTTCCTGCATCCACACTATTCGCACTTTACTTTAGTATTAGGCTACCATGTAATCACCTGGTCAATGATCAAATTCCTTCGTGATTTTCTCTACTTATGTTATGACATCTATTGCAGTATGTAAGTATTTTTTTTAATCCCGGTAAAGGGTTTTTACTGGGAGTTTTTTCTCAGCCAAGCTAAGGGTGTAAGGGCAGGGTATTGTATGAAATGTAAAGCCCACTGAGACAAATGTATTTGTGATTTTGGGCTATACAAATAAAACTGATTTGATTTGATTTGATTTAACATGGATTCTGCAATTGAATAGGCTATTTCATGTTATGGTAGTCTATTTGTGTAATTTTTATTTTTTGTTTAAAAAATACGCATTATTCCACAATAAACTTTGTGGCATTTGTTTTCATTACACATTTTGTAGAAAATGCTGTTTCAATAACAACATACAGACCATGTAAACACTGCTACACAGTGAGCAAAATTGTGAGGAAGGAAAACAATTGTTTTTAATGTGACTAGTAGGCTACTACCCTTTTACAATATGCATTTTGACTGTGGCTGAATAGAGATACCAATGGCAAGGTACTCTTTCAAGTAGGATGATTGGGATGATGATTGGAATGTAAGAACAAATGGAAATGAGAGTGAGTTATGCTACAGAAAAGGTGTCAGAAAATGGCAGCCATTTGTTTGTCTTAGAGGTTTTCCCCTCAGGTAAACTGGTAGATAGGCTACTACCAGTGGACACTAATTTACACCCTTGACTCAAGTAGCCTACAGTTTTATCCATAGTGGAGCATAAGACATTTTGAAACATGAAATGAGTGTTATAGACAATTTTGCCTTACATCATTAGGAAATCACTCATTTATTCACATTTTTTCAAAAACAATTACATACATATTTTAATATAAATATTAAATAATCTTAATGGAGTGTTCCAAGGCATGGCTCTATACAATAATAACAAAAAAAGTCAACACAAACAAGGAGAAATTACTCAAAATGGCAGTGATCTCATAATTTTCTTTGATTATACAGCTTGTGAATTTCACACACTGAAAGTACAGTGTGAGGAATCATTTGTTTTTTCAGCCAAAATGTAGTGCGCATTTATTCCAGGGTCACGAGACAATTCTCCCAAAAAAGGGCTGTCGTCTCAGACAGAGCCGAGGGAGAGGAAGAGGAGGCCCAGGATGAGGAGCAGCAGGCTGGGGTGGATGGATCCAGCGGCGTCTTTGGGCGGGGTCGGGGGCAGTTTGCAGTTCTCGTAGGGCTCCAGACAAGCAGCGAAAGCCATGGCATGGGCAATGTAGCTCTGCTCCTGCACCCCATGGATAAGGTGTGACATGGGACCTTTGGCAAAGATGGCTACGTCCTCTATGCCGTGGGTCTCTGATTCAAGGGGGACAGGCGCCTGTTGAAGATAATCATCACCCGCTGTGGAAGAATGGGAGAGAGGAGCGTTAGACTACATTACGTATGGGGGTTTCTGCCACGTAAACTAATTGAAAAACCTGCAATTTGTACATACACAGAAGGCCTGTTAAAATAGCAAATATCATGAAATCCAGTAAAACTAAATGGCAAACAACGAAATGTCTGACACGGTTTCAACTTAAGTATGTGTTATTATATGCTATTTACTGTAGCCTATATATTAGACAACTATTGAATTGTTTTTAAGTGTTCTGTGTGGCAGGAACAAAACATTTTTGAGATATGCTGTGATATCCTTCATGCCTCAAATTTTTTTTCCAAATAACTTTACAAAACCGCATACTCTGCAGACAATCAGTAATTGGTTCATTTCATCTAGAGGATACAAGTGATGAAGGTGTTACAGCTTCAACAAAACATTGGAGTTAATTGATGTTACGAAGAAATAAGAAATAACCACCAACATACAGTATTACTTTACAGTAAATATCCTGTTACACCACAAGATGGAGCTACTATGTTACTTGGTCTTCTCTAGAAAGACAATGTACTGAATGCTTACATGAAACTGTCTCATTCATATCTGGGCGAGTTCCATTCGGGTATCCGGGTCCATTTCCATACACAGTTGTAGTGAAGTGCTTATCGTCGTCAGCTAATACACGAGCGACCCCTGTAAAATCGCAGTAGAGGTTTGTTCATACTTGGAACATGAGATGATATTCACTTCTGTATGTTGTATATTTGGCAAATTGTGTGCATTTCACCTAAAACAGGGTTTCCTCTGGCAGAATATCCTCCAAAGGCAAAGACATGGGAGTGATCAGCGGTGACCACCGACATGGTGTCCAGCTCACTGGTGAGTTCAGCTGCACGCCCAATCGCCCGGTCAAACTCCACAGCCTCGTAAAGAGCCTTTTTGGCACTCCCTCCATGGTGACCATGGTCAATTCTCCCACTTAAAGTTCAAAGGGAAGTAATGGACAAATAAGTATCAGTCTATCCAGTATTATAAATAATCCAATAATTGTGTATTTACTTCTAATTTATACCTCTATTTCACTTAAGATAAAATGTTGAGTATATTAAGATCCTATGATTTGGACAAAACTAAATATCATGCAACTGTAGTAATGAGGCACAACAACTTCATTCTCTTGTTGCTCTCAGTCTGTGTTCAATAGTTTTTAGAGTTTCTTCATTTTGTCTGTCTTATTTTAGCGCCTTTTTTTTTGTTTATTAACTTATATTTTTACTTAATAAATTGTTGATGTTATAATGACCGGATATTAAATGAAATCATACTTTGGTTACATTTGTAACATTCAATTGTTGGATGTTAGGATGTTTCGATGGGTACATTGCACACAGTTTATTGTAGAGCGTGCAGCTGTTTGCTGGTGTCTGGGTAAAACCTTCAGAAAACAATTGCACTTATCTTCCACAAAGAGGAAAAATCCCTTTGGGTTCTTGCTGAGAATCTTTATTGCTTTATCCGTCATCTGTGATAGGGAAGGGTCCATGATCGGATCACGCTCCAACTCATAGCGGCAATCTTTGGGCTCAAAGAGACCTAAATGCAGAGAAAAACAACAGGCCTCCAAGTTTTAAGAATCAAGTAACACATGGCGGTTATTTATCATTTCCTGTGCACTTTAAGCTGGCAACGTTAGTGATTGGATTTGATTAAATGTGAATTGAGACAGGATTTTTTATATTATTTTGCAGAGGGACAGGTCAGGTGGACATTTATGCAACACATCTTAAGTGATATTATCTGATTAGTGCCTCAAATTGCACTGTTTTTGACTGATTACTGAAATTGTCTGGACTCTGGATTTACCAGCTGAGTGAGTGGCTCACATACAGTCAGCATTCAAGTTAATGATATATCAGATAGGAAGTTGTGTTTTCCATCTAATGAAAACTGCATTGTTTCTGTGAGAATGTGGTACTACTGTATGTCTATGCTTTTTCCAGAGGGATGAAGTGTTTGTTTTGTGACTTTGCCTCCCACTGGAGGTCCTTCTGTTCTCTAACTGTAAAATCCAACAGTTCTTCTTACCCATCAGGAAGTCTGTACTTGCAGGATCGACAGCATCCAATTGTGCTTTGTTCCAGATATATTTGGCATTCTGTTGTCAACATATAGAAACAAACAAATTAAGGGGTGGGGTGGGTTGTAAACGTGCAACCAACTACATGAATTGACACCCAAAACTCAGACCAGATGACACACTTGTAAAATCTACAATGTACCTTTTTATTCTTCATCCACTCCGAAACAAGATCTTGTCCATCATCTCGGCTTCCTTTGAAACTTGGATACTCTGGGTCTGTCACGCTTCTTGGAAACATGTACTGACGACCTCCACCAAGAATGACCTGGATCGAGACATATATGGACATATATATATATATATATATATATGTATAAATATATATATATAGTATATTGTTACTATATACTATATATTTCATACTCAATACATTTAACAAAGACGTCAGGAATCTACTTTGCCCCTGCTTCCTCTTTAGTTTACCCTGCCTGTGTGTGACATTTTTCTTTAAAGAACATCTACAGTTTGAGTGATTTATTACCACTGAATCATTGTTCATTAAAGTGGCTACGAGGAACTTTTAGCGGCTGGCGGCCCCTTTGGACAAAAGGGGTAGTATTTTTACGACGCCAGCTGTCGTACAGCTGTTTTCTAGCGCGTGCAGGCCGGTGCGAGTGTCAAATGATATAGTGCATGTCCGTGTTGAAAGTGTGAGGGCACGGAATATTTTCGGCGCCGTGAGAGTGGTTAGTGACACTGCATCAACTAATGCCATCCAGTGGCACACACACCTGATTGCAATGAGTTGATGCAGTGTCACTAACCACTCTCACGGAGCTGAAAGATTCCGTGCCCTCACAGAAAGCGAATGAACGAGAGACGGCAGTATGGATCACGATGAGGTAATGTGTTTATGTTGTTGTAAATAATGATTATTTCAGATGAATAATGGTCATCTGATGATGGTGAAGCAAAGTTAACTTTGTTTTAGTACCGTTCATTCACTTAGGAGTAAACACTGCAGGACTAGTTCACTCCTGTTAAATTGTTTACACGTTGCTTGGCAACGCCCTCCTCCAACCCATCTATCACTCTCCCTTTTAGCTTTTTATTGTTCTTCATTGAATTTTCTTTTTTTTCTGGAGGGCTACTCAAATCGCGTTGCTGCGCTACACTGAAATCTGCGACTGGGTGTGTGCGACCAGACCAAATTAATAATAATAAAACATTAATAAAAACTATATAAGAACTGCTTTCTTTGCACTGATGGTCTTGTTTGCTTTTAAGGCCAGGACACACCAGCCCGATAATCGCCGTCGTCAAAAAAAAAGACGAATCTGTTTGGTGTGTGCCGTGACGTCGGCCGACGTAGAGGTCGTCGGGCTTGTTTTGAGCCTGTCGGCCGCCGATTGAACATGTTCAATCGGCGGCCGACCGTCTTTCATTTGGAGCAATTTGATTGGTGGAGGGCTAGCGAATCAGTGAAGCCCGGAAGTGAGGCGGGTAGCACAAACAGCTAACAACAGCTAGCCATCGTTTTAATGTGTTTGTTCGTTTCGTTTTGAGAGTACTCACATGCATCAACCCTTGTTGACTGCTCGACACCATGCTCGACACTCTCTGCTAAAAATTGTGCTCTTATGGTCCATAAATATAAATACGTATTTCTATCTATGTTTATGCTCTAGAGAGATGTCCAATCATTTCCGGCTTTCGTATTTTTTCGGGCCACAATACAGATTAGCGCCGCCTGCTGTTGTGGAGACATTACGTCCCGCGAGCGTACGGAAAATAAACAGTCGTCTCGGTGTGTTCTTTAGCAGCGACGGGAAGCTGGAGCTTCCTGAAACGGCCGACTCCATTTTTTTTGACGACGGCGATTATCGGGCTGGTGTGTCCTGGCCTTTAAAGGTAATTTATGATTATCAGAGGAAAAATTGGGCTGTTTTAAAGATATTTAAAAGTTCTTCGTAGCCCCTTTAAGGCAAATTATATCGGCAAGGCAAGGCAAGGCAAGGCAAGGCAAGGCAAGGCAAGGCAAGGCAAGGCAAGGCAAGGCAAGGCAAGGCAAGGCAAGGCAAGTTTATTTATATAGCACAGTTCAGACACAAGGCCACTCAAAGTGCTTTACAGGGGCAAGATTAGAATACATAAAACACATTATAAAACATTTAAAAGCGAATAAAATAAGCAAATAAAAAAATGAAAACTCGATTTAAAAACATTTAAAAGCAAATAAAAGAAGCAAATAAAATGAAAATTGCAGGTTAAAATGGAAACAAAAAAGTCTTCAGATTCGATTTAAAAGAACTGAGAGTTGCAGCAGACCTCAAGTTCTCTGGGAGTTTGTTCCAGAGATTTGGTGCATAATAACTAAAAGCTGCTTCTCCTTGTTTAGTCCTAACTCTGGGGACTGTAAGTAGACCTGTCCCAGACGACCTAAGGGCTCTGGACGGTTCATAACGTATCAGCATATCAGTAATGTATTTTGGCCCTAAACCATTTAGTGCTTTATAAACCAACATCAGTATTTTGAAATCAATTCTTTGAGTGACTGGAAGCCAGTGTAAAGACCTCAGAACTGGGGTAATGTGATTTACTTTTTTGGTCCTAGTGAGGACTCGGGCAGCAGCGTTCTGAATTAGCTGAAGCTGTCTGATAGATTTTTTTGGAAGGCCAGCAAGGACACTGTTACAGTAGTCAAGTCTACTAAAGATAAATGCATGGACAAGTTTTTCTAAATCTTGCTGAGACATAAGCCCTTTAATTCTTGATATGTTTTTTAGGTGGTAGTAGGCTGATTTATTAATTGATTTTATGTGTTTCTTGAAATTCAAGTCGGAGTCTATAACAACACCAAGATTTCTGGCTTGGGGTGTGGTTTCTAACATAATGGATGTGAGCTGTGCGCTGACTTTTAATTGTTCATCTTTGGCACCAAAGACAATTACTTCAGTTTTATCGTTGTTTAATTGAAGGAAATGTTGGCACATCCAATCATTGATTTGTTCAATGCACTTACTCAGTGCCTGTATCGGACTGTAGTCTCCTGGTGATATGGTTATGTAAATTTGCGTGTCGTCTGCATAACTATGGTAGCATAATTTGTTCTTATTCATAATCTGAGCTAGTGGGAGCATGTAGATGTTAAATAGAAGAGGGCCAAGAATGGAACCTTGGGGGACCCCGCATTCAATATTTGTCCGCTCAGATGTGAAATTGCCTATTGACACATAGTAGTCTCTATCCTTTAAGTAGGATTCAAACCAGCTTAGTACAGTTCCAGAAAGTCCAACCCAGTTTGCTAGTCTATCTAGTAATATGCTGTGGTCAACTGTGTCAAAAGCGGCACTGAGATCCAGTAAAACTAAGACAGAACTTTTGCCACTGTCTGTGTTTAAGTGGATGTCATTGAGGACCTTAACCAGAGCAGTCTCAGTGCTGTGGTGTTGTCGAAATCCTGACTGGAAGACATCAAAGCAGTTATTCATTGCTAAGTAGTTATTTAGCTGTTGATAAACAGCTTTTTCAATGATTTTATTTAAAAATGGTAGGTTAGATATCGGCCTATAATTGTTCATGAGTGATGTATCTAGATTGTTCTTTTTTAGGAGTGGCTTGATGACTGCTGTTTTCAGGGCCTGTGGGAATACACCTGTCTGAAGGGACATGTTGACAATTTGTAGAACATCTGAGGCCATACAGCTAAAAACTGTTTTAAAGAAGCCTGTGGGCAGAATGTCAAGGCAACAGGATGAGGAGTTCAGGTGTTGTATAATGTCCTCCAGGTTTTTGTGGTTTATAAGATAAAATGCTGTCATTGCATTTGAATTGATTTTAAGAGGGAACACACATGTTGAACTTGGTATTGATGCAGTGACAGCTTGTCTAATTTTGTGAATTTTCTCAGTACAGAAGGAGGCAAATTCATTGCAGGCCCTCGTGGAAAGATGCTCAGACGCTACTGGCACAGGAGGGTTTGTTAATCTGTCGACAGTAGCAAACAGGGCACGTGCATTGTTGTTGTTTTTGGTGATGATGTCAGAAAAGAAAGAATGCCTTGCATTTCTCAGTTCTGAGTTAAACGTGCACAGTTTCTCTTTGAAGATGTCATAATGAACCTGGAGATTTGTTTTTCGCCACCTGCGTTCTGCTTTACGGCACTCTCTTCTTTCTATTCTGACCTGCGGGGCATTTCTCCAAGGAGATCTTTTCTTACCAGAGACAACCTTCATCTTAGTGGGCGCAATAGCATCTATAACACTTGTAAGTTTGCCGTTAAAGTTGTCTAAGAGCTCCTTAACTGAGTTACAGGGGAGGGGTGGTATCGAAGAAAATGCTTGAATGAATGTTTCACTGGTATTTTCTGTAATATACCGCTTTTTGATTACTTTTGATTGATCAATTGTGTGCACAGACATTTTACTCTCAAAAAATAAACAGAAATGGTCCGTGAGGGGACCCATATCTGCCACTGTTATGTCTGAAATGCTCATTCCTCTGGAAATGATAAGGTCCAGCGTGTGCCCTTAGTTATGAGTTGGTTTGTCAACATGCTGATTTAGTCCAAAGTTGTCAAGGACACAGCACAGTTCTTTCGCACATCTGTCCTCTGGTTTGTCAGTATGAATATTGAAATCTCCGACGATTAATACACAGTCAAACTCAGTACATATTACAGACAGCAGTTCAGTAAGTTCATCAAAAAAGCTTGCATTGTATTGTGGTGGCCGGTAGATATTGATGAAAATAGCTCTAGAGGCTGAATTTAACTGTAGAGCCACATACTCAAATGAATAAAAATTTCCATAAGACATCTTTTTGCATTGTAGAGATTCTTTAAACAGAATAGCAACCCCCCCTCCTTTTTTATGCACTCTGGATTCACTCACAAAATTGTAATTTGCGGGGGCGGACTCTATGAGAACAGCTGAGCTGTTATCTTGGTCTAACCAAGTTTCAGTTAAAAACATAAAATTAAGATTGTGCCTAGTAATAAGATCATTAATTAAAAATGTTTTACCTGCCAAGGATCTGATGTTTAATAAAGCTACATTTAGTGTGTTCGAAGCATTGTCAGCCCGATTTATTTCAGCACACTGTGGCTGAAGAGGAATGCTTATCAGATTTGATACATTTACAGGATTTAAGAGTTTCCTGTTACTTGAGATACACTTTGAGAAACAGGGCCCCAGCTTATCCTGTGAGTCGTAGGCGCTAACTATGTAGCCGCGGCCCGGCACATATGGCCAATTAATAATCAAATCCCATGTTGTCAGCTAAATTTGATCAGATCGTCCACTATATGGCTCCTACATAAGGATTAGATTGATATCAAGTCAAGGAAAAAAGACATTTCCTCACCCATCTGGGAATAGTATGTACTATATATGCCCATGTGTGCTCTATTGTTCTGAAACAAATACACATTTTTATAAAGGCTTACATTTATCTCTGTGTTGTGTACCAGCTGGTAAGCAATGTCACGGCAGCCATCTTGCTTCGCATCCTTGCTGAGGTCAGAGTCAGAATACCAGCCTCGATCGGCAGTGTGAGCGTAGTTTGCACCAGGAGAGGCATGCTGCACTCTGGTTGTAGTTACAATTCCAACGGATTTTCCTAAAACACACAGAGCAGTTTATCACAATGTGGACATCTCTTTAATTCCATACATAGTGACATAAATATACACTTTCCAGACATTACATAAAAATCTACTACTAAAAACCTTGTATGAAGCAATATATTAGCCATAGAAAATGCCATTCATTTAAATGAACGATTGTTTTAGGAAACATGCTAATTCCATACCTAGAGAACCTACCTGCTTTCTTAGCACGGTGCAGAACTGATTCGACTTCGTTCCCAAAGGTAGCATTACAGTTGTACCTTGGAGTGGCAGCACTGACACCCATGGTGCCGTAGTTGGCCTTTACGCCACATAAGTATGCTGTGGCAGTTCCAGCACTGTCTGGCATCTGCTGGTCCACGTTGTACGTCTGAAGGGGCCAAATATCATCACACTCATTCGCATGAACATTTATCGACTCAACAACACTAGAGCGTCACGCCTATGGCACCTGTGTGTCTTTGCTTCAAAGTTTGAGATCATATCATATAGCAAGAGTTTTTAGCATCATAAATGCATTGTGTGGTGTCTGTATGTGTTCAGAGTGGGCTGACCTTAGACAGTGCCAGGTAAGGAAAGGTATCCATAACTAAACTGGTTTCCTCCCCAGATTTTCCTGCCATCTGGCCCTTGAGAATCCGCGCAGCAGTCACTGTCGGCACCCCCATACCTGGAAGCAGGTGGACACACACCTGAGTGTTAGATAACATCGGTACGGCAGGCACAGGGCAGCCTTTGTGCTCCATAAGTCTCATAAGGCTCAGCTGATGTTGGAGAGTTAAACAGGCGTTGAAAGACATCCAAGTTATTTACAATCAAAAACAGGTGGATTTGAAAGTGAATACAGCAATATGCAGAAGTGTTCTCTTACGAACTTGATATACGTATATTTCATGACAGAATCCGAGGCATCCTCGTTGTCAGAGCTTTTCCTGTCTTTGGTAATTTGCACTCAGTTTGTGTCATATATCAGTAGGAGTAATTTTTTCTGCACCTCACCTATTTATGAGGAACTACATGTAAACCATGTTAATCTGTAAATCTTGATAATGTATATTGAAAAGTCAAATCTAAGCCAACATGATTAGTAAGGAGAGCGTAACATTTCCTGCATTTTGATGAATTTTTATACACTAAGTTGAGCCTTCACTGAATTAATTTATGGTGGAAATGTGTTTATTTATGTTAAGGAAAAGACAACATTCAAGTACCTGGTGACACAAATGTAATGGAATATAAAGCGGTAAAGCTCTCAACTATTCTGAATCGATTTCAAGTATCCTACTATCTTGTTCAAAACTTTCTGCACATTCAAAACATATCACATTTCTTGGGATGTTTGTTTGTCACACTGCTCATGACTGTGCACCAATGTTAAATAACTTGAGACATAAGATAAGACCGCCATCCCAAACATTGTTAACATGGTAAATGTGCCACTATCAGCATGCATGTGCGTTGGTGTGAGGTGGAGGCAAATATAACCATAAATATAAAGTGCATGTGTAAATTGTAAAGTGGATTAAGCAGAAGGAGGTGAGTTTGTTATCTGTGTGAAATGTCATGGCAAAATGACATACCAGAAAATAGTAGCACATCTTGTTGAGCTTCTTTACAGAGGAATTGCATAGTGATTTGTCCTTTTTTTCTCTTTTGCCTTTGATATTGTTCAACTCACATTTCCACAGTGTAAAGAAGATCTTTCAATCAGAATTTACTTCTGCTTTGGAGGTTTGGTAACCAGTCATCCTACCAGTTTTGCCATTTTAGTATTGGGGGGTGTTGAAACCAATTAAATAGGCAACCAGATTCTTAAACTAAAGCAATGCATCATGTACTTATCTGAAGTCTTTGCAGTGGTTTCACCTTTGTTTTTGTTAAGATCAGTGAAGGTCACATGATGATATAGTTACATGTGCAGTGTGGACTTTGCTTTAGACTGTCTTCATTCTGTTCAGCTTGAGCTTTCAACTACTGGTGATCAGATGACAACAACATTCATATCCTTCTACCTATGAACCCATGCTTTATAGGGTCCTATAGTGCATTTGATTTGCATTGCATTCTCCATCACGTTCTCACTCTGTGAACTGCACCACAATAATTATGAAACTCACACTTTTAAGCTCCAACGGCTTCCTGTCACCTGACCAAACAAGAAAGGGTGAAATGCTCCACAATTGAAAGGAACTATAACTTTGGGGAAGCTCCTTGCGCAGACTCACCGTCTCCCAGGAAAAGGATGAGGTTCTTGGCTTGGTGGACATTAGGCTGAATATTCAGGGCAGTGTGGAGAGCCTGCTTCCCTTGGTTGTTCCAATAGCTGGCATGGAGCTCTTCCTCTGTTAACAAGAAAAACACAACACAATAACATCATCCACAACCAGAGGTCGATGAGTAAATTCAAGTCTACTTTGTAAATCACTACAAACCATCCAGGTGATGATTTTATTTTCTGTGATTTATAATAGCAGGTGAATAAACAACAAGTATCGCATTCCTGCCATTTAGAATAAGAAGCAGAGCCATAATGATCGGGCAATTCTCCCACAAGAGAATAAGCACACAAAGTACAATCTGTTTTAAATAAAAAATGGTTGTAACACATTTGTGTTTAATAAACTAGTGAATATTTCAGGTCAAGAATTTTTCTGCAAAAGAATAAAAGCCTGCCAATAACAAATTTGTTTTTGTTATATATAACTTAATTCTAAAATTGAAAGTTGATATGATTGTGGGGCATTTATTTGTGTTGTGTAAGTCCAACTTGACGTCTAAAAGAAAGCAATCTTAGTGTCCGCAGATATCTTACTTTTGTAGAACAGCAGTAATATGTTACACATCCTTACCTCGAACAGCCAAAGTCCACTGTGCTAAAATTAGAATCCATAATCCGGTAAAAATGAGCCTATGTTTGCCAGCCATGGTAGTAGATTATGGTGCGTTTTAATTATAAAGTAAGAGCTTGTCCGCACACCAAGGTCCTTTTATAGCAGCAGCCAAGGAGCAAAGGGCACATGGAGGAGCCTTTCAACGTGAGACAGAAGTTATATGCAACAAACGTGCACATACACACACACACACACACACACCCACACACACTCTCTCTCTCTCTCTCTCTCTCTCTCTCACACACACACAAAGGTCATGAGCAAAGTCAATACATTTCATGTTGAAAATATTTCTCCATATTCCCTCGCAGTTATCCAATATGAAATGTGTGGATCAGGTGGTATTTGACAAGCGTTTAGGAAAGTAGTTAACTGTGTTGTGTCCTTCATGGAAGGATGACAGTATGGACAGCAAACTAAAAAAGGAATAACTTTCAAGACGAAGATGAAGCAAATGCGGACTTTCCAATGGAGGAAAGATGAATTATTCTTTCCCTGGTTGTGTTTTAACCTTTATGTGACAATTTGAAACAGGTAGTGGCAGAGTGAAAGTGAAGAGAGAGAGGGGGATGACGGGTCGGATTCGAGCCCACAACCTCTGTGTCAAGGAGTGAGCCTAGATGGTACGCGCTCTACACTCCGCCACCGGAGCGCCCCTAATGGAGGAACAATTTGAGAAGATTTCAAACAGCTGCAGCTTTGCCAACAAAATGGCGATTGGCAATAACAGTGCAACTGGCTGGGGGTGATACACACTTTATGTCGAAGTGAATTTGTTTGACAGTGCATTGAATTTAATATGACAAATTGAGAAGTAACTGTGTTCTGATGAATCCATTGTTATATTTCTGTGTGTATTTGTTTCAGGTCAGGTTTAGTTCAAACACACCTGGAATACAGAATAAGTTTAACCAAGAGCAGCGTTAGTTAATATTTTCTAATATCCACCATAAATTATCGTAGAATGGTAATAATGATTACAGGGTTTTGTATGACCTTGCATTATGTTCTATTGCAGTTTTACAACTCTCCCCAGCCCCAATTTAAGCAGGCCATAATTCAGCCATTGTTCAAACACTTTTCCGATGGGGTAACCATTCGTTTGAATTTGTGGCAGAATTAATTAATAACATGTGAGTCTTTGTGTGTACAGGTGAGTCCGACTTCACATCTGTGTGCTGCTCTTCAGCAGTGTGGTTGTAAATCCTCAGCATGCTTACACTGGCTGGCGTTGTGGTTCAGACAGACCATTGGAAGGTCACACAGTGTTTGGTCATGGTCAGTATCAGCATTTGGACGTATAACAGCAAAGGACATTTGAGAGACCTTTGAGAGACAGAATTGACTGGCTATGTACAAATAAGAGTAAGACGACATTCATCGACAACACCAATTCATTGAAGTAAATGCAACACAGGATCTCACGGATTATGTTGCAAAGGATACCACACAAAGAAATAACTTTCTGCAAAAGATCAATTTCAATGGTATAACTGCCTGGGAGTGTTGTTACTGTATGACAATGTTATACAGCATTTTAAAATGTAATATTTGTTTCTTTATCTATTATGTTGATGAATAAACTGTTAGCTTTTTGTATGATGTACGCTCATGTTGCAGTTTGCTGTATTTCCAGGGTTTCGATTAGAATTTTAGTAAACTGCTTTACTGTTAGTGGAGCCAAGGGGCCAATGTCCTGTTTTTATTCGGAAGTTTTTTTTCTATAGAAATCAGAAATCCCTTTCTAGAAAATGTCTCAAATCAGTTTCCCTCTGCAAAATCTTTGTGAAACAAAGAAGCTCTAAAACTAGGGTGATAAGAACAATGAATCGGAGAATATATGTGATTTTTTCTTCATCATTATTTAAGTAACATTTGCAAAAACACAGTATAAAAATACTTGATAATATTTGCTTACAAAATACATTCATGCAATCCAAATGGATTGCATATCAAATGACAGGCAATCTGACGAAAAAATATCTATTTGGAACCAATAAGATCACAAACCTCATTAAAAAAATGTAAAAGCTACATGTTTTCAGCTCCCGAAAGAGGTACAGTATCTTTATGAGTTCTTGTAAGGCTTGTTGATGTTGCAGCTTGGCATGGCTCGATGGCTTGTAATTCCGGTTTAGTTGACCATGATGTAGTCTTTTCTTTTCATCTGGATGGAGACCTCTCATGTTGATCCACAGCTGTGTGTCCTGTCTAAGTGTCCTCAAGCTGTACAGTGAGCCCTCAGACTGGTTGTCTTTTTCAAGTTATTCTGGCCAAAGGCTTGGATGAATGTGTAACTAGCAAATTGCAGCTCTTTGCATTAATGTTCATGTTTGCATATTTGCATGTGTTCCAGTCTGCACTTCCTGTTCGTTATTATTAACGTATTTATACAAACTACTGCACCCTTGCAATACCTGATCTTTTAATGTGCAGTAGGTTGCAACATCATGTAAATGTACACTGTGTGATCAGGATGTATGTGAATATATCTTGGTTAACACAAACAGTGCATTCTGACCTGCCAGGCTGTGTGCATACAGTGATTGTGTGAGCATTAAGTGTCTGTTTAACTGCATGCATACCATGTATTTTCTGAACACGTGTGTGTGTGTGTGTGTGTGTGTGTGTGTGTGTGTGTGTGTGTGTGTGTGTGTGTAGCTGTGTGTGTGTGTGTGTGTGTTGAGTTGTGTGCGTGTTTTTGTGGGTCATCTGAGTAACCAGAGGAGTGCGAGCAGGCCAAACAGGAGGTTGGAGGGCATTGTATTCACACCCCTGCTGGCATTGTGGGTGTGGGCGTGAGGAGGGCAGTTGGTGTAAGGCTCTAAACAGGCAGCATAGGCCATGACATGGGCCACGTAGTTCTGCTCTTTCACCCCGTGGAACAGGTGAGCCATTGGGCCTTTGGCGTAGATGGCCACATCCTCTCCGCCGTGCGTCTCAGCATCCAATGGGACGGCAGCCTGCTGCATGTACTCCTCATCATCTGGAGAGAACGGAGTAGTGTGGAGACAAAAACATTTTTTAGGCAACTCTCTGCTTGGATCATCAACTGCTGATGACATGAAACAGATGCTTTCATATAGATAAGTTATTACCATGATGTCAATCTGGATCAACTTTTATGTTCACCGTGACTATGTACCCCACAACCCATTGCTCACAGTACTTGACCATACAAGGCACTCCAGTACCTTGCCTCCTAGACATTATGGGGCCTTTCAGCATTGCCATAACAATAAATTGCACAGTATTCTCTTTGTTTGTCAGTTTACATACAATGCTCACCAGAGAGCATATTTGGACGGCTTTAAGCTTACATTCGCCTCATAAATGTGTGGCTGTTTGGCCGATGAAACGGTGTTGTGCAAATCTTTTGTAATTTGCCCAATTAAATTTAATTGCAAAGTTTTCAGGACCCAGAAGGTAGTTTAAATTTGAAATGCTTTTGATCAAAATACAACATTTACTGCCTACGGACATACAATGCTTGGAACAGGTATACTATATGTTCTAGAAGTTATGACGCAGAACAATTTGGTATGCTTTATTAAAGCTCCTTTTGAAGTACTGTACTTTGATTGTTGTATAAATGTTGCAAAATTGTTTTGGCCTTTGCAATCTTCATCAAAATATACAGTAGATACGGACGTTTGCAGTGCTCCATATTTATCAAGATGGATACACAACATGTTAGAAAGGAATACCTCACTTGTAATTGCATATTCACTAAAGGTGCCAGTTGGGTTGGGTTGGGTGTGACACACAACGGCTGGTTCCAAAAATAACGACAACGGCCAGTTGTAAAAGACAACATTGGTGGTTTTAAAAGGTAATTCATCCCCGGGAAGAGGTATTTCCAGAATCAAATATACACACTCATGCAATGACTAAAGCGAATGGTGCAGAACAAGAGGAGGAGGAACCGGATGATTGCAAAGAAATACAAATATTAAGCACAGTCACATGTACACAGTGAGGCTTGTGCATTGAACAGAACAGAAGAAAGAAACAGCACATGCCATACATATCATATTTCATCTACGCTTTCCAGAGGAAAACACAGGCATGAGTAAGCCACAACCACATCAGTTTACTCTGTCTGTACGCACGTAAGCACAGACGAGTGCCACATCTGAAAGACATTAGTTTGTCCTTACAGTAATCCACCATTGTGATGTTCCCTCTGGTTCCATTTATGTGGACGTAACCGGGGCCGTTGGCATACAGGATGCTGGTGAAAGGCATTTTGTCATCGGCTGTCTTTGGTGCCAGACCTGAATTGACAGATAATGGCAGAAACAGATTGAATAATAATAATAATAATAATAATAATAATAATAATACAATGATCCCAGTATTGTCTCACATAGAGGCCTAACAAGCACTTGGACTCACATGTACCTTCTGAGACACAAAAAACTAAATTGAAGGTTTGAACATGCAAGTTACATCACCACAAACGCCCACACTATTTAATCCCATTTTTACGTATATGAATGTCTAAGGGCTAGTTCTGCTATTTTACACATATTTTTCCATCCAAATACAAATACACTTTGTTATTCTTAACTTCAAACATCATGTTACTGTGTATGATTTTTTTCTTGTACACCACAACCATACCAAAGATGGGATTCCCTCGAGGTGTGTTACCACCAAAGGTAAAGACGTGTGAGTGGTCAGCAGTGACCACAGTGAGAGTGTCGGACTCTCTGGTGAGCTGTGCGGCACGCTGAATTGCTCGGTCAAACATCACAGCTTCTGTCAGCGCCAGTTTGGCAATGCCGTCATGGTGTCCATGATCAATTCTCCCTCGTAACAGAAAAAACACAAAACAAGAGAATAAGTCCAAACATTTGACCATAACATCTTCGCTAGACTGTTTGTAGCATTACTGTGTCAATGGAATATCTTAGCTGTGTTATGTTTGCCTTACATTTTTCAAAAAGTGAGTGCTGTGTGCTTTAGGATAGGCTAATCTATATTAATCTTTTTTATTTTTAAATGTCATTGACAGCAATGCATTCTTTAAATCTACATCAGGTCATACATTTGTGTCTAAGGGCCTCAGTGTCACAAAAGTCACTCAAGCATTATGGCCATAATTCTTCATGATGCTGATCATGACATGTTTGGTATGATTTGAAGTGAGAGGACTGACGATGTACTCATCTTCCACAAACAGATAGTATCCCTTGGGATTCTTGCTGAGGATGCGTATTGCTTTCTCTGTCATCTCCACAATGGAGGGGTCACGGGTGCTGTTCCGGAAAACCTCGAATCGCATGTCCTTTGGCTCAAACAGACCTGGAACAACAGAAAAGAAGAAATTAATATTTTAAAGGCACTGCAGAATTTGGCAAACGTTGGCACTGTAAGGTGGTTATACTGAGTTAAATCTAAAGTGGCAGAGCTAAAGAACAGAATGAAGAGCAAGTTAAAAAGGTAAGAGGAAACTAATTGGAATGAACTGTTAACTACATTGACTTATTTAAATAACATGCCTTGATAACATTCTCACTTTAATTACAAATACTGTAACTGAATTTACTATTTCTATTTCTATTTCTATTTTGAGACCATTTTGATAACAGTGGTTCTACTTTGACATGTATGTAACAGGATAACACTGCTAATGCTTAGATTTAGATTTTCATTTGTTTCCCTCCAATCTTTAATTTGAAATGTGTTAACACTTTTAATAAATAAAGCAAAGAGTTCTGACGTCCATTTTTTAAACATAAATGGAAGCTCAAGCTATACAGCTGTACAAGACAATACAATTTCTGTTGCATCTGTACAACCTTTGCATGCATCACAGCAAAGGAACTAGCCCTTTCATTTTCTTTATCACAGTAGTGAGTTGGTGATAAATCAGTTATAGTACACCACCATTACTACTTTATAAGGCTGTAAAGATGATAGCTGCCTTACTGGAATCCTTCTGATTTCAAGCCAAGTTTCGTATTTTTGATAAGACTTTTATCTGTTGATGCCTTAGTTACGGACCACAAATAAAGGTACAAATGTTGTGTGTGTAAGTGTGTATATAACATGTGTTTTTTTTGTGTTGCCTGTCTATTTGTCTTGTGTACTCTGTTTATGATCTCAGTGTTTATGAAGTGCAGTACTCTCGTGATAAGTGTCTGCTTATCCGTCCAACCCAATAACTGGCAATGCATCCACACCTACCCATCAGCCTGTCTGTGGTTTTGACATCTATCTCGTCAAACTCCTTCCTGTGCCAAACATAGTGTGACTTCTTGTTCTGAAAGGCAAACCAGAAAACTCTTGAATCTGTGACTTGTTTCTTGAAAATATACGGCAATATCTGACAGCAATGTTAAACAAGCCTACTGGTTTTGCCTTAAGCCACACGTCAATGAGGTTCCTCTTGTCTTTGCGGTCACCCTTGCGAGAGTTAGAGGTAGGGTACTCTGGGTCTGGGGTGCCTTTTGGTGTCATGTACATCCTCCCTCCTCCCAGAATCACCTTAAAGGGACAACATACAGAATGGAATCATTATAATAAAAGTAGTAGCATGATGGTCATTGTATTGAAGAATGATTCTGCCCTAACAATCGAGCCCTGTGTTTTATTAAATGCAGATTTTTCGATTTACCATCAAAAAATTATATGATATAAAAGTGATGCATACAGTAAAAATTAATGTATTTGTCTATCATCAGTGGGATACTACCCACATCATATGAAAGCCAAAAACTTGTATTAATCAAGGAAGAAGAGAATGGATCAATTGAAAGATGGATATAGGGCTTAGGGCTTAGGTCTTAGGTCCCATTCTTGATGGCTTTTGTCTTGTTCTTTGCACCTGGTCGCTTAGTCCTCTCTTCAGCAGCTGCCTTCTAATATCTCCAAAACCATCTAAAAGGTTCAAGGTTTTTTTAGCACATTTTGCAAAAGATAAATAAAAGTCATATTCTAATAAAAGCCCTCATTAAGGTAATGTACTTGAGCAACATAGTTAAAGGTGACATAACAGGCTATTTCCAAACTGCTACTTATCCATCTGTGATGGAAACAATCAAACACCACACAACTATTTAAGTCCTATACTTAGTTTCACTTGTGCAGTGAGCTGTGCAAGTTTCTGTCTTATTTCCCATGGGGGAAGAAGAGACATAAGTAAGTAAGAAAGTAAGTGAGCTGAGTACAGGAGTTCATAGTAAATGTAGTACATGATCAAATATTAAATATATTTTAATGGTTGTGCCAAACCGAAATGTTCTTACATCAATGTCAACGTTGGTGACCAGTTGGGTTGCAATGTCTACACAGCCCTGCCTGCGGGCACTGGAAGGAAGATCGGCGTCACTGTACCAACTGCGGCTCACAGAGTGGGCATAAGCAGCGGCCGGGGAGGCATGCTGGACACGGGTGGTGGTCACTACACCAACTGATTTACCTGGAACACGCAGAGACACACCCATACCATAGAGTTAAACAATTGCAACATTGTCACATTGATAAACGTTAACAACAAACACATGACAGTGGGGCCTTAATTGTGCACATTAGATGTTTACTTATTCATTTATATGGGCTAAGAACTATACCCTAGAGGAACAAATAAGGGCATGTGTGCGGTCCTTTATGGAGCATGCACTTAACTGGGTAAGTAAGGAGGATTCACACTGGAAGAAAAATAGCGTAAGATAAACCTGGGTTATATCTCACTAGCAAACCTTGAAAAGCTAGAGAAGAGAGAACAATGGAAATTGCTGTTCTTTATTTTGAATTCAAATGTTCAGGGTTTCAGTCCTGGCTGGTTTGTTTGCCAATATTTCCATTACAAACAAATCTACTTGATGTTTTGTTTTTATTCTCCAACGTTTAAGAATAAGGTAATGCCCCCTACTGTAGAAAGTTCATAGGATGCAACTTTTGACTTCATGACAGAGTTGCATAACGACTACTAATAAGAAAATGAACAGAGCGAACACACCTCATCCATCTGGCTGCTACAAATAGTCAGTAATCCTATAATGGTTCTGAACATTAATGATTCCTCTCACATACTTTGACACACACACAGTTGCAGAGGTACACAAATGTCATAGCCTACATGATGACCACAAGTACAAAAGTGAATGCTGTTCAATGTGAAATGATCGATTAATTAGACCATCCTGGACATTGAACTTGTGACATTTAAGGAGCAGGGAAAAATGCTTAGGTGATGATTGCTTTATTCCTATACTTCATTTTAAGGTCATTGTCTTGAGATAACAATAGTATTTCAAAAAAGGATTTTACACCAAAACACACAATTCCGTGTCTTAACCTTGTGCCTTGGCTCGTCGCAGTACTGAGTAGACCTCGTTCCCGAAGGTGGTGTTACACTCGTAGGCCAGTGCCTTTGCGCTGAGCCCTAATGTCTTAGCGTTGGCCTTCACCCCACAGTGATAGGCTGTAGCCGTGCTAGCGCTGTCTGCTACCTGCTTATCCACACTGTAAGTCTGAGGAGTAGAAACACAAACACCATTAAAGAAAGACAGGACAGGATATTAACTTCTATACAAAGTATTGTAGTATATTTCCTTGTCTTTATTATAGGTTATAACACAGACACCCAAAATACACTGAATACTTAATGTCATTTTGGACCATCGTAGGGGAAAAGCTGAATTACATGACTGGAAAGACAACAACAATTCTAAGAAAACGTACTTTAATGCTGAGCCACAAAGCCGGAACTGACATTTCCAATATGCAGTTTCAATATCATTTTAAAAGATTTGTGCAATTCTTACTATCTATTTTCTATGATAGGTGTCCAGATTCTGGGTCTACAGTTTCATGAGGGTGTGATTATCCTAGAGAAGAGATCCTCAGCTCACAAATGATTATTTTATAGAGCTGTTAAGTGGAAGTCCCTTACTTCCGGGGCATGGGGCCTATCGGCTCGAAAAATTACAACGGTAGTCAATGGAAAGAAATTTATTATTTTCTGGTCCCAGTCATGAAATGCCTTCGATTACACATATGTTTTGTATGGATTTAGATGGTATTTTTTCGTGCAAAGAATAGAACAATTTAGCGAGTAGAAGCTGGATACGGTCAGGTTTTATGCAGAGCGCTTTTGTGGACTACAGCTCTTCGCTGCTCTTGACACTTATGATATACGTCACCACCACATGCACCCGCTTAGCTCAGAAACATGGCTGTGTCTTTAATGCACTTTACCGCCTTCTTTCAATGACAAGACAAAAGTCTTCAGCGTGGCGAAAACCACTACACAAGTGGACATGAGTTTCAATTTCTCGAGTGGGGAGATTGTTGGCGTTGTCCACGCCAGCCATTAGCATTAGCATTAGCATTAGCACTGTCAGTCGAGAAGTGGAGGGAATGTGTTGAGGTGACGTCACAGAGGCGACAAGACTTGTAGTTGTTCTCGTAACATTTTTTCAAAAGCCGTTAGACGAATAATCATACAACATACCGTCAAACTCTTCACAGGAAAAATTATCATTTAGACCCATACAAAACATATATGTAATCCAGGGCATTTAATGACTGGAACCAGAAAATAGTAGATTACTTTCCATAGACTCCCATTCATTTTTTTTTCAGCCGATAGGCCCCATGCCCCGTAATTCCGCCACTTCCGCTTAACAGCTCTACGAAGCAATGTCAAATTAAATTGTTTTTAATAATGATGTCAAAACATTGAAAATGGTTAGGGCCATATCGTCATCACACATATAAGTACCACAGTGTGTAGAAACAGGGGAGGGAAAAAGGCAATACTAAAATGAACATCTTTATCATGATTATTTCAAAAGATTATTATTAATTTAACTTGATGCAGAACTTTGAGCCTAATTTACATGGGCTATAACTTGTCAACATGTTGCTCACATGGCTGTAAAAGTGAGACTCTTACCAAAAAAAATTATAGCTCATTCACATATCTTGATGTGAGAGTGAAATGGACCCATTTAAAAATAATCATGTCCATTTAAGCCTCCAAAATCTTTTGCAGACTTTGAAGGCATGCTCTGAACACTTCCCATGGAAGCATAAGGAGATTTTTGTCTGAATGTGCAGTTTCAGCTCATACCAGAATCTCTGCTGTTGCTAAAAAACTTAAGTTGTGGGAGCTTGTCAAACACAAACTTCTTTTTAACGTGTTATACAATAATCTGTTAGGGGTGCCAGAATAAAAAGTAGGGGTGCTGAAAAGGGTCTTAAATCGCCTCTGCTGAGACTCACTCACACTTAAGTTACTGTAATTGAGAGATTGTACTTTGCTACAATGCTGATACCAGCTTTTATCTGACTTTATTTTTACCACAATGTCAGCATTTTCCCACACAGTGTTGAATTAAGCTTAATCCCATGAAACTCTTTTCAAACAAACGTTTGGCTACTTAAGTCATGATGGGCTGGTATGAGGCAAGATACAACATGTTAAGAGAACAGAGCATATGAAAAAAGGACACATACTAAGCTCTCCTCTTTATGGGGTATTTACCTGCAGTGCATCTCTCGCTATATTTCTCTCTCTCTCTTTGTCTGTCTCTTTTTATCCTTCTCCTTCTTATAGAGATTATAACCTTAAACTATTTTAACCATTATTATATAACATCATAACCCATGTTTAACCAGGTTAGTACAGAGCTCATACGCTGATATTGGGTTTGATAGTGTGAGTGCAATTCAGAAGTCACAGAGTCCATGACAAAAATACAAGCAACTTTTTCCTGTCTGCCTCTTTTCTGAAAAGTCTTGAATAACTTGACTGTCTGTTTTCAACATTTAAACGTTTCAATTGGCTTGTAAAAATCCATTGTTTTTGAAAGCTGAAACAAAGGTTAAGCATCTAGGTATTTACTGATCAATTATGAATATGTATATTTATATCCCCAGACATTGCAATGTAATAAAATAGTTAGGCACTTACTGTGGAGAAAAGAAAAATTGTGTATTTGATATGAGAATAAAGAAATACACTCACCAGGACAGTACAGAAAAGAGCATTGATTTTTAAAAAGTCTTCTCTATGAAAAATAGGAAATAATTCACAGAAGGCAGCTGAGTTAGCCTATATGATGACAAAGTGCTAGTTATTTCAAAATATAAATTGTCTTGTAGTCCCCATGCGTTTAATTATCGGGGAGTATAGACAAATGACCTGCATGTCACCAGTATTGTGTGGTTACCTTTGACAGGGCCACATATGGGAAGGTGTCCATCGCCAACATTGTCTCCTCGCCTGACCTGCCCTCCATCTGACCTCGCAGGATCCGGGCTGCTGATACTGTGGACACGCCCATCCCTGGGAGACAATGATTGACAGGCCAAGGTTCACTGATATGTTTCACTGACTTTTTTTTCCATGTCTTTTTTACAGTAAGGCTCACTTTTTCAGACTCCTGACACATTGAATGAAATAGTAGAGAACACTGTTGAAATGTGAATGAGGGTGAACAATTGATTAAATTCAATACCTAAGCAAACAAAGTCAAAGCATGTCAAGGCGATTGCCATCAAATGAACCCACTAATAGACAGAGCATTAAAGGCAGTGGTTTCTTGGGAGAAACACATTTTCTAACAAAATCACAGCAAAGTATTCAGATCAATTTTGTTAAAAAAATTATAACATAACCTATAAAATATACTGTTTTGTCACTATTTGGGATATATGACATAAACATTTTAAACATAGAGCAGAATCCTTTTGATCACTTTCTGTAAAACAATCTATCCACCTTTTCTTATCTCTTCCTGTGGTCCACCATGACCATTTGATTTCACCCATGACTTTGAAAACCATATTTTACGAAGCATATTTCACTGTGATGCAACACTTCCTAGCATTTCAGTCATAATCTATAACATGCTCCGTGCAGGGCATTAGATGCACGAAGAAAAACTCAAGCTCGACCACCCAGTATTGTGACCCAGTAGGTCTGATTTAAAGCAGATATTCTGGTAGTTAACTGAAAAAACACTCTTAAATCTCTGCACTTTTAAACAGCATCCCCTTACAAAAAACTCTCATGCCTCACCGGCTGTAAATATACCACACAAGTGACAATAAACTTGGAAGATTTTCCAATCAAATTTGATCCAGATGGAAGCTTTCCCCAACAGGCAATACCAATTGTCGGCACCATGTGCACAACAAAATAAAATGAAAACTGTTCTCTGTAATGTTACAAGCAGTCAAAAAACGTCATTGGGTCCCTTACTTCTGACACAGTACATGCCTCCTCCTTTGGTAGTTAATTGTGGTATTCAGTGATTGTACTGTCTACCAAGGGGATGTGGTGATTTGCCGACAAAGGCAGTGAAAAGGAAAACAGCTATAAGAAATTTTGCATATAAAAAGTCCAAGAAAAGTCAAGTACTTCTTGGTTATCTTGTTCTGGTTCAGTCTTCACCAACCCCTGAGGAAAATGTATCGCTCTTTAGCATCAAAAAGGTTTCAACACATTCACAAGCTACTTACTGTAATGATTTTACAAACTAAAACAATGAGCTGAAAGACCTCAAATTGCTCCCTAGAGTCCAAGTCTAGTGATCATTTTCTGTGGGTCAGTAATCACATTACCTTGTGTCAAGTTGTTAAGTTATGGTTAGAGAAGAGTCCCTTATATAATTAAAGTAAACCCGCTTTGGCTCTTAGTAGAAAATTAGATGTGAACTGAGATGTTACACTGCCTTTCTACTTCAGTTATTACTCGCACAAATTTCCAAGAGTATGGGCTTGCCAAGCTGATCAAATGTATGCTTTTCAACAAATGACTAAAGCTATCCAAAGTTGTTCTTTTCTTTTCTTCTTTCTTTTTTTACAACCACTGGCTCATCAGCCCTTAGAAATCTAGAAACATGCATGCACTACCGCTAACTCTGCGTTCCAAGCCACATTCCCTTAAACCATTCTGAGCACAAGAACACACTGTGACTGAGCGTTTCACATTTCACATTCCATCTTGTGCTGTATTTTCATTGTACCATATTTACATTACATATTTTTCAAACTTCAACCACAACCCAATCGGTATTGAATGAACCTACCGTCACCGAGGAACAGAATGATGTTCTTGGCTTGGTGATCCCGAGGGCGGAGTTTCAAGGCAGCATCCAGCGTTGCCCTGGCCTGAGAATCCCAGTAGGCTGGTTCCTTCTCAAGTTCGTACAGCGCTGCTCCGTCGAAACACACACACACAAAAACACACACAAAACACACACACACACACACACACACACACACACACACACACACACACACACACAGATAGAGAACAAGATGGGTAGGGAGTCTGGATGGATATGAGCAGATCTCAGAGATACAGTATGCCGGTATAGAGCTGTATGTGTAGGGGTGGAATGATACAGCTCCAGTTCAGAAGAGCTTCAAGTGAATTCAGGTGTGTCTGTGGAGGCCTGCATGCTAATGCATCCCTTACCGACAATTTGAATTATATTTGGCCTTGGGTTAGACAAGAGTAAAGGGGTGTCAGAATGCAAAGACTGCTCCGAGATGACACTATGGTTTCTGTCTGTTCGTGCCCACAGAGAGTCTCACAGTGACAGAAGTCTAAAAGGAGCATGCCTCGGTCCACACACACACACACAAGTACAACGGAAAGACAAACAGTCAATCCCACATTCTACATAAACAGGTAGGCACAGGCAAAAATATACTCATACACGCTTTTGTGCATTCTACTCCGAGACAGACTATACACTTCTTTGCGCTCATGAGCTAAGTTCTCCAGTCTGTCCTCACACAATCACCCTTCACCAAGTTGAGGTTACCTGCTTGAGTCCCCCTGTGCGTCCATTTTTCTGCCCACAAAGTGCTACTAATATCCCAACCGCAGGCAGCAATAAGAACTCTGTCGTCTCCTCACCTTGGCTCTCCATAGCGGCCCGGCCCACTGCCAACAGCATGGGGCCCAGGAGGATGAGCAGGACACAGGAGTCCCGGCAATTTGGAGTCTGCATCTCTAATCCCAACAAACCTGGAGTCTGAAGTGGATGACACAGCCGACTCACAGAGCAGCAGACCAAAAAAGACAGAGGCTCAGGCAAAGAGTGAGTGTGGCTGCTGAGACCTCCGGCCCAGCCTTTTTAAAGCCCCACTGGGTGTGTAGAAAGGAGAAGGCCAACGCTAGCTCATAGGCTTAGAGCCACACAAAAGAGGGAAGAGAAAATGTGAGAGAGGAAAGAGGACGAGCCAGTGGAGAGAGAGAGAGAGAGAGAAAGAGAAGAAGCTGGGACCACACAAGAGCACCGTAGCATCCACAGCCCCTCTACTCACTTTGATTCCTGAACATGCACAACCCCTGTTTTATTGTTTTAAAACGTTGCTTTAATTCAGCTTTCCCCATTTCCCCCTGGCTCCCCGACTCTGAAGTGTGTATGATAGAAATGTGGATGGTCCTTTGATGTGGTGAATGTATAATGGGATTTTTTTCTTTCAGCAGCGTCTTTAACAGGGAAAGAAAAAAATGGCTACCCAATTTGTGTTGGCATCCATCACGCTGCAAATCATAACCGTGTCTCTTTCCATTTCTCCCCCCCCCCCTCCCCTGGAAAAACAGACCAAAGGAGGTAAGAAAACGAGGTCCAACCTAGTCTTGCGATTATCATGATTGAGTCTAAATGTGTTCTGCTTTTCATGTCAGGAAAATGCTCATATTTCCATTTCCTCCCTCCGAATTTCTGCACTTAGAGACCCCCTAATATTTTCCCTCTTTCACCAAGTCAATTTGGCTGGTTTTTCAGTGGGAAGTGAAGCAGGGTTAGCATTTTTCTTCTGTGAGGTAGTGGAGACCGCCTGAAGAATGGAAATGCCTCTTTTCTATGCGAACACAACAGTTAATGTGTGAAATGAAGTGAATTGGGCCAACTTTGTTCCACACAGGCAGAAGAATCATATTCCCGGCGATTGGTTCGAGCCTTGTGGACCCGCAAGCTAAATCTCGTCACAACTCAGAGCTCTGGAAGACCACTGCTTTCTGCCAACCGCTCACCCGTTGCCAACAGGGGCTTGCAGTTAGTCACATGTGCCTAATCAGGACCGCAATAAAATCATAGCAGCAATCTGGGTAAGGAGGCCTCACATGATGTGGTCCACACCACATGAACTGGAAATACCAACGGCAATGTGCAAGAGCAGAAAGACTAGTGGATGCATGTCTGCCTGTCCATTTGTTATGGGTTCGCCTCTGACAGAAAAGTCTAGCTCATGTTGGGAAAGTCAAATGAGTTTCCTGCAAAACAAGAGTAAACACCTGGTGTCTGTTTTAGGTCTCAGCATGGATCATCCATCCACTGAGAGGTGCTTAGTTGATTTTGTGAGCTGATTATATGGCAAGCTTCAGTTCTCGTGGGAGGCCTGTTGTGGTGGACTCCTGGGAATTTAGAAGACGAATGTAAAGGTAAGCCAAAAGTTTAAGAAATCTTAGCCCAATGTATACTTTGTAACATTCAGTCAGATCCAGTCTTATATTCAGAGGTTATACATAATATATCTTCTATTATGTATTAAAGATTATCTATTTACATTTGTACTAGCTACCTCCAAGGAGTAAATATCTCCTTTTTACTGTTGACAGTACATTTTTTTCATCATGTCAAGTGTTTTCCTGTCCAATCAAAAAAAGGACATGTTCTGTAATCTCCCAAGTAAGATACCACCCTGAAAAAGAATATTCATTATCTAAAATCTAAAATGAGCACTAAAACTAACTTTTGCTAAATGGCACATTTGCACAATTTATTGCTTGAAAAAATGCCACGGCTCTTTCAAGTGCAATAATATCTTTTTCCATTAGGAGTTTGCTCTTTTCAAGTGATACTTATTTTTATTTTCATTTAAGGCGATACACGGCAGGCAAAAACATCGTTTTTTTAAGCACTGGTCAATTTTGAGATTTTGTCTATTTAGCTTCCATAACATGTCTTCTTTCATACTAGTATGGATAAAAGGTCCAAAATATACGTTTTAGGTGTTTATTTTACTAAACTTTGACTGCTTGCGTCTGTATTTTGCTCCTAAATTCGTCAAAAGTGAGCATTCTAACGTAACATGTAGCACCGCGACCGCTGTATGAATCATAATAACCATGATACTGTTGGAAAGCTCTGAATCTCAAGCACAACGTTATCTGATCCAAATATGGTCATTTCCTTTGTGTCAGTAACCAATCGTGAAAGTGTGAGGAGGGATTCAATGCTAGAAAAGCGACCTCATTGGCTAATGCACATTTCTGACGATGTGATTCGCTAAAAGGCATCACGTGATGCTAGCCCCGGGTAGCTCGAAAATCATAAAATAAAATGGGAAAAACGTCGAAAATATGCCGAACCAAGACAAAAAAAATACTTAATCAATTGGCTACGGGCATTACATGATCGCCATTTGAAGGGGAGAAGTGTTAAAGACATGTAAATCACGCCGATCACGTCGGAGAGACACAGACGATCAGAGGGGAGATGGTGGGGAGAGAGAGCGTCTGTGCCGACAGGAGCAGGTTGACAGACAGTGGCTAATAATGAATTAACCACGTTTAAATTAGCATGTGGATGTAAATGTTACTATGCTATGGTTTATATATGTTAAACAGTTGTAGGCCTATATGGCATTGAGGGGTGCAGGGCCTAATTCAATAAATTACTCTAGCTATAATCAGTAGCCCCTTTTACACAGAGATTGCGGCATATTGACGGAACAACATCACTCCAAAATGCCGGCTTTGCTTGCTTCTGTGTTATTTACACAGAACCAAGCAACGCTGGCCTGCTGGCGCATCAGTAGCTCCTTTTACACAGCGCTCCGGAATGAAAGAGGTGCTTGTAAACAGCGTCAGGTGTGACGTAAACATTTAGCGCCGCGCCGGTCAGCTGCTTTACAACAACAATACTGGCCGGTGAATTGAGAGCAGAAGTGCTGGAGCTTGCAGTAAGAGGGCCGTATTTTACTGTCCCCACGATGTGCCAGTTGATCTCGCTACGCGCTGAGTCCAACATCTCTGGGACTGTTAACCAAACTGACAAAAATCACTCCGCTGCTCACTGCTTCACCTCTGTGTCTGTCTGTGTGTGTGTGTGTTTGTGTGACAGGTTGGTTGTGAGCGAGTCTCTTTGTGAGACAGACATAAACATACACACAGTGTGTGAAGTCACGTTACTGTAGGCATAAATAAAGTGTGGATATACGCTCAGACTTAGGATAATAATAGCGGCGGCGGAATCCAGTCAAGACGATGTGAGTACGTTTGGCCGCATATTAAGACAGTAACTTCAGGCTGCAGCCCGCAATGTAAACGTTCCGCAGTAATTTTCTCCATGAATTGTGTTATTTATGTTGGGGGATGATGCTTGTTAGCTAGATGGAACTCTTGTTAAACATATTGGCCGATTAGAATTATTATTTGTAGAGTGTGCGAGTCTTGAGTTGTGTTAGCAAAACAGTAGCTCTGTGGCTAACAGCTGAGCCCGAGCCTTCAGTCAGCTGAAGCAGACAGTCTAGCGGGGCGAGCAGACTATTCCACCGTTCCTTGGTCGTTCCTATTTACTGGCGTACTGAACTACGTTTTAGTTACATAAGAACCTAGAGCAAGAGCCCTCCGCTGCGCGTCGGGCTCCTGCTTCAGCTTGTCGGTCTTTATTTCTAGCAAGTGACCCGTTCGCTATACTTTATCCCTTACTTAGCCTAGCCTAGCTTTCCCATTGTACAACTTCTCCTGGGCAGAAATAGACTCATACACTCTGCAAAATGAAGCGCGGGGGTTTGGATTGAGCAACGGACCTTATGATCAGCTAGATTATACGCCGTTCCTTTTATTTGGTGATTTTTACGGGACATCAGGCCGCCGTGGTTAATGTTAAACACACGTCCTTCAACTGCTAACATGGTCGCATGTTTAGAACGTAGACTATGGAACGTCAAACGCCCCCCAGTTCCGCATCAACAAGCTGGAGCATTTAAACAGAGAGGCGGAACTGATCGTGTCGGGAATCTTACTACCCCCCGAGGTAGTAAAATTCCCGGAACGATCACTCGCACCTTTCTTCCCTCGTTCCGCAACTGTCGCATTTATACAGCAGGGCGGAGGGCCGAAAGGCCGGCATATTCCCGGCTTTCACTGGCTGTGTAAAAGGGGCTAGTGATTATCAGCAGAATTCACGTTTTTATCTTTAACGGCCGTTTTCTCAAAATGAGCTTTTTCCAATACTCTGCGAAAGATATCTCAACTTCTAGACCACTGACATCAACCAAACTTTCTATGATCATTCATGGCACTATTTTAAAGGTTTTTACACAAGGATTTGTTAATATATTGTTAATTGTCTGATTTATGATACATTTTCCTCCTAAAAACATGCCGAAAATGCATTTCCTAGACATGTACATAGTCTTTTTGGATTTATTAAATGAAAAAAGGCTGTATCCAAAATCTGTTGTGTAAAAACTTTAGAAACTAATATGTGGTTAAAATAAAATAGAGATTTTAACTCTGGCTTTATCCAACATCTCAAAATTTTTCTCGAAAAATGACCCAAATTTACGCATAATTGGTTAAATATTGCCATATTTGCATATTTAATAAAATATTAAAGAAAAACATGTAATACAAAAAATAATTGTGTCAGTGTCAGTAATCAACTGGCAAAGTTTCATGATGATATCTATAAGTTAAAAAAAAATCCCTATTCACCTGGGGTGTCTCGCCTTAAAGAACAAAAGTAATCTACAAATGGAGAAAGGGGTTCCTCGGGGAGGTCATTATATGAAGTCTGACCTCCCAGTGTCACCTTGGAGTTTCAGGCATGAGACTTGTAGCGCCCAAAAAATTACTGTACAGTCCATCGCCTCAAAAAATAAAAAACAAGACAAAAAAATTGCCCCGAAAATGGAAGAACAACATATACAACTTGTATGGTTGATATGTAAAGAACCTAAAACAGAACTTTTTAAAGTGCAGAAATAGACATTGGTTTTACGGTTACGCACATACCTCTTCACACACACACACAAGCACTCCCTCATTACAGCATCTGGACCCTGAGTCAGACTCCCCTAAAAGTAAATTACAATTGTAATACTCCCCTCTGCTTCTCCCTCTCTGCTCTTGACATGCAAGGCTCCTTTGACCTATAGATTCTGCAAATTACAGTGGTTAGCCCAATGTGCGTCTAGATTACAACTCGTGGAAGGAAATGTTTAGGTTCAGGTTGTCAAAGCGTGGCTATACACGTGGGTGGTGCCAGACCACACAGCCACGATTTCAAAGAAAGAGCCAAATCCATTTCCTACACTTTTGAAAGATGGCTTTTGGAAGGAATTTTCGAGAGACGATGAAGATTGGGAAGAGAGGGAGAGCAAGAATATTGATGGGGACAGTTGTTGATGCTTGAGGAAGAGGGGGGAGAGTCAGACGTCGAGCATGAAAAGAAAAAGACAGACATAAGAGACTGATATAGACTGCCAGATCTAAAAGAGAATAACAACCAAGACAGCCGTGGCACAACAATAAAACTAAGTTTGCAATGATGCCTATGATCTATTTCGGCCTTATCAAGCAACCATGGGCCCCATTCCCTCAAAGACACTTGTAGAGTGACATCCACAAGACGGATGATGAATATATCCAGATCAATTGAAGGAAGTGCCATAAATGACGTAACCCCTTTTCATGTGAAGTGCTAGTGACTGCGATCCCATCTCAGAACAGTTGGAAGGCCAGTCATAAAAGGTTTTACTGCAGCCATCCAACTCAATTGGGGCACAATTAGATTTGAAGTACCAAGAGACCGACATCCCTACTCTTGAGGGCTCAGAGCAGCTATGGCAAAAGATTGCTACCTCAACATCAAACAGTCTGACAGCTTTGAGAAGTGGACCTCTTAGATTTTAATTGGACTCATAAAGGAAAGATGGATTTACCCTAATTAAGCTTGTGTGCACACACATGTGTGTGCGTGCGTGTGTGTATGTGTGTGTGTGTTCTTGCTTGTGTGTGTGTGTGTGTGTGTGTGAGTATGTGTGTGTGAAATGGTGAGCAAGTGAACTAAAGACGTGTGTGTGTGTGTGTGTGTGTGTGTGTGTGTCTGAATGCAGACATGCCTGTCTGCCTCTCTGTGATGTGTTATTATTGTCCATGGTTTGTTATGTCTGACATCAGACCTCAAAATGATGAGATGGAAAAAAAAGTGAATTGCCGTAAACTCATATCCAGGCTTCAAGCTCCATTTTTTACAGAGTGCATTGAAGACTATATTGCATTTGACATCATGTCATAAAAAATTATTTCATGGGCATATGGTGACCACATCAAATATTTGTTCATGACTGTTGGTTTGCTAACCATCAGTCATAGCAACACGTAAGTATACTGTATATACAATTCTGACTCACCTGCATGACCACATCCAGTGAGAAGAAGTAAGCTCATCACCAGTATCATCTTAAGACCTCCTCAGCTGTAAGACTCTCTTGTCTCCCAACACGGTTATAGTTCTCTTGACTTTGCTTATCTTGTTCTTTCTCCACCACTTCCAGGTTTTAATGTCTCCAAATACCCAGTGATTCCAATATGCTGCATATACCTCCTTCTGCAACAAGGACAGGAAAAGTTTGACAACTCCAAGGGATCAAGAGAAGCAATAAACGACTGACCATTTTGTAGCCTTGACTTGAATCTTTTGTTTGAGACAGAGGCAGAGGAGGAGGGGGAACCACACACACATATTTGGACACACACACAAATATTTGCACCACCAGCAGCACTCACCTTTTTTTTACCAGTTTGCGTCAGAAATATCCATCAAACCAGACAGTGGGCCTCTTACCCTCCCCACGCTGCCCATCTTTTCCCTCCCCGATGCATCAAATCAAAGTGTTTTCTTCTCTCTGCCCTTTGTAGACACATGTCTGTCAGCATCTTACACAGGTTTAGGCTTTGTAGATTGCTGCAGGAAATGCCTGAATTGGTTTCAGAGGAGTCAAGTTGGGACACAAAGAAGAGTGTGAACAATTCTAATGGGCTAGATGTTGATTGAAAACTAGATTATGCCCAGAAGACCGAAAGAAAGGAAATCCAAAAGGAATTAATTCGTATTTGGGGGGGGGGGGGGTCGTGCGTGGTGTGATGGGAGAAAACAAGACTAGTAATCCACACAGACACAACTGTGGCCTATACCTGGCATTCTTCACCTCCCACTCCACTCTGCTTACCCTAGATCTCCTCCACATCAAAGAGCTCTCATTACAGAAGCCATCGCACATGCACGAAAATATTTGGGGAGGGAGGAAGAGAGGGAGTGGGGGGGGGGGGGTGTTGGGAAGACAGGGGGTGAGAAAGAGCAACCACACATCGACTGAATACAGAAGTAATTTGCAAACAAATCGATTGCAGCTGCCTATTTTCCTCACCTGGCAAGACCTTGGACAAGACCAGGCAGAGGCACAACAAATTTGCCTGGTAGTTGCCAAAATAACTCCCAAAATAAAAGGTTTTATTTGAGCCCGAGTTAAAATAAATGAAGGCCAAAAAGATGAATGTTCATGATTCAGGGAGTGAAAGAGCATGAAATCAGAATATTGCTCTTCTTCCTCAGGGGCTTTTGTTTTCCCTTCTTAGAGGACACAAAAAAAGAGCTCTCCCCTCTTCGCCCACATGGCCACCCAGGCGTGATGCTCATGCTTGTGGGAGGAACATTGTGTCAGGTGGTGAGGTCGGGGAGACTGCTCGACTGGCGCTTGAGGTCAGACTTGGGTTTGTTTTCCTGGGCAGGCCTCTGTCCAAAAACATCCTCCGTAGCGTCCCCAGTGTCCGCCAGGTGCTGACCAGACACAGCCCTGTAAGCAGTGCAAGCAGAGCTGCTAGGAGATTCACAGCTTCTTTCATTCATCTGGCTTGTCCATTTACATTTACTTTTTAAGCATTCGGGTCACACACACTCATGCATGGATTACTAGTACGGCACAGGGCTGATATTGCTGGAGGGCGACACTGGACCACCCAGGGAGGCCTATGTACTGAAGATAAATTTGTAACTCACAAATTATGAGCTTCATCTGTTAATCTGCATGCACTGCAACATCAGTGACCTTTTTACCTTTCTATCTGACATGGCCTTTGTTGGCAGATAAGCAAGCTCCCAAATTACAAAATAAATGTTTAGTAAAGCGGTCTCAACCATCACTGATTCAGAATAAACTTTAGAGAGGCAACACAGATATGCCATTGACATTTTTGTGGGTTTTATATATTGTTGTTATGTGGTAAGCCTTTATTACCACATTACAGCCATTACACACTTGTTAATCCTAGAAAATGTATTCAGTGTCTCTGACGAATTCCCAAGGTGTATTAACATTTTTAACTATTCTAACATTTTTGTTCCCCTGACAATGAATCCCTATTAATTTAGCGATTCTCAGATTATTTCACTAGCCCATCCATGAGGTTAAATGTTTTGGGTGAAATCTTTCAACAACAGTTGAATGGATAGCTGTGAACTTTAGGATGCATTCTTGTCCCTAATCAGGTTAAATTGCAGTACCTTTGATGGTACATTTTCATCTAGCTCCACCATTGTGTGAAATGTTTTCCCAAATACTTGTGTTTATACCTGGAAAACAAAATGCAATCCCATCATCCATAGGTGTAGTTCATGTTTACTGCTAATTATAAATTTTAAGCATGCAACATTCTATACTTACATGTTTCATTTGGAAGCATACTGATACCACCTCTTCAACAAGGTCTTGGTACGCTTTGTTCTGCTTTTGGTGCGCACCCGAACGTGATTGTTGTATTCTCATCTGCACAAAGGAACCGCAGCAAAGGTGTAAAAGAACCCAAATTTGTGTTATTCGAACCAAACACTGCTGGTGTAAAAGCTTGCTTAGTCTAATTTCATGAACCTTTCATTAAATGTTAATTGTGGATGAACAAGCACACATGAGTTAAACATTTAACTCAATAGTTAATCACACAAAAACTGCTTTATTCTAATCTGCGGGAAAAGGTCCCTCATACCAAAGCCTCCTGCTGACCCATTTCCAATTCTCCAGATGCTTTTTGGGGGTAACATACAACTGGGTGATAACACATTCACACAGGAAAAAAGGAAGGAACCGACACATTGCTTTGCATGATGCTGCTGTTTGAAGACGTGTCTTTGACGTGTTTGTGGCACAACAATGTGAATAAAGAATTTGAATTAATGAAAAAACCTGGCAAACAACTAGGAAATACATTTCAAAACGTATTGACTGTGGAGGATCCCAGTGGAGAACAGACTGTTTCAATTTTTTGTTTTCAACTTTGCTCATAAACACTTCAACAACTATTAAAGCCATTTAGCGATGAGCTGTACGCCATGAGTAAACGCAATAGATCATCTCAGTCTGAAGACTTCAGGAATCCCATCAAGAAATGAAAAGTACCTTGATAATGGCCCTTCTTTTTCTACACATTTACCTGATAATGTTTTTTTAGTGCTTTTAAGCATTTTTATTCTTGTTCCATACTGCCAACGTATCATATCAGCAGTTATGTAACTTGGTAAGGGTTTGCTGTCCCTAAGGAATAATTTTACCACCACTTTTCATATCCAACATAAGCGAAGAAACATTTCCACAAACTAGATTTTGATCATCATCATTCCCATTTGAACAAGTTGTGCTTTGTTTGTTGCACCATAGAAACAACAAAAACTAAGAACAATATAAAACATTTCAATTATGTGGTGACTCACAGAGACTGGGGAGAAAAAGAGGAAGACACATCTGTTTTGTTTTAATCAAGTCACCCTTAAACAATGGGACAATATGGCGGACATATATTGTGTATGTGAGGCTTCAGGTTGGGATGAAAGGGAAATATGAGAAGAATAGCAAGTGAGGAAAGTTTTACCACAGTCTTATCTTTGTCGGGGAGTTTCTTATGATGCGTGGGGATGTGTAGATAAGTTTGTGAAGCAGCCTGTCAGCAGTTACCAACAAGGCCCTTCCTAAAAGCCCAATCTAATGTTTGTTCTGTGACCATATCATTTGAGATTCGATTGCACTGTTTTTTAAACTGTTGATTGAAAAAAACTATACAACTGATGTGTGGATCACAAAGCATGATTAGCAGTTCAGAAGATTAGCGGCTAGATCACCCTGGTAACCTTTACAGTTATAGTTGAATGAACAGTAGATTGCATTCATATGTATCCAAAAGGATTCCTTAACAGCAACTGTTTCACAACAATGAAGCTGGTTTTAAGTTACTTTAAAAGTCAATGATTTCATTGATATTTGTCCTTTCGCATTACCACACTTCGGAAGGGGACAGAGCACAGGGTCAGCCATAGTACAGCGCCCCTGGAGCAGTTTGGGGTTAAGTGCTCAAGGACACAATGGTAGAGATGGTGGGCACCGTATATTTACATTGAGCGACCACTACTTTTACAAATAACACCCTCTTGTCCGGGGATTGAATCAGTGACCTCATGGTTACTGGTTGGCCCCTCTTTCCTATATAATAAATGGTTGTAAATAAAAAGTTGATTCTTGAAAAAAATTAAATAAAGCAATATAACATATACACAGTATTTTGGTCAGAAATATCCTTATCAATCATCAAAATGTTAATTACCCTTACTGAGATTATTCATCGTGATTCTATTTTTTCATGAGATTAATGTTTTTTTGTACATAGTCCCAAAGCAAATTTCACGACATGAATACAATAAAATAAATACAAAATAAACTACCTCAGTGAGAACTGCCTAAGGTGGCAAGGCAGGCTTTTCTGTGAATGGGCACATATAGCTAAACAGGTAAAACCCGGTTTTAAAGAAGCAGTTAATAACTAGCTTTGCGAAACTGTTAATCGATAATTGAGTTGGAATTAGGGAAACCCGGCAATCAAAATCAATCATGTGACCGACACATTAAAATGCAAATAAAGCTTTGGAGATGAATGAGTTCAAGCCAAGTTGTTTAGATGGAATAGTTATATATCAGGCAGAGGCATGTGTGAGTGAAAGCACAGGCCATATGAATACAATTTGTTAAAAGACATCTGGAATAACAGTTTCAAATGACTCTGGGTCAAACTGCTTTCAAATGAGTGTAATATGATATATACAGTGAAATAGCACCCAGCAAGAGAGTCCCTCGCCCCTCTCAGACTGGTGACAAACATTACTTCCACTGTTTGTTTAGAGACTGACTGACCACTGAGTAAATGTTAACTGGTGAGTGTGTGTTCTGTGTTTCTGTCTCAGACTTGAAACTAACATTCCGAGAAGCAAAAGGGATATTGTGTCGTTTTTTGTTTTCGTATATCTTTCTTTGTGCTCTGTACTGCCACACTCTGACAGCCGCTCCCTTTGAACTAGCAATACATGAAACGCTCTACAAAGGTGTTTTCTCACAGGACTTGCTTCTAAGCATCCTTCGCACCTTCCAGTGGCTGAAAGGTGAATTTACCATTTTTTTCACAGCAAGGAAGTGTGCTTGCAAACAGCTGCACAGGTTCCTGAAAAAAAACTCTTGTGTTAATCTGTCACTGAGGCAATAAACCGATACAGAGATAAAGCATGCTCCTTTGAACTGTACCTTATCTTTGTCAGATAATGTATGCCTGTTAAGATCAAGCCTGGTAACTGAAGTTTCTTGACGAGCCTGGAGCAAGGCTTTACTTAAGTTTGATAATTAAATGCTTAATTTTAAGATGATACAGGATACTGTACAAAGGATCCCCCCCCAAAAAAAAATAATAATAAAAAAAACACGAGCATCACTAAAACAGAATACCCTACTTCATGACTCTTATGACAGCCATAATAAAAATGGCCTTTGATCCATATCAGGGGAACTAATTCTTTGGAAATGTGTCATCACCCAGTCGTGTACAGGAAATATCAATCATAAACAACTGTGCAACAAAACATGCTAAAATGTCTGGGATGTGGCTAATAAAATGCATTGAACGACTGCAGGTAGTCAGTGGCTGGAAATAGAGCACTCCTCTCTTAAACGGAGGAAGGGGATGTTATTTGTGAGGTGCCTACAAGAGCACAAGAAAGTATAATGTTAGGTGTAGTGGATCAAAGTCCTCCAGCTGAGTGGAACTGCAGAGTTGTCAGGCAGGTTATCGGGAGGCATCATCTCCTGAGGTAACACTGACGGTATAATTAAGTTCTCATTGCAAATAAAGTAAATTACTGTAATATACTGAAATCACTGATGCAGTTTATATTATCAAAATAAGAGTGAGATTGTGTGTGTGTGTGTGTGTGTGTGTGTGTGTGTGTGTGGTGTGTGTGTGTGTGTGTGCGCATCTGTGTTTGACAGTCACAGACGGGATTATGAGGGCATGTCTGGGGGCCCAACATCTGTCGACATTTTCCATCTGCCAGTCTGTCTCTGACTGCTTTCAATTAACCCCTAACAAAAACCACAACCAACTTTACTGGGAAAGCATGGCATCCATGGGGCAGATATTGTTTCTGAAAAAATCTCGGCATGTTTTTAATCGAGGAACTTGATGCAAGGAATTACTCAGTGTGAGGGAATTTTGGGTCTTTAGTAATTCAAAGCGATACTTGAACTAGCCTTTTTAACCATTTATGGTGTCACTCAAAGGAAGGAGAGTAACTAGATTCAGGTAGGGTGAGCTTGGCACACATATATTAGGAAACAGAAAAGTATAATGGCCTCGTAGCTTGAGTGACGAGCAACTATATGATGTTAATTAGATGTGGTCAATATGTGTAGCACCGAATTAGGAACATACACAACAAAGTCATGAGCCAGTCTGATAAAAGAAGATTATACAATAAAAATGGCAACTACGGCCCCTGTTCTTAGACAGCCTAGCATATCAAGAACTAATGGTGAGAGTCAAGACAATAATACACCATGTCGGCCACATTTTCACTGTATCTGCATCAGGATGAGTTGGCAAATCCATTTTTATCATGAACATGGAGATTGAAACGCTGATGATAGTCCAACAGACCCACGGCTAGGTCATAATTGAGTGTGCACATTTAAGACATTGTGCATAGCATCCATTCATTGCATATAGATCCAGTCTCTGTATCATTCACCAAAGAGCGTGTGTGTCTCTCTCAGTCAATTTGAGCAAGCTGGTCAGGAATTTCACCTTCAGGCATGTCACACAATGGTGTCCAGTTCACAGAACATGTCCCAAGTCTGTCCCTTTAGGCAGACATAACTGCAGCTTAGCCACTAGAAGTTCTGTGACTGCACACAGCCAGTCTTTGGAAGACAGAATGACAAGCTTTTGTTGATATAGATGATCTTATAAGTTCATAAGCTTTCTGAAGGAGGATTCAGATATTCAAGATGATCAATCACCGCTGCCATGCACACTGCACAACTCTCACCAAAAACTTTGTACCAGGCATGTCTATGCTTATTTTGTTTACATTTAGCTGTAAATGCAAACAGATACTGGCTGTCTGGATGCAAATGAACACTGTGAACCTAAACCATGACTTTGTGGTGCAAGGAATCTATTTATGAAACGAGCATTAGCTTCATTCTGTGACGCAAGAAATTTCTGAAAATAATCCAAAGTGAACTTGAAAAGGTAGCTTTTCGAAATTTGTTTACTCAGATGTAGCATGTGTGCTTGTCTGTTTGAGAGGTTTCTATGGCTGCTCTCAAGGTATGCCACCTTATCTATTGTTTTTACTCATTGCCGTCTGTGACTGCATGTAGAAAGAAACCTTAGAATTAGTTACTCTCTCCTGTGTGTGAGACTATTTAATTGATAAAGCACACATTGCAGAATCATAAAGTAAATGTTCCTTGCTTTTTCACTAATCATGTGCATTTAAATGTCTAATAGTCAATAAGCTAATCATCTGAGTCAAAAGGAAACGTTTATTTCAACCAAGTTGAAATGAAGGAAAACAACATTGATAATATCTCAAGATTATGCAACTTACTTGCAACGTAAATAGTTTTAGGATACTTTCCAGAAGGAGTCCAAGGGTCAATCTCCTCTCATAATTTTAGGCACTGTAATGTATGTAAATGCTTCTCTGTATCTCATAATTTGTTCCTCAGCAACAGCTCTCTCTATAGAATCTCTGTGTCTGAGCCACTGCATAGGCAGCAGGAACAAGAAAATTGAATAGATATCAACATTACAGCTAATTTGCACAACAATTTATTTCGGCACTTTACTTTTTAACTTTTGGATTTACAAAATCAAAAACTATGGTCAACATTCAACAAAGAAAATCAATTCTGACTCTGGTGGTAACATCTTGCTAGTCATATCTCACATCTGTCTTATATTATCACTGCAAATAAGAGTGTTCAATTTCAACATCAAACAGCATATACTCTTTGAAGGGTTAAACATAGTTGTACAATAACAATTGCACATGGTGGGGATTCTTTAGCAACATTCTGAATGCTTCGCACATCAAACATGAAACATTAAAATTTGGTAAAACCAGCCATACCTAACCATACAAACTTTCATTTACTGACTCCAAAAACTGGGCAGCTTGTATAGCTTTATGATCTGGCAATGTGAGGAACAAATCCTGAGGAGTGCAATGGATAGTGGCGTTAAGTTTACAAAGCAAATATCGGCCTATCTTACAGGACATTTTCACTATTTTTTACAGTAAAGATCGTAGCTCCACTATCAACCAAAATAGACACTGTGGACCCATTTATTTCTACTGGCATTAGTGGGTCTTCAACAGGGGAAGAAGAAAGTTTAATTGTAGCTGCTTGAATTAACTTTGTATGGTCTGATTCTGTTTCACAATGGCCTCCCTATGCGTTATTGTAATAGGTAGGGCTCGCCTCTGGGGGAGGTGAAGGTAGTGGTGGAGGTAGGGCTTTTTGTGCATGGCTATACTCATATGCACGGCTTCTACATTCTCTCTGCCAGTGTCCATACTTGCCGCAGAAGTTACACTGTCCTTTTCTCCATTTGTTTCTGAAGTTATTGTTTTGTGAGTAGTGTGGGGAAGTGTGTGCTTTGCTCTGCTGGCTGATGTACTTTGGTTCTATTGCACTCACTCCTCCCTTTTTGATCCCTGACCCTCCTGCTACATGCAAGTCTATCTCCCTTAGTGCTTGAACTGCAGCTGCTATGAAAAGTAATTCATCCTCTTTATTTCTACTTACATGTTGTATTGTAGCTTCTTCTATCTTCTGAGTTACTTTTGGGTATGAGGAAACAATGGGCACATCAATCATGGAATCCGGGAGTGGTAGGCCGGCCTCTATCAGAGTGGCCACAAGACTTTGTGGCGAGGGGGGGGTACTTTGCCGTTTCACCCATTTGAATATCATGGCTTTAGCATTTTGTGTGGGGTTTGATCCTTGACACTGTTTTATCTTAACCATTTCCTCAGCTCTAGTTTTCAACGCAGTTTCAAGCAGTGACACATGACGTGCACTTACATATGCAACACATCTATCAATCAATTCTTTAAGTTCTTCAGAAACTCGATCATCCTTTCCTTTGCACACATTTGCACGTTCCATAAACTGAAAATCTTATTTTGTTGTATTCTATTGTGTTGTATCTGTTCGTGTAAACCAAACAGGACTTAATAGCTGTTTGTCAAAGAGGCATCGAACCTACTTTGCTGTAAAGAGAACTATCTGTCTACCATAAGCTGACCATTTATTTTCAATTTTGTAGCTTAAGGCCGTGTTTTAGAACTATCACATATATTCTTTTCTGATCTCGTCAAACAAAGACATGGTAAGGCATAAATCAAATTTAGTGCACTTACCAGGTTGATGTTATCTTGAGATCCTGTTTGTGACGCCAATTTGTGATGGAGGTTCTGTTAAGGTTGGAGGTCAGCTCAGGTGGAAGAATATTTCAGGAGACTTGGATGAATTATGAAGCAATATTTATTACAGACTTGGCCAAGGAGAACCGGACTGCAACTCTCGTGACTTGCACTTCAATTCTGACAACCTCATGCTTAGAGCTGTGTTTTAACCTCGCGCTATCTCTATCACTTCCCCGATTCGGGCACCAGACGTACCAATGTTTTGGTTCAGAGCTGAACACAGTGAACCATAACATTCTGGAGTCTTTTGACAGGAGGAAGATTGAGAGGTACTGAGAGGTTTGAAGATAGACTACTGAGAATGTTTTAGTCATATTGAAGAACACTTTGAACGTGAGTCAAGCTATCAGCTTGTTCTTTGACATGAAGGAGGAGGACAGTTCATCCTCAGAGTCAAAGTATGACTATGTAGGCTACATAAAGCCATTGGTGTCTGACTGAAGCACTGAGTACACACACAGCAGCCAGCCTTCATAACGTGTAGCCTACAGACACAGTAGCCTAATAATCTGTTCTTTACATATACATGTCATATATGTATCCATATACTGTATGTTTTATTATATAGGTCTACCTAGGCCTAGCTTTTTTTAATAAAAAGGCATATATGAAAAGAATATGTTTTTTTTTTCCTTTTTTTGTGGTTTGGGTCCATAATGTTCAAATATTATGTCAAATTGAAAAAAAAATGGCAGGTAATGTAGGTGAAGTTTTACTGAAACAAAATATACTAAACACAGCAAGCTTAACATTTTTGTATGTGCCCTCTGTGTTATGATTGACAGAACTTTGAGGAATTTGGGGAAAACGCCTATGTATTCACCTGCTATTTGTTCATAAAATTTGTATGAAGGTTGATGCCACCTCAATCAAACTTTTAAATTACCATAAAAACATTCCATGTATTTATTTTCAGCTTTCAAAAAAATTCCCATTAATATTACAACTAAAGACCCAAAATTCCCTCACACTCAGGATTGGGGCAATGGAGGAAGAGCAAACCAAATAGATATGAGTGTATACTCCCATTGTGATAGTTGAATTTGTACGGCACACATTGCATCACTCATCTCAAACATGATATGCTACGCACAAATACACACAAGAAAAATCATTTATGCCTGCTGCTATCAGTTTTGTCAATGACCACATGAAATTGTGATCTTTTTTTGTTATTTTGTTGTCTTATGTGTTATGTGTTTGCTGTTTCTCTTGTACTGCTGGCTGTGCACCAAATTGCTTGCCAGGTCCTACCAGACCATCTTACTTTATTTAATTTGTACCAGAGGTCTGGAATTGCTCAATTGACAAATGGTAACTCACTTGAATGCGGGTGTCTGTTGAAGTTTAAAACTTTTGGATCTGCCCAGTGCCACTCTGGATCTGCCAACCAATCGCATAACGTTTGATCGTGACGTATGTCATGCACTGGCTTCTGAGATGCTCCCTCTGTTTTCGCTGATTGGACAGCCAAAAATCTGGCTGAGAAAAACCTGCGAATATACCGCGGACCCAGACTGACTGCTGAAGGGAAATAAAAATTGAGCGGAAGTATAGGTAGGCGGGCAGTGCCAGGTTGAAATGACAGTGAACCCAAGGGACAGGTGTAGGCCTACTTGTAGTGAAATAATGCATAAAATACTAATATTTCTAACAACACAGGATACATCTAATTAAAATAGACTTTGTTATACTATTAAATGTTTAAAGTAATATATATCAATATTTATTTTTACAATTAAGAAGGGATGCATTTCAAAAGCTGGACCATGGGACAAAGAAGATATAGTCAAAACCACATGTAAAACGCAACTTTGTATATAATATATATATTGCCTGATCTACCATTTGTTTTTTATAAAGTAATTTTTAGTGTAAATTAAGTGTGACAACATTTAAAAATGGAAAAAAAATGTGCTCTTGTTTTCTTTATGTCTGCAAAGGACACCAGAATGGACCTAGTTGAAGAATTGCCCACCTATAATCTACTAAGAGCACTGGGATGATGATGGCACTGGATGACATCTCATAGAAGGAAGAGACATTGTCTGCTGGAAACTGAACACACTCTGGACCTGTGGCCAACTAGAAACAGTTCAACATAGCCAAGCATATTTCATTGTGGGAAAAAAAACATCTACAGTCACTGAGGAAGGCAAAAGACATACGTATATTTCAAGCAAGATAAAGTCTAGCCTATACTGTAACATTATTATCCTACGTTTTTATAATAGGCCTACCAGCATAATCCTCTGTTTCGAACTCCAGTCCAATTGGTGGCGGTAATGCATCTGTAGGCCCGTTTGGCAAAAGCACAAACAAAACAAAAAAAACAGGAAGAAGAAGAAAATGTTTCCGGGTGACGTTGTTTTGAGTGGAGACAGTTGATTCGCGCGCCGCCGCTAACTATCGATAGTTTTGCACTTTTCAGGTTTTTTCGTGGAAAAGTATAATGGCTGAGCCAGGTACGTATTGAAATTACAAATAAGTTTGCCTTTTCACCTCTCTGACTCCTTTGTTTACTCAGGAAACCTAATCGCTATCCCTGTGACTAGAAACACAAAGTGTCGCCAGCGTTAACGTAGCATCAACGTTATCTTAGAACACAAACTAAGCAAGCCTTTTATTAATAGATTAAACTATAAGCCTTTATCCCACAAACCTGTTTCACATCACATCTAACATACACTGTGCTCTGTTTGTATTGCTACATTGACAACTATTATGCTAAAAATACACAACAGTTCGTTAGCATAAACCAGCTTAAATGTGTGTGATGTGAAATTCGGTGTGAAGATATTTAGCAACTCGTAGTGGAATTGTGTTTCTTATCGGATCTTGAGTGTCGAAGTAGCTCTGCAACGCCTAATATGACTTGGAGAGCCTACACCACTTTTAATGCTGTTATTAAGCTACTTTAAACTTGGTAATGTACACGGTATTCAACATACACGTGTGCATGTTTATCAAACACCTAACAACTTCAAACACTAAAACAACTTTTATCTAACAGGGCCTAACAAGGACAACATTAGAGCTGGCTGCAAGAAATGTGGATACCGTAAGTAAATCTTTGATTCCATCACAAGTAAAAAGAGGATATCATTTTCTGTGTCTGTTGCTTTACCTAGCTTTATAGACCTTGGTAAACACGGGCTTGGTAGGGTCAGTTGTAAAGCTCTACCAATTAATTTTTTTAATCCACAAATAATTACCGTAAGGGGTGAGTATACACTCATTCATGTTGCCTTATAGCAGCTTGTTAGGGTTATGTCCAAAGTTTAGGCAATGAAAAATTGCCCTGCTTTCTCATAGCTGTTTTTTCAAATCTATCTCGGACGTCCGTTTTCCAGCGGGCCACTTGACCTTCGAGTGCCGAAACTTTGTCAGAGTTGACCCCGGGAAAGACATTGTTCTGGATGTGAGCAGCACCAGCAGTGAGGAGAGCGAAGACAACTTACCTGCAGCCCATGGCAATGAGAAGCTTGGGCGAGGTGGCCAACATCGCAGAGGTGAATTTGTTTTACTTTTTCTTTTAAAGATTATTTTTAGGCATTTTTTGCTTATTAAGACAGACTTTGGAGAGACAGATGAAATGGGGTAGGACTTGCAGAGAACCGACCACGGGTTGGATTCGAACCGGGGTCTACTGCGATGAGGTCTGAGCCTCTACAGGGATGCTCTAACCACTACAACACGAGCAACTTGTTTTTCCCTTTTTGAAGTTCAAATACATAATATCCTAAATAAAAGCTAAAAAATGATCCGTGATGATGAAATGTGAATTTGAAAGAAATATCCTTGCAATATAGTTGCGGAAGAACCAATTTACAGATTCACCAAGCAGTTTTGCACATGAGTGCTAATGACATTAGTTTTCTCTTCATACAGCTGTTACAGGAAACAGTTTCTCTTTTGTTCTTAAGTTTCTTTCTCTAGGGCAGAGTTGGACAACCTAAGGATTTTCATTATAGATAGATAGATAGATAGATAGATAGATAGATAGATAGATAGATAGATAGATAGATAGATAGATAGATAGATAGAGTACAGATACAGTAGATGGGTAGATACAGTAGATAGACAATAGAAAACTCTGCTGCCTATGGAAATGCATCAGATAGATTTTGGTGATTGCATAGCGAGAGCCGTATCCGTAGCAGTACAAGAGGTTGAAGCCTAAGTGTTATTTTGCAGATTATGTTTTAATGTTTGTTTTAACTTGTGTGCAGCTACTTTCCCAGTAAAAAGTGGCTTGACGGTTGTGCCCACCATTCTGTGTAGGTGCCTGTGATGATGACGAGTCTGGTAGAAAAAAGAGACGCAAACAGAAGAAGAGCAGAGACAGAATGTCAAGAAAGAGGTAAGTTTTTTTCTGACCTTGAAATGTTGATGTTTATTAGGTACACCAGTTCAATTGCTTGTAGAAACAAATAGCTAATCAGCCAATCACATGGTAGCAACTTAATGCATTTAGGCATGTAGACGTGGTCAAGACAACGTGCTAAAGTTCAAACCAAGCGTCAGAATGGGGAAGAAAAGGGGTTTAAGTGACTTTGAACGTGGCATGGTTGATGGTGCACGGCAGGATGAGTGTATATGTTTTATACTTGAATGGAGTTGTGATGATAAAAACAAACATTTCAATGATCTTCATTTTTGTTTTTAACCTAGATTTGCTTCGTCATCGAATGATGAGGAGACCAGCAAGAAGAAAAAGAAACAGAGCAGGTCCAACTCCTCATCAGACGAAGCAGAGAGAAGGAAGAAAAAGAAAGTGAAAAGCCAAAAGAAGAAAAGCAAAAAGAACAAAAGGGAACATGGGAAAAAGAAACAGAAGAAGAGCAAACATGTATCGTCTTCCTCCTCTTCTTCCAGCTCCAGTGAATCCTCAGACAGTGACTGAGACAACTGAAACCGCAATGTGTCTGGAGGTTCAAAATATTGATGCAGTCCCCGAAAAGTGTGCTTTGCAGACATTGTGTAAATAAGACACCTCCTCTCCTCTCACCCTAACCCCTTGCAAGTGTCAATTGAAGAATACACTGAGCACCAAAGATAAGATATGTACACCATCAAGCAAATCAAAGAAATACCTTTTTCTGCAGTTACACAGGTAGTAACATGATGTGAAATAGTGTTTCTTTGCACATTATCTTACCTGACTCGTTGTGTACATTCTCTTATCAAGCATATCAGAAAAAAGGATAGATTTATTCCTGTTTTTTCAGATACTGACCAATAGTTTCCAGTTGCTGTCTTTGTGTTGTTTTTTTTCTTTTTTGTGTTATACACTTTGTTTCTTCAGTAGTTCTCTTTGAAATTTGACCCCCACAAAACATTTTGACTGTTCAAATATGAATGTGAAACATGCTTTGACTCTTTGGTTCTTTGGTTCATATCAGTAGGATAACAATGATTTTTTGGCAAAATACATATTTACAGAAAGTGTCATACTGTACTTTAGCTGAGATCTTTTTTATACTACAGTGAAGCTTTTAGAGGATTCCTGGTAAGACAATGTGGTTTCTAATATTGTGAATATTGTCAAGGAATTTATTGTATTGTTTACCCACCAACACCTTTTTGAAAACTATCCACACCTACTGAGTTCATTCCAGAATATTGCTGTGTAAATCATGAGAACTTTCATTCACTGAGCCTCAGCTTTGTTTATTTTCTATGAACAAATTACCATTGCTTCAGTCTTTTTGTGGTCCTCCCCCATTAAGTGTTTTTTATTTGAATAAGAGCTATATATTTGTATTAAAGGGTCTCAACTGTCTCCTTGTAGTTTTTGAAATGATTCATACATGACATGTAGGTTCATGATGCCTCAGAGACCATTCCATGGTAGCAGAGCAAAGGAAATTATTTCATCCTATAGATGGCAGCAACATACCTTAAATGTGGAGGACAATTCTCTTGAACGTTTTAAAATGATACAGTCATGCCCAAAATTATTCATAACTGGCGAATTTTGACTTATAGTTACTTGTATTCAACCAGCAAGTGTTTTCTTGATTGGAAATGAAGAATAAGACGATGTACACCATTGTGGGAAAAAAAATGTCAGCTTTTATTTACATTTGAACTAAAAGTGGAATGTCCAAAAATATTCATACCCTTCTCAATAATCAATAGAAAAAGCCCTTATTGGCTATTACAGCAATCGAACGCTTCATATAATTGCTGACTAGCTTTTTGCATGTCTCCACTAGTATATTTGCCCATTCATCTTGAGCAATGACCTCCAACTCTTTCAGTTTGGAGGGTCTCACTGCTATCACCCTGATCTTTAGCTCCCTCCACAGATTCTCAATTGGATTCAAGTCAGGACTATGGCTGGGCCACTGTACAACGTTAATGTGTTTGTCCCCTAAACATTTCTTCAACACTTTTGCTGTGTGTTTTGTGTCGTTGTCCTGCGGAAATTTCCACTGGCGCCCAAGGCCAAGTTTCTCTGCCAACTGCCTGATGTTGTAGTTGAGAATCTTGATGTATTGCTCGTTTTTCATGGTGCCGTTTACTGTGATTAGGTTCCCTGGTCCATTGACTGAACCCCCTCCCCCCCAAAGCATTAGGACCACCATGTTTGACAGGGGGATGGTGTTCTTAGGGTTGAAGGCATCTCCTTTTTTATGCCAAATGAAGGATACATCATTGTGGCCAAACAATTAAATTTAGTTTCATCTGAACATAAAACAGAAGACCAGAAGTCTTCTTCTTTGTCCAGATGAGCATTTGCGAAGGCCAAGCGGGCTTTTGGGTGCCTTATCTGGAGAAGTGGCATCCTCCTTATTCTGCGTCCAAGGAACACAGCAGTGTCCGTTGGATTGTCTGCAATGAGACATTGCCTCCAGCAGAGCCAAGATTACCAGGATGGCCTTGGTGGTGATCCTAGGATTATTTTTCTTCTCTCTCACTATCTGCCTGGCCAGTACAGGTGTAACTTTTGGCTTCCGACCACGTCCTCTGTGATCTCCCACGATGCGGTGGTGAAGAAATGTTTAGGGGACAAACACATTAACGTTTTACTCTGGCCCCGCCATAGTCCTGACTTTAATCCAATTGAGAATCTGTGGAGGGAGCTAAAGATCGGGGTGATGGCAGTGAGACCCTCCAACCTGAAAGAGTTGGAGCTCATTGCTAAAGATGAATGGGCAAAAATACTAGTGAACATGCAAAAAGCTGGTCAGTAATTATAGGAAGCGTTTGATTGCTGTAATAGCCAGTAAAGGCTTTTTCTATTGAGAAGGGTATGACTAATTTTGGACATGCCACTTTTTGTTCAAATGTAAATAAAAGATGAAAAATATTTTTTTCCACAATGATGCCTCTTATTATCTCATCGTCTTATTATCTTTTGGGAGAAGCCTGTGTCATTTCCAATCAAGAAAAAACTTGCTGGTTGAATAAAAGTAACTTTAAGTAAAAATTTGCCAGGGGTATGAATAATTTTGGGCTTGATAGATGACAGAGGAGGTGTGACTGAGGCAAGTATACATCACAGGCTTTGTTGCAGGGATTTGTATCTTTTGTATGTGTCAAAACGCAAAAACAAGTGATATATGCGAATCATGGATTATTATTCTTAAGGTAGAAGTACAGCGACAAGCTGGTTCACTGTCTTCCACAGACCATTCAAAGTGTTGTTGAGATCTTGAGGTTGTGGTTTAATCCAGACACTGGATTACCACTCTGAGCAGCAGATCATCAGATAAATTGTCAAAATGGCTTAGTTAAAATAAACTGGGAAAATCATGGTAACACTTTATAATAACTATCTGTTGTAACTCGTTAATATATCATTAGTAAACTCTTAATTAATGATTTATTAATGATTTGTTAAGTGTTTGTTAGCAGTTTGTTAAGGATTTATAACAATGCCTTACAGACAGTTAATAGACCATTAATAAACGTTTAGTTAATTGGTTATAAATGACTTGTTAAATGACAGTTAACCGTTTGTTAAGGATTTATAACTGTGCTTTATAGATAGCCGATAGATAATTTTCAAGCTAGTAGTGAATTACTTACTAATGACTTATTAAGTATCAGTTAATAGTTTATATGTGTTATCGGGACGTTATTCTAAAGTTGCAACTATTCCTCATTTATTAATTGTTTGTAAATGAGGAATAGTTGCAACTTTAGAATAACGTCCCAATAACATATATAATCTATTAACTAATACTTAAAGGTCTACTTCACCGGTGGGAATATGAAGGTGTATTGAATTCTGAGATTCTATGTAGTATAAATGTGCAGAAAAAAATTTAAATTGGTTCATCCTAGCCTGAGAAAAGGCAGAAATTGTGTTTTTTTTAACCCTATATTTCTGTTTCTCGTGACATCACAGAAAGAGAAATATAGGGTAAAAAAAAAACGTACTTTGTAAATATTACTGTGATGTCACAGTAAAAGACATCACAGTAATATTTACAAAGTAAGTTTTTTGGTTAAAGTTGCAACTATTCCTCATTTAATAATTGTTTGTAAATGAGGAATAGTTGCAACTTTAGAATAACGTCCCAATAACATATATAAACTATTAACTAATACTTAAAGGCATACTTCACCGGTGGGACTATGAAGGTGTATTGAATTCTGAGATCCTATGTAGTATAAATGTGCAAAAAAATTGAAATTGGTTCATCTTAGCCTGAGAAAAGGCAGAAAGAGTGTTTTTTAACCCTATATTTCTCTTTCTCGTGACTAAATCATATCTCTGTATGTAATATAAACTGGTTAAAAAAAACGTACTTTGTAAATATTACTGTGATGTCACAGTAAAAGACATCACAGTAATATTTACAAAGTAAGTTTTTTTTTAACCCTATATTTCTCTTTCTGTGATGTCACGAGAAAGAGAAATATAGGGTTAAAAAAAACACTCTTTCCGCCTTTTCTCAGGCTATGATGAACCGATTTTTAAAAAATTGCACATTTATACTACATAGGATCTCAGAATTCAATACACCTTCATATTCCCACCGGTGAAGTAGGCCTTTAACTAATATATTAACTCACACTTTACAGATCAGTTGTTAATAGATTGTTAACCTTCTACTAATACCAGTGAAACTTTGTAAAACTGCACATGGGTGAAACAAGTTCAAGGTACAGAAATTTGACATGATATTTAAAATATCAAATATCAAAAAATGTTTTTTACCAAAGAAACACCACAGATGAAATGTTGAACATTGTGTTTAATCTATAGAAACACACATACTGAACCATCACATGGCATAACAGTAGTATACAAAAGTATACAACAACATACAAACCCATGAGGTTTGGGAACTTTTTGTGGTAAACGCTGGATAAACAGAATTTCAGAGGGACATTTAATGTCCATACATCACGGCAATGTCATGGATTATCCGTCCTAATGGCCCTTTGCGATGCTATAAAGCACAGTTATAAATCCTTAACAAACGGTTAACTGTCATTTAACAAGTCATTTATAACCAATTAACTAAAAGTTTATTAATGGTCTATTAACTGTCTGTAAGGCATTGTTATAAATCCTTAACAAACCGCAAACAAACACTTAACAAATCATTAATAAATCATTAATTAAGAGTTTACTAATGATCTATTAACGAGTTAGAACGGATAGTTATTATAAAGTGTTACCTATACGAGCAAGAAAAGTGTCTAATTATTATATAAAATCCCATAATAATTTATTACAGCCCTGTGTCTAGACTCATAGCATCTGTTTTTACTCCACCTAGTGGTCATAGTGTGAGCATTCAGAGATTGTTCTGAATGTATTGCATACGTTGCTGTCATCCATGCAGATAATGTTCAATGGACATAGACCAGCAGTCAGATGGGGTCATATTGGAGTGTTACAAAACTTCCTGGCACTTTTTAGATTTTCCAAGAAATCATGAATAGTTGAGAAGTTGCTGAGTAATACCATTCTTTGTCTGGACCTGAAACATCAATCTCACTTGTAAGAGTAAATGCTCAGTTGTCAGAGACTGTCAAAGTCAAAGGGGCAGCAGGACGCTAAGGCAGGGCCACCTCCTCTAAGGACCTTGTGGCCAAGGCGGGTAGGCAGCTGATGGCCCACGGGAGGTGCAGCAAAATCAATTTACTATGATTAATGCATCCATTTTGTCAGTAAGCTATAATTCCCCTCCAAGACATGAAACTGAAAAAGAGCCACAGAGCCTGTACAAAACATTCAAACCAATAATGTTTGGAAGCTCCTTGTGTTTTCTTCGACCTGGGCTGTGTGACAGGTGTTTATTATAGCACAATTAATTTCACTTTGCCCTGAGGAAATGGATATCTGTTTAAGCATCTGAAACATCTTGACAGCTACATGCACGGCTGCTGATCAGAGCTCGGCATTATGACAAGACATTTCCCGCTCCTTTATTTTCTTTGATGTCCAGAGGGCAGATTTGTCAAATTTGTAAAAAAAAACATAAAGCTTCTGCTGACAGCAAGCATAGACAGTGAAGTAGTCCTAGTCAATAAAATGTCTTAGAGTTTGGGGTGTGTGATTTGTGAATCTTGCAGGAGATTTGGTAATTTGATTCACATTTTAAGTCCACGTCCCACTCCTGTTTGTACATTACAGTACATTTGATTTAGCTAAGCTTTTATCCAAAGCGACTTACAATATCTGCATTCAACCATGAAGGTAAACAATCAGAATAGCAAGAATCATTAACGTTACTTCAACATTAGCCAAACTACAAAGTGCAACATGTTATTGGAGTAATTTTACTTTGTTTATTTATAACCATCATCTTAGCAAGGTGCAGTCAAAAGGGATGTGTTTTTTGCCTGCGGCGGAAGATACGTAGACTTTCAGCTTTCCTGATGTCAATGTTGATTTCATTCCACCATGCAAGTACCAGCTGCTGCATTCTAAATGACGTGCAGAGATCAGATGGCATCTAAGAGTCTTAAATCTAACCACGACCCGGAATGTAATTAATAAAAATAGTAATAAAACCCAAAATGTAATACCTTGTCGATGATTTAACAAAATGCTGAGCCAAAAGCGCAATGATTCTTGCCCAAAATAGAGCTACTTATGATAAAAAATAATTTTATTATTAAGATTATTAGTATTATTATTAAATTACATTTTTTAAATTACAATTTGGGTAGTTGTTACATTTCTAGCTCTTACATGGCACTTGCAGGCAGACCAGCCAGGAGGGAGTTGCAGAGACAAAAGCCTGGATGACAAAAGCTGACATCCAGACATACAATGAGGCATGTCTGTCGTACAGCATATATTTGTGCTGCTACCTGCTACCTGTGTGGTTTATTCTGAGGAAAATCTTTACAGGGGATAGAGTGTTTGTTTGGAAAATATCCCAATAGCAATCTGGAGATACTCAAACCTGTTTTAAAAGAAAATTCCACATTTTGGGAAATCCACTGTTTTGCTGTCTCATAGGATTAGAGAAGATTGTTGACATTTTCATATTTGTTCATGGTACAAAGGGGATATAGTTAGCTTAGCATACTAGAATGGAAAAACAGCTGGTATGGCTTCATCTGAAGGTAGCAAATAGGGCTACGACTCATGTCTTCTAAACTCCTCACCTTACTCTCTGCAACAACACAAATATGCGCATCCCCCAAACAACTCAAAACTACTCTATTTAAAAAAATATTTTATCTTCTAGCCAGGGGAAACAGCGTTACAGACAGTGATCACACAGCAGTAATAGGACCAAAGCTTTTTCTAAAATAAAAACAGCATTCATTGATTTTATTGTTTTATTATTGCTGTTCAACACATTACTTTGCATATGGTTATTAATGATAATGCACTAGATATAGGCTAGAGTAAAGTGTTGACAAAATAATCTTGGAGAGCGGGAAACTTCATAATTACCCAGATGGTAAGATGACAACTCGATACGAAAGAGCAAATTAAGTTGAAAGAGCGCTGCCATGTGCAGCCACGCTGAGAAAACCATATGCTGTTTGCATAAAGGGGACAACTAGATTTTCCTGATTTAATCAGCTCATTGGCTTTTATTGAGCCTGATGGGCTGTAGGAAAGCAGAAAGTAAATGGGACTCCATTGAGCCATTTAAATGAAAATGAGATGGTCAATGTAATCTTTGTGAGAGTGTAGCTGCTGAACAACAGCAATTCAGCCTCAAAGTAAACATCTTTAGCCGTTGATCTCAAACTTAGTGGCAATAATTGTTGTAAAATGGCCGAAATGATCTCTCATTAACATAAGATGTGTTTTTCAATTTGTTTGTAAAACGTTAATAGCATGTTTCTGGCTTGTGTGGGTGGCCTGATAGCTTCTTTACCAATGTCTGTTTTTAATCTTCCTCTGGGATTTAAGGCACACATGCACTTTTTTTCCAACAACGCCCTGCCTTACATTCACACAGTTACATTCATCCAACCTGGGAGCGGCACAGTACAACCACAATCTCCCACCGAAGCCAGTGCACGATCCAATGGTAATACAGATATTTGCTTGGCTCAAAGATACCTCAGTGTTATAGCTATTGAAGGAGGCCAGAACATTATGTTGTATCATGCAGCCTGGGAATTCAAACCTGCAACCTGTTATCTGTGAGCCTGCTTCTCTGAACCTTAATGCCACTACCGCTACACAGCAATGCATAACCTCTTCCCAGAAATAAAATGAAAATCCCTTATGCTGCACTTTGGTGGGAACAACCCAAGCTGAGAGATGGCACCGGTTTTGCATCTGTAACCACTGTTGAAATATTATTTCAGAGGCAAGCCGTCCCCGCATCTTGGAGCACAGTGTGCCGAGTACTTGAAAAACGCATTTGGCCAAGGAAGCAAGTTGAAGGCTATACATTTGCTAGCAAATTATTTCCTTGCATCTTAAATTTCATTATAACCTTCCTATCCTGGCCCCGTAACAGAGCCTTGTGTAGTAAATTACCTCTAAGATAAATAGGCAGCAGACTACATTACCCCAGCAATCAAAAACAAAAGCTTTAATAAATACTAAGTAGCTTTACAGGAAGAGTGTCCGACATTCTCCCAAAACCTGCAGGGAAATAAATTGAGGGGGCATTTGGATGAGTCTGTTCACCACTTTGGTCAAAACCTTTTTTCCTGAGGTCTATTATTACCAGCCCAGTTCCTTGGTTCCCATTCAGAGTGGAGCTTATTCATATAAACCTTGAGGTTTTAAGGCCTCATGGGATAGACTTGGGTGGCTTTCACCAGGGAATTAGCACGGGGTCGCATTGGATCAGGATCAGTAGGCCCTCTACAGCTAACCTGTGTTGGCCCGGGGTGCATGTTGAGGTGGTGGTGAGGAAAAGTTTCCTGGCTCTTGAATATGGGTCACTCAGAACCTTTTATATAGTATCTATGCTCAGAACCCAGGATGTGTAAGCCTTGGTCCTGTAAATCATACTGTATATCTTGCTGATGCTTGTTGTACTAAATGTACAATTTCTCAATTATTTAACTGCCATTTTCAGATTAGTCTTGATTAGAAATCTTCCAATTGGAGCAAGGAGTTTCAGCCACATTTTGTACAGTATGAAGACAGTTCAGAGAGGACTCTCAAAAGCAATGTTTTAATCATGAAAGTTACTTACGGAATATTATTTTAGATATATTATTATTTTAGAGATTCTAGATCTAAGATACGACAGATGTCATGTACTTAGATGTCTATGCTTTAAAAATCCACTTATGGAACTAAGCCTAAGGGGATGGTACTTGTTTTGGCCTATTTTTTCCGATACGGTTTGCCGTAATATTTAATGTTTTGTTTAATCAATAATTTTAGTACCACATTCAAGGGGATAGATTCTATTTTCCTTTTGAGTTAACACCATACATATTTCCTCTCCTTCTCAGAGTACTCTGTGTGCTCTGTGATCATCTTGGTATGCCAGCAGCAAGCGTTGTCCATATTTCCCAGACCTTTTTGTTTAATATTCACACATATAAAATCATTATTGGCTCAAATAAAAATATCACTGCAGTCTGATCTTCCACCAATTGATTTTCAATCCATTTGTCGAGGCACCATTTAATATTTTGTGTCAGACATGGTTTTCACAGTTCCCTAGATGACTTTATTTAAAATGTTGGATAATTTATCATTCAAACTTTCAATTCTAACTACTGTTAAACAACATCCCAGTCCAATGGCACATATGTGTAGGAGCACAAACACCTGGTACGAACTTGCTGGATATCTTCCTGGCTTTCCATGTAATTTTTTAGTCAGCATCTCATGCACTAATAAAATGGCACTTATCTTTAACCAAACACTCACTATTCTTTTTTGGATAAGGTCTATGATACACGCACAAATGATGTTGACTTCTGTTTTTTATTGTCTTTTCTGACCAAATCCATTTGTCCCACTGAGGTCCAGAAGGTGGCAGGAGTGGCACTGCTGAAATCACACCAGCAGAAAATAAATTACAACCCACCCAACAGCTTCATCACCACAGAGCCTCTCCTCTCCACTCCTCAAATGACGATAGATGTTTCCCATGTCCCCAACATCAGACACATGTGGCGACATGGTGTCATCTCTGTGCTGGGCACATCTGCTCACTCTTACTCTGGTTTTAGTGTTCTTTCCACTCCACATTTATATGGAAAGTGTTTTGTGCCTTTGTTCTGTTCAGTGGGGGGTTTCTGTGCCTTTGTCTCAAAGAGACATCAAACAGGGCCAGAGGGGCACATGATGGCTTGAACATGATTAAGATGGTTATTTTTTGTACTCTTACATTGTTGCTAGCCGTGGCTCTCATGTTTCTTTTGATGGAAAACGTAGATGTCATAGTTTTTTCTTGGACAGATGTTGTCAAATGTCTTTACAGTCTTTTGGTTAATTGAAGTGATGTTGAAGGTGTTGAGTCCTACTTTAGTAATTACTGATGCTTAATAAGAGTTTTATATTTTTTTTATTTCACAGATAATACATTGTGACATAATTGTTGGCACATCCCATCTATGTTCTTAGCAAATCATGATCTATTTTTATATATTTTGGAACACATTGTATTTGCAAATTCCATTATGTTCAGGTCTGGAAGTGCCTCTCATCAACTGGAGCAGATGGAGAGTTAGGGTGTATTCACACTGGGAAAGTCCGCTAGTTCACTTGCTTTGGTCCAGACCTAATAGAGTTTTGATTTTTTTTGTTTGGTGTGGTCCACTTTCATATTGCCCCTTTTGCAAGTGAACCAGCATTACGAAGGAAAACCACACGTGATCTGAGGTCATTCATTCATTGGACAGACATTCTGGGGTGGAGAGAAACAGGAAGTATGAAGTTAAAACTGCGAAATATATATCATTGATATAATATGGGGTTAAAAATAAAAAAATGGCCTACAAAGAACTAACCTTTTTAAAAGGTAAATTTACCTTTCAAAAAAGGTAAGTTTACATTTTAAAAAGGTTAGTTTACCTTTTAAAAAGGGTAGTTACCCTTTTAAAAAGGTAAATTTACCTTTTAAAAAGGGTAGTTACCCTTTTAAAAAGGTAAATTTACCTTTTAAAAAAGGTAAGTTTACCTTTTAAAAAGGTTAGTTTACCTTTCAAAAAGGGGTAGTTACCCTTTTAAAAATGTAAATTTACCCTTCAAAAAAGGTAAGTTTACCTTTTAAAAAGGTTAGTTTATCTTTTTAAAAGGGTAACTACCCTTTTTAAAAGGTAAACTAACCTTTTTAAAAGGTAAATTTACCTTTCAAAAAAGGTAAGTTTACCTTTTAAAAAGGTTAGTTTATCTTTTTAAAAGGGTAACTACCCTTTTTAAAAGGTAAATTTACCTTTTTAAAAGGGTAACTACCCTTTTTAAAAGGTAAACTAACCTTTTTAAAAGGTAAACTTACCTTTTTTGAAAGGTAAATTTACCTTTTAAAAAGGTTAGTTTACCTTTTAAAAAGGGTAGTTACCCTTTTTAAAAAGGTTAGTTTACCTTTTAAAAGGGGTAGTTACCCTTTTTAAAAGGTAAATTTACCTTTTAAAAACGGTAACTACTCTTTTTTTGTGTACCTTATTGTAAAGTATTACCCATCAAATTATTGTTGTTTCATATGGTTATACTATGTAGCCCTATGTCAATGCCACGTTATGTGGCTTGTAGCCTACAATGTGAAACATAATTTTTACTGTATTTTTGGTGCTGGACGCGCGTCACGTGAGAAGAATAGGCTCAAGCTGACACTCAGCTGATTAAGCTGTTTATCAGCTGGGTCAGCGCAGTTCAGCTCCAAACTGACACAGGGATAGTATTGACGGTCCCGTACATGGGAAGCAAAATAAAAACACACATTTCTTGCGCAGCGTGAACCTGTTGGCACTGCGCGAGAGACGCTCCCCTCTCCTTCATCTGATCGCTGAACACATTCAGCATGTTAATGCGTCCTCTCGATCAAATGTAATATATTGTTCTGGGCTCCCGGTCAAACCACAACTTATCGTCCTAACAATGGAGACAACAACACTTTCCCATAATGTGAAGCTGACGGCTATTTATTAAAAAAGAAAAGAAAGAAAAGGCACAGTGCCTCCTGCATTTGGAAAAACGGTAACTACTCTTTTTTTGTGTACCTTATTGTAAAGTATTACCCATCAAATTATTGTTGTTTCATATGGTTATACTATGTAGCCCTATGTCAATGCCACGTTATGTGGCTTGTAGCCTACAATGTGAAACATAATTTTTACTGTATTTTTGGTGCTGGACGCGCGTCACGCGAGAAGAATAGGCTCAAGCTGACACTCAGCTGATTAAGCTGTTTATCAGCTGGGTCAGCGCAGTTCAGCTCCAAACTGACACAGGGATAGTATTGACGGTCCCGTACATGGGAAGCAAAATAAAAACACACATTTCTTGCGCAGCGTGAACCTGTTGGCACTGCGCGAGAGACGCTCCCCTCTCCTTCATCTGATCGCTGAACACATTCAGCATGTTAATGCGTCCTCTCGATCAAATGTAATATATTGTTCTGGGCTCCCGGTCAAACCACAACTTATCGTCCTAACAATGGAGACAACAACACTTTCCCATAATGTGAAGGTGACGGCTATTTATTAAAAAAGAAAAGAAAGAAAAGGCACAGTGCCTCCTGCATTTGGGTCGGATCGAGTCCGGACAAATTCACACCACAAACGAACTGCAGCAGAGTGCGTTTCGAAACGCACCAAGACTACCTCTTCAGCTGGGTCTCGGAGCGTTTGTTTGGTCCGCCCCCGAGTGCGACTGCTGTATTCACACCTGCCTGAAAGATGCGCACCGAAGGCAGAAGTGCATCTGAGTTTGTTTCAACCGAACTAAACACGGCATGTGTGAAGACACCCTTAGTGTCTTGCTTAGCTGCACATTAAAGTAGGTGTATACCTGAGTAGAGCACATTACTTGTTTTCCACAGAAAGTTGCCCAGGTAGTACAGAGATACAAACCAGAGACCCTTTTGTCACAGTGTTTCTTCTCCTTAGTTTTTCTTCGAACAGTTGGAGATCAAGTGACCTGCCCAAGGCCATTTTAACAGACAGCATTTTACACATTTTTAACAAGCAACTCTTCCACTTGTATATTGTCAAGGCTATTATTGTATGGAATGCTGTCAGTAATGCTGAGTTAAAACACTTGAACTTTCTTCTTGTATTGACTAAATGTAAGCATTTGAACTATGTTGTGAGAAAGTTTAGATACATTCAAAGGGAGAAGAGGGAACACATCAAGGTAAAAGCAAAGCAGATTTAGAAGCACAACTTTAAGTTTTCTCATCCCCTAAAGGGTGCCCTCTGGTGGTGCTATAACCCAACATCCAGCCTCTGAGAAGCACTTAGGTAATCCGCTTTTGAACTCAGTTGATGTTTTCTCTGTTAATTGGAAGAGGACATCCATTGTGAGAAAGTCATCTAGACAAAAATATGTTCTGCAATTATCCCCTTTTGCCTTTTGCAAAGTTTACTTCCTACACACTATCATTATACATAGCCATGCCATTATTGTTGTTCAAGAGCATTATAATACATGGGAAAATATATGAGATATAACCATTTACCTTAAGAGGGCATTGCGATATCTACGCCACACAGAGAAGCGATTTATGTCTGTTTTTTCTGCTCTTTCATGGCTGTACCAAATTGTTTCTTCTAAAGTGCGGTATCTGGCCTATAAACTGCCATAAGTTCCCAAAGGCAAAATGAGCAGACGTCTGTAATTGTCTAGGTGGCTGAGTGTGTTTCTAACATTGGAAAAAGAAAACGAGAGGAAGGAGGAGGCAAACCTATTAGGCAGTGGGAGAAAAGAAAGTCCTGTGTGGGTGTTATTTTATAGTAACGTGTTGTGCTAACCTTTTATTCAAAGGATCAATTATTCATTCAGGCCTGTGATGAGCTTAGCTTCAAATTCCGAAACATCAATGCAATTTAATATTCTGGAAATTAGAGATTAATAGGCACATTCCATGCTAATCGCCATTTTCGCCCTTTGCAATATTACGAAGTGTAGCTCTGTTGGAATTGTCTTGTGGTTCACACAGAGAAAGCTGGTTTATCTTTCACTTCAAGCAGTATTAGAAAAGAGCCCAACTCTAACATTACACAATTACCTGAACCTGTGTTTCTGTGGGAAGGGGAATGGATAACAGACAGTCTTATTGATGCATAGCATCCATAACCAGGCAGAGCACACCATTGTAGTCAGACTTAAAATTATGAACATTCCATTTCCATTCAGACTGCATCATCTACAAGCCTAGTAACACTTGTTGCTCTGAATCATATCATATCACCATGTTTCTCTTAAGCAGGTGCAGTTTGCCCAGAATTGTAAATATTAAAATTTACATTTCTCTGAACACCTAAAGGACTGTGCTGTCTTGTTGAGATTTAAAGTTCATTATTGACAATTTAACCCATAGCTGGGAAAACAATTATTTATTCATCATTACATGCAGGATTTTTTCAATATGAGTATTCAGCATCCACCAGAGGTTAGTGAGACTCAATGATATTCCAGGAGTAGGAATGGGAATTGATAAGAATTTAAGATTCTGATTCCGATATTGCTTATCAATCCGATTCCTTATCGATTCTCTTATCAATGCTCATTTGGTGAGGGAATAAGTACAAATTAGTTTGTTTGTATTAACCTGCTTTAATATCTGGATATATATACTGATTGTATAGATATGTATGTACACTTAACAAAAATATAAATGCAACACTTTTGTTTTTGCTCCCACTTTTCATGAGATGGACTTAAAGATCTAAAATTCATTCCAGATACACAATATTACCATTTCTCTCAAACATTGTTCACTAATCTGTCTAAATGTGTGATAGTGAGCACTTCTGCTTTGCTGAGATAATCCATCCCACCTCACAGGTGTGCCACATCAAGATGCTGATCTGACATCATGATTAGTGCACAGGTGTGCCTTAGACTGTCCACAATAAAAGGCCACTCTGAAATGTGCATTTTTTTGCTTTATTGGGGGTCTGGGGACTCAGAACCAGTCAGTATCTGGTGTGACCACCATTTGCCTCATGCAGTGCAACACATCTTCTTCGCATAGAGTTTATCAGATTGTCAATTGTGGCCTGTGGAATGTTGGTCCACTCCTCTTCAATGGCTGTGCGAAGTTGCTGGATATTAGTGGGAAGTGGTGCACGCTGTCGTATATGCCGGTCAAGCACATCCCAAACATGCTCAATGGGTGACATGTCCGGTGAGTATGCTGGCCATGCAAGAACTGGGACATTTTCAGCTTAATTGTGTACAGATCCTTGTAACATGGGGCTGTGCATTATCTTGCTGAAACGTGAGGTGATGTTCATGGATGTATGGCACAACAATGGGCCTCAGGATCTCATCACGGTATCTCTGTGCATTCAAAATGCCATCAATAAAATGCACCTGTTCTTCGTCCATAACAGATGCCTGCCCATACCATAACCCCACCACCACCATGGACCACTCGATCCACAACATTGACATCAGCAAAGCGCTCACCCACACGACGCCACACATGCTGTCTGCCATCTGCCCTGAACAATGTAAACCGAGATTCATCCGTGAAGAGAACACCTCTCCAACGTGCCAGACGCCATCGAATGTGAGCATTTGCCCAATCAAGTCTGTTACGGCGACGAGCTGGAGTCAGGTCAAGACCCCGATGAGGACGACGAGCATGCAGTTGAGCTTCCCTGAGACGGTTTCTGACAGTTTGTGCAGAAATTGTTTGGTTATGCAAACCAATTGTTTCAGCAGCTGTCTCAGTGGCTGGTCTCAGACGATCTTGGAGGTGAACCTGCTGGATGTGAAGGTCCTGGGCTGGTGTGGTTACACGTGGTCTGCGGTTGTGAGGCCGGTTGGATGTACTGCCATATTCTCTGAAACGCCTTTGGAGACGGCTTATGGTGGAGAAATTAACATTCAATGCACGAGCAACAGATCTGGTTGACATTCCTGCTGTCAGCATGCCAATTGCACGCTCCCTCAATGCTTGTGGCATCTGTGGCATTTTGCTGTGAGACAAAACTGCACATTTCAGGGTGGCCTTTTATTGTGGACAGTCTAAGGCACACCTGTGCACTAATCATGATGTCAGATCAGCATCTTGATGTGGCACACCTGTGAGGTGGGATGGATTATCTCAGCAAAGCAGAAGTGCTCACTATCACACATTTAGACAGATTTGTGAACAATGTTTGTGAGAAATGGTAATATTGTGTATCTGGAATGAATTTTAGATCTTTAAGTCCATCTCATGAAAAATGGGAGCATAAACAATGGTGTTGCGTTTATATTTTTGTTGAGTGTAGATATGGATATATTGATTGTACATAAATATAGATATATGCATTGTATAAATATATAAAATATAAAAAATCATAGTATATTAAGTTGTATGTATGTATAGATCGTAAATGTCAAATATAGTATCGCCAATTGTATAGATAGATTGTATAGAGATTGGAATACAAAAAGCGAATATAATAAATATTTTTATTTATTTTACTATGGAAAAGGGATAGGATTAAATAAGTGTATACTTCTTCCTGCTCCTTTTCAGGCATAGCACATCAATACAGATTATTTTTTTTATTTTTGTGAAGTCATTTAAACATACATTTTGTTTATTGTATTTGTATGCTTTTCATTTTGTTTTGTATTGTTTTTGGTATGTCTGGAAAAAAAAGTGTGTCTAGTGTGTGCCTTGAAAGATTATCAAGAGTACTTTAGGATTAGGAAATTGTCAATTTTCACATTAATTAGGCCAGACAAAAAAATAAATGTTTGGCCCAAATGCCAGTATGTGCCCTAGAAACTAAAAACACAGACTGACAACAGTCCAGGAAAAGCTTTTGCCTTTTGGAATATTAACATTGCTCATTTGTATTCAACTTGAAAAAAAACACAACTATCAGCTTTGGCAAATTAATAATTTGTGTGCAGAAAAATTATCATGTTTGCCCTCTCCGGACGGATACGAGATTACATGCTGTTCTAATGTGCAGCGCGCTGTTTATTATTAATATAACAGCCTGTCATCAGACACATGTCCAATGGTTTTTGCACGTCGATCGCTCCATTAAGTTATCCAAGTCAGAGCTTTTTGTTTGGGCAGAGATCGTTATTTTAAGTGTGTCTTTATAAAGTTTCTTGTAAAACGTTGGTTTAGGCTACTGTTTCCTTATCGCCGGACCGCTGAGCCCCGCTGTGTGTTGTTTTGGTTTCGTCTCCACCGCCATGCGTAAAGGTAGCATTCGAACAGCTGACGGGAGGAAAAAGAAAAAGGCTCTTCGGTTTGAAGCGTTCTCTCTTCTGATTGGATAACATTTTTGGGATACTCCAATAACTTTATTTGCTGATTACATGCAAAGCAGCTGACTGAGAGATCGGCTTTATTGAACGCGCACATTATGTAAGTGATCACTGTATGAATAAAGAGCGATTTTACACTTATATTAACATAAATAAACCGCTTACTTCACCTTTAAGTAAGTGTTAATGCTAAGTTATTTACGGTTAGTGAATGCTTTGTTAACTAATGCTTAGTTAAGCATAAACTAAGCACTACAGTTAGTTAATGCTTAGTTTATGTTCATTAAGCATTTATTAACAGTTAGGTAATGCTTAGTAAATGCTTATTAAGCCTCAGTTAAGCATTAACTAACAGTTAATTAATGTACCCTTATTGTAAATTGTTAACTATTTTTTTAATGCATGCAAAGTTTTTACCCTTTACTTTGTTTATCGTTGTAAACATTTGTCGACACTGCCACAACAGGTCCGAAACTCCAATGAAAAATCTATCTGTTCGATATCACTATCACTCAGCCAGGTTATAGCCAAAATATTGACAGACACACACACACACACACACACACACACACACACACACACACCAAAGAGGAAAAAAGACAGGCTGCATATGCTAGGAAGAGTCACGGGGGGGGGGGGGGGGCCGTTTATGCGTTAAGCTAGCAAACAAAAGTGAGACGGAAGATACTGAGAGTTTTGAACCTACATTGTTAATTAGGCACCCACTAAATCAATAATGCACAGACACTGCGGAGAATAACATAAGATAACTTCCTACCTTCATGCTTATTTGCCCGAAGCTTCCCATAAAACGTCCATAGAGCCCTCTCTATGCTTCTTTACTCTTACTCACGGGACTACAGGTGCAGCTGCGCTATCGTCTCACCCCTTTTGCACCGGGTGAAAGGGCAATATAGAAGTGCGATTAATCTGCGTTAATTTTTTTAATCGCGTTAATTTTTCTGTGATTAATTAATCGAAATTAACGCGTTAATTTGACAGCCCTAATATATATATATATATATATATATATATATATATATATATATAAATATATATAATAAATATATATAATAATATATAATACAAATTATTATGCAAATTGGATTGAAGTGTCATAAACTTTAAATTTTTTGTTTTTCAATTAAACTCATGTATGATATTGTGTCTCAGGGCACCTAGGATCATTGAAATTAATCTCATACACCTGGGATAATTAGTTTGCCATGTGAGCCCAATCAAAGGAAAAACTACTTAAGAAGGACGTTCCACATTATTAAGAAGGCCACATGTTTCACGCAATATGGGAAAGAAAAAGGATCTTTCTGCTGCTGAAAATCGTCAAATAGTGCAATACCTTGGATAAGGTATGAAAACATTAGATATTTCACAGAAACTGTGTGATCATCGTACTGTGAAGAGATTTGTGGCTGATACAGAGCACAGACGGGTTGGTGCAGATAAAGGCATAATTTTTTATTTTATTTTTTTTTTAACCTTTATTTATACAGGTAAATCCCATTGAGACCGAAGACTCTTTTTCAAGGGAGACCTGTTCCTATTCCCACGTTACCATTCACACACACATTCATACACCGATAGCAGGCTAACTATCGAACATTCACACGAGGCAAGGTGGGTGAAGTGTCTTGCCCAAGGACACAACAACCATGACACAAGTGGCAGGGCGGGGATCGAACCTCCAACCCTTTGATCATCAGCCGACCCGCTCTACCAACTGAGCCACAGTCGCCCACAATGAGAAAGGGTCCTGCCAGACAAATTCATCAGATTAGGAGAGTAGCTGCTAAAATGCTGTTACAGAGCAGCAGACAGGTATTTGAAGCCGCTGGTGCCTCTAGAGTCCCGCGAACCTCAAGGTGTAGGATCCTCCAGAGGTTTGCAGTTGTGCATAAACCTATTATTCGGCCACCCCTAAACAATGCTCACAAGCAGAAACGGTTGCACTGGGCTCAGAAATACATGAAGACTAATTTTCAAACAGTCTTGTTTACTGATGAGTGCCGTGCAACCCTGGATGGTCCAGATGGATGGAGTAGTGGATGGTTGGTGAATGGCCACAATGTCCTAACAAGGCTGGAACGTCAGCAAGGAGGTGGCGGAGTCATGTTTTGGGCCGGAATCATGGGGAGAGAGCTGGTAGGCCCCGTTAGGGTCCCTGACAATGTGAAAATGACCTCGGCAAAGTATGTTTAATTTCTGACTGACCACTTTCTTCCGTGGTACAAAAAGAAGGACAGTGCCTTCCGTAGTAAAATCATCTTCATGAATGACAATGCACCATCTCATGCTGCAAAGACTACCTCTGTGTCACTGGCTGCTATGGGCATAAAAGGACAGAACCCCATGGTGTGGCCCCATCTTCCCCTGACATCAACCCTATTGAGAACCTTTGGAGCATCCTCAAGCAAAACATCTATGAGGTTGGGAGGCAGTTCACATCAAAACAGCAGCTATGGGAGGCTATTCTGGCATCCTGCAAAGATATTCAAGCAGAACCTCTCCAAAAACTCACAAGTTCAATGGATGCAAGAATTGTGAAGGTGATATCAAAGAAGGGGTCCTATGTTAACATGTAACTTGGCCTGTTAAGATGTTTTTGATTGAAATAGCTTTTGATTTCACTAAATATGACCTTCACATCCTGCAAATTCAACAAATGACCATTTGTATTTCTTTACAACCTATAAAATGTTTTGAAACTCTGTTGTGCATAATAATTTGGAACGGTGCATTTTGAGTTTTTTTATTTTTGAAAAAAATACCGTTATCATTTGGAGGTTTGTTCAATAAAATTTGAAATATACTTTAACGGTTGATGACTTGAAAATTATACTGACTGTCATTTGCATTGACTATTTAGGAAAATCTGAGAAAAATATCATTTGCATAATAATTTGGAACGCACTGTATATAAATGTAGCTGGAAATGTATTGAGTGAATCTCTACAACAAAAGTAGAATTAGACTTGATCTAAAAGTTATTCCCCAAATTGTACCATCTGTCCCATCTGTCTGCAGTTTCCCAGTGCATTGAAATAGGAGGATAATGGAGGGGAGTGGATACTTTGACTTTGTAATGTGTCTTGCCTCCACAGGCTGTATATACTGAATTAACAACTTCAGTGATTTAATTTTATGTGTGCCAGCCATCGTTTTTGTAATGTCTGATTAACAATACAAACTGACATAATTCTCCTTCTCCATTCAGGTCCTGTCTTCAGAAAAACACAAACAGTACTATACAAGAAGGTGTTAGAAGTGGAAAAAGGGGGAAAAATGATTTAATAATAGGACTGGGGTTATATATGTTGTGTGTGTGCGTGCGCGTGTGCTTGACTCTCTGTTGAACCAGGTTGGCTCTCACCCTGATGCGCTGGCATTTTGCTGGATGTCTGAGCTCTGAGTGTTGTTGCCGGAATGGACATCTACACACTTCATTCCTTCCTCAGTTTGATGTTTGCCCTTTTGGCCACACTGGTCGACAAGAAAAGTAACAAAACAACAACGCATAAAGTGAATTATATTTTGGGTTGGGGTTGATCCAAAAGCAGAATATACTGCGAGACGTCAGTGTTTGGAAAAGGTCACGGCAATTGGAAACCAAAGCAGTCAACCTTGAGTTTTTTCCATATTCCTGTCTTCCAAAATCAATCTAATCAATCTAAACAATTTTAAATTGATGATGTCACTATTTTGACCACAGCAACAGTTTGATCTTCAGGGTTGAGGCTGCCAACTCATACTCCAAAGAGAATTATGTACTCAGTGAGGGGCACTTGAATCAAAAGATTAAACCTGTTTCCTTTAGACCCCTGGTCGGATAGATTAAAGTAGATTTCAAAGCAGTTGGGAGAGGGAATCATTTCCCTTTGGCAAGACTGAGCAAATAGAAAACCTGCATTACTTGGTTGCCGTTTGACAGGATCTCTGATCTCAGTTTAGGTGGTGGGTATTGTTGTGACCTCATATCCAGTAAGCTCATTCAAAATAAAGTTCAAAGAACTGATCTTTAATTACATAACCATATTTGCTGTTGAGACAAAGTCACCCCACTTATGAATCATTTCTATTAAGAATAATTAAAGACAGCCACTCAACACCTAAATGGAGGCTTGACTGGCAATATTGGCTAAACATTGCCATCACGTGGGAAATTTAACGATTTTAAAATATATGTGAATGTACCCAAACTAGCAAACTTGAATCTATTTAAGTTGGTCAGATGAAATGCATGTTATAAGTAAAAGTGAGTTGTTTCAATGTGTAAAATAAGTCAAAAACTGAGTGGGTATTTAAATTGGGGTAATATACTGTACAATATCCTTAGTCCTTGACTGCCAAATGAACAGAGCTCTGATAAACCCTTTAGATTAAATATGATGTCAGCCTTCTGCTAGTTTTTTATCTTTTCACATGTAAATAATCAGAATGTTGGCAGTTATTCTGACTGTAGCTCCATATTTTAAACCAGCATCCTTTTGTTGGGCCCTGACATTAGCAGAACATTCAAACTACTCTAGTTCATGTTATGTGCTCAAATCATAGAGGTCAAGTTCATCTTGTGCCTCCCACCCAAATTGTTTTGGTTCTGTAGGGTGTAAATGGGGTGGTCAAGGTCATTATCCAACCCTTAGACAGCAGAGTTTGGGATCTGCCCACTTCAAAAACAGTTGACTCATATTTGAGGAAATTACGACAGACGGTAGGACATAGGAAACTAAAGAAGTCACACTAAAACCCAAACAATGACTTCATCAAAGTAAAGGGGTGCCTGAAAGTTGCTCTTGACATCACACCAATGTAAAAATGTGTATTTCAATTTAAAATGACTTTGAAAGCAAGGACATGGTTGATAACAACCAATAAGAAATTGTATATACCATTACAGTCAACCATCAGTTGTTTTTAACCCAATAATTTTCCCACTTAAGTGATTTGCTATACAAGGTAGAGTACTTGCTATTAGGTTCTGACAAACTGTGCTGGACAGCCATTGAGTTGACTCAGTTTTCAATAATCATCACACATAGCTACATACAATTTCAGCATGAAGTGAAATTGAATAATAGTTAAAAATTATATAAATATAAGTAAGAATAGGATTGCAAGTGGTTTTCAATATACATTCTTAGAGGAAACCAACTCAACAGGTAAACCTAAACAATGTATATGGGGATCAAAAAAAGTATTGTGTCTGCATGTGAAAAACAAAAAATTAAGACAACACCAATAGAGCTTTTTAAAAAACGTCTGTTTTACGCTAAAGGTCTTGAAAGTCACCTCATGGAATGTATTTTTTATTTATTTTCTCACGGTTATGAACTTTAATTACCTTTCCTGGGTGGATGTTCCATGTTTTTGTATGTTTCCAAACTGTAAGAGGCATGTTCATTAATGGATTTTTAAACTCAGGATGAGATATTGCATCAGTCTCTCCCACACTCCCTCAACCTTTTTAAGTGAGTTTTGTGTTAGAAGAATCATAAGTCTAACGAGAACTGGTAAGGTGTGCCACAATTGAACTGCTTTATACTGTATCAATGTGATGTAAAACTGTTACCGCCTGCTTCATATACTTAATATAAATATAAAATACATTTTGATAGACAGTGTATTTCAATTGTGTTTTTGGCTTCCCCAAGAAGTCAATATATTGTATCAAATGGTGATGTTATGGTGGGGGGAGGGATAATTAAATTACCTTTTGAAGTGTGATGTGACTTCACCACTTTAAACACACACACTTTACTGATAAATAAATTCAGCCATAATGAAGTAGCCATGCTACCTTTTGGTGAATGAGTAAAGAGTGAGGGATGTGCACTTTAACCTTCATGAAAGTTGAAGGCAGCAGTGGCATCTGTAGAATCATAAGTGAAATAAGTCATCTCCCACCTCTCAATAAGTAGATTATAGAGTTCTGAAACCTAATCCATTTCTGCGTAAACTTCCCCCATGTTCTCAATAACCTACTGTATATATTCACCATGAAGTCAACATCTTTCTAGCTTTCCGCCTTCATTGCCGAAGAACAAAGGCTTCTCCAATTCTGCCATGGAAAAGTGAAATAACTATTCGGGTAATAGAAGTACACATACTGTAATTGTGAGAGATGCTTCAGGCTTTGGGAAATTATTTGATTCAATTCACATGTCTGTGTATTTTACTTTAAAAATGTATTACAGTCTTGGGGATGATTCATTAAATCAAAATGGTTTGACTGGAGTATGTTCAACCTGTATCAACTGGAGTGTCATATTTTCTTGTGCTACCACAAGTAGTAGAATAAGAAGGCACCAAGCTGAAGATGACCAGGGATTTCCATCTTGTTAAGGAGATGAGACTGATACCCTTGTAAAATCCCCTTATGTGATAAGTGACATCATTGGTTATCTTATGACGTCAGTCTGATGGATATAGTTATATAGGATCACACTCATCAAGGGTTCACTGTCTAATTATAGCTGTGTATTACCATGACTGTCACCTGGAAACGAGGGGTGATTCCCAATTGCTATCCCACCATTAGCAGCATGAAATTAGCCTGCTAGCTCTTAGCCATACATAAATCCCCATGTGAGCACCCCAAGTTGGGAATGAGAAGGCAAATCATTCTTCAATATGTCTGTACACCACCACAGTGTCCATGCCTGGATATTTATTACAGGTCCAATTTACATTTCAACCTCTCCGAGACCCCTAGTAAATTGCAGGCAAAGTTTGGCTTAAAAACTAATGATCCAACATGAAAAGAGACTGTGGAATTATGTCAACTACTCATCAGAGTAGTTGACTGGGCAGTCTTAGTGGCCCACTAAAGCTTAGCAAGGTGAGAAATACACAGCAGCCAAAAGACCGATGGGCATGCCGGCAGTACACCAGTTTCTGTGCTTCCTGAACTACGGGAAACCCCTTTCACACATTGAAACATCCTCAGGATTCCCTGCTAGCATTTATCTGCCCAGCACCACTGCTTCAGGGAGCTTGTTTTATTGTGAGATCCAATGTTAAAACTACATCGCTGGTTTCTATTTTAGGGGGGCCCATACTGGGCTAGGTATTGTGATGTTGCAACCAAATTAACTCAATAAACTTTTAGTGGGAAAGTTTAATACATTTGCGGCACTTGTGTGGTCTACTTTTCATGATAAAGGCCTCATTTTCCACTCAAGCTCTGGAAACTCCAGCTCTAACGCATGCTCTACAGTAATTTGATTGGAGTTACCTGGTCCTGGCGCCAAGTTTCTGGACAGAACCTACTACTGACAGTGCATCTGCTGGCAGATCTTTTGACTAGGTTAAGTAGGGTTCTCCCCTGACTCCCAAGGCCTCAATATTGTATTATGATATCATGGTCAAGGCACAATCTAATCATAAAATGTAAATTAAATTGCATAAATATGTTTCATTTGTTTTACCTTTGCACTGTATTTTGCAAACAAATTCCTCTTGTTATCACTGATGGTTTCCAGTGAACTGCATCAGGGTTTTGTAAATTTAATCAATGTTGTGATGAATGCATGTTGGGGAAAGTAGTTTACAGAATAGCAAGTGTCCAAAAGTTTTAAGCCTTCTTGTACTCTCGTTCTCCAAAATGCAAAAAAGTAGAAATAGATTAACAAAAGTGATACTGTTAAGTAAGTAGATTTAGTGTTCCACATCACAAAAGTGATTAAAATGCACCATAGGATTACTGTTCAATAACCGGTGTGTACTGTGGGATTGCACTTTGATTAGAGACAATGATTTATGGAGCCCAGGAATACCGTTGAGATGCAGAGATAATAACGTGTAACACTGTTTATTTTGATGTATAAACATGAAATCTGTCAGACATGTATTTACCTGCCTATTATAAAAGCAGAATAGAGAAAGAGGTTTCTTACCGTTAGATAAATACACCACTTATCATCAATCACATATTGGCACCAACCACATAAAGGACCAACTTGCTCTTTGTACTATCTCTCTGACAGGTATAATTACGTTATTTACGTTTTAAGAATAAATGACAGTGTATGGTTGAAGAAGCCTATTGTAGGTAGGCTTTTTGTGCTGGACCACTACAAGGATCATCATTTTTCTCACACATTTGATTATGCTTACCTTTGATGAATGCTCTCCTTAATGGTGTTCACATACTGTATGAGGATGAGAAGTCACTTTCATAGAAAGCAGTACATGTTGGATTTGGGACACGTGTCATTACAAATGAAAGAAAATGATTTGAGGCTTTAAAAAGTGTAGACAGACTAAAACCCAATGTATGTGAGCGCTCTATTCCATATCCCATAGTTGTATCCCTCTGTGTCACATCTGTGCAGATGATAATGAGGTAGGAAATGAGACCCTTTTAAAGTGTGTTAATAGGTACCCTGTCTATAACCTTGATGTGTCACTGTCCACAATGCCTTATTCGGACATACCTCTAACGAGGGCCGATTTGAATCATCAGTCGAGAAGCCCCCTGACTCACACTTTATCACATTATCCTTTGAGTATAGTTTTATAAAATGTGCAGGTAATTGTGGTGATACGTAGAATCATAATAATAATACTAAATAATAATAGCATCAATAGGCATTAATTAAACAATTATATCACTGATTAAGAGCTTGAATAGTTTTGAATAATATTTAGCTAAGGAGCACTAAACTTTTATACAATGCCACGTGCGCTCCGTTGTCCCACACTGTATCCATAACAGGATACATTTGAGTCAAAGCAAAATAGGCAAATGCTAGAGCAGACCTGCGCCTCATACATTCCGCCCATCAGCATGCATTTGTTTTAATTCCCTTCAAAAAAATTAAGTAAAATACAGGCCACTTTCTATTTTGATCTAGATTATTTTCCATTTGTGAAGCTAACTTTTGCCACAACCTTGATTTGCTCAACAGCCATGTAAACTTGAAAAATTTTACACCACAAGGAATTGTGCAGAATCATGGACACTGGCAAAATAACAACAGGTAACAACCATATGCTGTGTTATTTACATTGACAGGACATTTGCTGTAGTTTTCTTAGCTCCTGCTGTACTCCTGAGTAAGTTGTGATTGCTCCCCACCAATCTGCTGAAGCCTGTGAAGGGTATTGATAGGCTTCAAAAAAGAACAATATATCCACTCTTGTTATCGTCAAAGCTTTCCAATGCCAGTCATACCCAGTTGATTGTCAGGCTTCATAAAATCATAGTTCATATACAGTGCTGTGTGAAAGTTTGTGAACCCCTTGAGCCTTTTGGAATTTTATTTATTTTAACCATTATTAATGAATTTTTATCAATACCAGTATTTTTATATGAAATAACAGATGTTGGTTTATCAATTCAATATTTTTCTTTTCCAGAAATCAACTGTTAAAACAGATAAAACAAATTATTTGACAAATGTTGTATCTGCAAAAGTTTGTGAACCTTGAGCTGCATTACTTAAATGGAGCAGGTAAACACAATCAGATGGGCCAAATTGAGTGATGAAATGGACCAATGTAGTGAGAGATCTTTAGGGAAGAAATTGGGCGGCACTAGATAAAACAGAGATTAAACCAGGTCAGTTTAGGCTCACCAAAGTGAACCCATACAGGTCAGACATGCTAAAAGCGAAAACAATCTCAGAGGATCTCAGGAATAGAGTTGTGATGCTGCACTTTTGTCTGGGGACAGCTATAAATTAATTTAAAAAAAGTTTGAGCTCCATCGGTCCACCGTGAGGCAAATCATCTACAAATGGAGAGCTTTAAGAGTGACTGAATATCTGCCTAGAAGTAGACTTCCTTCAAAAATATCCCTAAGCACCACAAGAAAAGTTATTTTTCAGTTAAAAGCCAACCCAAACATTACATCTAGTGATTTGCAGACCTCTATTGCAGCATCTGGGACAGATGTGCATGGTTCCACAATAAGAATAAGAATAAGTCAACATGGCTTTCAAGGGAGGGTTGCTGAAGAAGCCTCTGCTCTCAAAAAAGAACAAAAGTGCTTGTCACAACTTTTCTAGAGAGCACCTGGAGATACCTGAAGTCTTTTCTGTGGACAGATTTGTCCAAAATTGAACTGTTTGGTCACAACCAAAACTGCCATGTTTGGGCAAAAGTGCAACTCTGCCTACCACCAAGAAAACCTTCTCCCAAGTGAAGAATGGTGGTGGCAAATGGTCTGCAAATCTCCAGATGTAATGTTTGGGTTGGCTTTTACCTGAAAAATCCCTTTTCTTGTGGCGCTTGAGGATATTGTTGAAGGAAGTCCATTTGTAGATGATTTGCCTCACGGTGGACCGATGGAGCTCAAACTTTTTTTATATGAATTTATAGCTGTCCCCAGACAGCTGTGCAACATCAAAACTCTATTCCTGAGATCCTCTGATATTTTTTCCCCTTTGAGCTTGTCTGACCTGTATGGGTTCAGTTTGGCGGGCCTAAACTGACCTGGTTTTATCTTTGTTTTATCTAGTGCCGCCCAATTTCTTCCCTAAAGATCTGTAGGGGGTCAAACCTATGGACAGCTCTGTGCCGCCACCGTGCGGCCAAAACACTGCAGTACACCTTTACCTCTTCAGGTGGGTGTACCCAAACGCTAGCCGGAAACTCCACCCCGGTGGAAAGCCGGGACTTCAAAAGCGTCCGCGCGGCGTCTTTCTTTCTTTCTGGTGACCGGCTGTTTGCTGATACACCTATAGAAACAACAAGTCTGTACAGACCTACCGGGCCCTCCTTCGATCCCACAACCAACCACCATGTGTTTTACGAAACCTATCGCCTGCGGCCGCGGTGGTACTTCCGACAACCGGGTGAGTTAAGGCCAGGACACACCAGCCCGATAATCGCCGTCGTCAAAAAAAAAGACGAATCTGTTTGGTGTGTGCCGTGACGTCGGCCGACGTAGAGGTCGTCGGGCTTGTTTTGAGCCTGTCGGCCGCCGATTGAACATGTTCAATCGGCGGCCGACCGTCTTTCATTTGGAGCAATTTGATTGGTGGAGGGCTAGCGAATCAGTGAAGCCCGGAAGTGAGGCGGGTAGCACAAACAGCTAACAACAGCTAGCCATCGTTTTAATGTGTTTGTTCGTTTCGTTTTGAGAGTACTCACATGCATCAACCCTTGTTGACTGCTCGACACCATGCTCGACACTCTCTGCTAAAAATTGTGCTCTTATGGTCCATAAATATAAATACGTATTTCTATCTATGTTTATGCTCTAGAGAGATGTCCAATCATTTCCGGCTTTCGTATTTTTTCGGGCCACAATACAGATTAGCGCCGCCTGCTGTTGTGGAGACATTACGTCCCGCGAGCGTACGGAAAATAAACAGTCGTCTCGGTGTGTTCTTTAGCAGCGACGGGAAGCTGGAGCTTCCTGAAACGGCCGACTCCATTTTTTTTGACGACGGCGATTATCGGGCTGGTGTGTCCTGGCCTTTAAAGCTGTTCCGTTGGAACGACCAGAAGGACACGGGAAGCAGGCGGTTTACCTAGAAACTTAGCCTCTCGGACCACGGACTGGATAGCCGATCGAGTGGTCTTCGACCGCCATCCCCCGCACCAAATCAGTTGCGCCCTTTGCCTCTTTCCTGCGATCTGACGATCGCAGAGACCACCTCACCAGCTCACCGTCCGCCAAAGGCTCGGAGCCTGGATTTTGGATCGCCGTCTCGCGGGCCCCTTTCGCCCGTCCTGGAAAGGATTGGCCTACCCGCCTCAACGACGACGAAGCAGTGGAAACTAAGTTTTCCCCCAAGTGAGATTTTGGCTTTATAATTACCTGGGCAGATGTTTAGTTATTATTACTTTTTAAAGTGTGAACAATACTGTTTACTTTCGAATTTGTGTTTGCTATTTTGAACAAGTTGTGTGATCTATCTCCGTTTGTCCTCTCCCCCACGGAGAGCCAGAACGGGAAAGTTTGGTCATTTCATTCAACGCGGCAGTGTGGTTTTAAGTCTGCTGTTTGTTTTAAAAACCTCACACCTTTCTTTTTCCCCCTCCCCGCGCTCAAGCGTGGTCTTTCCTCCTCTTCCTCTCCTGCACGCACGTACACACACGTTAGATAACCCTTATGGTAGCCTTCATCAGATAGGATTGGTGTTAAGATCTTTGATAGAATCCCGTTTAAAGAGCTAGTGTTTTTTTTCGAAATTCCCCGCCTCAAATACCATTCGTCAGGTCCTTTGTTCTAAAGGTAGACGCCCTTTTGAGTACCCGTGGTAGTCACTTCCCCCATCAGGTGGAAGTAGAATAGCCTAGCCATCCAGGGACGCCATTTTGTGGCATTAATAACCTAGCCTATTTCGGTCGCCATTTTGTGCCTCTCGAGTCCTAAGTCACGTGAGAACTCCCCCGTCCCTTTTCTTACTTCGTTTCACACACACCACACCCACACACACACACACACACTCCCTCACTCACTCACTCCCACACACACACACACACACACACACTTTTTGGTATGTGGCTGTATAAACAACAATGTTCTAGACGTTTTTCTTTGATTAAGTGTATTTGCTTTATGCGTGTATAAAACGGATGTTACCTTAAGTTTCATTGTGGTTAAAATAAATGTTCTTATATTGTAACCAGAAGTGTTTGTGATTTATTTGTGTGGATATTATTGAAGTGTCAACAATCAACAAGTGAAAGATTCTGTAGCCTTCAGTGTTAAGATCATATTACCAAATTTATAATAGTAATTACTTGATTACATTATTTAATGGAAATGATCATTGAGACTAGGATTTGCTAATCTTGATTTGTTTTTTAACTGAACATTAAGCTAATCAACATTTGAGAATAAATCCTTTGATTAAACGAGACAATTTGCTATTACTTTTCCATTCTTGAATGAATGGTGGTGCCCCTTTTGAACTTTAATAAATTATTAAAGTATTATTAATCATCAAATTAATTTCTAATAGCTGAATTAATCTGAACCACCTGTACCTGCTACAGATCTCTCATTACATTGGTCTATTTCATCACTCGATTTGGCCCACCTGATTGTGTTTACCTTGCTCGATTTAAGCAATGCAGCTCAGGGTTCACAAACTTTCGCACATACAACATTTGTCAAATAATTTGTTTTATCTGTTTTAACAGTTTATTTCTGGAAAACCGAAATGTTGAATTGATAAACAAACATCTGTTATTTCATATAAAAAATACTGGTATTGATAAAAATGAATTAATAATGGTTAACATAAATAAAATTCCAAAAGGCTCAAGGGGTTCACAAACTTTCACACAGCACTGTATATATATCTTGATATGGCCAAGCATATCGAATAAGAAGGAATATGTAAAATACTCCCAGGGGAAGACAATTCCTGACATGCCAAAGTTCCACTCAGAGGGGTAAAATCTTGGCTATGTTCTGGATCTGTGCTTAGGTTGCAATACTTACTATACATACAGTATTCATGAATTACTTTGTATTTTGAAGGCAGACTATATGCTTTTCATCACAGACCTATTGGACTGTGCTGCTCAGCGCTGCAGCCCGAGGGTTCAGGTCAGAAGAAATTAGCATTCCCTCCTTTAAAACCTTTTTGTGTAATATATCCAACCAAAACAACAGGGGGTATGCACAAACACACACACAGATACGAACACATGCACACGCACACACACAGTGGGGTCATGCCCATATTATCAGAATTAAAAATATACTGTATAAATATATATATATATAGGGGAGAACGGGGGAATCTGAGGCATCGGGTAATGTGAGCCACCCCCTGTATCTAGGCAACGGAAAACATTTGTGGTCATGTTTTCAAGCCCCTCTCATTTCCCCATGGCCCTGAAAGAGAGGACCTTACCAAAATAGGTATTTTGCATGTAAAAGTAAATTTTCTTGCTGTCAATGTAATCAACTGTTGTGCCAAAGTAAATGTATTCACGTAGAAAAACTTATATTATACGTGTTGATGAACTACCAACATATGAAACCATGTGATGCTGATAACTGAAGATTAGCCTGAAATGCTAAGAGAGGTAGTTTTTTTCTCAAATTGTGGTGGTGGGGGAAAGTGAGCCAAATGCTGTGGGGGAAAGTGAGCCACTGTCTCACTTTCCCCCACCATGAGGCACAAGTTAAGTTTAGTCTTAAACATATTTTAATGTAATATTACATGACATATGTTTTATTTTAATGTCATACACATTGTAGAAAAGCCATCATGCCAAGGAAATACACCAGGAAGACGACCTGGGGCAACCACACGGAAAGAGCACCTTCTCATCTTTCCCTGTAACCTTCAGGGCTGGAATGTAGAGTAGGCCTAGTTGTAGAGTATGACAGGCTGATGTTATAATCCAGTTGGGTCTTCTCCTGTGTTCTGAGTCCCAGGCTGTTCTCGCTGGTTCTGATTTTCCTATGCTTTGACCCCCAGACACTAGCTGGCTCTAAGGGTCCTGTGTTCTGACCCCCAGACTGTGTTCTAATCTAACTGGTTCTATCTTTCATTTGAATCTTATTAAAACCTTTTGAATTATAATGTGTTGTATTTGATTTTGTATTTTATTCAGAGTTACTTTCAAGTGTTTAGAAAATTTGCTTTCCTTAATTGACCAAACCCCATCATTCTTTTACTAGTCCGACATTAGTTCTGGAATGTGTGGCTAGCTTTCAGGATTCTCACTGTTACAATATGTGTTGTTTGTTATGGTAGTTTCAGAGTGGAAACAATAAGTGGATCAGTCTACCCCACAGCTGGGGTAAAGTGAGCCACATGACAACTTTTTTTTAAAACAATCATATTTTCACTGCCCGTTGTCTTGAAAAAAATCTGCTAATGCCCATTTCTAGGAAACATCCTGAATTAATGGGAAATGTGTAAATGTGAGTGATAAATCATATTAGCTCGCTTAGAGGGGAGCAAATGTAAAAAGTGGCTCAGATTACCCCATATATATATATATATAATTTAATTTGTTTGTTTGTGTAGTTTCAATTATCTATATTATAAGTATAACTAGTCTTAGTAATGGCAGGATTTCATTAGCAAGATATTTGGCTAGTACCCCCAATAACATTAGCAAAAGCTAATGGTCATCCTTCCCTCAGTCCAGTTGTTAAGCATCTGGCTGATAGCAAGTTATGTTGTTTTGCTAATTTTACTATTCATCTGAACTGAATTTTTTTTTTTACTTTTTCCTTTATTCTCTTCACCAGAATGGGTGGATGCCCCCAGACCACCTACAGGGGTTTCGTTTTCTGACATGTCACTTTTTTCAGGGCTTATGAACATATCAAAATAATCATCCAGTTTTTACCATTAGACAAAGTGGTAGACTACTAAACTTCTATGGTTTGTAAAGTATCAATCGAATATATTTCTCAAATTGCATAATTATTCTTTATTTATTTTTTGCATAATTTTTCCGTTAGAGGAACGCATAGTCCCTTCTCTTGTTGTGCTCCCCCAGAAGTTTGGCTTGCATGACGCCGCTGCACATGTACCCACCCACACACACACACACACACACACACACACACACACACACACACACACACACACACACACATTACATTCATAAGGTGAACTGGACTTAAAATATTGAAAAGACAGGATTAAAAGAATGACATGTAAAGACATGACAACCCACTCCCACTCTAAACCCCTCAAGGCTCTTGTAACATTAACAGTGGTACCTGCTGGCATATTGACTGCAAACCTGTATTCCAATTGCATCATGTCCTTTTATCAACACAAGAAAAGTAAGCTGCAAGGATTGTCCACATTTTTTACACTTAAAAATAATGCAGCCTTTGATTAATTGTACCTAAATGTATTAATTGAAGCAAGGAAGATCATACACATCATGATGATGTTGCCTCAAACAAATGGCTACTGCTAATAATCTTTAGTTAATTATTGACACAAACTGTTTTCAGTGTGACTCAAGAGCATGGGTTATGCGTAGGTGTGTGCTTGTGCTGTGTTATCACAAGTGGACCTCATTTGGTGTAGATCGCAGGGAATAGTGTCCTAAAGAAACACAAAAAAACGCTAATTTTAAATGCTAAGGGATCCATCGTCTGTCAACATTTCCTTAGACTGATCGTATTCTTACATGAAGAAATAATTAAGTACAGTTATAGTTTAAAAAGTAGAAACGAAAAGTAGGGATGAGGGTGTGAAGTAAGAAGGAAATTATAATTATATGGATATATATACTGATTGTATAGATATGTATGTAGATATGGATATATTGATTGTTTATAATTATAAATATAGATATATGCATTGTATAAATATATAAAATATAAAAAATGTTATAAGTATATTAAGTTGTATGTATGTATGTATAGTTCGTAAATGGCGAATATAGTATCGCCAATTGTACAGAGAATATATGGATTAAGAGAAGCGAATATAATAAATATTTTTATTTTTTTAATTTAATAAATATTTTTATTTTTTATTTTTTTACTATGGAAAAGGGGTAGGATTAAATAAGTGTATACTTCTTCCTGCTCCTTTTCAGGCATATCTCAGCGATACAGATAATTTGTTTTCTTTTATTTATTTATTTTTTTGTGAAAACATAATTTTTGTTTGTTGTATTTCCATGCTTTTCATTTTGTTTTGTATCACTGATATGTCTGAAATAAATTGAATAAAAAAAAAACAAGAAAGCCTTAACCTTAGAGGAACCTCATATAATATAATGTATGACCTCTGTTTGGCTTGTTATACAGACACCTAAAAAATACAGACATCAGGCATCATCACGATCACGACTGACTCTGAGTTCTGTGCGGAATCAGCCGTCCTAGGAACGGACCCTCCCTGCCTGCTGTTTCCTCACACCAGCACTGATTCACCGTCCGTCAGGATAGTACTCTTTCTACTCGCATGCTTGTTCAATCTTTAAATCTTTAAATTCATTTTTGCTTCGCTCATTGGTTGTCTGTCTGTCCTCTTCCAGTTTTTCCCTGGTGGTGACGAGACGGTGTGGATTTTGTGTATGTATGAAGTTGTGTTAGTAAGTGTGGAAGTGTAGAAGCAAGGGCATTTTCATTATGATGACACTGTATTGATACATGCAGGGAAATGTTTCTCTTGCTCTCTCCACAGAGATGTCAGAGATCAGGCTCAGCAACAACAGTGACCACAGTGCTGTTATGGGTATAGTGCATTGCTTTAGTGTTGAAGCAAAAGTAGGTGGGATAATACATAGACTGTACCTACCTGAGTAGGGGATTCCGTCTACAGTGTAAAAAACATGTACATAGAGCTTCTTTCTAGCTCAGAAATCAATCAGAAATCAGCAATACTTTATTGATCCCCGTGGGGAATTCTACAACTGCCTCTATGTGAGGTGTTGTAATGCTGGACATGTCTGCAACCTGACTGTCTGAGAGAGTATAGAAGTTACTCAGAAAAAAATTACACTGCTATTTGTCTGTTGAACTAACAAGCAAAGGAACCAATCTGACTGTCCCATAAAATTTGTAAGGGTCATCCATAATTGGAGGTAAAAGCTTTTCATGCACCTTTTTCACATGCCCAAAGAGAGTGAACTTTTGCTCATGAAAACTAGGCTAGCCTCCTTGATTAAGTTAGTTGTTTCATGATTGAGTCACAATGTTTCTCATCACTCAGGCCTAACACAAAGAAAAATGCCAAAACCACACAGTCGAAAGGCAGAGTTTACAAGACCTCTGATATGAGTAACCATAGATATTCCCAGCACGCACCTCCTCACAAAGGGGAATAGGGGAAAGAATCCGAGCTCCTTTTGCGTAGGGACCACTGGGCACTGGGTACAAAACAAGGCCGCCAATAAAAATGAATGCCAAAAAGGATGGAAAAGGGGGGGGGGGGGGAATTTGGAGAATGGGGAAAAAATAGCCATTGACATGTTGTGCCAGACTGAAAGTGACATTGTTTGGATCTTTTTGTTTGCAACAGCAGGGGTAGGCTTCCAGCGAGAACTGAGGCAAATCACGTGCTTCAGTTCAACCACTGAAAGAGCAAAAAGGGAGCCAAAACTTGGCCTGGACGGCTCTAAAAGTCTTTGAAGTCAAATAAAGCCACCTCATCGATCACTGATTCAAAGTCTTTTTCTCTTCTGCTTTCTCCCTCTCAGTCTTTTCACTCTTGGGAGGCTTTTGTATATTGTAGAAATGAACCTGTTATATGGCTCCTTTACTTCCTTAGAAAAATAAATGACAAAACACACATTCTCAGATGGACTGGATTACATAGTTCTGGCATTTCAATTTGAAGGCAAGGCAAGTCACCACATCACAAAACCAACAATGAAGGCACCAACCAAACTGAAGTTTATCCACTTGGTCTATAATACCAGTGGACCTAAGATCACATTTCACATCCTAATTTGTAACCGCTCCAGGTGCTAATATAGTACGGTTTACATGGTAGTTTATTGAATTGAGGACATTTATTCATTCAAAACTGTATTTGTTTTCAATTTCCATGGGTGTATAAAGGTGTTTGCATATCTGTGTGCACAACCATCTGGGTTATCCAAGTGATTTCTAATCTAAACGCCAGACTCTCTTGAACCTGAATATATATTTTACTGACATTTTTACGATGACAATTAGACATGGTAACCAAGCAAATTTGTATATTTTAAGCAGCAAGGTACCAATTAAATGTTCTGACGAAATTTAAAGTTGGTTTAATGTGGAAAGAGGTAAGTTGTTAGAGAGGGTAGTTGGTAGGTTGGATTGTTTTCATGATGTGTTAAATGGTTTACTAAACAATCCTACTGCACTGTATGTTAATGTAGCCCAGCTGCACTGCTGCCAGAGCGTGACAACCTGTTGGTAGGTAGTCAAAGAATGATAATGTATCTCTATCATCTTAATCGTTATCAAAATTGTATGTCTAAAGACAGCGGGTGTCATATGCTGTGCAGCTCATGGTGAAGCCCCTTGAGAAGATTAATCGAATTGACTTGACAATCACAAACCAGAGTGTTTTGTCGATGGAAGATGTGCTACGTGTGCACTAAAAAAAATATTTTCTGACATCTTTTACTCATTGAATAAATGCAAAAATAAATCTAAGTTCAACACATTTATGTAGAGCCGTTTTCACTGTTTCAATACGTTTTCAAAATCTGGAATACTGTGAATCATTTTGTGTAGGTTACCTAGGTTATGACTCTGCAAATATAATGCAATTAAAGCTTGGCAAAAAGAATAAGACCAACTTTGAGCTCCTAGATGATCGCTGCAGGACTAGACTAACAGTTGGGATGAAGGAAAATTGTTTCATATTGCTATTGAGAGGAAAGACAGGGACGTTGGGCCATGATCTAATATTTTCCACACGTTCCTTTTCAATATACTCCCACAGGATTGTTGCCAAAGATTTGACCATTTTTAGAAAGGCAAAAGTGGCACCTAAAAACGCGCAATAGGCCAATCGGATGCAGTGGCTTAAATAAATTAGTGGTGGCTTTGCCTCCAGGAACGGCTCTTTAGCCCTCTGTCGATGACCTTGACTGGGCTGTTCACAGTTAATTGCTTAAGTCATGTTTTGGTAAATCTGAACCTCTAATCGCTCTTGCTCATTCTGTCTCTCTGTTTCCACCCCTCCCCTCTGTTTCTGTTTCCCCCTGCCTGTGGCTTCTTGCTCTCTTTCACTCTCTTCCCCTTTTCAGTGTTTCTGCCGTTTTTCGAGTGCTCCCCCACCCTCCCTAATTTCCGCTGGTTCAAGTTGTTGGTGGTAAAGCTCAGCCAAGGGTCACTGGTATACTTTTGCTGGTGCCGTCCCTGTGCACCTCTTTTACTCTCCCTTCATCTTTTGCCGCAATCGTACTCAAAGATCTGAGTGATTTCACCCTCAATCACCAGAAGCCAAGCCACTAAGGACACACTGTCCTCCTGCTTGTGTAACACATTGTACAGGTGATCGAAACCTCTGATCATTTTAGGCTAGAATGATACCAACAGCCCGTCTCCTCAAGTGTTCAAAGGGAGCCACACCAAACCTCTCATGTTGAATATCAAGAATATCAGTTGTAGATCTCAATGATCAAAGTTAAGATTAAAATTTTCATGGGAACCCACTTAAGGTTGGTTAAGAATTGTATTGTCCTGATACAAACATTTGGCTAGAAAAGGCTGATAAAGATCTCTATCTTTGTACTAGTGTAGATAAACACATATTTAATAAATACCTGCACCATTTCTGGCATGAGCATGCTGTCCTTGCATTAGTTATTTTTTAAAGAAGACCCTAGTGGCAATCTAAAATGTTCACTGACGATTGAGTAGACTTCTGAACTGGGAAAGGAAGCTTTAACTGGAAAAAAGTTGTATTTTATGTAGACTTCGTAATTGCTCATATAAACACATGTAATGGCAATGTTTAAGTATGACATGGGGTAGGCCTCAATCACATTTGAAATATTTCCAAAAAGATGCCACTGTGAGACTTGGGGTAAACACTGTTTGTCACTGTGGATTATGGTTTGATTTAGTCCAGTCTGTTGTCAGATGGCTGGGGATCCCCATACGGATAAATACAATGACACCGGAAAGTTTAGACAACCACTAATAGGTTGATTGTTTAAAGGTCAATTTCATATACTTTTCCAAGTCAGTTTACCTGAGGCTATCAGAGTCCTTGTGCTGTAAATATCAACCATCTGTTGTATTTTTTTAAACAAAAGTGCTTGTGGAGAAGGAGAAGAGAATAAGGTTAATTTTCATTTGTGAAATCAAAAGGTTTTGTTTCCATAACTGATATTGCTTGCTGAAGAACTAAAAGGCCCCATGTCAAAGGACAAATCTGGCATGAGCATTTGGCTATCCTTTTATGATACATTTATACCCTATAGGACATATTAAGCTTATTTTTAAGCTCATAAAAAAGCATCTAAACATGTGCACGCTTCTAATATTTAAGCTTTAAAAAAAGCCAGATACAAACAAAATAACAAATTCCAACAGATATTAGACAAGACCATACTTGTGGAAGTCTTAAACCAAAACAAAACACCCTTTATTGAAAATATGAGTGAGTGTAGGTTGATAAAGGACAATACCATATCTTTATTTATTTATTTTATTAAATTTAGTCACACGAGAATTAAAATTAAGAAAATAGTTTAATGTGAGATATTTACATATTTTTACCTTTCCCTAAAACATTTGGGCTAGTAAAGTATTTATTCAAATCATAAGAGATCTAAAAAATTACCTCCTTTAGAATATATGTAGGAAACATCGCCTGGATGCATCTTCAGTGATGTGACCTGGGGTCATCGTGTGATTCGGGTCTTGTAACATCAGACACCCTCACCCAGGTGACCCAGCCAGGGTTGATCAGACCCTGACATGCGTCCCAGCAGCAACCCACCGATCAGCCCTTTTAAACCACCTTGTAGCTTTCTCTGCGGCTTCGCTTGCAGATTGGATGGCCCTCTTTCTTGCCGCTCCTGTAAACCCGAACCGACCAAATACTTTGCAGAGTGAGCATCCTGCGAAGCCTCTACAGCTGACTTTGATGGGCTAAAATAATGCTTTCCACTAGTTCCTGGTAATTTGCACTCTTCCCAGGGCCCTGTGAGTTCCAACTCAATAAGTTGTTTTGATGCTTCGGAGATGATGGTCATGTCTGGCTGGAGTGATATTGTTGTGATGTGTTGTGGAAACTTCAGCTGCCTTCCCAAGTCAGCCTGCAGTTGCCAGTCAGAGGCTGTGTAGAGAAGGCCTGTTTGATTGCCTTCTTTGGGGCTTGGTGGTGTTTGCTGGAGCTGATGGCTTAAGCTATACTCTCAGCAACTGCCCTAATCACCTGGTTGTGGCACCAAAGATAGCGACCACCCACAAGGGCTTTGGGGCAGCTACTAAGGAGATGTTCAAAAGACCCTCTACCAGAGCAAAGAAGGCAATAAGGTGTTTCGCTCTTTTCCCCAGATGTGGAGGTTTCCTGGGCTTGGTAAGGAACCAGACACGATGAAGTCTGCCTGCATGATTTTTGACCATGTGATCCTGCGCTACAGCGTACTGTCCCACCTCCAACACTGCCTGCTGCCGGAGTCTCATTCGCTCCTCCTCCAGGCCTTCTCGGACCCCTTACTGGAGTAGATGGTGTCTCATCTTGCCCTGGACCTTGCTGACCAGGGAGTCTTTCAGCAATAACCCAAGGCCGCTCTCCTAGTTGCAATGATGATCACCAGTGCCTTTTGCAACTACATCCAATCGTTTTGGCCTTAGTGCGTCGCCATCTTGTCAGAATTTTACTCTGCCTCATTTCCTCTTACCGAAAAAGGGCATTGATATGACGTATAACTCCGAGGCGAAGTGAGGGCCAGCGGGCGGCTGTCATTCAAGTCCCTAATTATTTGTGAATTTTAATCTCCAATAGTTTAAAAACTAGCGTAATCCAAGAAAATTCACCCCCCTTAGTGTTGTCATGGAGATATGACCTAAACATGCAGATTAGAATGTTTCTTTGGACCAGGCCGTAAATAGGTCTGATAATACTTTGAAAACGGCCTATTTAACATATGAGTCAATCAGATATTGCTCTGTTTTGGTACCTGTTAGTGGCCGCTCGGTGAACTGAATTTTTTGTCACTTCCACATTGGAGCCTGGTAGAACTCGCTGTGGTTGGGGCTTACTTTTGCCTTGAGCGAGACTATGCCACCTCCACTGATTTATCTGGCCTCCATTTCCTTCCTGTCCTCACCTTGATGCCCGCTGAGGACACTGTGCAGTCCCTGGAGTCCCTGTGCTGTAGGGCTTCTCTTGTGCGTATCACCATGAACTCTTGAGTGATGCCCCTCAATGGTAGCTGCACGATGTTACTGGTCCCATACAGTGCAGTGCTGGTGAGACTGTATGGAATAACCAGTCAATTCCGAAGAAAGCTGCTGATCTTCCTCTTAAGGGACTCAACTGTTGTCAGTTGTACAGCATAGACCAACAGGGGCTACCGGACTCTGGCAGAATGGAATGCTATGCACAAGACTTGGCCAGGTCCAAACACAACCTACCCTTCGACACTCAGCAGTGACATTGACCGAAACTGACTGATGTTCTTCGAGTTTTCCTGTTTGGGGATCCAAACTCCCTTAGCACACCTCTACTGGTCAGCAACTGTCCTCCTTCACCAAATCACCTTCAAGATCTTTGTCAGGTCTCTGAGACGCCCTGGGCAGCACTTATAGACCAGGTATGGTATTCCCCTGGGTCCTAGAGCAGATGCGGAGCGAGCTGCCTTAATGAATTCCTCAACCTCCTTCAGACTCGGCTACCTCTGATTGAACTCTGCTGGGCTGATGATAGCTTGAGTTCTTGTTCCCTCAATGGATCACTCAGGGTGTCCTGGAGGAAGTGATTTACTTCCTCTGTTGAGCACACAAGACGGCCACTGTGTTTGTTCCCAAGCAGTTGCTTCATAAAGCTTTTGGCAAATGCATCAGATTCATAGTCAGTCCGTTTGCATGGGTCGATAATTATTGGTCAGTGTGGTGGGAAGAACGAAAACACCTATAAAAGTTTTTGCTCTGCAACCTCTATTTTCCACCACATCAGTCTGATTGGTGATCTCAACCTCCACCCCTTTCGGGGAATATTCAGCATCTAAGAGATGAAGTACAGTTCAGTTCAGTTCAATACTTTATTTTTCCCGAAAGGGAAATTTGGTTTACATCAGTGGTAAAAATACAAATACAACATATAAAAAGACATAAGACAAAACAACCTGACCAAATACAACCAATCAAATAAAATATAACTGTTTATTAGTAGAAGTTCCATTCCATTTGAATCCTTTAAAACATACAGTCTTATAGTGTTATTTGAATCACGATTATTTTTCCGTATTTAACAAAATCGATAATAATCACGATATATAATTTGATACTGCTGAAGCCTGATGAAACTAGTGTTCATTAGTTAAACGATATAATGTTGTGTATTAGCATATTTGTAATAAGGGAAAATGTAATCACATTTAAATACAAACATTTAACTTCACAAACAATATAAGATATCTTGCCTAGTAACCTATAGAAAATAATGTAAATTAAATCAATAATGTAAATTCTACATTTATTCCCCCTGTGTTGTGAGCGTATTTCGCCGGTAAATGCACAGATGGCTCGGTACAAGCCGACAGGGACAGTGAGCGAACAGCGCTGGCTGCGGCAGCTACGTGGCTATGGTGTCATCGTAGCAGTGGGACACAGTGTAGCCCACAAATTAATTTAATGAAGAGGAAAAACAGCACACAATAAACAGGCATTTCTCGCTAAACACCAGTACGTCGCACCAGGAAATGGGCGTGTACTTAGACAGGAAAGGCAAAAACTGCAATCTGACTGGCTGTTGCATTTATTTCTGCTTTGTGATTGGCTGTTAGGTTAATCCATATCAGTAATGTTTTTTTTGTTTTGTTTTTTCATATCGAGCATTTATTTCAAAAGCTTAACGTTGTAATCGACTGGAGTTTTATCGCACTTAATAATCGTTATTAAATTATTGCCCAGCACTAGTTTCTTGTCAACGTTAAAAGTAGTCAATATCCGCATACAAGTAGAGTCACCAGAGGCCTTTCACACCAAAACGAACCATGAGCCAGTTCCGGGCTGGTGCTGGTGCTGGGGCCAGTTCAAAACTGGTTACAGTCTTATCCTAGTTATGAAGCGGTTGGTTTCACAACGACCAGAGACAGCCATGGAGCCGGCAAGAGAGCAACGTCATGACTTCACTGTAAACGTGTGTGTACGTCGCCCTAAGCTGCTGCTCTTGTGGCTAACGCTAAAGCTACCACTAGCTTTAAGCACAACAACAGCGGCGAATACGTCTTATTTTTACACGTGTCACTTTGCAAACAGAACCCTACAGCTTATTTTCGCCGGTCAATTTCATCGCTACGTTCGGTAATTATGTTGTGTTTACGTCTCCTAGTAGCTTTGTTTTTAAATATGGCGGGCATGAGGTTTGAGTTGGTCTGGTTGGTCAGGATAATCCCTCCTCCAGCCGCTGGTGCAGGTAGTTCTTACCTCAAGCCCAGCTCAATCCTGGGGTTGGAGTTGAACCGTTTTTTACAGGCCGGAGCCGGTTCTCTGGCGTTGTGAAACCAAAACTCTGGCTTTAGCTCCGAACTAACCCGGAACCGGCTCTGATTTTGCGGCGGTGTGAAAGGCCTATGAAGGCCCTAGTCTAGCCTGGTCCTACCAGACCATCGTACTTCATTTCATTTGTACAGAAGATCTGGAACTGCTCTATTGACAAACATTCACTCACTTGGAGGCAGGTGTCTGTTGAAGTTTAAAACTATTGGATCTGCCCAGTGCCATTCTGGATCTGCCAACCAATCGCATAATGTTTGGTGGTGACGTATGTCATGAGCCAGCTTCTGACTTCAACTGAAGCTGGCACACGACTTCGACATCATCGTTCTCAGCCACTCACTCTGTTCGCTGTCCGGCAGAAATCTGCGTGAGCTGGAACACATGAATACACCGCAGCCTCAGACTGACTACTGAAGTGAAATGAAAATTGAGCGGAAGTAGGTAGGCAGGCGGTGCCAGGCTAGCCCTAGTCTACACAGTGCTATAATATCCATTTCTGTGTCTTGAAACAAAGGTCCTTGTTATCTGTCTCCACTCTTCTTCACAAGAAGGGGCTTACTCTCTGACGACAACACAAAAACACAATTGAAAGGGCTGACTTAATCATGCTAGGACAGTAGGTGGCAATAATGTATCATTCCAAACACCATAGAATTGTGACATTGTGAGCATGCACATTGAGTGTTTTCTTGAGCAAGGATGGCGCATGCTCAGTAAATCTAAACTATTGCAATACACATAATTTGGTCATCACTCCAGCATTTCAAAAAACTTCTGTTTTCCCTGTCCCCACCATTACAGAAATATAGAGTTTTACAAAATATCCACTTTGCTCAGAGTTTTCAAAATGTTCTGTTTTTTTGTGTCAGGTTGTTAGGTTTCCGTGTGGACAAAAGGCCACCTGCACAGAAAAAGATAAGGTCACAAAAAATACCTATACGTGTGTAGGTGGGGTAAGTTTCATGTATGTAAGACTTTCCTAGTGGGAGATAGCCACCCTAGCCTAACCCTAGCACTTCAGGAGATGAGTGGAGGTCAATGGAAATAGCCCAGGGTTAGGGTTGACTTAGGTTTATGAAAATCTATTTCTCTTCATTCTATAATCAAATCCTTTGGTGTGTATAGTTGTAGGGCTGATGCTAACGGGTGGGGTAAGTTTCACGTATGTAAGACTGTCCTAGTGGGAGATAGCGACCCTAGCCCAACCCTAGCACTTCAGGAAATGAGTGGAGGTCAATGTAAATAGCCCAGGGTTAGGGTTGACTTAGGGTTATTAAAATCTATTTCTCTTCATTCTATAATCAAATCCTTTGGTGTGTATAGTTGTAGGGCTGATGCTAACAGGTGGGGTAAGTTTCATGTATGTAAGACTTTCCTAGTGGGAGATAGCGACCCTAGCCTAACCCTAGCACTTCAGGAGATGAGTGGAGGTCAATGTAAATAGCCCTGGGTTAGGGTTGACTTTGGGTTATGAAAATCTATTTATCTTCATCCTATAATCAAGTCCTTTGGTGTGTATAGTTGTAGGGCTGATGCTAATGGCATAAGGCTCAAGCTAGAGTATTGTGGTTGCAAATAAAGGAATTGGTGTGTTCAAATTAATGCAGAACTAACAACATCAAGTGTTCACTGGTGATTCTCATTGTTAAAAGGTCAGTAGGTTTATTTCTGGTGCAGGTTGTCAAATTACAGTTGTTTTCGATTGCGAACCCCATTAGCTCAATGTGCAAAACTCTAACTATAGTCTGCACTACCAACAGTCACTGGTGCAGCACAGTTTACTTCACCTGCAAAATAGGCTCAGTGCAGAAAACACTATGAAACAGATTAATTGAGATAACACACACTGTCACTCAGGACACACACACACAAGAGTATAAACACTATCATCAAACACCAATACACAAATTACAAACTTTTAATCTTTACAGTTTTGAATCATTTGAGTTCACACAAATAACGTAATATTTTCTTTGAGGAAATTGTTTATGTTATAACATACCAGTTATGTTTAGCTTCAATAGATACATCTTTTTATTTGATATGTTATTGATAACATTTCCAAATGTATTTATCTGTGTGGAAATATTATATAATTGTAATACAGAAATCAATTCCTGTAATGTTGTCATTTACTGTAGAGATGCAAATCTTACATTTTTGTTTGCTGGAAAATTCGTATTACAGATGCAACTTTAGATATTTGCAGATTGCGTTGTACCCTCAACCCTGCCTCTCTCAATGAGAGACCATGATTCACAACAGGGTCTACCAGTGTAGCCCTTACTGTATTTCATCAGAAATTACAGCTCAATGTCATCTTGGTCTTCCTCCACACATCCACAGTGTCACTGCTTCTCTTCTCCCTCCAACAACCTGTCTTCCTTGGTCCATTTCCAAAAAAAAGTATTTTTGAGCTTTCCCTATACTGTATATACAGTATGTTCACTAACAAGTCTAGTGTTCTCCTTCTTAGGGTGTATTCACACATGCTGTGTTTAGTTTGGTTGAAACGAACTCAGGTGCACTTCCACCTTCGGTGCGCATCTTTCAGACAGGTGTGAATACAGCAATCGCACTCGGGGGCGGACCAAACAAACGCTCCGAGACCCAGCTGAAGAGGTGGTCTCGATGCGCTTCGAAACGCACTCTGCTGCAGTTCGTTTGTGGTGTGAATTTGTCCGGACTCGATCCGACCCAATTGCAGGAGGCACTGTGTCTTTTCTTTCTTTTCTTTTTTAATAAATCGCCATCAGCTTCACATTATGGGAAAGTGTTGTTGTCGCCATTGTTAGGAAGATTAGTTGTGGTTTGACCGGGAGCCCCGAGCGAAAATATTACATTTGATAATGACGCGTGCGGATCAGCGATCAGATGGAGAGGAGCGTCTCCCGTAGCCTACGGTGCCAACAGGTTCACGCTGCGCTTTGCATGAAGTTTGTGTTTTTATTTTTATGTGTGTTTGGTGCTGAACTGCGCCGAACTGACACCCAGCTGATACACAGCTAAATCAGCTGTGTTTCAGTTTGAGCCTATTCTTCACGCGAGCCGCACGTCCAGCAGCAAAAATACAGTAAAAATGATGTTTCACATCGTAGGCTACAAGCCACATAACATGGCATTGACATAGGGCTACATATTATAACCACATGAAACAATAATAATTTGATGTGTTTCTTCTTTATTTATAGGCTAGATGTAGGCATTTTTATTATTTTTAACCCCATATTATATCAATGATATATTTCACAGTTTTTACTTCATTCTTCCTGCTTCTCTCCACCCCAGAATGTCTGTCCAATGAATGAATGACCTCAGATCAGGTGTGGCTTTGCTTCGTAATGCTGGTTCACTTGCAAAAGGGGCAATATGAAAGTGGACCACACCAACAAAAAAAAATTCAAATTCTATTTGGTCTGGACCAAAGCACAGTGGCGTGCACAGGTAGACCTGAGGTGGTGCTGAAGCACCTGCCCTTTTCCCCTGGCCCAATCAAGTGCCCTTTTGGAAAAAAAAAAAAAAAAAAAGGGAAAGTTTTTTTTTTTTTTTTTTTTACAGTGTATGTGGCCCATGCCGACATTATCATCTATAAATGCTCAACGATTAAAAACTTTGACAATAATGCCCCAATAAATATGCCCCCCCCCCTCCTCCTCCTCCACACACACTTCCTTTGTCAACGTGAACGCACAGAGTGGACACAAACGGAGGTGTGTTGCCGCAGCAGTTCACAGCTGCTGCACACACACACCTACTCCCCGGCCTGCCCTGCTCCACCAGCGAGGTAACACATACATGAATGGAGTCAAGAATGTATTGTTTGCCCCCTAAGCCTCAGTTGCCAAGCTATAACTTGCATTTATTTGTCTCTGTTATAAAGTAGCATCATGCAGCGCCACACAGCTGAGCATAAATTAGCCGACTGTCCAGCTAGCCCCCCCCAAAAAAAATAGATATGACGTGATGAACACAACTAATGTCGGCGGAGTTTGTCATTGGTACAGCATGTGAATCGATCAGTATGCTGAATATTTAGTGTTGTTTAGGTTTACTTTAGGCTATATAATTAACACTTCACTTGCAGTAATTTATTTGCTAAATGACAAACAGGTAGGCTAATTCCCAATTGCCTGCAGAAAAAGTAGCCTTGTGCCTTGTTGTAATGTAACCAAGCAGGCTTATTCATATGGTTGGTCTCTTTTTATTTACAAATTGCAGTATAATGCCTAGAAAGGAGAGGTTAAAAAAGGAAAAAGAAAGGGAGCTATACAGCAGGCAGCCCAGGGGAGCAGCTCTCTGCTCTCCTGGATGAAAGCATCCACCAGCAGCAAGGAGGAAGATGAAGACGAAAGGTCAGAGTCAAGACCAGAGTCATGTTAACTGTTCAGGGCCTTTTAAAGCTCAGATTTTAATGTTGAACTGTTCCGCAAATGTTATTGAAATATCTTAAAGGCTGTCCACACATTTCTACGCAAAGTGGGTTGGTGGTACTAAATCAGTCATGAAGCTATATAAGCTAATTATATTATTTTATCCTAAACACAAGTTATTTCTATGTTACAAGACTTGCAGTAATCTTGTATTTACCTTAATAGGATATTATTAGTACGGAGATCAAGGGCCTAACGAAGACTTCAAAGACAGAATTCGGGATAAGGGATTATTTAAAAAAATCAGAAAATCAAACATACATTTTTTCTTTCTGCTTTTTGGTAATTCTGTGTCTCCAAATTATTATTATTATAGTACTAAATAGCCCGACACAGGTGATTTAGCCTTAGCTTTCTTCTCAAAGTGCACCAGATTGATGAATTTTACTTTAAAAGGTTCAAATTTTTCACAGTCTCCCAAATTCCTTTTGAGAAACACTCTATGTGTGGCCGGGTATTAAAAGTCATTAGGCCAGGGGGGGTTTTGTACAGGTACCCTTAAAATGATTTGGTCATTCATCGATAGAATATATTGTGCCTTTTTTTTTGCACTGAGCACCTGCCCCCCAAAATGTCTGTGCACGCCACTGCCAAAGCAAGTGAACTAACGGACTTTCCATGTGTGAATACACCCTTAGTGTTTCAGTTGAAATTGCCATCCGCAGTGTTTGAAATGCACTAAGCTGAAATACATTCAGTTTTGAATGTGTGGTTTACAGTTGTGACAGCAGTGTGTTAGCATTTGAATAAAGTGCTAGAAATACACAGTGTTGTGCAGGCTGTGGTTAAGCCATGAGATAAGTGTGCAGAGTTTTGAAAATTGTGTTTCAGCAATGAAAAATTATCTAGAGTTTGGTCCACATGAACCGCTGCTGTGCATAGGGTTGTTAGACTTTTGCACTTGTCGCTTCAGTTGTGCCCACTGTGGTTTAGCGATTGAAAAAAAACGGTAATTACAAAACTAGGCCTAAACAGTGACTAATCAGATTATGGTTGTTCCTGTGGCTTTGACAGTAATAACGTAATATTACAATCGTTTTTCAGACTCAAAATGAAGCCCAGATGATCCGGTGTGGAGGCAAGGGAAACGTTTGTGGAGTTTATGTAAAATGTTGTTATAATGTAGGACTCCTCCCTCTACCCATTCAGCCTAATCATCCAGTATTTCTGAGAGGCTGTCCAGCCGTCACAAGCTTATTGTTCAACCCATAAGGATACTCTTGCCTCCACTATACCTTATCAGGGGTGTGTGTCTGGGTAGTCCCTGACAAATTGGTTTCAGAACAATGTTTTGAAGAAACAAGAGTGGTGTGTGTGTATGTGTGTGTGTGGTATGTTTCTGTGTGCGTGTGTGTGTGTGTGTGTGTGTGTGTGTGTGTGTGTGTGTGTGTGTTTGAGAAAGTGAATGAGTGTTGTAGAGTAATCAGTGTAACCAGTTGTGCCATAATGGCTTACATCTGTTTGAAGCAGACTTCAAAACATAAACCCCTCAAAAATCATCCACTAATGTGAGTAACTGAAGTTTTACCTACAGTTCTGGCATGAAGTCTGTGGAGTTGTGATTTCATATATATGCTAATTCAGTCACCCTGACTTCTGCTTTTATCAATTTTATGTTATTGAATTATTATTTGTATGTTTGGCTATCTCCATCTTCTGTTTCATGTCTGCGGGGATACACTTGTTAGAGCGATGATGATGATTTCATACTAACTGGCAGGAAATCAAACAGTTACGATGGCGTCTGTAATTGTTGCTTTAACACTGCTGAAGAGATTAGGGTATTGTTGGTATGGTTTTTTAAAAGATTACGCTACGTGCGTTATCCTGCATCTCTTTTGGCTGAGCTGGCAATTTGAAAACAGGTTTGATGGGGAGGGCTTAAAGTCTATTAAGAAAACAAAATCTGGTATGGATTACTCCGAAACCATTCAGACACAGACACACACATACTGCCAGAATAAAAAAATAAAACAAAACACCCATGCACACACTCACGTAGCACATGAGCATGTACACATTTAACAGTGATTCTTGAGAATCGGTACAAAGGGCCGTCTTCCAATATTAACTGCTGTTATGTTTAAAAGTAAAAATATTTAAAATTTTAGGTTTTAGGTTTTTGTTATTAGGGATTAAGAATAGAATGTCTGGAGCACAATTATCCCCTTAAATTTAATTTCATCATTATTATGTCAAATACAGTGTGTCCACAGAGAAGGGTTTAATCATTCATATGCAATAAAACCTATTAAAAATGTACTTTAATGATTAAAAAGAGCGTTTTCATCCAAGGCAACACTAAATGATCTCTCATATCAATAAAAACTTTTTTTCTACAACACATTCATCTTTTATAAGGTTTCTAAGTGGTGGGAAACGTTTTGCCACCACTGTCAGACAATCCATTAAAATGTAATAAAATCTGGCAAAATAAGGGGCAGCTGTCACTATGAAGGACCTCTTGTCACATTCTACCTCTGCAGAGTACATTAGAGTCAGACAGGCTCTGATAAGTGGTATAGTTTTAGAATATTTTACATTCCAAATCTTGAAAGTCCTGCGTCACAACCATGATACGTCAACACCGACTTACAATTTCTGAAGAAGTTATTTGAAATGTTTCGATAATTTTATTTTCCTGAGGTAGTTCATACTAGCACCTATACTCAACAGAAAAAACAAATGGCTACTAGATAAACTCAGTTTGTTTTGTTTAAGAAACGTTAAATATGTCAACACCGTCAGATTTCCTGTCTGACGGTGGGGACAGGCCAATGACGGAGTTGACATTCAATGTTAAGGCATCATATTTGGCTGGTTTTCAAGTTATTATAATCCTTTGATTTGGTTGAGTTTTTCTAATACTGTATTTATGGAAACTCTCACAATCTTCTTTTGTCATGGATGATTCTTAAAAAAGTACAGGATATTATACAAAATGAGGCGATTTGGTGTGAGTCTGTTAGAGCAAGTCTGATTGAAAGACTGTAATGTGGATCTTGAATTAACGCTCAACCAATAATATGCTGTTATAAAATCACTGTTTTTGATTATTGATGTTTAAAATTAATACATCTGGGTTTTTGTCAACGCCGTCAGATATGTTAAATCCATAACATATACTTGTCAACTCTGTCAGATATGTGTCAACTTCGTCAGATTTATATTAATTTGCTGATATTGCATAATGATATTTCATAGTTGTTGGGGAATGGTAGGTCATATGTGAAAATCCAACCAGTCACCTAACGTGAGAATGTGTTTTGAAATTTGAACATATCTTGATTGCTGTTAATTTTAAAGTAACAATTATATTACACAGTTCAAAAAATGTATATTCATATACATTTTGAAAATATTTTGTGTGGCCTCTGTCAGTCTTGGTGAATATTTGTGATCACTATACATCTCATGGGTCTAGCATAAATTGAGGGAAAATTAATTTGTGTTTTTGGTGTGACACAAAATAAGGAATAGCAAGGTAAAAAGCCCATTTTGATAAAAAGGACAAAAGCTGGGAGGTTGTGTGAAAGCGTATAGCTCAGTAGCTTAGTATATGTTGGATACATACATGTAATTTAATTTGCTTAAAGGTCACATATTATGCTAAATGCACTTTTTAAATGTGTTCTAACATATCCATGGGTCCACGGTGTGCCTAGAGACTGCCAAAATATAAAAAAAATAACAATCTCTCCTGTTCTCACTCTCCCCCTTTCTGAAACCCCCACCCCTCCCCCCCAATATTCTCCAGTCAGAATTCTCCTTGTTTCTGACCTCACAAACTGGAAAGCCAGAAGCTTCCACTGTGCAGCCCACACCTCTATTTCTTATTGGTCCACGGCCCTGACAGACCGAGGGCGAGGCGTATCTGGCTTCGCTTCCGGACAGGGGGCGGGGGGAGCTCAAAGATTGTATATTTACGAGGGGAGCTGCAGCTCTTTTAAAAAAAATAGGCCATTGTGAGATTAGCTGAACATCAGCATAGTACAATAAATTATCTGAAAGTTTTTTTCAGCAAACAATTAAAGAAAAACGTATTAGGGACCACTAAGACCATATAATATGGTGTATAATAGAACCGAAAAGTGTATAATATGGGAGCTTTAAACATAGTTTGTATTTTTTCAACATTGCCCCCTGTTTTGTCCCACTTCTCAAGAATCACTGTTAAGTGATAGTAAACAGGGCTGTGAAAAATTGCAAAAACAAGCCCTTTCTTTTCACTTGTGATTATGTATTGACAGGTATCTGTTTTATTGACAAGTTTCTTCAATTAAAAACAAATGAATCATCATTCTTAATGTTCATCGGGTTTATGAGCAACCTATTACATCAAGTTGTTTATGTACGTCTCCACCAACTTTTACCATCACCATCATCTGACGGAAGCAAGTGGATGTTTCAATCAGTAATTTACACCTATGTGCCTTCCAAAAACACACTCACATCATCCCAAAGTCATTAAACAAACCTAGGAACTTGGCGGCAGCGTCACAAATGCTAACATTACACCTGCTCAAGGAAAACTGTGTATGCCATTCCAGGGTGATTTACAGTCCAGCATGACATCTGAGGACATGCCCTAGGTTTTAGTCGACAAACTTAAAACACTTTGTGTGTTTGTGTACAAGCGTGTTTGAAGGTTCTGCAGGGATGTTCTGTGAAGGTGTTAGAGAAAGTCACCTTTAAGTAGAAGTTCTTCAATATGGGTCATTTGCTTTTTGTTCGATATAAATAGACATTTGGGTGTTCTGCAGCCAACCTTCCCACAAATGGGAACAATAGATTGGCTCGAAGGATGCCAACGCATGCAAAACCAATCAGTGAGTATAATTACAGTTATTGTTCTTTTCTTCACACAGCAATGGGATTGGGCTGTAGTAATAATTTCCTGTTGCTCTGTTAAGGAAATGTAGCATTTTTCTGCCACTATATGCCACACACATATATATGCATGGACTCCTAAATTTAAATGATTGATTCCTTCATAAGGTGAGGACACTGTTACCTATTTTAGCATACTATTTATCAACACTCATATTATGACTTAAAGCTAGTGAAAATTACAAAAAAAATGTTAATGGCATTTTCACTGTGGACACATGGTTCTATTTCAGGCGCTTACTCACATGCACCATTTCTAGGCTCACAAACTTCAGATTTACCATTTTCATCAAGAAATGCATGCATTTGTTTTAAGGAGGAAACAAAATGTCAATACATTGATAATTAACTGTTGATTATGTTAACTTTGTGTTAAAAATAATCAATTCACATGCATCTGTCCTTTCTCCTACAATAATTTGGGGGGCAGCAACTGCTGTGGTGGTAGGAGGTTGATGCCTAGACAACAATGCCCTACATGCACAGTGACCCTTATCATACACAAACACACACAGGCTCTGCTATGACACCAGCAGACCTGTGACAGCATCCAACTGCCCCATTTGTCAGTGAAAGGCTTTGTGGGAGTGATGTACTATGTTTTCTGGGTGCCAAACCTTTTTCATCTGCCTGTCTCTCTTACAAATTGGTGCAAAAGCAAGGATGTTCATCTTTAAAGTTCTAATATGAAGTTTTATATTAGGGTGTGTATGAGTAAGCAATCTCTCCTTTCCCTGACTAACCAAGCTCCTCAATGTTACCCTTGCAGCCATTTACCTTGGCAGTCTCTAGGGGGAAGGAGGTGTGTCTCTGGATGGCAATGCCTTGGATTTATACTAGGGACCTGACTATTATTCATCCTAGCTCATTCCAGATAGGCAGCCTTTTAAAGGTTAATTGCACTGGCTAATTGCTGCCCCCCCCCCACACACACACACACACACACACACACACCCTCCCTCTTGCTAACGAGGGCACACTACTCGATGATGTCATTGAGTGGCTATAGCAAAATACCTTTCTAACTACTTGGTGGTTGATGGCGATGGTTTCTCACGTCAGAAGGGCACAGCATTGTCTAATCTGTCTCGCTGTGAAGGGTCAGGTTTTGGCAATGTGAGCAAAACATTTTTTTCTTCTACTTAATTGGTTTAATGGATTATCTTAATAAAGGTCCGGATGACATTTAAAACTGCTTTATACCATGATTCACAATGTCAAAGAAAAAATAAACACATGCATATCATCATCTGAAAATCTGGCAGCACAAACAAGTATTACCATTGTATAATTAAAGCTGTATTATGTAAGATTTTCAAATGAAAAACAAAGTTGTTTTTTTTTATTATTATGTCCCTGGTAACTTTCTTTTCTTTCACATACAGCATCTGACCTGATAATCAAAGCACTCAGTGGGGTCTTGTGTTTGATCTTGCTCTATGTATCAGGCAGCATTATACGCAGTCTGTGCCCCAACAGGGCTGTATACCACCCATCCCTGTCTCTCTCCACTTTTCATCCTGGAGGTAAAAAAAAGGGGCAGTAGTAACAGGAATAAGATACATGTTGAAGAGGTCGGCCTCCATGGAAATTCTTTGAAATGTTCTATTGCGTGTTTGACCAAGTATGTCAATGCTGGTCTTCTGCTACAGCCTTGCCATTATACAAACAGTGATACACACCATGATCTTTTTGTGAGCAGGGAAATGCTGGTGCTGGATCAAGGGGTTAAAGTACTGATCCTTCTGGCCATTTCAATGGCCTATAGCTTAGACAATCTAGCTGAACTAAATGGTACAAATGAAAGTGGATGATAATAGTTCTCTTCAAGTTACCTGGGACGTTACCAAGAACTATGTATTAACTCATCTTGTAGTAAATGAATGTGCTGACTAAATAAATGTGCTCAGCAAACACACTTCCAGAGGGGAAAAATAGAAAAATAATTCCATCTGATATTGAACTTGCACAGCTCCACAAGACCTGTTATGCAGGGACTTCATGGGAAATGAGCATGCAGTTTCCATTTATGATGGTCATAAAGAGGAGTGAACCCTGATGGGCCTCTCTACTTGAGGATGATGTTATTCCTCATTACTACTCACCACATTTATCGCTCATACAGCTGTGCCTTCCCTGTGTCAATCAGCATGGTGACCTAGGAGTTCACATTTGCTCTACTCGAATGTCAACGAGTCCATCAATAGCCATGTGTCTACTTCAAGTGTCCAAGCGACCTATTCATTTGGAGACCTGTTTGATTAGAGTATGAGCTAGATGCCAAAGATATGAATGGATTGAGGCAGGTAAGAAGTGCTTGGACACCAAATATTTCAAAGGTCAGCTGGCAATGTTCTGCAAGTCAAACAAACAGTACATTTGGAGCCAAAGGATAATTTTTTTCAACTGCATTGTTTCAGACTTAGTCTAACCAATGCATCACAAAGGGACTTAATTGTTTCTCATCACCAAAGACTGACATAATACACTGTTTAAAATGTAGTATACTGTACTTTGGGTGTGGTTTTGACTCTCAGAACAAGAACATCACTAGGCAAAAATGTAATTCAACTAGCATGGAAGATTGTGATCTCTTTGTGTTGTACACTGGCGTGAATGTACAGTTGTGTTTACAGTGTTGATGTAACTTGAAGAACATGAACTAGAAAGGTGTTCTAACTTAATGGCTGGGAGTATACTGGAAATAAACATTTCTGTATGTGGTGAGGTGTTCAGTGGCTTGCGTAAATAGAAATTGAGAGTGTCTGCTTTGCGGAGGGTTAACATGGCATTGAGATCTGACAGAGTGGCGCATTGTTGATGCATACACTTGAAAGTTTAAACAGCTGCATTGGTTACACAGACAGTCACTGTTCACTGTCTTCAGGAACGTTTTTCTGTCAAGAACTACATTTGTGTTTGACGTCTGAAATGCGTGAGAATATACACCATGACTGACTAATACTCCAGCAGAACATTATCACTGGCATAGTTGCGCGTCACAATAATATATACATACACTATATATTTTTTTTAAGTCGTGGTGTCTGTTTCTTATAACAAATGGCAAACATGGCAAAATTACTGAACATCTACTCTTGGTTTTGTGTACATTCTCATCACTTCAAAATAAAGTCAAAAACGCCTAAATGTGTCTTAGTCACAGGTACATAGGTTATTATATTAAGAGTGCAAAGCAACACTTCTCAAAAACTGAATTTTTGGACTTTGAGACAATGCACACATGAAGTAGCTTACAGTTCAGCAGAACATGATGATGAATCTTTCTAGTTCTTCAAAAAAATGTTACACACGTCAGACATGAAATCTACTGCATTACATGTAACGAAAAAGATCTCTGCTATAGACAAAACAATAATGAAATTCATAGCTGCAAATGACATACATTATCGAGACAATTATTAAACGTGACAGTGGCAATATTATTGTACAAGCAGTCTCCATGTTTTACCAGCGGGCCCTCCCAGTAAAACCAACATGATCAAACAGCAGAAAGGGGTCATGTGGACATGTTCCAAAACATTGTTAGCATCAGCTTGCCACTGTTTCAAAGCTCTCCGAGATTAGATTGCGCAGGTAACTCCATGGAAACACATGATTAGGTTTAGGGGCCATGAGGTTAGGAAAAGGTAACGCTGGAACTTAAAACCTGATGTGACCAAAAGTTAAGACCTTTGAGGTTTTTTCCCAGGGAGGGAACAGGATGGGAATGGCAGAGATGGCCTATTATTGCTATAAATCCCCCCCAAACACAGTGTAGGAAATGATTTATGTGCATAAATCTGCCTAGTGGGGAAAAGATGGCGGATCACATTACTGTTTCTGTGTTTGTGCATCTGGGGTTCACGGGTGGTGTGTAACAGATCCCAGAATACACACCTAAAGTTTTGCATGGGTTGGCAGAGACAACTCTCACATCATCAGATCTTTTGTCTTGCATATACAGTGATTAGTTAAGGTCCCTAAATTGGGAGAACAAGAGACAATTTGTTTTATGCAACATTTGATGTCTCTCCCTATATAATATAATGCAGTTAACAGGTGTTAAATAAAGTAGAATACTTTAAAGGGGCTCAACGTTGCGATGTAAAGGCATAATTGATTTAGCAATAAAAGTAAAGTGAACATCTTACATTTTAGTTGTGAGTCTTGCAATAGTGACAAAAAAAACAAGTAAGAACATTCATGTAGAGCAAAGCTTTTAAATGGCTAATTATATATATATTTTGGCTACAGGCCAAAAACTTGAACTAGTGTCCTCCTAGGATTCCTGGGAGTCTGGATTGACAGCATCCTCTCCTTCACTGAACATCTGTCCTTTCTGCAGTCGAAAGTAAAAGCCAGACTCAGCTTCCTCTATCGCAACCGCTCCTCATTCACTGCCTCTGTCAAACGCTCCCTGGTTCAGCTGACTGTCCTTCCACTATTCGATTACAGCGATGTCATCTACAGGTCCGCCCATAAAGGAGCACTTGAACGGCTTAACGTCCTCTAACACTTGGCCATTCGTTTTGCAACTAACGCCCCGTACAGGACCCATCACTGTGACCTCTACACCTTGGTAAACTGGCCACCCCTGGACATCAGGCGCAACATCCACTGGCTGATGCTGGTTTTTAAAACTCTTCTAGGTCTCACTCCTCCCTATCTAACTCAGCTTCTTCACCTGCGCCCCCACCCTACACACAACACCCGTTCTGCCCCCCTCATTCTGTTAAATGCTCCTAGGGCATACTCCTCCCTGGGCCGTTCCTCCTTCCAGTTTGCGGCCGCTGACAGCTGGAACCAACTTCAAAAATCCCTAAAGTTACAATCCTTTACCTCTGTTAGACTCTTCAAACAGGCCCTAACAAAATGTATAAAGCACACCTGTAGCTGCTTCAGTCTAAGTACATTTATCTATTGCTATGCTGTATGGTACTGCTGTTTGTCTAACTTCTGTTGCTATGTTGAATATGTTATTGTTGTCTATGTTTGATTTTACTGGCTATAGTACAGTGTTGTCTTGTTCTCTCCCTCTCCCCTTTACCCCAGGAGGTCATTCACCTCCTACCAGGCCATTGCTTAAATAAGACATTGTTTCTTAGCAATTTTTGCCTGTTTAAATAAAGGTTGATGATGATGATTATGCAGGCTCATTTTTATCACTGCAAAACTTCCATTCACATCTCTTTTGAAAGCGGAATTCCCTTTTAGCGTGTGACATTACCCACATATTGTGAAGTGAAGCTGATTCACATGAATGGAATTTTGAAAGAAAAGCATTTTGGAATGCACCTGTGCATAACATGACTTTGTCACTGCACTTCAGATGGTAAGTGTTGAAGGAGTTTTGAGCAGTTACCTTGAATGCCCATCTCCAAATCCAGCACTACTTTTGTTCTTTCACACTCTTTTTCCGTGCTATTTCTTTACTCGGGCACCTCAACTCAGCACACTTGTCTGATATAGTACCAGTGACTTTTATCATAATACACCTTTCGTATGTTTCCCCCCGCACAATCTTGCAAAACCAGAAATGTTTATTTATGGAAGTGTAGTGATGAAGTAAAAAAAAGGCACAGCTGGTGAAGGTGAACATCTTTCATAGAAAATACAGACGAGTGAAAATAAAATAAAACAAATAAATGAGTGGAGACATACAACAACATAACAAGTTTAGCTGCTTCCACTGTAGCTGTACTGTGTGTCACAACTAAGCAATTCACGTCCAACCATGTTCTCAGATATAACAATGCTGAGCTGACCCAGTTGATTTTGATTTTGTATCAAGAGACGAGGAAAATATCTTAGTTACCTGAAAGTTTAATTGTTTTAGCGCGGATGGCAGGAGCTACGGTCACAAAGATTGCTCAACTGGCAATAGGAAAAGTGACATCTGCATTTAGATCTTTGGAAAGACATTAGTAAATAAAGAGAGGAAAGGAAAAACAGAAGAGGAACTCTTCCTCAGATGATTAAGAATGTCAATGCAGGACATTATCAGACTGTGTCAGCAAACAGTCCATCAGCAATTACATAGAGTCAAATCAAGTCAAACTTCATTGCTAATTCTTATACATGCAAGACATGCATAAGAATAAAAATGTTGTTTATCTCCGTCCCACGGTGCAATAGAAACAATAAAATAAAAGGGTAGTAGAATAAGATAAAGATAAACAATATTTACAGGAAATAAATTCTGAATACTAAATAGTGCAAGGGTACAAAGAAAAAAACTGTATATTTAAAATAGATTAGAATGTAAAAAGTAAGTAAATTAAATTGAAATGTGCAATGTGATGACCAACATTTATAATATGGGCAAATTATAGTAGGTTTATAGTTGCAGAGCATAACAACGATAGAAAAAGAAAATACTTTATTGTCTACCTTATGCGTGAAGAGGGCATCATTTCTCTTTCAGAGGTCTACATCCAAGCTACAAAATAATAGAGAATTCACTTTTAAATATATGCCAGTGAAAAAAATCAACACTTAAATAACAAAGAGGATCATTGCTAACTGAATGTAGCAAAGACAACTTGAAAGACAACCGCAAAGTACAATCTACTAGGATAACATCAACCTTAAGACAATATTCAGCATATATCCATCCAATATGGTCATCCCTCTCAGTGAATGGGATGATGATGACTAATCTGAAGTTAATGGCTGTAATTTAGTGATGAAAAGGACCATCTGAGGTCATTATTCAGCTTCTGTGGTGGGAGAAAGCCTATCCACAGATCCCCATGGCTATATGTGACACCATACTTCTATCGTTTTCTCTTTTAATTTCTTATTGCCCTCCTTTTCTTCACTCCCACTGAGGACTTCCATGCTGCTCAGTATATTTATGTGCCACTTAGTCGTCAATGGATTGTGATCAGATGTAGATCCCCCAGGAGAGGATAAATCATTCACAGTTGGGAAAAGGGAAACACTTATGAAATGCATAATAGGGAAGACACTTGAAGATAAAAATTATTAATTTGTGCATAATTGGCTTGTTTGGAAAGGGAGACATTTATAGATCCAACAAAAATCTAATCTGGTGTTTGAGTTGGTAAAAACAATTATGTCACATTAGAGCCTAAAAGTTGTGGTAATACTTTACATTCGATTTTCTTTTCTTAGATTGGAATATTCATCATTTATTGTTAAGTGATGGATATTAAAGATAGATCATTTTAGCAATCTTTTTTGATTTTCCAGATATTGAGTCTAAGTAGGCCGCTACCCAAAAGAAAATACATTCAGTCTGTTAAACTGATCATAAGTCCTTCTGTAAACCAAAAGCTTAGGTCATCTACAGTATAATCGTTTAAACAAATGATGTACTGTAATTTTCTATCGGCCACTTTGTGAGATTAAATGGGGAGTAAAACTTATTATTCAACCTTGCAGTGATAATTACTCACAGTTTCCTCCCTTGAGATCATCACAGCGCAAATATACAAACAGGACACAAACACCCAACCACACAACCGTTTCTAACCAGAATCCACAAAATAAGTACATGTTCTAATGTGCAACCCAAAGCATCTCCTTTTGTTTGGGTGACCAAGCCAACCCCTGATTGGAAGTCCTCTCATTAAGGGATCAAGAGCATTGATCGCTGGCTTCTTTCAACACATTGGAAATATACATTTACGAAGAACATGTCTATTTAGCAATCTTAGAATGAGCTCATGGGGAGCTGATGGACGGAATGAAAGCAAATCAGCGCTGGGGAAGAAAGTGGTGACTCACTCTTGCGGTGTAGTAGCGCACATAAAGATGATCCATCAACACAAACAAATAGAATGACCTAACCTGTTTAGTGCAAAAGTGCAGTCAAGGAGGAACATGACATGGCAAATCTGTGACAATGTCTGGAATGTGTTTACCACGCAAAATCAGATAATCTAATTCCTTCATAACAATATTAGGAGCAGGAGAAGCCAATGTAGTCTACTCTTATGTGCTATGTTGTGGCAACTGTTTTCCAATGTATGACTCAGTACAGCTATTTGTATTAATAGGCCTATCTACATAGAAATAAATTATATTTATTTGTGAGAAGGGGGGTTTGTCTTCTGTATGGCCCTCTGTAAGGCAAACGTTTTGATTAATAAAACATAAAACACTTCCTTGCTCTTAATAAGCTACTTATCCCAGTGAAGTCAGCAATAATTTATGACTTCCAATGCTGTGCTTCATATCTCCCAAAGGTTATTCACGGGGCCTTGCTGAATGTGTCAGTTTGACATGAATAATTCTGACAGAGTTAAACTTAAACCAACTGATGACACCTGTGATTGCGCAAGGCAGCACTATGCCACCTACTAAAACAAAAATTAATTATTCATTCAAATAGAGTACTCCTTGTTAACTCAAGTCAAATATTCAATATGCCCATGGTGCTCAGTTTTATTGGTCTAACAAGACTGAAACTGGGCTGGATCTTGTGACTCTGAATCTACGTACTAGCCAATTAATTGAGACACAGCAGTACTGATATTGACATTAGAATAAAAGATGTAAGGAAAAGGATTGAGACACATGAGAAAATAAAATGAGCTCTGACTTTATTCTCAGAATTCTGACCAGTTTAAAGTCAGAATTCTGAGAATGAAGTCAGAACTAATTTTTTTTGTTTGTTTTATGTGTGGCCCTAATCCTCTTTCGTATAAATGTGTTTTCCTTCAATTAATCTAAAAGGAATTCCAAATTTAAAGACACAGTACATGCTTTTCATTGAACATCAATGTTAGAAAAGACCATTTGTAGTGATCCATCCGGCTACTACTACTATTTATCTCTCAGGATAAATATATTAGTCAATTTGCCCTAATACATCAGCTGGGTGTTTCTTTTTAAAAGTACAAAATATAGGTCATAAAAAAAAACCTTCACATATGAGAAACAATGAAAACCCTCCCTTTCCTGGCTGGAAAGGACGTTGTGTCAGCAAGATGGATTCAAACTTCAAAGTTTCCCAAGAGTGAGAGGAAGAAAAGAGGAAATGAAGACATTTTTCAGGGCTGCTTTCTAATCTCATATTACATGAGAAAGTAAGAGAGGAACTGTAATGCAGTTTCTGCTACATTTAATGATATGTATCACTCTCATCTTGTTGTATATCCACGTACATATGTTTGTTAAACTCCGTTACACTGTCAACCTAATTTGATGTTTGTTTGAGAGCCTGTTGCCTCCATACAACATGTAATCCTAGCATACAACTAATTTCAACCTGCTCCAAATTTATATTATATCACAGAAGAGGTGTTGAACTGAAACCACAAGGTCTTTCTCATTTAACCATACCCCAACTCAACACTAACATGCATGTTTCACCCAACACAGGCAACACACCAGGAGCTTTAGCCCAATGATTTCTCACAACACCGAATCACAGCTGTGGCTCATTGGTCTTTGATGTCTCATTAAGGCAACTGCGAGGGAAAACAAGTTCAATAGTGAGTGAGAGAATAGAAGAGAAAAATAACATTTAGCCTTTTCGCTAGGGGAAAAAAGTTCAACACTGCACAGACCCTGAGAGCCCTCCGGTGCCTGACTTTCCGCAGGACCACCTAAAAAGCAGCTCCACCAACCCAGAAAGCTCTGAGAAAACTCAGGAGTTTTCTTTAATGGACAACGCCCTGTGCCATGTGCTCATCAGTTTCAGCTTCCCTCCGAGCAGGGAATGCTCACACTGTTTTGATGTGGCTGAACCCGGTCTGTACGTAGGTATGCACTCATGATTTAATTATAGTCAATGATGGTTGTGCAGGGGACTAACAGTGGCAATCGCTTCCCTCATTTACATGTCTCAGCTTGATGTGTGAATATGAAGCCTAAGTAATGCGGCTGATCATACATGTGACTTTGGCAAAACGTCGCTAACATCCTCTCATCCCTGCACTTCTTCTCTTAGCAGAATAGGTCTGTGTTTACACTGTGCAGATGGCTAATCTAGCGCGGCTCCGCACTCTCACCAAGCCAGGTCCAAGACTAACATTATGAAATGAGCAGCACAAATTACTGTGTAAATAGAGGTCTGCTTTAAAATAAACCCAGCTGATTTTACATTTACTGAAATATTAGTTCATCTGAGCCTCCTTCCACATTTTTTCAACCACAATCTCCCTCTCTTTCTTTTTCTTCACCTTTTCACTGAAAATCAAATGTAAACAATTGACCATAGTCTGTATTATTTCTGGTGAATGGCTGAGGTAATGTTTCCGTTTCTCAAAAGATCAAAAGGCATACAATTGCACAGCCTGTTGAATAATGTGCACAACCCACAAACATTTTACGTACACTGTAATTATGATATGTAACATCTTAAGCGTTATATTTTAAATGCAAGTAATTTAGCTTGCCATGAGTGAACTAGAAGAATGAAGCTGTCCTTGCTTGAGGCAGTTGTTTCTCTCTGTTTCAATTAGGTTGCTTTGCTTTCTTTCTTCTTTGCTTGTTAAATATTGATAGTGTTTGCCTTGTGATTGGTGGAACTTGATTGACTTTTTCAGGCTTTTTACTGACTGTCTAGTCATTGCCATCAACAATTACGTAAATGGGGATGACAATTAGTCTGTTTCAGATTGGGGTTTATTATATATTTGTCTTTTTTTCATTAAACTTTGTTCCAATCTTTTGTGTCCAAAGTTCTTCACCTGCGGTAGCTATACACCTTCCATGTATGATACGGGGTCACTGAGCAGTGCTGTCACAGTTTAATCTCTGGTCACCACTGCTCTACAACAGTTAACTCTGCAACCACTTCATAGTTGCAAAACAATTTAAAGGGGCTACGAGTAACTTTTAAATATCTTTAAAACAGCCTCATTTTTCCTCTGATAATCATAAATTAGCTTTAACAGCAATCAAGACCACCAGTGCAAAGAAAGCCGTTTTTACATAGTTTTTATTACTGCATTTGGTCTGGTCGCACACCCAGTCCGATTTTTCGGCTTGCGCAGGCAGGCTCTATGGTCACATATCCGCATTGGTCACAGGTTTCAGTGTAGAGCAGCAACGCGATTTGAGTAGCTTATCCCTCCAGGTGAGGGAAGGGGAGCAGGAGTGTGGTTTGAGACAGTTATTCGTCGTCATAATGACTGATAACGGGGCTGAACCATCAAAGAAAAAAAGAAAATTCAATAAAGAAAAGCTAAAAGGGAGAGTGATAGACGGGCGGGAGGAGGGCGTTGCCAAGCAAAGTGTACACAATTTCACAGGAGTGAACTAGTCCTGCAGTGTTTACTCCTAAATGAATGAGCAGTACTAAAATAAAGTTTACTTTGCTTCATCATCATCAGATGACCATTATTCATCTGAAATAGTCATTATTTACAACTACATAAACACATTACCTCATTGTGATCCATACTGCCTTCTCTCGTTCATTTGCTTTCTGTGAGGAAACGGAATCTTTCAGCTCCGTGAGAGTGGTTAGTGACACTGCATCAACTCATTGCAATCAGGTGTGTGTGGCACTGACTGGCATTAGTTGATGCAGTGTCACTAACCACTCACTGAGTTTGTGCTCTCACACTTTCAACACACGGACATGCACTATACTGCGTCCTAATCATTTGATACTCGCATGGCCGGCACGCGCTAGAAAACAGCTTTACGGCGCCAGCTTTACAGCTGGCGTCGTAAAAATACTACCGCTGTTGTCCAAAGGGGCCGCCAACCGCCAAAGTTACTCGTAGCCACAACAAAATAACATACTGGAAACAGCCAAAAGGTTTCTATTTTAGTACTGCTGTGTGTCGGATTTCTCTTTCAATTATTTTGTCCACTTTCCCTATCTCTCGATATCAAACACCTTGATAGGACACACAGACAAACTCAAACTATTAGCTAAAGGAGGTGATAATAGCTTACAGTGGATGGAAAGTTGCTTATGTGAAGCCTTTTGAAACCTTGTGGTATTGGATAATACAAATGAACCTGACTTAGCTTTCGACTCATGGAAATGCAACACATAGTGTCATGGCACTGTTGACAATATTTGATGGATAGCCAATACATCTGCTGAAAAAGTGGAAACTTGATTAACACATACACATAAGATGCTCAAATCACGTGTCAGAATTTAAGACCCAAAGATGATTTGTTTTGCCAATCCCATTCAGGAATTGCCCAGCCTGAAAAGATACTTGAAGGAGTTGACAACATTCTATGGCATGTCCAAATGCATCAAAGTTCAGCTAATAGGTAACTACTCTTTAAGATGTTAAAAATATATAGTGGCTTAGTAAGTGGAAAGTTATTTTAGGATATAAAAAAAGATGAAAAATACGATAAATTGAATTCATACTTTCCATTTTTGCCTTGCTGCCATGGATAAGAAAACCAGGAACCCAGACCATGACTAAAGTGGAAGGGTATCATATAACCGAACCGTCTGCTTTACAAATGAAGCTTTGTGTGTTTGCATGTTGCTCAGCTACAGAACAGCAGGGCCAGCGAGTCCTTTGCAAGGCAGTTGGGTATGGTCACATTTTTGCGCAAAGAAAAAGAAACATTTTGCAAAGTGCAGACCCCCGTTGCTTGGTGGAAAATGTGTAGCAACTGCCTAAATCATGTTCTAAAAATACAATTATGTCAATCTCTGAAATTATTGCTGTTGGACATCTTCTGGTTTTTTGATAAATTAAAGTGGTGGCGCCGAAGGAAATGGTGGAGGGAAGTGGGTAATACTTCACTATTGCACTATTTTTGTATTTCACTTGCTGTAACACTAACACAAATACATTTTTGGTGTTGTTCTGTTGGTGCGGTCATTATGTAAGAATTATTTTAAGAGACCAGTGTGGCATCATGGGAAAATGAACAGCAACGGTAGATGCTTGTCTGACTGAGAAGAGCTGTTGATCAGAGCTGACGTTTTCTTGCGATACATGTGTGAAATAAGTTCACCTGGTCCTGGTATCACAGGCAATAGCAGTGCAAGAATACACTGTACATTATTAGGTTAACCTTTAAAAAATATATTTTCTGTAATGGTCTATTTCCATTGGTTTTCAAATAGCTTTTTATTTTTTATTTACTTGGTTTGGAATGTATAGGATGTATTTTTCTGCATCCATTACTTCATAAAATGTTTAAAATGTTCTAACACCACTGGATACAGTATACAATACAGTGTGGGGTTGGTTGAACTCTCTCTCTCTCTCTCTCTTCTCTGTTTCCGTTTGTCTCTCAACCAATATGTATATCACTTTATCTGTGAATTTTTTCAATCTATCTAGAGTAATTTTGCAGCTGTATGGATCCAGACTTTGCTATGGTGACAATTGAAATAAAGCCCAGTGTTAACATCATTATGGCACCATGCTGAGTTGCTTCCACTCGGTAGGCATTTCAGGTGAACCACCATTCCTTTGAGGATGTTTAATTATAGCTGCATCTCAATCTTCAATTGCATTTTCTTTAATGTTGTATTTACATTGCACCCGGAAAGTACTCAGCTCCTCACCTTTTCCGCATTTTGTTATGTCACAGCCTTATTTCAAAATGGATTAAATAAAAGAATAAATCTCAAAATTCTACAAACAATACCCTGTAATGACAACACGAAGGATGTTTGTTTGAAATCTTCGCAAATTTATAAAAAATTAAAAAGGAAAACATCCTAAGTTTTCATAGCCTATTTCCATATACTAGGTCCTGTAGTTCCGGATGCACTATGTCCTTGCGAATAACAAACATTTCAATCCCATGTAAAAGCTTTATTTATAGGTGGACATAATTATACTCACATTTACATTTCTATTCAAAATATAGCCTATAATACTAAAAAGGATATGTCAAATAGGACCATGATTGATTAAATAAATTGGGTATTACACATCTTTTTTCCATCACCACTTAAAGACTGAAACTATAAATTGCATTTTGATGAACTCATCAGCCTCTAAATATATAGTAACCTACATAGTTCTAAATAAATATTTGGACGCATATTCTGACCTAAATTATTCAAGCAACTCTTTAAATGATATAATCCTTTTTCACATTCAAAAATAATGCTTTTATAAATGTTTCAGTTTTTACCACATCACATTCTTATTGCATTGCATTGTAGTAAATGAAACTCACGGACTTCCCGCGGACGTGCCCACCAAATCCTCAAATCCTCACGTCTGGATCCAGCCTGACTCTCATTATTGTGTTTAATTGTGTAAAGTTGTGTTCCTTGTACTTTTCAGAATGTCCTAAGATTTCTTTATCAGCTATATTCAGTCCCTTTTACATAATAGTTTTGCATCTGTAAGTTATTAAATGTGAACAATCCTGAATGAACAAGCCAAATCCAAACCCATGTATTGATCTTACTGTGTTACTCTGCAAGAATCAGATGAAGTAACCTTTACTGATGTAGCTCTTTTCTTAAGTCGACGACTCATTAGTGACACAAGTAAATAAATTAGAAAAAGCAATGATGAAAGTAAATAACAGCAGGCATATGTTGTAGCTCTAAAATACGGCCTCACCTGATGGCCCTTTTTGTCTTTAAGCTGGGCAGCTTCTGGTGGCGCCTGTCTACAGTTATCTTGTTCAGCTTCTCCTTGTGACCCTCCACCCCACACATCGAAACGTTACCCTGCCACACATGGGGAAGGGGGGCCATTACATCAGCGTAGCTTCAGGCCACGGTAAGTGTGGATGTGTACGCTGAGTCAGGCTGACATCATGCCGGACTTTCATCCGCCTGGTAGCAATGGCGCTGCCCTCGTCCCGGCGACCCCCCACATTCCCGTCCTCCTTTCCCACCTGATTGCTTTCTTGTTGGACTTGGAGGCTTCCATCTGTCAGCAATCATCTGCCCTTCAAACCCTGGACTGGGGCATTGTTTGCCAATTGGCTCCACCTGCCAGTAATCTTCCCCATAAGGCAGCAGCGGCGATGTTTGTGAATCAGGTCCACCATTTGTTTCCCCTCCGATGCTAATCACCTGTTTTGTTGTGAAAGTCCTAGTTCCCAGTACGGCACATGTCAGGAGAAACTGTGCCGTTGTGTTTGGGGGTGAGATCAAACAGCGTAATGATCCTGGGTGAAGTGAGTCCAACCTGAACAACCGATAACAAAGATATAGCCTCTAAACGGCAGAAACAGCACTGCACAGCATTTCTTTTTCTCTTGCTGACACAAATAAATCTGAATCTTATTTTGTTTTACATCACATGCATGTTGATATAACACATAACATCCACATATCAGTATGTCACAAGAGAGATTCATTCTAAATCTTCAAGAAAGATTTAATATCTCACTTTTAAAATCCATTGTTGCTCATGCAATGCAGTTTAATATTTATCAATGTCTTAAAAAAACTAAACTTACTAGTTGACATAATCCATGTGACCATACACTAGTTTTCACTCCAATTTCAACTTGTCAATTTTGTGTTAGGCAGAATTTAACTGAAGAGCCATTCACGTTCACTAAAGTATCAATTTCCATTCTCTATAATTCTGTGTTGATGCTAATCTTACAGAAAAGTTGCATATTTTAATCTACGTATATCTCTGCCATCAAATTGGCTCCCCCTCTTTGATATACAGTATTTAATGTAGTTGCATTCACTTTAAACAAACACAAAAAAGAGGACAAAACATATAAAGCTATTACATTTATATCCAAATACAATTCCATTTCCCACAGTAATTCCACACTGGGAATCTATTTTGAGCAGTCAAATTACTGCAGCATTATACAGTGCAAATTAATCCTGCATGCAAAGAAACACTTCTCCTTTTACCCCAAAACCCACAGGTATTGGGCTTGGATATTCCACTTGGCTGGAAAGGAACCAGCAGAACCATGCTTTAAAAATGGTTACGTAATTAAACGAGCACCAACCGAGGTGCCACTTGTGGCTGTATATATCATGGAAGAATTGGTGTAAAGTGTACAGTTGAGAGTGAGCATTTCTCATCTTTTGCCTTTGAATGTCTTAAACTGAACATGTCATCACATGCCTGGTAAAGGAGGTAAGTGTGGGCTAAATTGAGTTACATGTTGTGAAAGTGTGAATTTATAAAACCAACCCTAAGACCCTTATTTATATAATAAATTAATTATTTCAGATGCCTTTCTCAACCCAACATTATCATTTTGAAGTATTTTTTTCTATAAACGCTCAAAACAAATGGATCTAATTATTATTAACACATAGGCCTCAAGACGTTTGTTTTCTGCATTGACATCACTAATATATATCGACTCTCTACCATGACATTGTCCTGCTTAACTTTACACTTTGAAGTAGAGCAAATATGTAAAGATTTTGGCTTTCCCACATTATATAATAAACACCTACTATTTCCTGCGCCTTAGTGAACATGGTTAGTTTGATGCCAAACAAGTAAAGCCCCGAATAATGAGGAAAGTGTATTCATAAAACTTGCTAAGCATCTGGGAGTGGTTGTGTAGGACAATGCATGATCAAGGGGTCTTTGGCATGCCTCATCTATGTTGGAAACACATTATTTCCAAAATCCAGAACAAAAACAAAACAAGTGCCCAGGCGGTAGCCTACTACAGACTCGCTGGGAAACACCACCATAAACCGTCACCTCATGTGCATTATCACACGAAGCAGCTCACTGTTAAAACCATAATGAGAAAGATCTCTCTAAACAGGTTTGATTTAGAAAGCGGCAACTGTAACAACTGGGAGTACCATTTCTTGAGAGGAAATTGACCCTCATCACATTTAAATGTGTTGATTAATTCTTTAATCTCACAGTTAATATGTGGTAGTCTCTTCTCACTGCTGGAAAAAAAGAAGTAGGCTTATAGTATTCATAGTGAAATGGTGTCTGACTTTTATTAGTTTCATAAAGGTCTATTAGAGATCCTGAGAACGAAATGGTCTGCATTCTACTTTATAAAAGTATCCCACAGATGTAGATATTATTTGAAGTCCTGTTTGAGAATCCTGTGTTTAATTTTAAGCAATACATAATATCAGTGTTAGTCCCTCCCATCTATTGGTATTACAATACAAGTGCACTGAAGCCTAATTTATTCTGGCAAGTTTCTTCCATTGGTTTGTGAGAGAGGCTGTGACGGTACGGAGTCAAGATGCACATGTGGATATGGGCTGCAGAGTGTGTAAATGTACTAGAGCAGTCAACAATGCTTTGCTCAAGGGCAACTCAGTAATAATGTGGAAAACACATCCTGTTTCTATCCACTACTCTGATTTTCCTAGTTGCTTCATGAATCTGACATGTGACCTTTTGAAGTTAGAAGATTTTCTTTCTATCATTATGATATAACGAATGATCTCTGAGCAGGAAAGTCAAGTGTATTTTCCTGTGTCTTCAGTGCACTCTGTTTATGTTTATGTGGAAAAAAAGTGATTGCTTGGCTGTAACTACCTGTTGTATAATCCATAGTTAATGACTTGAATTCCTTTTCTTAGACAGTAATAAGTTCCATTCAGTAACTCAGTTAACAGATGCCTGTTGCAATCATATCCCGATAATCCATAGTGTTGCTTTTTTCGGGCAGTAAATCTAATCATTATCAAAAGAAATTTCAGAAATAATTTCCATGAAGCAGTTCATATCCACTTTGGAGAAAAATATTTCCTCAAAAGTTATCTGTGTGGTTTCTGTAAAATATAGCGTATCCAACTGCAAAATTAGTTAAAGAACCACAATCACTGTACGTTGTAATCATCATTTTGTGATGACAGATATTTATTTTTTCTAAAGATGGATATTTCATTTAAAGAAAATGGAATTTTCATTTACAAAATCCAATGTTTCATGGATGGGAATAACTACCTGATTTATTCGAAAAATAGAAAAGACACAAATTGGCTTTAACAAATCCAATGAAACGGCAATGGTGCGTCATCACTAGTTCTCTGTCAACACATCCTTTTAAGTAGGATATTGGCGTTGAAAGACACATAACAAAAGGCCCCACGATTCTCAAGGTAGTGGAGCAGGCAGATAACAACCATGTGGCCATGGGAGCTTTGTCCTCCACTCTAGTCTGTTCACACCCAGGACCTTCTGACTGTGCTACGGATGGTCAGATAATGAGAGTGAGGGTGGATCAACTTATTCATTGCCTTATCATGACCTCCCATGCTGCAATCTTAAAGATAAACATATCAAAGGATTGGAGAAACCAAACCTCTGTCACGTTGTCTGTTTTAATCACTCCTGTAAAAAAAGAAGATATAGAAAAGGAAATAGATCTTTAAACATAGTTGTATGCATATACATATGTATACTGTATATGTTTGTATAGATCTTTTAAAGATCTATTTCATTTTATTTTGGCTCGCAATTTTTTTGTTGTTGATATCGTCTTCCTTTTTTTCTTTTCTGTTTGGCCTGACACTATTTATAGAAGCTTCATTTGTTTTAAGAGCTTCTTTACCACACAGCCTCCTCCAGTCTCACAACAATCCCCTTTTTCCATGTGTTTTGCTCAAATTTCCGACACACTTTACGGTTACACTTAATGACTTGATCATTTGTCTTCCCATATCAAAAACAGATTTCAACCCAACAAATTCTTTCCCCTTGGAAGCCAAATGGGGTGGGGGGAGGGGGTTCGGTCCCATTAGGGCTGCTTCTAATCTCAGATGGGTTATTAAGAAAGAAAGTGCTGGTATCAATTAAAAGGCACTACAGACATCACACCAAGGCAAATGTACTTTGATGTAGCTACTTATCATCGGGAACTTGTAACTCATTCCCATTGTGTATGGTGTTAAAATATCTCACGCTTATAGCAAGCTACCCAAGCCTGAAAGTGACCGCATCCTGTGTAGTGTTACATGATGTACAGGTATGTATGGCATGTAAATAGACAATTAAGGCCAGCTACACACTGACACATTTCCCAACACAGGCAGCAGCAGCAGGATACAACTATTTCCGTGTGCTGTGACCAATGAACCAATAAAGAAGCATGCATTTCTGAAGTCCTCTATAAAAGACATCAATTAAAAGCATGAATCATTATTTCCTCAATGCCACTGCTGCCCGTTAAAGACAGGGATGGAGACAAAGGGGCCTCCACAGCTGGTAGCCAGCAAACTGATGAAAAACCAAAACGGCAACCCAAAGTCTACAGCACATAGTAGCCTCAGTCGAGTCCTTCTGAAAGATCTATCAAAGTCTGCCAAGTTCGATAGCCATTGCATATGTATTATTCACTGCTGACACGAAAATATAGGAAATCATATACTGACTCCAGCATGGGCATTAAGACTCATGGTACAAATCTGAACGGGAGATATAGTGAATGTCGAGGCATTGTACATGTTGCCCACCAGCCTTGATGAGCAAGTGCTAGATAGCTTGTACAGTATAATAGAACATCTGTATGTGGACCTGTATGATATCACATAAGGTTAATAAGTCGGCTACAAAACTTTATAATTGTTTTGCTGTACCTATAAGAAGGGGAAACCCAGTGGCTTTGATTCTGGGCAGTTTAATTTCCATGCAAATTTCAATTCATTGCATGCAAATCACGGGCAACCCCTGTCCAAAAAGCAAACACTGTTAAACAGAAACCATAAGGGAAAAACGGAATCCCCAGAGTTAAGTAGCTGACTCTATAATAAACAAATAGCAGGTAAAGGGCCAAACATTGCACGAAATTGCTTGGAAAGAATGCTAACATTTAACAACCTGCAGTGTGTGTGTGTGTGTGTGTGTGTGTGTGTGTGTGTGTGTGTGTGTGTGTGTGTGTGTGTGTGTGTGTGTGTGTGTGTGTGTGTGTGTGTGTGTGTGTGTGTGTGTGTGTGTGTGTGCCTTATTCACCCCCGCCTTCACGTATCTAAAGTAAGTGCCACTGGAACATGTAAACACAGAGCAGTGGAAGCCTCTCAAATGCCACCAGATCTGGAGTTACATTCTACCATTCCTTTAGAATAAGGAATGAGTTGGGGTTGTTTTTTGGGCACCAGAAGTGGAAACTCCAAGGAGGCACCCCTTGTTGAGCGCATAATGAGCAAAGAGCAGTTGTTGCATATTTTTGGGGGGCTGCTGGAAATGTGCAGTGAGGCGAGGGAATCCCCCGGTGCTGTCAGAATGAAAATACTTCCAAAAATGATTTATAAGCGATGGCACAACTGAAGACAGATATCAAGGCCTACTGATAGTGATCAGAAGGGGACATTTTCCCCAAAAAATGCATTAAGAATAAAGCATGAGCCTCCCCATATTCATATTCAACATACCTAACCTATGGAAGACATGGAAAAATTTAATTTGTTACATTTTGAGTATGTAGGATTCTTTCACGCAGACCCTAAATAAAGGATCTATTCATGAACATAGAAAGCACATATAATACTGCAAAGCTTGGGGTTGAGTCTTAAATCTTTCCACAGCAGTTCACCCGATATCTCAACATCACCTATAGATGTCATCACCTGTTAGTGTTCATATCTAGAGTGCACATTTGGCATAATTGAGTTTCCGTCATTGTTTCTGCCATATGAGTTGGGTAATATTTTCACATGATAAAGAGCTGAATGTCAGAGAGAGCAGGTAATGCAAGGAAAGCCTGGGTGTGATTATGACTTAGTCTTAAAATACACCTTTTACCTGAGAATGACTGAAATACATATTGAGAAATATGTTAATTCCATATGCGAAGGATTAGATTTCACACATGTGCCATGTTAGTGTAATATGTTTAGCTTCATGAAATCTACCTCAGGGTTGAATGAAATATAATAAAACACACAGATCGGACTTTAGCAGCATGCTATAAAAATGAACAAGATTGTAACTTGTGTGAACTGTTGAATGTGCACTTGTTACATTTGTTATCTTCTTTTGTATTTATCCTATTAAGATGAAGAGCTCCTGGGACAATAGTTTCATTACATTGTCCAGTTGTAACATTACCGCAAAGAAAAAACAAATGGTACAAGAAATTTGACACAAAAGGTTACAGAAGAAGGCCATTTCCCCTGTGTATTTTAAGAAACATAAAATAACCATGCTTACAATGATGTTGTGTGCATTGATAACAGGGAAGCTAAATATTCAGATTGGTAGAAATCTGATTCCAAAGTCCTCCTTTTAAATCATCCTATTATTTTACTTTTGCATTCTGTGTCCATTTAGGATTGTTTTGACAACTTTGTTTTGGGGTTTTAATTAGAATTAGTAGAAGCTCTGATTTGTACCTTTGTTCTCCATAACGACACCAGCTGTGGTTCATGGAGCCATCCACCAACCCAAAAACAAAATACTCTTCAGAAACAAAGTTGAAACAGAATAAAACTCATTACCATGAGATGAACATATGGTATTGTTACATTATCTACAAGACTCCTGTGTGTCCATGATATGAAAAACTGAGAGTTGAAAATGTTTAAAAATGTATTAAATATTCTTCCATTGTTTAAGATACAAATATCACTGAAATAATAAGCACAATTATATCAAATGTATTTAGAATAATCCACTTGTGTGACTTGATGTTCTCGAGATTAAAACCTACACACACTATCAGACTTTTTTTAAAAGCTTATTTGCATTCAAGTGGATAGCAGCCACAGGGAGCACTACCTGAGAATAAAATGAAGGCAGATTGGAAATCTGACGAGAAATTTCCTACTTCGAAGGGTGTATGGAACAAATTACTGCACTCTGTAATGCCTGCAGATCCTGACGATATTCTAAGACTCTTTGGTCTGATGAGGTTCTTGGATCACACACATGATGCGGACAAGCATGACAGGCTGACCGATGTGCATATTCCCGTTGGACTTCTGGTGACTAAACACAAAAATTGAAGATGCAACGGCCAGGCACAGAAAAAGACACACAGATCACGCAAACAGAGGCAGTCGTTTCAAATGAGTCATCATTGCACAAGTCCATAGGGAAATCTCAGTGAATCAGCACTAATTTTCCTATCAGCACTAATAATGTGCTTACCACTAAACAGTCCGGTGTTACTGAAGTTTCCTCATGGTAAGTGGCTCAACATGCCTCCAATGTTTTGGTGTCTGAGGTCACATCCTTAAAGGAATTAAAGGCAGGCCCATACCCCAACACATTGAAATGCATTGATCTCACTTAGCCAAAGGCAAGCTCACAAACTAGTGGCAGAAAATGGACAACGTTTTACTGTTTATTGTAAAAAATTAAACTAAAGTAAGAAAGATAGAAAAAGCTATCAGAAAAATTCATTTGGGCTGCAGTTGTAAATGCTTCTGCTCAATGCAGGATGAAAGCACTCATGACATTCTAAGTAGAGTAAGACAATTTGCAAAAGACCTTTTAGGGCCCGTGTCCACCTAGTGCCTTTTTCTGAACGCAAGTATCTTTCTTCAATTGATCCCAATGAGAAGCGAGCATCTCAGCTGCAGGCGGCAGCATGGAGAAAAGGTTTCTGAGCGGTTTGCCCTTTTTGAGCGGCCGCTTCGAGCGCTTCGAGTTGAAAATCTCTCAACTTTTAATAAATGTGCCGAAGACGTCAAATGGAGTGCAGCGTTAGTTAAGGCAGGATACGGTGTCAAGGCAGCTGTTAAAACCTGCTATGTCAGCTGACCAACAGCTGATTCCCCTTCAAGCATCTCATTGGCTAATCACTCAAACAGGTGCCTTATTTAAGCTGCTCTAGCCTGCCTACTGTTGCTGCTTCCTCTGCAAAACTTTGCACATTGCTCACGCGAACGACACGGCTGTCGTCTCACTTCTACTTAGCTTGCTGCTTGTCATGTCGATCCGCCCCATTACGATGACAACCCACCTCCACCCCAGCACGTCCTTTTTTACTGTATTTTTTTATCAATGTAGTTTCTGTTGTCATTGACGCTTGCTCTGAACCCTAGGAGGTCCATGCTGCAGATCTCCCCACTTTTCAGGATTCCATGTAGCTCATGGCGGGCAGAGGCATACCGCCAAACATAAGTTACTGCAAAGTAATTTCTGCTAAATAAATATATGTTCTCTTGACTAAAGTATTCATAACTGAACACTGAACATTTTTATTAACGAGCCAATCAGATAGTAGATTGTTGGGACTCGTCGCCTTGGCAAACAAGAAGCTGTCGCTGTTTACCTGAAACTATACGAAATGAGTGATTCAAAATGACCACAACAGAGGGAGGAGATCCCATTTGTGGGTGCAGATTAGGCAGACACTTGATCTGCCATGTTTTTTATCTCATAGGATCATCTCATGCGCAAACATTGAACTACTTCTTGCTCCATTGGTGTTTGCAGGAGCCCTGATCCTCAACCTCAAGGATGATGGAAAGTAGCCTATTCTCAGTTTGATCAGACAAAATGTAAAGGTTTTAAATAGAAAACAGTAAACTAGTGTTGATCATAGGTCTGACAGTGGCAGACAACAAGATGGCAATCAGCTTTTTCCTCCCCTGCTCACAGCCTTCTCTCTCCCAGCGCATAAACGCTTGATCCAGGCACTCCTGAGTGCACCACCATCTTTTTTCGCCCCAAAAAAATGCTAGGTTGTCACGGTGATATGTAGCTACAGTATTTTCAGAAGGTTCACCACCAACTTCACTGTCACAGAGAATATAGCCACATTAAAACAATCTGTATGATACATTTTTATAATCAAAACTTTTTTTAAATTCACACTGTATAGTTGTTTTATATATTTGATTATCAATTCATATTTTCAGTAAATGCAAACTAATGTAGTGGACACAAAACATGTGAATCATGAAGCTTGCCAAATTTCAGCGTGGAAAACAAGCAAATCAAACTCTCCACCCGCCAGCTGCTAGAAACAAAAAAAGCTCTCAGAGGGTAGTACCTGTAACTGAGTTATCGTAAAGCATTCTAAGTGGTTGTGATGCGCGGCATAGCCCCAGGTAAATTAGGTTAAGGGGAAACCGTTTGATGTTCCCTGGGGTTGGATTCTGACACTTCACCCCTGCTTTCCTAAATGTCCTCACCTCTCACGGCTGCATGTGCTTTAGACAGACACTAATTTGTGTGAATTACTCTGTAATTAGGCCTTTCTCTTCTACAGCTACATTCTGCGACAGCTGCGTCTCGTTCCAATGCTCAACACTGGCATGTCCCTTTGAGACAATCGTTTTTCAAATCAGGTAATGGGAGCAATTAGCCACATTGTACCTAATTACCTGCTGTCGTTTAGCCTAATGATATTACTTACAAACACTCTTTAAAGAAAGACAGAGCTACTTATAGAGCCTCTTAGTCCTGTGTTAAAGCCAACAAATGAGAGCATGGCAGCTGTTCAACAGACATTGGTGCTCCTGGTCCTAGAAATCACCTGTGCGGCTTCTTGACTTATGATGCATCCATGGATTAATCGTCTGCTTGCACTATTGTCCCCTCTCCCTCCTGCCTTCTGGCCAGGCCCTGCCAGCACTCATACTGCATTAAACGATCCTGGGCCTAGGCACAACTGCTGCTTGCTATGTCATCATGTAATAAGCAGTTTTTTCAGATCCATGGGACATTGTCTCTGACAGAGGGCCTCAGTTCACCTCTCAGGTGTGGGTAAGCGTTTTGCCGAGTGCAGTGGTCAAACCCAAAGAGCTAATCAGGACCTGGAGGCTGTCTTGAGATGCATCTGCGCCGCCAACCCAACTTCGTGGAGTTCCAATCTCACCTGGGTTGAATACTCCCACAACTCCCTGACTTCTGCTGCCACAGGTATGATGCCTTTTGAAGCTTCACTTGGTTACTTACCTCCTCTCTTCCCTTCTCAGGAGATTGAAATCACCGTGCCTTAGGTCCAGCACAACCTGTGCTGGATCTGCAGGGTCTGGAGGGATTCCATAGCGGCCCTTCTGCGCCCTTGGGAACAGAATCGGAGGTTGGCGGACCGGCGGCTTCATACACCTGAGTACTTACCTGGCCAAAAGGTTTGGCTCAACGCAAAGGATATCCCGCTCAATGTTGAATCCAAAAAGCTGTCTCCCCATTTCATAGGGCAATTTGAGGTTGAGAGGGTCATTAATCCGGCTGTTATTCGCCTGAAGCTTCCCCAGTCCCTGAGGATACACCCGACGCTCCATGTCTCCCAGCTAAAGCCGGTCTCTACCAGCCAATTATGCCCTCCTACTACCAGCCTGTCGCCATTTCCCTGCATTCAATAAATATTGTCATTTAACTGACTTACCTGAGTTATGTGTGGTGCATTTGGGTCCAGTCCCCGAGCTACCGTAACATGTTCCCCTCATTGCAATTGATAATGTTAGGTCTAAGGACATAACATCAGTTTGCAGCAGTTTGCTTTCTGCTCTCAGGACATTTGGTCAAATCTACATGCAATGACTTTCATTGGCTGCTCTTTGGGCAACTTTACTGCATATACTATAATACTGCTCTTAGAGCATCTTACAATATTTCCATCCAACATTCATTGGCTGCTCTTAGGCACCTTTGCTGCATGTATTCTAATACCGCTCTAAGAGCACTTTACAGTATTTCCATCCAACATTCATTGGCTGCTCTTACTCAAAGGGCAACTTTGCTGCATATATTCTAATACTGCTCTTAGAGCATTTTACAGTATTTCCATCCAAAATTCATTGGGTGCTCTGCGTTTTGAAAATAGAAAACTTCCATTTTATTAGTACATGGTCTAAAGATAAGTATAAGCCTTTGATAGATATCCAGACAAATTTTGCTTGTATTGGAGTGAACGGGGATATCTGCTTCCGGGCTCGTATGGAATTTACCACCCATCCACAGCCAGCCAAAACAATTTCAATACCAGGCTTGGCCATTGAGCACAGCTGGATTGGGGAAGAAGGCCCTGCTCCTGGGGGCCTGCGTGAGGGTTAGCCTACCAGAAGAAGGCTAACATTAGCATACATTAGGTAATCGAAATCGAAATTGAAAATTACTCAATGATTTGTAACATAAACAGCTCGTATAGACAGACAAGAGTCGTGGCTTTAAAGAAATTAACGTATATTTGTGAAAGGCATGTCTTATTACGTTTTGTATTAAGTTTGGTTGCAGAATACATGTGTCAATCAATGCAAAGTGAATGGAGCGCTGTGTATTGTTTTTCCCCACGATGGGTGTGGCATCTGATTATGACGCGTTCTGCACTGTCTCTATGGAAACCTAGTGCATTTCCAACTGTTACAGGACACCAGTGTAGACCCAGAACATGCTGGAGAGATCATTCTGGCTTGGGAATGCCTCAGGATTGCCCTGAAGAAGCCGAGATAAGCACCATAAAAAAGATGGATGGAGTAGACCTACAGCAGTGAATAAGTTACTGGAGAAAAGTCTTGGTGGAAAGAATATGGAATGAAAATCTAAATGTCAAAACTTTGAGCATAAGATGTTGTGCTGCTTGAAAGTTAAACAGTTATTCCACAGAACATTTTACAAGTAGAATATGTACAGGTTTCAAGTGGCTTCACTCAGGGTGGTCCCTTTCTCCACAGAGCAGCCCTGTGCAGTGTGCATATTGTTCAGTGATAGCTCCCTTCAGTCCTCTCCTCCATTGAACACTAATTGCCTGAGAAATGCAGCGTCAGTAGCAAAACAAAAATTAAATCAGTCTTTTGAACAAGTCTGAAGAAGTCTCTCACACCTGCTAAGATCAAAGCTAACCACAAGTTAAAACAATACTGGGCACACTGCCAACTCAGGACGGGTCTTTTAACTAATCATCATGAGAGGGCAGTTTTGCTAATCATCCTCCAATCTAAAGCAGTTTGCTTGTACACAGCCTGTATATCTTGTAACCTTAATCTAGTGAGAAAAGCCAGACTTTCCCTTTTTTTCAGACCTGCAATTTACTCTGAACTCTTGGTACTTGAGGGCAATGGTCACTACACTCTAAAAAATGTACAGTCATTTCTAAATCAAGGATATGGGAACAAGTGTTCTTTAGATTGCAATTAAGTGTGTGTGTGGGGGGGGGGACTCCAGAGCAGTTTTTCGACAGCCTCTTTGGAAGGAAATGAACTGTCTTCAAATAACTCTTTGTATATAAGATATACATAGAATTATGAGAAACGTATTTAATATTTGAAGAAACCCAATGAAATCCTTCATTTTGAGATTGTAGGCTTCCAACTGATGATAACACTATTTAAAAGGGAAACTATATAGAAGTAATTAATGAGCCTTTATTCATTTCAAAGTACTCTCATACAATCAGAATACTTTGAAATACTCCATCAGTAGGTCAGGGGGTTGAAGATATTTGTTGTACTTTTACTGTTAGTCAATTAGTTATTATAAGGCATAGCCATCATCAAATTAATGAGAATATCTTTACACACTGTCCTACCTCAATTTAAAGCAACAATAGGTAGGGATTTTGGTTTGGCACCCTCTAAAGGCCCCTTAATAGTAGTCTGGCTGCAGTACTGATAATACTGCTCATGACACAGGTACAAAACTCAAGAAATCTGTCTATTTAATGTTTCCTTAAGCCCAGTTCAGACCAAAGATTCGCCTTGCAACTGCTTGCAACTGCAACTCCTTGCGACGAGACGGCTGAGACGTTCTAAAACTGGACCTTGCGATTTGACATGTTGAATCTTCTGCGACGCCTTGCAACAGCTTGCAACGCGCTGCAACGAGCAGTTCACACTGCTGCGATTTATCCCCCGCGACGTTCTAAAACCGTCTCGTCGCAAGCAGTTGCAAGGCGAATCTTTGGTCTGAACTGGGCTTTACTAAACTATCCAGATACGTAGCTCTGGAATGTATATAAATTATTATTTATTGTTGATAGTTTGGACTGTTTATGAATTTGGCATATAATTAAAGCATCTTAAAGCACATACAGTATTCATAGGCCAACTAAACTTGCATGGTTTTGAAGTTTTAATCACTGCTCCCTCCTGCAGATACACAGACTCTAGCGTCTACAGCCCGTTGTTTGCATGTAGAAAAAAACGGTTATAAAGAATTGCTGTTGAAAAACGACAGAGACTATTCTCCCTGTTTACACATATTGTACTATTTGACTGACTTTGAAAATGTTCATTAAGGTGGAAAAACTACCTATTTTTATTTGAACCCAGATAAACGTTTACACATGATGTTTTTTTTGTCACAAGCTGTCAAGCTATCAATATCACGAGTTCAGTTTTGAATGTGTTCTTAGAAAAAGTATTGACTTCTCATGAAAAGGATCTCAATTTGTATGGTTTAAGCTTGACTATGTGCTTGACATTATATCTTAAATTAAGACTCTCAGATGTTTCTTTTCCCAGCTGCTTCATTCAGCTCCGACCTTTTAATTATAGTTTATGTTTGCTTATTCCAGTTGATTTCGGTATGATTTGCTGTTCTTGTAAAGACTTTTGGGGTTTTCCTTTCTGTCTTGCCAACCAAGGTATCTTTGATATCACTTTTTCATTCTGGAATTATATCGTTGAATATGACGTCAAATGGATGTACAATGGAAGCAAGAATATTGAAAGAACATATGGTTAAGTTTTATGTCTGTCCCTTATTTCGCTAGGTTTAAAAAATATATGCTTATGAATAAGAGAGAGCAATACGCCCTGGCAAAACACTGTAGTATACAACCCAGAAAAAGTCTGTAGAATAACACATTACTTATTCCTGGAAGTGACCAGCATTGTTCTATACAAGTTCCCCAGTTGCAGAACTCCCCTGAGCAAGACCATGCCATCCTTTACTGAGTACTCTAAAAGTTTGCCTGAACCTCTTTGAGGCCAACCTCAAATGATTCTTGTCAGATAAGTCATCTGACCTAACTAACCGCCACGTGGTAAACAGTTGCCAGCTTTGCTCCCCTCTTTTTGAGTGTCCTTGATGTGCAACAGTAGCCTGGAAATCCAGACCTGCCGCTGGCCAATTTAGATTTTCTCAGCGTGTTGGTCTGGGACGATCCTTTGGATCTCATTAAATATGTCAAAAAATGCTGAGCTACGTTTCAATTTGTTCTATCTGATAGGGGCAGGCCAGGGGCCTCATTTATAAAGCTTTGCGTGGGATTCACGTGGAAGCTGGCGTACGGAAGAAATGTAGGATGTACGTGCGAACAAAAATATTCGGATTTAACAGTGCGCACTCACGTCCTACGCCTGTTTCCCTTTATAAATCACAATCAACTCTAAATGTGGCGCAGCCTTTGCGGGCTTCACGTACCGCCCATATTTACCCATACATAGTCATCGACACGCCCGAATTAATATAATTTACTGAGTGCATGAAGACGGTAGTGGCAATCGCCGACTGAAAGGGAAATGGAAAAATAGACTCCACACGGTGTGGATCACTGCGGTCACGCCGAAGTACCCGATGGAGAAGTGGCGAACAGGGAAAATATAGTTTGGTGGCAGTGTGAGCGTAAAGGCGTCAGAGAGCAGCCTGTGGCGATCTCTGTGAACGCTGTGGCCGAAATAAAAAGAAGTGATCCGACATAAAAGTGGACGCAAACAAGTGCATATCCTCACACAACAGTGTTTGTGCCACGAGCGGGGGGCACTGAGACCCCCCATGAGATACAGATTCGGATAATTCATCCCGTGGCAGTGGCGGGCGGCAGAGCGTTAATAATAAACTTCACAGTTGCCTACCTTTCAAAACACAATTGCGACGTGCTTAAACACAAAGAAAAACACATAGATAAAACGGACTAAAAGCCGTGAAAAAAATCACAGTAGCCTATGTGATGTAAAGTAGGCTTATCATTAGTGTATGAAAAGGTGCACTCCTGTCTGCCTGACTGAGGCATCGAGAACAGCGTCAGTGTAAAAGTAATAGGCTGTATTCCACCTCAATATTATCAGAATTAATTCCACAACATGCAGATAGTTTATTCTTTAATAACTGCAGAGCTTATTCGAACGTTGCTATTTTGTTTTTATTTGCACTCATATATCTCCGTTTGTAGGCTATTTAAGATCCTAATTCGTTTTGCTTTTGTTGGTATCACTCCATGGAAAAATCCGTGGAGGCATTTGTTCATTAGTTGTAAGAATGGCTTCATCCGTTTTGCAAAGGAACTCCCAATATATGATAGACCTACATGGCTTATAGTAGGCCTATCTGGATTAATTTTACACAAACACATTCGTTCTCGCACTTCATACATGTGCCGACGGAGTCGCCGTTTCTCCTTTCTCCACTTTCTGTGCGTACGCATGGGTCAGAGTTTGCGTGGAGGACCGCACATCTTCCCGTCAAGTTTGGTTTTTATAAATCCCAATATTTGCTTAGAAATTTATAAATAAATGAGGCCCCAGAGCCCTATGTATGGTAGTCTGGGGCGGACGTAACCGGATGACAACAGTGCTGTGCTTGCGCCGTCGAAGCCGTGATAGTAAACAACAGAGATGGCTGCGGATATGTTGCTTGAGTTTGAGACGGCTTTGGCCTCGACACTTAACGATTTGGAAGACGTCTATCAAATATTTCATTGGCAAGAAAGAGGAATGTTTTGTTTTGCCGACGGACCATGGCAAAAGTTACATTTTCCAGTTAACCCCTCTGTTCACTAAACAAACGGACTTAATACGTCACCTTGTTCATTGCTCTGATTGGTCGTAGTGCTATCCAGTGACGTGCGGTGAGGTCAGTGAGTGGGTAGGCACTGAATTCTGAAAGCCAGATTTCTCTAAACCTATATATTGTTAAATCAAAAACAAAAAACAACAAACAGGCACGCACGGCCGATTTCAAATAAGTTCCTCCCTTTCTTTCTTTCTTTCTTTCTCTCTCACTCACTCACTCACTCACTCACTCACACACACACACACACGCACACACAACATATATGAAATGTCACGACGGTGACTTCAGGTTTGCCCGTAGCCTACTGTAGTTTGGTCTAAATGATTAAACATCGCATCCATCGACTTAACGGACCCGTCCCTCACACCGAGGGCCGAAAAAACGTAAGGCAACAAGTCAAACCTTCGCCGATTCAAACTACTGGTACTACTTCTATTCAACTTAAAAATAAAAGACATAATTCATCATTATGTAGGACTACAGCATAACTGATGGCAACTAATCTCCATAAACTTTATCTTAATAGATAAAGTATCAGTAGCATATGCCCCATGGACCTGTCCAGCATCAGAATGTAACCATTTATCCACATTGCAGAGCTTAGGTTTGTCCCGTCAGTAACAATGAAAACACAACTGCTCAATTGAATATAAAATGCAGAATGGATTGCACTCGGTATCAATTCATCCAACTTTATTATTAAATAAACCCCAAAAAAGTTTCTGACTCACCAATCTGACTCCCTGGCTGTAGAAATAAGCAAGACGATAGTAATCCAGTGACAGTCTGACTGACAGCACAGCTAGCTAGCATCCTTCCGTTCATGTAGGCTACCTGTCCGTTTGAAATGCTCGAACATTGTTTGTCCCTGTTGCTGCTGTACACCGTCCAAGGCTGGCGCAGGCCTTTCTCTTGCTATTCATTCTGTTCCTTTTTAAATTATAATCCAATTTGTTAAAATTCCTCCAGTCTGAAATATCTGCGGGCACGGACACGGCAGCTGCAATGTTGACTTAAAAATCCGCGGGGGTAAAGCAACGTGAATGAGCAAAGCCAACGTAATGACGTTGGCCTAAGCTGCGTAAATGTCTAGTAATATCTCGATTTTAATTGGTCCATGAATGATATGTAACGTAAAGGCTTATGTGGCATACCATTTACGTAAAAAAAGCACTAAGAATTCCGCTTATTTGCGTACATGTTAAATAATACAGAATCAAGTGCGCATGCGCGAAAACTTTTTTTTTCTTGCCGTCCACAATGAATAGGCGCAAAAGCACTGATTCTTTGCCGTACACAATGAATGGGAAACAGCAAAAGCACATTATTTCTTTGGCATAACTAACTAACTGCCAACTTTCAAATCAAAACGTCTACACTTTTTTTAAAGTAATCGCGGATTACATGTAAAGATCGAAATAATTAACAGTAATAATACAAATATAAGTTTATTAAATAAAAAAAATATTTTATTTTATTTTATTTTTTATTTTTTTGCACACGGCGCCAGGGTAGGCACTGCCTACCTTGCCTACCCTGACCGCACGTCACTGGTGCTATCCAATAGCGTGCAGTGGTATTTGAAATGCACGCGTAGGTTTCGCCCCATGAGTTGGAAAGGTCTATTGATCGTGGCCAGACCCTCTATCGTTCTAGATATGGGTCTGGATTTCCAGGCTAGTGCAACAGCAGATCCCACAGCACAACGGCAAAGTATATCATTCATATTTGGCCAGAGGTGTTTCAAGTACCTAACACACTTATGTTGTTTAGGTTCTGATTTACTCCCAATAAATGAGAGCAGGGATTTTCTTTGTTAAGCATTGAAGTCTCCCAGAACTCTGTAGTTTCTTAGGTGGCGTTCTTTCCAGGGTTCCACAAACAGCAACAGCAAAGAAAATATTCTGTATTAAATGTTCATTTCATGCAGACTACAGTATTGTAGACCCATGGCACACAACAAACCTAAAGTCTTTAGCATGGCCATTTAGCATTAGCCATCTTATTGTTAATGTTGTGCATGCAGATCATCTTAATAAAACCTAGTATTTGTCACTCCTCAGTAATGTCTCATGTTATGTAGTAACTTAATGAGACAGAGGACTCATATGAATTCATATTTTTCAAGTTTCTATGGCAAAACGAGTTGGTAATGTTGTGCATGAATGGAAATAATGTTGACTGGTTAATTATCCTGCAAAAAAGTGACATTTGACGTCATTCCATCTGATGTCACAGGAGACTTCTTTAGCTTGACTGGAAACATTTACTTCTGGCAATTCAGTTGCTTAGTGAAACAATAGGGTTACCTATAATTTAGATGATTTCTTTGGACATTGTATATATCGGCTGTCACAGCTGTTTACCACATCCGATGTTATTGTAGGGGGTCAAACCTATGGTCAACCCTGTGCCGCCACCGTGCGGCCAAAACACTGCAGTACACCCTTACCTCTTCAGGTGGGTGTGTCTAAACGCTAGCCTGAAGCCCCACCCCGGATGATAGCCGGGGACTTCAAAAGCGCCCGCACAGCATCATTCTTTCTTTCTGGTAATCGGCTGTTTGCTGATACACCTATAGAAACAACAAGTCTGTACAGATCTACAAGGGCCCTCTTCAGCCCTGAATCAACCACCACGGGTTTTACTAAAGCTATCGCCTGCGGCCGCGGCGATCTCTAAAGCAACGAAGTGTTGAAGCTGTTCCGTTGGAACGACCAGAAGAACACTGGAAACAGGCGGTTTACCCAGAAACCTGCCTTTGGACCAAGGACGTAAGCCGGTCGAATTGGTCTTCGATCGCAACCACACCACACGAGAAGCAGGCGGGTTTATCCAGAAACTCAGCCTCTCGGACCGCGGACTGGATAGCCGATCGAGTGATCTTCGACCGCCATCCCCGCACCAAATCAGCTGCGCCCTCTTGCCTTTTTCCTGCGATCTGACACCGCAGAGATCACCTCACCCGCTCATCGCCGTCTCGCGGGCCCCTTTCGCCCGTCCTGGAAAGGAGTGGACTACCCGCCTCAACGACGACGACGAAGCAGTGGGAATTAAGTTTCCCCAAGTGAGATTTTGGCTTTATAATTACCTGGGCAGATGTTTAGTTATTATTTACTTTTTAAGGTGTGAACAATACTGTTTATTTTCGAATTTGTGTTTGCTATTTTGAAACAAGCTGTGTGATCAATCTCCGTTTGTCTTCTCCCCCACGGAGAGCCAGAACGGAAAGTTCGATCTTTTCATTCACGCTGCAGTGTGGTTTCAGGTCTGCTGTATGTTTTAAAAACCTAACACCTTTCTTTTTCCCCCCTCTCCGCGTCCAAGCGTGGCCTTTCCTCCTCTTCCTCTCCTGCACGCACGTACACACACGTTAGATGGTAGCCTTGATCAGATAGAATTGGTGCTAAGATCTTTGGTAGAATCCCTTTTAAATGGCTAGTAGCTTTTCGAAATTCCCCGTCTCAAATCCCATCGTCAGGTCCTTTGTTCTAAAGATAGACGCCCTTTTGAGTACTTCCCCCTTCGGGTGGAAGTAGAATAGAATAGCCTAGCCATCCAGGGACGCCATTTTGTGTCATTAATAACCTGACCTAGATAGAATTGGCGCTAAGATCTTTGGTAGAATCCCTTTTAAATGGCTAGTAGCTTTTCGAAATTCCCCGCCTCAAATCCCATCGTCAGGTCCTTTGTTCTAAAGATAGACGCCCTTTTGAGTACTTCCCCCATCGGGTGGAAGTAGAATAGAATAGCCTAGCCATCCAGGGACGCCATTTTGTGGCATTACTAACCTAGCCTATTTTGGGTCGCCATTTTGTGTCTGTCGCCCCAAGTCACGTGGGAGCTTCCCCGTCCCCTTGTTCTTGCTCCACACACACACACACCCACACACTCACACACACACACACACACACACACACACACACACACTCACACTCACTCTCACTCACTCACTCACTCACTCACTCACACACACACACACATTGGTACATAGCTGTATAAACAACAATGTTCTAGACGTTTTTCTTTGATTAAGTGTATTTGCTTTATGCGTGTATAAAACGGATGTTACCTTAAGTTTCATCGTGGTTAAAATAAATGTTCTTATATTGTAACCAGAAGTGTTTGTGATTTATTTGTGTGGATATTATTGGAGTGTCAACAATCAACAAGTGAAAGACTCTGTAGCCTTCAGTGTTAAGATCATATTACCAAATTTATAATAGTAACTACTTGATTACATTATTTTATGGAAATGATCTTTGAGACTAGGATTTGCTAATGTTGATTTGTTTAACTGAGCGTTAAGCTAATCAACGTTTCTAAATAAATCCTTTGATTAAACGAGACAATTTGCTATTACTTTTCCATTCTTAAATGAATGGTGGTGCCCCTTTTGAACTTTAAGAAATTATTAAAGTATTATTAATCATCAGATTAATTTCTAATAGCTGAATTAATCTGAACCACCTGTACCCGCTACATTATTAATAAGCGTATTATTATTTTTTTATTACCACATCACCTCTGTGACCAAACTACTCAATACATATTAGTCGCGGATTTTGTATGTTGTTTGTTAGTTTTCAGTTTTGTTTGAACATATGCATGACTCAATATAATCTTGTGTATAGAGCACTTTTGTCAACATCTTGTAATTTGTATTCTGATTTCAGAAGAATAGCAAAACAAGTTTAACCCCTTTCTTAGGACATCATGCTTCACACAATGAAATAAAGATGCATAGCAGCCAATAAGCGATTTAAGACTATATACATAGTCATATTATTTTGATATATTGAACCTGCCCTGTCAAAGATTAATTCCTGTCACTTTTTGCTTATCTTATCTTATATTATTAGTATTCACACATTTTTTAAAGAGAAAATACTTTTTTATTGAAAGGAAAATCTGTTTTATTACAACAGTTTGAAAAGCTTTCTTTAAAGTCCAGGTTAGAGTGACCCTAAAAGACATCCCCGTCACCCCCAGAGGTTATTTTATTAGGTGCAAATTAAAGGACTCTCAGTTGTTTTTAATATGCTTTAAATCCCAACTGACAAATTGGGAGGTTTCACAGCACAGGGTTGTGCCTGTGTCCATTGATTAATAATAGCATAAAGACAGTCCAGAACATATTTTTTCTTCTTAATACAACTGCTGCAACTGTTCCTCTCACTTGTAAGCTTTTTGAGGCAGATATTAAAAGTAGCTGTAGTCGAGTAATTCCATCAAACTGATGTCACAGTCTCATTTTATTTTTTAATTTTCTTAAACCTTGCTAATAATATATCAGGTGCTTATACTGTAATGCAGCCAACAGGATGGCTGGTTACGCTCTTTGACTGTGGCCATCAGTCTGGCACACTTTTAGAGACATCTGAGGTCACTGTCATCAAAAGCTGAATGCCCTACTGTTTGAGTGCGTAGTTTACTGGTCATCATGCAAACCACTGAATAAGCTGTGATAAAGTGTTCCCCAACCACACACTCACACACAGACATCCTTTTTTTAATGACTGCGGGTCACTGAAAGATGTGGCCCTTTTAGTGTAAAAGCTCCACTCAGGCTTGATGTAAAAATAGCACTTTAACCTTTCTTCCAGTTTTGAGGGGAAGGAAACGGGCAGTGTTCACCTAATGGGAAGCACAGAGATTGTCGTCATGGGAGTATGAAGAGGGAATTTGTGTCACCATTCCCTTCCTGCTGGCCGGGCAAACAGCAGACCTTAAAACCCCAAGATAAGAACTTTAAGCAGCCCCAGCACAACTGTGTTGCTGCAGCTTAATGCAAAAACCAAAGCCCCTCATAAGGTGGAACTTTGCTTGCGTGTGGTACCCGGCTGGCCTTTTCTCATCTACCCATCTCATCAGCAACAAGTGACAGGAACGAAAGCTTTGAGGGGGAAATCCTGGAAGGGTCGCTGAGGGGGGAGTCACGGTCTGTTTTACATTACGGACATCTGCCAAGTTTTGGTTGACAAAAAAGAGTTTGAGAATCAAAACAACGTAGTTCTACCCAGGGCCACAACTCAGCTGGTACCATGGTGAGCTGGAGGTTTGATTATCTCATAAGTTTACATTTGCTGTTGAAGAACGCCACATCTTGAGCCACATTCATGACTCAATTGTTACTCAGTGGATGTCAGGAATGGTAACCATAAACAGAGGCGTGCTGTTTTTGTTGATTTGGTGCATTGTGTTCCTTCGTCAATGCTTCTTAATACTACTCAATCCTTGTTTGAATGATCAGTATAGCGAAATGTGTGGTACTTGTAAAATTTTAAGAGTGTCAATGACAACACTGTAAATAGAATTTAAGACACATTGTAGCTGCCACATTTGGCTATACCAACCATTCCACCTCTCGAGGACTCAATTCTCTGTCCAGAGAGCATTTGCAAAGTCCAAGCGGGCTTTTGGGTGCCTTATCTGGAGAAGTGGCATCCTCCTTGGTCTGCGTCCAAGGAACCCAGCAGAAACTTTGCTTCCAGCAGAGCTAAGATTCACCAGGATGGCCTTTGTGGTGATCCTAGGATTATTTTTCACCTCTCTCACTATTCTCCTGGCCAATACAGGAGTAACTTTTGACTTCCGACTACGTCCTCATAGGTTTCCCACCATGCGGAACTTCTTGTATTTTTTTAATAATACGACAACGACCCAAAACACAAAGCAAAAGTGTTGAAGCGGAAAAACACATTAACTTTAACAGAGACCTGACTTGAATCCAATTGAGAATCTGTGGAGGGAGCTAAAGATCAGGGTGATGGCAGTGAGACCCTCCAAACTTAAAGAGTTGGAGCTCATTGCTAAAAATTAATGGTCAAAAATACTAGTGGAGACATACAAGAAGCTAAGCAGCAATTAAAGGAAGCATTCGATAGCTCTAATAGCAAATAAAGGCTTTTTCTTTTTATTATTGAGAAGGGTATGAATAATTTTGGACATGTCACCTTTTGTTCAAATATAAATAAAAGCTGAATTTTTATTTATTTTTCCACAATGATGCCTCTTGTACATCGTGTTATTATCTTTTGGGAGAAGCCTGTGTCATTTCCAATCAAGAAAAAGCTTGCTGGTTTCATAAAAGTAACTTTAAGTCCAAATTTGCCAGGGGTATGAATAATTTTGGTTTTGACTGAACATATTATTGTACACTAATCCATTTATTCGACCACATATATTGGAAAAACTGGGGCATGCATCAATTCTGAGTTCACAATTCATTTGAAGAAACTGATAGTACAACGTAAGTGACCAACCAAAATAATATTAATGCGTAGTATTGTACCATGATCATCAGATGCATTGGATGAATGAATTAATTAATATTTTATTTTCAAGTGTGTTCGTTTACATGACCAATGGAACACATGAACTCTGAAAAGATAGAAGGAAGATAAAACAAATCGAAGCCAAAGATATAACTTATGCATATTAATAAGAGATCAAAATCACACAGAAGTTAACTTTTTCAATAGTAATTATGCTGTTAAAGAATCTTTAAACAATTGTTGCAATTTAGTGTTAGCTGACTGATGAGAGATATTGCCTCTGAACACAAAGAGTGAAGGGAAAAACCAAAAAAGCAATGAGACTGGGTGAAGTTTTAAGTGGCTGGCGACTGTTGCCCAATGTGGTCAGCCGCATGTGTTTTAATACGGAGTTTTGAGGTCAAGAATAGCACACCTGGGACATAGCACACACACTGTTAGAGGAAGTTGTCCTCTGCCAAAGAAAGCAATAGATATGTCCAGCTAATTCACCAGTCTGCTGAGACCCCCCTCCCCATTTAATAATCCTTCCTTTGTGTAGGATGAAAACAATGTCCGTAATTGGACATTTTGATAGTATAGAACAATTTATACAATAAATGCTTCTTTCACAGTTCAAGTTAAAGAGACTTAAAACACAATTGTTGCCGTAACAAACATATGCAATTGCAGTCTGACATGTCATGGGCATAAAACCGATTAATCACTACAGTCTGGTGTTCGTATCCTTACCTTTTCCATGTTGTTAATCAGCTTTTCCTTTCATTATTTTTTATTTGTTATCGTCACAGTTGTGACAAAGAGATATAATCCTAAAAAAATTTGTTTTAACAATATTTAAAACCATCTCTGATTGTGGGAGATATGAATAGATCATATTACATTTTTGCTACATTTGATGTCCAATGGCATCATAGTATATGATATCATTCAGGATGTTACACATACAGTATGAGATTACAATTGTGAAACGTAATGTTAAAGCCAGAAAAAAAAACTATGTAGCATCTGCAATTTAGATCATATAATGGCTATTATGATGTGATTTGCAAACCATCTCCATTTCATAGCTTTTCCAATATTCAGTGTCAAGCCGCAGAAGTAGAATTGCCTCCAACTGAATATTGGCTATTATGCAGCATTCATTGGAAAGGGAGGAACAACATTATGTCTCCTTGGCTTATCTCATGGAGTCAAAAATCACCACAGGCAGGTTAGTAAGAGCTCCACTCCTCTCTCTGATTCCATTAAAATATCTCATCTTATATCTTGAATTGTCCACTTTGTTATTCCAATGCCTGCACCCATTTCCACATGTGGCAACGTGGCAAGTAATAGCAATCAGTTATTATGGGGCAAACCCACAGGTTTAATTCCATGCATGGCCTATAAAATTACAATTCAGATTTGTATAGACTATATTTGTGCAGGCCATTTGTTTTGATGACAAGTGCTCTGTTTTTCTATGGTTTAATGGTATTTTGAGGCCTATAGAACTTTTTTTATGTTGTGTCATATTGTTTCAGACTGCGACTTTGTACTCCCCCTCCCCACACACACACACACACACACACACACACACACACACACTTTAGACAATTTAACAGCGTTCAACCTCATTTCTGACAACAAAAGTCTGTAATGGAGAAAGTGTTGATATGGATTTTATTTCCTCACAAATGTGGTTTGTGTACATAACAATTTATGAAACTTTTTCAGTGGTTTGACATGTAAACACATGTGGACATGCCTGAAAATGAAACAATATGCAAACTGGATACATGGGTGGTGGTTGGTTTGAGTCCATTAAACCCTCATCTGGAATGACTGGGGCAGTCAAACCTACAATGCTTCAGGTGCTGTAGGAGTCAGAGCACTCTCTAGAGTTTATTTTGGTAGGATTAACTTGACCCTGAATGCAGACCCCAACCTGACAAGGCCACCAGGGAAAATGTGAAGCATAGGTTTGTCACTGTTATACATTCTGGTTCCAGTTAGCAAGCTGAGCTTTATGAAGTTTGGTTTCTGGCACAGTGTAATAGGTTTTAATTGTATTTCTTGTAACACTGGATACAAATAAATGATAGTATGTTTTGAAATGTTGATTCAGTTGAATAGAAACTGATACTACCTAGCTCTTGTTTGGTGACATTGTTAGTGATTAACAAAAAGTACTGTCACCACAGAAAGAGGCAGACATCGACAGGGTTAGAGAGAAAAAAAAAAAAGATAAATCTAAGGAGCCAGAAAATAAGGAAAAATGAGGTGGGGCAGGAGCAGGAAAAAGGGCATTTCTTGTGGGTGTGTGTTATCAGATAACATTTACATGCTTTTTTATTTTTACAGGAGTTTTCCTGTCATGTATCTTTTAAGGAGGGAAACCCGGATGACTTGCTGTATTAGTCAGGAATCGTTCACATTGTGTTCAAGGGCCTACGAGCCCAGAAGCACACCTAATGATTGCAAGGTCCAAAAATATCAAATGGCCTCCGTATCTTGGCAAGTTAATAATGAAGGCCAGAAACAAACATCAACATTGCTGTCTTCCACAAAAAGTAGGGGTGTATTTATAAAGTCTGATACTAACTGGAAATCATGTTTAACTTAGAATAATTGACCTTCATAGACAAGAGTTTTGTATTCAAACACAGCTGTTTCCTCCTAAACAAAACTATCAAATCTTTGAACTGAATGAGTATAATAGAATATATGGGTTTACTGTAGAGGAAGTTGCTCATGCTGACATTCGCACATTGTTAAGATCTAACAGGAACACAGCTCATGTCCTCTGTTTCTGGAATCATATCGTATCCACTCCCAGTAATAAAGCAGCCACTTATCATTGAGAAAAATGTTTACTTAGTCATTTTTCCTGAGGATCTGGCAAGGCCACTATGTCATTTTACATTATTCCATTTTAGACTAACGTAGAATGTGATTGGATGACATCTCAGTTATTACTCTTTTATGATCTCACCCTATTCTGATTACTGATTGAGAAAAGCCACAACATTATATTACATTTAACATAAAACTGATCCACAGTTACAAACAGGGTGACCAGGGAATTCCCAAAATGCAGTTTGTCCAAGCACTTCTCTCTACAACCTCACACTGAGACACCCTCCATGTGTCCATCGCCCACCATCACTTCCACCGCCGTGTTTGTGTGTGTGGGTGTGTGGGGGTTAAACGCAAGCATAACTGGAGTTGAGCACAGTTCTCTGAAGAACATTAGCACAGAGCCCACAGTGTACCAGGTTCCACAGAGGGCAACGCAGCTGTGCAAAAACAGGTATATGGAAAACCAAGCTGATACAAAGCAGAAACGTCTGAACTGAACAACAAGGAGGGGTGACGTGTGGGAGAGGGGTCTCCAACCATGAATGGGGACCACCTGGAAATTGAACCATAGAATCAAAGCAGAAACAAAAAAGTTTCCCAGCATTTCTGTGTTTCCCTCCACTGTGGGACTGTTGCAGCATGTTAGCAGAAAAACAAAAGATCCACCTTGACTCAGCGGTTTAGATTAGACATGAGAATTGGTGACAGATTGATCGTTTAGTTTTCTTTGCCTGAAGGGTTTGCGGAGTGTCGCCATGTAAATCAACTTTGTTGGAATTTAATTTGATGTTAGCTATTAAAAGGTAGATGGAAATGCTTTGTATCCTGAGACTAAATATGTATCATCTAGGCCTCATCTTTCATTTATGTGGAAATTGTTAGTAATTAGAGCTACTAATGCTAATGCTTGAAAAAAAACATACCCTAGCAACTGCCTCCACAGCATCCATGTGGATTAAAATTAATTTTGGGGATGTGCACATTGCTACTGATTGGTCTGATAGAAAAAGGAACCCCTGCTTAACAGAAAAGGGCTAACATTACATACTACATTGCTACATTTATACTGTACAATTCTGTACAATGTAATATTTAAATGAAACAATGTCGTTATTATGTCTTATTATCGGGCTACTTCCAGTCAGTTGAATATCTTTGGAACAGAACAGGATCTTGGCCTAACCTTTAACACCTTCTTAATTCATTTCCATTGGGTTATGATTGACTTGGAAATATAATGATTCATCTAAATACCCTGCATCCGGTATCTCTTTAGCGGATAAAAAAATAAAAAATTTACCTTCGGGCACCGTTTGTGTTTTCAGCCGTATTTATTTTATTTTGAATGAACAGAAGAAGTATATATGAAATAAAGGACCTGCAGTCCACAAACTTCTATCCCCCTGTGGAACCTACATTGGCATCAACAGTACATACAAGGAATAGACATCACCAGTGCAAGCCACATTGGTTGAATGACTGAGAACTCTGAGAACTACAGTCCAGGAACACCACAGCAATGAATGCTTCACACCAATGATGTTGCCAGGATGTCAAAATGGGGATCTTGTGAATTACCACTGGATCTTTTAACCAGATGAGCACAAACACAGACAAAAAGCGAATGAAGTGCATTTCTTTAGCATGTTATATCATGATCACTGCCATAGCCATACGCTCAGGAAACCAGTGTGCAGCTACACGTTTTGTGATTGCACCCATATGGTAGTGATTAGCCTCATGCCAGTCGGGCTAGCCTCTTGTGGCTAGACATTGTGGTATAGACACACCAGTTTCACTGAAGTCATAGTGCCAAGTATGGTTAGTGTCACAGCAAATGATGTGAACCTGACGCAGCCGTGTCTTCACAGAACGAGTGCACAGAACGGTGAGCTGTGGGGTTGTGTGCCGGATGACGGGGAAGTCGGATTAGTCTAATATCATTATCTGAGCAACAGTTTCCAAAGATTTTAAAAGCCGGTTGATGAGCTTTTTCCTGCTGTTCGTTTTCCTGCCTAAAGGTTGTGGTTCACCAAGAAGGGCGGGACCAGAGAGGTTCGATTTCTTTGCGACAGGCAATTGAATTGAGTCAATTGAAGATGCAGGCTGGCATCCAAGAGTGCGGTGGATGAATAAGTGTTGATTTGCAGAGAACTACTAACATTTCCTCCTAAAATAGCCTCTTTTTTGAAAAAAGACATTTATATACTTTCCCTCCCAATTTTAGTGCGGGTTAGCAAACGGGTGATCTGCAAATATTTTGATATTGATATAACTTGCCCAGTGTAGAAGATCCATGTGAATAGCTCATCTAAAGTAAGGAAACATGGTTGGCATTGCTTGAAACATCAGAAGTGTTATAATGATTAACGAGATACCATCGGAAATGGGACAAAAAAAAATATTTCTGCGGCACAAATATGTGCTTTTCCTTTTTCTCACCCTCTATGGTCATCTAATAAAACACTAAATAGTTTTGCCTGATATTTGCTTTGTTTGCACTTGATTTGGAACTCAGGAAAGGAGATTGCTTTGATTGCACATGATGTTGGAAATCATAAGCATAAATTGTGGAAGAACAATGATATATATGTGAAATCCCACACAGGTACAGGACTTTTGGAGTTGAATCGGGTTGACAGTTCATCAAAATTAAGGCGTTTGAGCCAGAAAACTGTGCAATAAGTACAGAGCCTGGATGAGTGCGGCTGATTTAAAGCTCCCATATTATACACTTTTCGGTTCTATTATACACCATATTATATGGTCTTAGTGGTCCCTAATACGTTTTTCTTTAATTGTTTGCTGAAAAAAACTTTCAGATAATTTATTGTACTATGCTGATGTTCAGCTAATCTCACAATGGCCTATTTTTTAAAAAGAGCTGCAGCTCCCCTCGTAAATATACAATCTTTGAGCTCCCCCCGCCCCCTGTCCGGAAGCGAAGCCAGATACGCCTCGCCCTCTGTCTGTCAGGGCCTTTGAACAATAAGAAATAGGGGTGTGGGCTGCACAGTGGAAGCTTCTGGCTTTCCAGTTTTTGAGGTCAGAAACGAGGAGAATTCTGACTGGAGTATATTGGGGGGGAGGGGTGAGGGTTTCAGATATGGGGAGAGTGAGAAAAGGAGAGATTGTTATTTTTTTAAATATTTTGGCAGTCTCTAGGCACACCGTGGACCCATGGATATGTTAGAACACATTTAAAAAGTGCATTTAGCATAATATGTGACCTTTAATAATTGACTGATTATATATTAGTTTTTGCTTTTTTGTTCGCACTTATTTACTAATGTGTACATTTTTGATACTGTATGTTTACTTCTATAAGGATTCCTCTTGGCATTCTTAATGTATTATTTTACGAATTGAGATATCAAGTTAAATATTTGCCTTGCCTCCTTGCGTAAAATTGTTGCCTTTCCTCCTTACTCTAACAAGTGTAGAAATGTACCAAATTGTTAGAATGTGGAGACAAAAGAAAAGAGCATATCCGTCAAACAGGAAAAGGTGTCACCCTCATTAAAGACAACCAGATTTAAAGTGACTCATTTTAAAATAACAGGAGCCCTAACTTAGGGGGCCACATCAGCAGCGCAGGTAGGCTACATTACCTGACTCTTCAGAGTTTTCATAGGCTATTTTCAGCAAAAACACAACTCACATGTTCTCCTCTTACAGAACATATAAGTAATGGAAAGGGCTGGTGCAAGGAAGAATTAAGGGTGATTACACCTAGAAAGTGAGCGCAAAAAAAACACTGAGTGAAGTGGCTTAGTTATTATTTGGAGAGGTGTCATGTTTCCTGTATCCAAACATATGTTTCGGTTCCCTGCCACAGGCTTCTTAACAGTGTCCTCTGGTACAAGTAAAGTTTATGTGGATGCCATGTCGTCTGAATTGTTCTTGTTTACTCATGCTCCGACTCTGTTGCAAAAAAACATTTAATTTTACTTTAGTGTACTCTCTACTGAAAATGTTCATATATGATAACTTCCCTTCTCCCTATGGGACATTTTAAAGTTTTTTTCTTTCTTCATAATTTTTGGGGTGAGATTAATTAACTAAACTGATCACACACGTTCTTTTCCAGTTCTTGCTAAATTGCCTGGCATTATGTTCTTAATGGCTTACAACAGTGTAACTCCCATGACACCACGATACAATCCATCTATTAGTTCTATTCAGGAACACTGTAACAGATCATAAGTGTGCTACAACTCCTTCACCTACTATTGATATCAATCCAAGCTCTGGCAATGATAATTTCCTCTTTAACAAAGATCGTCAGATTGATGTTTGTGGAGAGCGGTCCAGAAATACATAATCTCTAAACTAATAGTCATGCTTTTAATGACACGCCAAACCTTTCATGCTGTGCCAAATTGGGCTAGTCAAACGCCTTTCGGGTGTTTCTTCCTACTTGAGGCACCACTATTTGGTTTCCAGCCCTTCATTAAGTTCAAATCAACATCCCCACCCAGAACAAATGGTCTACCTCAGATGACTTTCAAAACAGATCACACAGGATGAGCCCAGGTCTCCAACCGTGTTTCCTTTAACTTTTGTAAGCCCCCCGAGGAGCCTTTCCTTGTCAAGTGTTACAGCGGATAAAAGATTTAGATGTTTTTCTTTGCTGATAGTTTCCTGTCCAGTCCGTTGACCAACTGACTTCAGCTTAAAAAGAGTGAAAATGATGAAGGAATTCACAATAATAGTCTCAATTAATGACAGTGGGGGATGAACACCTCAGAACTACAGCAGGAAGCTTAGTGTATGAATTCATTATGTTCTCACTCATTTGTGATATTAAAAGACTTATACTGTAGGCTTACAAGCTAAAGTAGTATAAATTGTATTATTTTAATTGCTTCATGTTAGCAACCTCCCTCAGGCATTTCTCCTTGGATGCTTTTCTGATGTTACTGAGCCAGAACATTTTAGGCTCTTTGGCTTGCTCACTGAGGTTTGACTCAGCAAATGGGATTATTTAAAACAGTTTGAATGGCATAACTACAACCTGCATGTGAACAATGATGATTGTGAAAAAATGTGAAGCCTGACAGGTCTGTCAGTCAGAAAAGAGGAGGACTGCGGAGGAGGAGGAGAATCCCCCTCAGGGAGGATACGGCAGGGCAGGAGACGACATGGCAAAGGCAGCAGGAACACTCCAAGAACATGGCTGACTGCCAAGAGTAGTTTGGCGGACCTCGGCTGACACAGCACTTCACTGCAGCAGCCACACAAGCTTTCTTTGGTTAAGGCTTAGAGGGATTCAGGCAGAAACAAGCTCCCTATGCCTAATGCATGTAAACAGTGCACACACATCAAGATCGCACGCAGTCAGTCATGACAATACTTTTACAAAAACCAATGTGTACTCACTGGAGAGGTCTATAGCTTGTTAAGCACTATGCCAACGCAAGGCACACTGCCAAATAAACAAAATCCATGCCAGAACAGACAGTATTAAATCCAACAAAAATACACTGTGCACACGCTAGCTTGTGATACTTTCAGGACTTTCACTGCATTTAGTCCCCTAACTCTAAAGCTTTATTTTTCTTAATATGCCTTTATGCAGTATAATACCTTATTTAATGTCATTATATACCTTACTCCTATTTTTTTCTTTAAATATACCATTACGTTTGAAGAGCATACATGCACAGTTCATTTTACTTGAGGAATAAGTCAAATACAAAAGTCATGGATGATTATACACTGAAGCTATACTCCCATCCATCCAGAGATCCTAAAGCATCCCCAGGTACCAACAAAACTAATTTCGGTAGGTTGTGCTGGTTGTCAATTTTGAGTTTCCATGGTCCTAATACCTGGAAACTTGAAATTCAGTGCAATTGTGGGAGAAATAAATAATGCCTGCACCTGATTGGTCAACTTATCTAAATTATAATTGCTTTGTCTAGCCTCATTCCCTTGATAATTTAAATATTAGTCAAAGGGATTTAGGATGTCATTTTTTCTTGTCAACATGTAGTGACCTTACAAAGGAGCAATTACGATAGGCTACTTCAGTATTTGGACATGAGCTGCTGGGGATGAAATAGCCAAGATGTTGGTCGTTACTCCCTGAAACAAAGCTTCCCCTATGTTGTTACAAAAGGGTGTATAGAGTTCTGATTAGAGTGCCTGCGCTCAATTTTGGATGCAGTGTCTTGTATAAGTAAGTGTTTTTTTTTAAATTATTTTAAAAATGTGCATATGCCTTTATGTGTCTGCATGCATGTGCAAGTGCTTCATCTCTGCATGCAAGCCAAGTTTGCCCTGAAAACCTTATTTGAATCCTGACAGTTTTATGCAGTATGTGTTTGTAAATGGGGTTATTAAGTATCTGTACTGCGTGTTGAAACTACACAGACAGTTGTCTGTCAGTGGGAAATATTTATGATGCCTGTAATATTTCTTCATGCTGTAAGTGGTTATTAAGAGGTATATTTACAGGATATATAACAAAACAATATTTTAAAAAATAAGTAATTTAAATAAATAAAAATTCAGCTAGGATAGGTTCTGACAAACTGTCCAAATGTTTATTTTGGAATTGTTAAAAACACTTAAGTCAGAATGTTAAGGAAACTGTACTTTCAATGTTACAGTTTAAAATGATTTATTGTTGACATGACAATGTTGACATGAGTTTTAAATGAGCCTTGAAAAACACATCACACATGGTTTTGGTAGTGAGTGAGCAGATTCCTGCTTATAGAATAACTTTACAGGACAGTCAGTCGATAGTGGCCACAGACTAGCTTAATGCTAAATTAAGCTCAGTGAAAGGTGACATCGGTAGTTTGCCGGTGAGGTAAGGTAAGCTAATATTAGCTCATAATGACAAAGGAGAAATGCTGTCACCAAACTGCTTCATGGCAAATCACATGCCAAAGGAACCTGCCCGATCCAATGTTTGACACCACCATCCTGTGCTGTACCGTTTTAGGAAACATAGGTCCACTTCAACGCTCAAATGCTCACAGCCAGCTGTTAATGCAGCACCAAATGGTGGCAATAATTTGAGAAAAAAAGCTCCTCCCAGATGTGAGTACAAGTTCAGATCTTATAAAGGGAAGAAGTCTTGCTTTTACAACCACCCACTTAACGTCCACCGAAAGGTTTCCCTTCCGTTCCACAAGTATATTACTTATACGGAGAACCCTAATAACGAGTATTCAGGGTGGTAGGGTGGCCTAGTGGTTACAGTGACCATCCCATCATGTAAAGGACAAGGGTTCAATTACAGTAACAGCCGTACTTCCTGGCCAAAAGCCCTTCAGCAAGATCCTGAAACCACTCACTCACTCACTGAAAGTCACTCTGGATATGACTGCTGGCAAGGGTGTTTTTTAAATTTTCATATTAAAATCTAGAATGTCAGACCCTAAAAAAACATTGTGACTCATGGAGCAGATAAACATGCAAAAAGAATGTATCACAACGCGTGCGGTCATTTAACATTAATACCACATCTCATTGATGAGAAAGACACGTTGTGGAATAAGACTTCACTGTGAACTAGGTGAGGACATAGGAAAAATAATGTAGGCATTTATGTTTGGATGGAAGAAGATAATGTCTTTATAATATGTTTCATAGCTCAATGTCATACTGGAACAAAAAAAAGAAAGCAGACATAGTCTTGCCTTACACTTAATGTAAACACTCTAATATATGTGGGAAAATTAAAATTTTCTTTTTCGCACTGGATAGTACCAATATCAATAGATAGATAGTCCAATATCATTGCAATCAGGTACGACCATAGATAGTATATAATATGGATGTAGCATCCGGGCTGACCTCAGTTATTCACACGGCATCCAATAATCCTGGTTTGTGCGTATCGCCATCTTGTGACATTTTTACTCCGCCTCACTCCTCTTGCCAAAAAAGGGAATCAACGTCACGTCGGGGGGAGGGAGATACGACCATCGAGCTGACGTATATCTGCGAGGCAAAGTGAGGGACAACGGGCGGATAGTTGTCACTCAAGAGATCGCGCCAATACATTTTAACCTCCAAAAAGAATAAAAACTAGCCTGCTAGAAAAAAATTCACCCCCCTCAGTGTTGTCATGGAGATATGACCAAAACATACAGACTAGAATGTTTTTTTGGATCAGGCTGTAAATAAGTTTTAACAAGACTGTGAAAACGGCCTGTTTAACAAGTGAGTCAAAGAAAAATTGCTCAGTCTTGGTTCCACCCCCACTGGCCACCGGAAGGTACTACAATGTGTGTCACTTCCTTATTGGGTGCTGGTAAAAATCGCTGTTGTTGGGGCTTGGGTACGACTAGCATTTAGCTGTTACTCACAATGTTACATGTAGTTTGATGTATGTAGTAATAACTGAAGTATCAACATAAGAACATCTTTCTTATCTATTAGATTATTTTTATCTCTTCGTTGTAGTCATTGGCTAGTATATTGGTCAGTGCACACAGAAAGGTAACACTATATTAAGAACTACAGGTCTATTTTAACCGTGGAATCAACCTCAACGTAACATGTTTTGACCTCCGGAAGAAGTAAAAGGGCTAGGAGGAAAACTTTGAATACAAGTTAAACTTGATCAGCTGGATCAGATGTAAATTCAGAGCATTCTTAGTCTCAGGTAACAAACCATAGTCTCCCCACACCTTACAAATGACTTACTTAAATGGTATTTAAAACTTAAAATATAGCCATGCCTTTCCTATGAATGTTTTGTTTAAGTAAATTAAACTCATATTTAACTTACAATTTAAAAAAATGTAATCTAAATAATGACAAAGGGGGACCCATCTCGCTTGTGTTTAAATTTGTTACTGAGAGATAAATGTTTTGTTCTATAAGGATCTGGAAGAATGAAAGTTTGATTACAGCATAACTGTTGGCACATTGCTACTTCTGTAATGCCTTTAGGAAGGCATGTAAACTGGGCAATCACAACAGATATTGACTCAGCTTCTGAAAAATAAACAGAGACGGTATCTGCTTTTATTTCAAGAGAGTTCTGCAAGTCAGAATACGTGCAAACCTATAATAGATTGACAGGTGTTGAGCAACAAGGTAACCATGATGGTGCTGCTCTTATACATCAAAAGCTAAGCAAAGCAGTTTGGACTACATTTTTAGAAATGCAAGATTGATATCTACCCGTTATCACTGCGCCAGCAAAATGCCACAATATAATTTCAAAGCCTAAGGGTCCCGAAGAGAAGGAACACAAAGTTAAATAAAAGTAATGAGTGCTTCCAGTATTTCGCAAGCAGAAAATTGGTTGCTGGCTCTTTTTAATTATGCATTTTTAAAGCAAACGATGATTCAGTGTTCACATGCCCACAGGAGAGGGTAAATGAGGATAAAACTAACCAAACAACAGCCGCAGCCAATAGTTAGCAATTGTTTATTGTATGGTGGCTACCATTTACATATTTAAGTCGTCTAAAAAGCTCCCACAATGTGATAGAGATAATCTGTATCATACCCACAGTAAGTATAGGGAACAAAGTTAACGCAGATACTTTTGGTATTTTAATTACTAATGCTTTGAAGGGAGTAAACACTGTGGGATTCCTGTACCTTCCAAAAGAAAGAAAGAAAAACAGAGCAGGACATGCACCTAGATTCACAGTGATGTAAGACATTATTGGATTTTGTTAACATCTGCAAAGCATGGGGCCCACTAATGGAAGAACAAGCATGATGTATGAGTTGGCCAAATATGAATATACAGTTGATTTGTGGAACATCACACTCGCCCATTGATTTGAGCTTTTTTATCTGTTTGTTGTTTTAGTTACAAATCCTTCAGATTAGCTGGTAATGAAAAAAAGATGACAATCCCGCTCAGCAACGGGGACAGAAGGAAATGCGGATGGGAAATGTGAGGTGGGCCCACGCCCTTGAGTATAATGCCTCAGACATGGACTTTGTGGCCATTACCAGTCCCTAATTCGATTCCGTCGTACGATCCGGAACAATCAGGACCAGGCTTGTCTTTAAGGATGACTGGTAAAACCCAGCCAACGGAAAAGTCAGTCTGCATAGCAACATGGAGACGATGCAAAAACAAGCTTGCTCAGACCCCTCATAGGTCAGCTGAAACGTCAGGAGGAAACAGACCTGACAATGCACACACCTGTAGTCACTGGAAAACGGCAGGAAAAGAGACAGGCAAAGCCTCCTAAATGCCCACTAAAATCCACTACATCACAATTAATATAACTATCTTACTGTAGAGAAGTCTATAGGGTAGTGCAATATGTGAATATCTTTGTAGCCACTTAGAACATGATGGAAACTTGCTCCTCATCCTCACTATCGTGGCCAGTTTAACAGCTTTTCCATGGGAACACTCCCCAGTATACCCCAGCTGCCGGAAGGGAGCCAAGAGATGCAGGGTTTGAATGTGGGCTAGGGCGAGCCACCGTTAATCTGGTGATCCCAGCATGGCGGTAAACCTCGGTGTGTTTCAGTCCTTCCTACTGTAAATAAAGAGCCTGGTTAAGGCGTCAGGCCTGGCTAGGCAGAGAGAGCCTTCTGCCCTTCCCTGGCCAAATATTGTACATCAAACATGATGCATAAACTGGAGCAATATCAGTTTCAAGCTAGAAGCGTAATGGCTCTCCGAAACTATGCAGCAACAGCACTAATACTCTTTTATTCAGCCTTTTGAATAAAACATAAAATAGACAAACTTTCAGTATTACATATCTGGATGTACGAGGAACTTTTAAATGTTTATAAAATGGTCTAATTTTACCTAAATTAGACCATTTTATAAACATTTAAAAGTTCCTCGCACATCGATCATAAATGACCTGTAAGAGCAAACAAGACCAAAACGCTATTTTTATAGTTATTACTAATGCCTTACCACAGGCAAACCGGGAAATCCTGTGTTTCCCGAGCAGTTCTAAATCAAAGTTAACTTTGCTTCACCATTGTAATATCACAGTTATTAAACTTACATATTCACATATAAATACATAACCTCATCGCATGTCAATCTGTGGTCTCTCTTTCACTGGCTTCCTAAACAAATGCACATGCTTGGACACCATAGTGTCATAAAATAAAACTACCATCTCTGTCCAAAGGTACCACTAGTAACAACAAAAACTCAGTTCCTCATAGCCATGTTAAAGCAAAGTAATAAAGTGGTTTATCATGATTATTTTTTACTGCCATTACCTTGTTTAGAGTGTCATTGATTCCCCTGCTGGGGCTCAGCCTACCAGCTGCTGTCAAACGCAGACACTGACACACACCTCCACTGGCAGAGAAAATAAATTGTATCAAATCCAAACCTTTGCCCCATTGCTTTGAGGATATCTAGATTTTTGGTTTTCAACGATATGCAAATGTATGTCTAATTTGAGAAATATGCTAAATTTGCATATATATTCAAAGAAAAATGGAAAAAAACAGGTTGTCGACCCAGGTTGTGACCCTTGAAGGTCTTAGATATCATTTCTGGTGAACAACCTTTCACAACAGCCCATGACTGTTTTCAGAAAAAAGGGGGTTCTGCCCCCTGGGTATGATGTATTTTAAGCTTGATGTATTTCTTGACCCTGTGAACTAGCACTTTGAGTGGCATTGTGTCTGAATTGTGCTATATAAATACATAACATACATACATCCTTAACTGTTATCCTAGATTACCTTTTGTGCTTATTAGTCTATAAAATAGTTACAAATAATTGGGATGAGGAAAATGTGTGATAGAGTTTATGTTAGACAGATAGAATAATATTATGTCCGTGGAAGGACACTGACCACTCTGTAACTGTTTTTGAACTGTAAATTATAATTCAGAGAAACAGGTCACCCAGAGGCTATGGTGCAGTTCATTCATAGCCAGTCTATAGTATGTGACAGGAGTTTATGAGAGTGGTGCTTAATGCTGCTTGACAGCGGCCTGAATTTGCCTTTAATGTGGCAAGTCAGACGCCCTTTCATAGCGCTTGAGTTACTGTCTTCTATCCGCTCTCATTTTAGGCTCAGCACACTGTGTGAAAAAAGATCTTTATTGAATTAGCTCCTGACTGTAAAGTTAAGTACCATCAAACTAAGGACTCCTTCTCAGGTCTAAGGCCAACAGGCGTCTCTTGATACGTAAGAATCCCAGACCTCTGCCTCGCATTGTGCAGTGCCTCTATGTGCTGTCATACAAAGTTAAATGAAGCATTCATTCTTGTAAATCATGCAATTAAATACAATAAACAAGATTAAACAATATTACATCTGCAAGGTCATGCAAGATTAAAGACATGCATATTAAATGAAACCTGAGGCAAAATGAGTTTATGAGACAAATCCAGACTCCAACACAATTGGAATGTGTTGTGTTCACCAACACAAACACTCAATCCGACAAAGAACACAAAAATTACAGAATATGCAAATCGCACACCTACTGTAAATATGAAGAGTCTGTATTTTGCTCTGGGCTAACTTGATCATTATAGCCCTGTGTGGCCTTTGCGCAAGTCTACGTAACTTGACGTCATAAATCACCCATTAAATAGGAGGCACATGGGAGTTAGGAATGAAGCTTATTTTGAAAACTCCATCGCCAGACTGGCTTGGTTTGTCTGGTTTGGTTTGGACCTCACATGGTCACCTCACCTATCGTCAAATGTTTCATCTGGTTTGAAATTGCACTGATGTGCAAGTGGTTTATCACGACATGAAGTGGCAGCTAGACTCTTAAATGCAGTCTTTGGCTAAAGGCAGAGCCATAATGGCACCTAATTTCACATCATTCAAAATATTTTCTTAATGTTTTTGCAATCTGCCGATGTAGGTGATAGCTTGGTGACTGATAACAATAGGTTTACTTATGTTGTATTTAACAAGAAAGTAGCTGCTTTTGCAGGTAAAGATGGAATAAACTTTGCTCAGGAGCATCTTATATGCTGAGTTTGAGGAAAGTCAACAATTCATTTCTGTCGACTGTTTTATTTCTGTTCTTCAAAATATGAACCAGCAATCCATACAGTAAGGCTAAAATATGGTACACACAAATGTGAGTAGTTACTTAGTGAGAGGACATCATTGAATAACTCTGATTTGGGATTTAACAGACAGATGAGTTGCAAAAGAACTGCCTAGGAGATACTATAATAAATCAATGTGTAATGACTAGTTCAGATATCTGTGAATCGGAATAATAAACCATCCATCCATCCATCCATCTTCTACCGCTTGTCCCGTTAGGGGTCGCGGGGGGGGCTGGAGCCAATCCCAGCTGCATTGGGCGAGGGCAGGGTACACCCTGGACAGTTCGCCAGTCCATCGCAGGGCCACATATAGGGACAGACAACCATTCACACTCACATTCACACCTATGGTCAATTTATAGAATCCAATCAACCTATCCCCATTGCATGTTTTTGGAGGTGGGAGGAAGCCGGAGTACCCGGAGAGAACCCACGCGTACACGGGGAGAACATGCAAACTCCACACAGAAAGGCCCCGGGCAACCCGGGATTTGAACCCAGAACCTTCTTGCTGTGAGGCGACTGTGCTAACCACTGCACCACCGTGCCGCCCTTAGGAATAATAAACGTGCCGTTTTTTTTTTTATCTGAACTCCAAGCTAGATATTTTCAGCTCTGACATTATTTTTTAAATCCGTTCATGACAGCGACGTTTAATCCCTGTTTTGGGATTATTCTATAACACATAGGTAAATTATCCTGTCCAAAAGTCTTTGCTTTACATTTTACCAAGCCTTTGAATTTCCTTTGTGGTCATCCTGACACACATACCTTGTTGTAGTAGAGCAAAGTAGTGACCACACGTGAAGCATTTCTGGATTTTTAGTTCAGCCGATGTTGGGTTACATCACTCCCAGATGCAGTTTATCCGCAGACATGACGACAAGAATAACCTCAAATATTTCGTCTCACAGCAGTAGAAGATGTCGTTTTGTAGTCGTAGGTTAATTAATTGTATCACACCTCTGTGTCAGGGCTGGTTCTGTTGTTCTTCTTTAATGGCATTGTGTGGCTTCCCCCAAACAACTACTGTCTATATTGGAGATGTATCCATCAGTACTCAAAAATAGTTCAAATGACTAACAATTAAATTAAGCTATGTATCTTAATAATTGAATCAGTTCATCTGGGAGGTAATCCGAGATTAACTGATCACGTCACGTTCAAGTCCATGGCATGCACAGTGTGTATTGAGTTTATTTAAAAATATTTGAAAATGGGGCTGCCCTCAGTTGCCCATGCACTGTGTATAGTCTATAGCCTATTTCAGCCTCGTCGGTATCTCGGATTACCTCCCAGATGAACTGATTACCAGTGGTAATACGATTGTGTTTCAGTGGAGTATAGTGTGCGGCTGAGCAGAGCAATTTTGTTGAACGCAGATAATGGCTGTTAATAGTTGCAAAACCATGAATGACATATTTTACATCCTTGTGACTCACTGTGAGTTTAAAAAGCAATTACTCGTAAATGAGATATTGTGGAATTACTGTTCTCAAATAAAAAAATATATATTAGGGAAACAGTGTGTTACAGTGTTTTTGTACAATGGCATTCGTGTCGCATTAGGACACTTCACTTACAGTCTAGCAAATTATTTGGAACCATGATCCAAGGTCTGCGATGAAATGTCCATGTTTCCATATGGTTTTGTGAAAGCTTGTGCCACCCAAACCCCAAACACAAGATGTTCCACATCGTTTGAAAAACACAAGTGACACCAGTGTTAAAGAGTGGCTTAGAAAAATAAATTCTGCCACCATGTATGTGCTGCAATGCTATGTACACTGTAATAAATGTTATTTAAAATAGCATAGACCTCATTAATTTTTTTATGATTTTAATAGTTATGGTAACATTGACAGTGACAACAATAATAATGGGGATGAATCTGAATAATTATTATGATGATTGCAGCTATAACGTTCAAATAATGACATGAGAAGGCACATGTGCCGTTACAGTCATTCAACTGCTTAACACAAAGCCAATAAAAAAAAAGCCAGACAGCATCTTTTGTGGTTCAGAAAACAAAATATCTTTGCAAGAATAACTTTTGACCTAAGAGCCTCTTTCATGTGTTCTTTCCTTGTGCCTCCAGATTGGAATGTTTTCCGGAATGAGTCAATATACCATGAGAGCAAAACAATTACACACTTGTGCTAAATAGTCAGCAGTGTCATGCTATTGAAAGTTGTGCAGCATTTTCTAAATCAAAATGTTCCCAGTGGCATGGTTGTTCATGTAACCCTTGTTTTAAAGGGCAATGCCATGGCTGTTTGATGATATCACGAGAAGTTAAATATCACAGACAATTTGAATTGTTTGTAGATGACTCAACGTTTTCCGCTTTTTATTTACCTCAATGTCTGCTGAAAAGTCATGAGTATATTTTGGTTATGGAATTGCAATAAAGTAAAATGCATGTCTTGGAACGGGCGATACAATTATATTGTTCCTATGACCATATTCCACTTGTGTTTTTTTCTTCTTCTTTGTGTCATAAATGACCAATGAAGTCTTCAGTTGACTGGAATTCTTGATACCACCAAAAACAAATATTGAGCTGAGAGAGAAAACTCAAAAGAAAATGATTCATAGTTAAGAGCATATATACTTGTTTTTGAATATTTGTGAACAATAAACTTAATTCATGTTTTTACATTTCTGTAAACAAATTTAAACTGTTGAATCGCTGGTTTTATGCCACTGCTCTCTGATTGGCTGTAGGGACAGGTGTGGATTTTTTCACCTGTTTCACACCACTGCCCATTTGGGAAAAAACACAATCTGTGTCTGTGTGTGGGGTTTGAATTTACAGGATGACAAATGCTCAAATCATTTTTTGTCAAATCAGGATCTGATCTAATTTTTTGTTTGTTAATCTTTAATAAATGTTTTTATATATTTGGACATATTTAAAGCAAAGAGATTTTAAAGATATCTTAGTTCATTAAACCTGCCAAAAATAATGCCACAAATAATCAGATCAAGACTGCATACCAACTTTCTGAAAGTAAGTCCATTCTTGACCCTAGACTGTGTGTATACATGAGCCTTACGTAGCTGTCCCTTGCAAGCTTGTTGTTGGCACATGCGAAAGCATTCAGAGCACTTGTGTAAAAAGCATTAAAATCCTCCTCTCAATAAAATAATTATTTATAGGACCGTAACAGCCTTGTAGTTTGTCTTACACAAACCCCAGAGGAGGAACCAAGACACTCAATCCTCCCATAGACGCTCACTGCTAACGCCACTGCAACACATGGCTCCTCTGCTGGTTTGTATAGCCTTTTGATGCAAACCAGTCGGGTTTCTTCCTTTAATTCCAGCCACATGAAAGCTTAAAGATGTATTGAAAATTAAACAGATAAGAATGTGTGGCAAAAACAGGGCGAGAAAGCGGGGAACTTAAGACAGAACAAAATAGGTGCCCTCAGTAACCCATGTGATGTCATCTGGAAAACTGTGTAACATTATTAAACCATATTTAAAAAAAGACAAACTTGTGACGCAACACTTGCGGTATTTAGGAAGAATGTGTCACTCACTTGTTAAAATTCAAAATAAAGGAATTAGCAATCAGTGAAAAATGTTCTGCAAAAAACAGAGAAGTCGTCATGGACACAATTTTCGGAAGAGTTCATCAGCGCCATGATGCTGTTGTTGTGAAAGTGAAGTTGAATGCGAATCAGTTATATAAGACATCAAGTAGTATCGTCTGGGCCCTCTCACTACAGGTAATTTAGAGAGTGAGTGGATTTTCCAGTCTCAAATGCTGAAAGAGGCTAACCCTCTATTAGTTCATAGAAAGAACTCAATGAGAACTCAATTTGGTCTTAAGTATGGGAAACAAAAGCATCTCTCCTGATGATAGCTGGCATTGCGGCACCCCACCGCCACAAAGAGCTGCAATAGAGTGTGAAGTCTGTCGTTTTTGGACGAAATGTTGATGACAGGTCTGGAAACTTGCACTTGAACATGTCAGAATTTTTCACAGGCCTTTGATTCCAACTTTCCCAGCTCGCCATAAACATTAAGTATGAGCATCAGTCAGTACATTAAATGTAAAGCGATATAATGTGGTGACTAGCATGCTGTCCATTTTCACAGCATATTCTTGCACAAGAGAGGAACAGGCTTTGGTTGAATTATTTAATCAGATGAAATATGCCCAAAAAAGGTTTCATGCAACTATGTACAACAAATATGTGTTTCATTTTGTTTTTTGTTGAGACAGTGACAGAAGTGTCATTGCAGTTTTACACAACGGAAGTTTAAAGACGCAAATCAGAGAACTACATGTGGTTGGTGATTGAGGTAATGGCTGTCTTTTAATAATGTTTTATTTTTGTATGTTTTTTTCGTTAAGCAAATTTGTGGGTAGAATTGTTGGCACTTCAGGAAAAACTGAAAGGTCCCTCCAAGCAGGGTAATGTGTGAAACCGTGCCTCTGCGCTGTGTGAAAGAGGGCACAGCATAGAAGAAAAAGTATGTATGTTCAGTAAACATTCTTTGAATTAATAAAACTCAGATCAGGAAACATATGGTTTGCTACCTATAATGCGGCTGATTGATATAACACAATAATGTTTCCCAGTTCACGACAGGGTTGGGTGGTTTTTCCTGGGACGATTTTGCTCATTAATTCTTCTTTTTATTCTTGGACGTACAGGAATAAATGTGCCTGATGTGCAACCAAAGAGAGTGAGCGCAGCTAGAGAGCAATGTATGTTGTCAAGGCTGACATTAATGTAGTGGCCTGTGTAAGTGAATGTCAGGTATCAAAACCCTGCGGCTGTTCACCTGCCAAACACTATCTTGTATATGTAAATCCATGCACATCCAACCCACTTTGTGATATAAGTTAGGCTGGTAGAAGTCTACTACTGAGATAAAAATATGATAAGTCAAACGGAAAATCTGTGCTTTATTGATTTTCAGAGTATACCTTATCTGCCCCACACAAACTCACTGGGGAATTTCATGTACTCGTGATCTGCTGAATATTGGCTTCTTTTTATTATTTTTTACAGGATGGTATTGATCCAGTAAATTTGGGGTATTCGCTTTTTTTCGGCACAGCAAATACTGCCACTCTGTGTTCCAAAACAGACGGTGCTCTCTGAGATTGAAACTCTACCCTGCTGCTTTAGAATCCCTCCACGCTGCAAGAAATACCAGCTTTTACTGGCTTTTATTTTGCTTTAAATACACATTATTTTCAACGTATGTAAATGATTTCAGATCAAGCTATTTCAATATCATGTCGTTCTCATGAGTCAAGCTTAACTGGAATTACCACATTCTATCCATCTAATTTACATCAATATGCAGTACATCTCATCAAATCCTATTTGATTATGGTATTACATGCTATTGAATGTCCTGAGGTAACTAACCATTAATGTGAGACTTGACAATCTACTAGACGATGGTGTTTCCTCTTGGTTCGCTGGTGGTAAAAGCATGCTATACATTTAATTGTTCCTTCGCTAACCTCTTTGGTGCTACATACAGCTGTTATAACAGGTTCCAATTGTTCAGAAATGAAGGGCTAGTCCCCAGGAACCATTTCTAATGCAATACATTAGCTGTTAATGTGTATTAAAGCACCAAGGTGGTTTTAAGCATTTTGCAGCCCAGAATTCTTTTCAGGGCGTTGGGGAGTTTGTGCAGCACTCAAATAATTTAAGCTATTGTTATACCACCATGGGGCCTCGTTTTGGATCTTTATTGTAGAATAACAGGAAATTATTTAAATCAGTAATATGATAAATGGGGTTTAACATATATATGGATAAGGCTACTCATCAAAGGAGTCTCAATCAACCTCCTTCTTGAGTGTGGACAGGTGGCTTTTCTGGACCGACACACACACACACACACACACACACACACACACACACACACACACACACACACACACACACACACACACACACACACACACACACATATCCGGGAAAACCTCAGTCAAAGCCCTCATGTGGATCTTCGGCCAGCTCTGTTTTGTTCTGTGGTTCCACTGTGAGCATCTGGTGCGATGTGAAGGTTTGAATGAAACCCACAACATAAAATATCTCCATCTACACACCAAATCACCCATGGACTATAATGTTGTGTGGGACTTTGCGCACGGTGCTACTCCCCTCAAGACACATTGGTCATTTCGTTAGAATCTGGCTCCCTGCTTCCTGCACAAGGTGAATCATTTCTGTCGTACGGACGATCAGACCCGTTTAACGTTGATCGCAGCACGGTGGCCGATCGCTCCGCGTAGAGTAAACTTTCCAGTAACCTCTCTCCCAGATGTTTCTTTGCATCACACCGCAAATATATGACCAGCTATCCGTTTAATGCTTCGAGTTTAATTATATCTTTTCTCTAAAATAAAATAATTGTGGAAGAGCAATGAGGTAGAAATGAGTTCACTTAATTTGAGGTTCTTGTTTAAGATAGTGACATTAAGAAAATGACACTTGATCTGAGAGAATTCCTAGAAACCTCTCTCTAAGAAGAGAAAAATAAAGTGAAATTCTTACATTCCAGTGGCAGATTTGGATCATCACTTCTTGTGTAAAGAATATATGCCATTCACACTCACTGACAGTAGAATATGACTTCTTAAGATCTTTGAGGTCATTTCCCCCCGCCAAAGTCGCTCTCCAGCTCTTAACGCGGGCAGCCTTTGAAAGCACCTTCGATTTCAGCGGCTCTGCATCAAAGCCAGAGGTCTAAAAGTTTTTCTAAATGAGCATTTGTGATAGCTCATAGACTATCTAATTTCCTTCAAAGCCCCGATGAACCGGAGCTTGTATCATTTAATTAATCCCTGGTCATGACGTGCTCAGAGGCAGGTAGAGAAAACAGGGAGTTGGCGAGGAAGGAGGACCATTACGCAGGTTGTCATGACATCACCATGGGCTGGCTATAAAGCGGTGAGGACTAATACTCAGAGTTAGAGGAGCACTTGAAGAGCTTTGGAGTAAAGGACGGACTGAAGCCTCTTACGTTTAACTGCTGATTGGCTGCTGCTTCGGTCCCTCTTTCTGAACTTCAGCGCAGAGGAATCCCTTCAACAACACCTCGAGAATTGTCAAAATGAACTTGTCGTACTTGGTAGCGTGTGTACTTATGGTCACCCTGCTTTCAGTGAGGATGGGAGCGAAACCTGTATCTCAAACGCAGCAGAAGGTAAGCATACGTCATCAAATATCCTTGTCGAGATGAATGAGAACTAAAGCAGTTTATTTCATTCGCACTATTAACCGTGGGAGCATGATGCTGCTCCAGTGTTGAACAGCTGTTCTGTGATCCAGGCGCTCACGACTGTTTTACGCATCATATTTCATCATTTCAGTCATGCTTAGCAATTCAGCGATGGCATTCTTTTAAAACAAACTAAAAAGAAAATTACTTCATTTTATAAAAGGGACAGCATAGTTTATATCCAATGATGATGTCTAACACCTCAATGCATCATAATTGCCGTATTTAGCTTCCCATCATTAGTCATAAGGGTTTGACAAGCTCTCCAAAAAATGTACTTAAAACATAGGGAAATAAAATAAGATTAGCCATAAGCCGACACTTTTTAAATTAAGTATGTTTTTAAAATGAACTATACGGGTTGCAATCAAATATAAACAGTTTTGTGCATAACAGACCATTACGCATATAGAGATCACATAAAATATGACAATCGAATCGATGGCGTGTGGTCTTTAGCTTATATTTCTATGATTGTTGATGTCTACAACTTGATGCGACAGTCTGCGTTAGGACCAAATGAGCGGGATATAGGCTCCTGTCCTACATGACTCTTCAGTGAAGGCAAGGTGTGAAAGTGTCCGATCTGAACCGTCTCATAGAAATAAATTAAAGTACAGAATCTTTCCGGGAAAATAACTACATTAAGGGTGTACATTGAGGGTTGAATCGAATAACTGCAGGATTTGGATAAATGGGAAATCTTTTTGTCAGACAGGTCAGGGTCATTTCAGTTAATCCTAAAGCGCCGTGCGTAAAAAATGGAAAACATTATTGAATGTCTCCCTTGCGAGTGGTAAATATACCTTAAAGTCACAGCACATGATGTTTGAATAAGCTTAAATATAAAAAAGTGAGATGTTCCCCAAATCAAAAGTAGTGTGCACGACGCTGCTCAGCTCAAAGCCTAATTGTACGAAAGTTTCTCTCTTTGCGCAAAAAGCCTATTTGCCCAAGGGAGACATCGCTCATTTATTTTCTCAATCTGTGTTCCAGTCTCTTAGAAGTTTGCTCGGCGAGGAGCTGGCGGAGTTTCTGGAGTCGGAGGAGAGGGAGAGGCGGCTAGACGCTGTGCGCTCTCGGATACGGTTACTGCGAGATTTACGCGTGGATACCCGGGCCAGAGGGATGTGGGCTCGTCTCCTTAACGACCCGCCCGCACCCAAGAGACACAAATCCGGAAACAAGAAAGGGGGAACCTCGTCACGGAGTGGCTGCTTCGGACATAAGATGGACAGGATAGGAACCCTCAGCGGCATGGGTTGCTAGGGTCGAAGCAGCGCTGTGACGGTAAGTCCCTATTCACACTGAGATTCAATGTATAGCCCACTTGCGTTCTGACGTATACAGAGAACCAAGAGGAGGATAGAGACGAGAGAGCAGAAAGAAAGAAAACATTTAAGCGAGCAAAGAGAAGGGTCTATATTGTACGTAGGGATATCGCAAAAGGATGGATGGACAGTCTGAAGGCTAAATGGATAATATGAGGAAAGAGAGAAGTAAAGGGAGACAAGTAAGAGGAACCTAAGCCATCATCATTTTCTTTTGCACAGGGGTCATCGTAAGGGCTTTTTTAACAATGTATTGAACATGTTAAGGAAGGGTGAAAGCTTGAGGCTTTTTTGTTTCCTAATGGGCACTAATGGGTTGTGTGTATAACCACAGAAGTTACAGAGGTATGGAAGGAAGGGAGGGAGGGAGGGAGGAAGGAAGGAAGATCAATGTTGTTCTTGAAGGTTATCCAAGGAGAGCCTTAGGTTTGCATCTACTGTCAGGCCAGTTTAGATTAGAAACAAGTCTTAAGAGGCCGCAACATACAGTATATGAAGTTTAGAGTGGTGACCATACATGGCTGTGTTCTTTCATAATATCGATTCACAGGCAGGGTTAAAGGTCAGCTGGATGTTAGAAATTACGCCAAGCACAACACGTTCAATATTGGGTCGCTAACCTCAGCTGCCTGGATGACTTCATTGTGGGAAATCTTGATACTTAAGATGATTTTAAGCTGTGTGTGTGGGGGGGGGGGGACCTAGCAGTGTTCCCTCTTGGACAGGAATCCCCTTAAAAACAGCAGGAATAAGACTTCAACTACTGTACGGGAAGCAGGCCAGTGGGTATTTAGGAAGTCCACTCTTGTATCACCATGAATGATTCCATCTGCTCAATGTAGAAACAAGAGCTATGCATCACACTTAAGACAGAAAGGAGGACGGGGGGCGGGATGGGAAGAGAGGATGCAGACAGGCTTAACACACACATTTTAAACATGCAAGCCCCCTGCGGTGGCCGGGGTCTTTCTGGGAAAGCCATTTTCACTCGAGTGCTTTTAGCAAAAACAACAAAGGGGCTGTGGTGGTGAATTAAGTAATGAGGAAGCTAGATGAAGCACAATTAGTCCTGAGGCTTGATGCCTTTTTGTGGTTGTGGGAAACTGTGACATCCCAATGGGGGGTTAGTGTAATTTTGTGACTAATTTAAGGGAGTGTGTTTGTATCTGTTTTTCATCCGCTGACACCCGTGTACCCTCCCATGGGCTGCAGTATAGCGTAAAAAGGTGGAACGCTGTGTTAGTATATGTCCAGGCCACACTTTGACTATACACGTATAACCATAGTGCAAAAGTGAATTTGGAGACTTGCAGAATCTCGAGAGGCAGGACTGCTACGCTGATGATTACATATATAAACTGCCAAATTATTCAATGAAGAACTTGTGTTTCTGAATGCTTAGTCTAACCCCACCTCTATTCTCTCTCTCGCTCTCTCTCTCTCTTTTCTTTAGATCTCTGGACGATGGGTTTGGATAACAAAGATTCAGTTTGTTTTCACCTGAGGGAAAAAAAAGAAAAACTCGCCAAGAGACAGATTTTTGGTACGAAAGCCACCACGGCCAGCATAAACAAAGACTGAGATGACAATGCTACGGGACCTTCGTATAAAAACATATATATATAATAAATATGCAGGCATATATACATATCAACATATGTGTATACCACAAAAATGATCAACAGACACAAATACAGATGCATAGTACAAGATGGCTGACAATGGTGTAAAAACTACAAACAAAGCTGTATATTGTTGCTGCTGCTGTACATTCATGTACTTCATTTTCCCCCTGCATAAATGTATTTATGTTAAAAAACTATTTATATGTTTATAAAAGAGATATTTATAAATATGAGTTTTATTTATGTAACATTTTGAAAATGGATGCAAACTGCAGGTCAATTCTGTTTGTAACTTTTTTCCTTTGTCTCAAATAGTTGTAAATGTTTTCAAAAATGATAAAAAGAACATTCCATGTGCACTTATATGTTTGCTCTCAGGCTTTTATGTTTCAACGGAGTTGGTACATTCTTGTTACTAAATGTTTTTCTTGAAACAAGAGGTATCTTGGACATGTCAGCTTGATACAAAAAGCTGAGCAATGTTGTCAGCTGTCGACCACCATTATATAGTTCAGAGTTCGAAAAAGGTGCGTCAGCGGCAATTTTTACAAAGCTCTCTACGTCAATAGAATAATATAGGTAACAGGAAAATATCCAACCTGAGGAATGGCATATACTAAATGTAATGGGAGTGACTTATTTTTTCTGAATAAGGCTAAATTGGATAGTTCATTTATTGTTCCTGCACTCAGATATTCTACAATGGTAATACCTATCTGTATTTATATGGATATTTAAAAGCAGAGTTTTCCTTATTTAAAATAGTAAAAAAAAATATATATACTAAACAAAAAACATTAAGGTGTAAGAAAAGGGCATAATGTATGAGCTATTCAAAGAAACAGACAAGCAACCCTCGGATATAACATGAAAAGTCACTGGTATTGAATATGTTTTACAGAGTACTTGTAGACCACCCTTCTTGACAAGTTGTCACCTGCAGATCTAAAAATTCAAATAGGAACAACCCAAGTCGGGTTTACAGCACACTACAGTAAATGTGTCTATGGTAAATTTATATAGGCAAGTTAAGTGGAAATCATTTTAAGAAGAGCTTTGCAAAATTAATTTAACATGATAATTTACAAAAAGCAATAACAAAAAGCGGCTGTCTTGCATTAATATACTCCCACACTAGAGGGCAGCATAGGGCTCAGGGAAACAAAGAAGGCACCTGTCGCACACAAACTCAATGAACCCCAAAAAAACAATACATAGAAAAATATTATAAATGTTAACTTGAGTGAGTCGTTGAATTGTTTCCCCCCTAAATCTAGACTAATTTTGTCCCTTAAAAACAGCTGAGAATTTACACAGAATATTAATTAAAACATTATATGATATAATATATTAATGATAATGATTTTTTGTCCCTCTCTTGACAAGGTTTCACTGACATAGAGTAAATCCCTTTTTAATGTAAGAGGCTGAATAGGCATAGCAACACAAGCACACATACAAACACAGGATCAATCATTCATTATAAAATACAAATTATATTGTTCTGTACTATTACAAGCTGCAGGGTAATTGCTGCGTTCACACAGAGGCAAAACACACACACACACAAACACACTCAGACAACCACCCACATCTCACATACTGCTGTTCACATATAGTAGAAATACTGGTCATGAACCTGCGAATGGAAAGGAAGCAGTGTGAAAAACATGACAACACCTGTCAAACATGATAAAACAAGGTGAAGCCCACTAATAGGAAAATGATTAAATCACACCCTAAGACCTTTATCAACACTAACTCAATGCTCCATGTCGTGAGCCTTTTTGACTCGGGTTGTGTAATAGGCAGACGGGCGGGAGGCCGTGTGTACCCCTCACACCCTGGTCAGGCAAAGCGTTATGAGGAACACCCTCAGCGAGGTGGACCGGCGCGTCTATTTCACGCCTTGGCGTGATACCGGGTTGGTCAACCATAGGACAGCATTTCTTTAATAGAAGAAGCTATAGAGTCTGGTAATTTCCTTGAATGGTTGCATTACAGTCAAGGTATAAGGAGGAATATGTTAAAGGAGTATTTTCTCATTGTGGCTCACACGTTTCCCTAGTGTTCCCATTTCCCCAAATATTATTAACTCAAAAACCCAAAATAAATAAATTTATAGCAACAGATGTCTATAATACAATTTCAACAGTGTGGAGTCAATAAAGTGACAGTAAATGAGCTTGCAGGTTCAAGAGTTCAGCAATATACAGCCGCTTGGATGAAGCTGTCCCTGAGCCTGCTGGTATAGTGTGGTCTGCAAGACGGCAGCAGTGTGAACAGCTGAAGATATACAAGAGAATACAGTAAAAGTGAAGTCAATACAATGTGTAAGGTAATGTTCTTTAAAGACAATCGGCAATTGCTAAATTTGGGATATGTTCCTGTGTTTCTGTGTACTGCGGTTAATAGCTCACAGACAGCAGAAAATTAGCAACGATGCAAACACTCACCAAAAAATATTGCCAATTTAGGAAACAACCAAAGATTTACCACTGCACGCTTTAAACAACATTTTAGAGCATAATCTGGTCCGTTTTGGATGGTTGCCCAGAAATAAACACGCATTTCCCTGTGATAAAGAAAATCCCCTGTGAGATTTAATCCCATGATGCATCTGTTGCCCTCCCCGTGCTTTATTATTTGTTGGATTCACCCAATTGAATCCAATCCTTGTTCATCCTGTACATTCACAGTTAATTTGAAACACGGTGAGAAGACAGGAAATGACAGTGTGAAGGTGACAGGACTCCAAATGTTGTTTTTTAAATAACCAGTTGGGATAAAATCCAAACAGCTAAAACCCATTATTATATCCAACACACTATGAGATAAGAATAAATTAAAACACTGAAACACATGACCAAAGTCTACATTGGTTCCAAATCATAATCTAATGTAAATTCTGGATTATTTTATTTACACACTTCTCACTTTACACCACTGCCTGCTACAAGATTGGACCTTTATTTATTTACTTTTATAATACACAAAATACACAATTATTGGTGTGTTATCAGTTTACATAATGCATGTTTAAATAAATACAAATACATTTTAAAAAACACATCTTGAGGATGGTTTGAAACTGACTGACTACAGGCACATGCATGGTCAGCAATGAGTGGATTATAGCTCCCACCGGGGAACAAAGAGCATGGTTGCACAGCAACAACAAAAGATGAGAAAAACAGATCACACGTTTATTAAACACTGAAAGAAAATGAAGTAAATGCTTTCCATGCACTGGATGTTTGGTCGCCTTTTTTCTTCACCTGAAATGAAGCCCTGACTCAAAAGTGACAGAGAGCTGCAGTATATTGACAGCTAAAATGAAAGCCAGTTGTTAAAGGTGAAGTAAGCGGTTTATGTATGTTAATATAAGTGATTCACTTCCGGCTTGCTGAGGGTGAAGAGCTATTTACTGAGAGCAGCGGAGAACTCAGATTCACAGCATTAAAAATCTCTGAAAATCTCTGGAGATGTCCAAAAAAGGAAAAAACACTGATAAGGGAATGGAAGAAGACAAAGTTTTTGCGGAAGAAATGAAAAAACAGTTGGCAGACTTGAAGAAAGGAATGTTGGCAGATTTGAAGAGAGAAATACAAAGTGAGAGGGAGACGGAGCGAGCACTGCGGAAGGCTGAGCTGGCTGGGATTGTTGACGAATTGATTGGGCGTTTTGATGTAAAAATCAAAGAGAAAGTTGCTGCTGGTCTGAAGCCACTGATGATCGAATTGAAGGAACTTCAAGCCGTCAATATGAAGAAAGATCAGCTCTTGAAAGAGCTTGGAGATAAAATTGATGAACAAGAACAACAAGCAAAAAACAGAGATGTGATCCTGACTGGTATGGATATTAAACCAAGGTCGTATGCAGGTACCGGGAATGGAGAAAAAGAGGGCGATATAGGGAATGAACGGTGGAAAAACAAGTGGCAATGTTTCTGAGAAGCAAAGCCATTAATCTGGATCTAGAGAACGTGAAGTCCTGTTTTCTTCTCCCGAAGGGGAAATTCGCCAAAAAGCGTGCTGTCATTCTGAAATTTGTGAGTAGAAAGCATAAGATAAACCTGCTCAGTCAAGGCAAGAAGCTTAAAGGTGAACAAATTGGAATGAGTGAAAATTTAACCAAGAGAAAGGCTTATTTGGCCTATCAAGCGAGAGGGTTAAAAAAATGTGGACAGGTCCAACAAACTTGGACGAGAGATGGAAGAATCTTCATCAAAATGAATGGAGCTACACCCGAAGAAGCCAAAATTGTGCAAATCAAAACGGAGGAGGATTTGGATCAATTCCGGAGGGACGAGGATTAAAGAAGGCAAAAGCATGGACTTTTTGGATTAAAGAAGGCAATAGCATGGACTTTGAACTAAAGGGATTTTAACTGGTTTGTGTCAAAGGTTTGAAATCGTAAATACAATGTGCTCTGCTATTATTAATTATCAACTGTGTGTTCAGAACACCCGATTCAAAAATGGAAGACTTTCTCTGACTGAAGAATTTGTAAATACACTGCATGTTTTGGGACTGTAGCCGAGGTCAGCAGACACACTGACTGTTTTGAATACTTTTGCAGATGTGTTTAGGCTACTAGAGAAGAAATGGACAAGGCCATATCTGCATTGTCACAGGCAGAGAGGAAATTAGAGACCTAAAATTATCTGTGTTTCAGAATGATTCTTCTTAAAAAAAAAGAAAAAAAAATGTTCTAACTGTAGTAGCTGTGTATCTGAATCTTATGGCAGTGGGGGCGGGACCCGATAAGCCTTTGGCTTCTCCTGCTTCCCTTCGGACGATAACACTAATGGCGCTTTTCCACCGCATGGTATCAGCTCGACTCGACTCGACTCGACTCGCATTTTTGGCTTTTCCACCGCAATTTCATGGTACCTGGTACCACGTAGCGGCTGCTTTTTTGGTATCGCCTCGCTCTAGGGTCCAAGCGAGCTGAGCCGATGCTAAAAGGTGACGTCGGCAGACGGCCGGCCACTGATTGGCCAGAGACTATTGTCTGGCCAATCAGTGGCCAGAGACTACCGGCTTCATTCTGTTGTTTATTCTCCCCAACTCTCCGGGACTTTTGAGTGTATTTCCGCCGCGTGCAGCCTTCTCTGGCTCTCTTTCATTTGATTTGCATCACAGATCCGAATTTATTTTCCATATATTCGCTAAGCTCACCCAGTGTTGGTTGTTGGGGAAGTTACTTACATACGAGAGGAGACATGTAGGGCAGCTAGCAGCTAGGCTAAATAGTAGCCAGCTGGGACAGACATGATAGCGAGCGATTACATTACAAGCCTCGGACTGAACTGATTACCTCAATAAAATATTCAGGCTGAGACACGGCTTGCATTTGAAAACACGTATCCTGAAACAAGCATTAAACAGTCAACTTTATCATGCCCGTGTTTACGTGCATAGGGATGTACGTGACGCATCCCTACAGCTGACTGTGTGGCAGAGTCACACATCGGGACAACAACCATCCCTCTTAATGGCCCGTAGCAATATTCTTCTACTTCTTTTAGCAAACAGATACAAGGGGGTATTTCTTAAAAACATTTCATCCGTGTTTTTGGCGGTTGGTTCAGTTAATAGTGCAACAACTGCTCGTAATTTCTGCTTTGCTACTTTGCTCCGGAGTAGGCTTTCAGCCCCTTACGACGACCCCGCCCACGTTCAGCAGGTACTATTTGCGGTGGAAAACGACCCGTGCTGCTACCAAACCAAGTTGAGTCGAGTCGAGTTGAGTCGAGTCGAGCTACATGTGCGGTGGAAAAGCGCCATAAGTAATATGTATGAATATGCAATGAGAAAATTATGTATTATGTGTAATTGTCCGGAAGAATAATAAATAAATAAATAAATCGTTCTTTATTTAGGATACAGTGATCACTTACATAATGTGCATGTTTCATAAAGCCGATATCTTGGTCAGCTGCTCTGTATGTAATCGTCAAATAAACGGGGGATCCCGAAATTAATATCCAATCACAAGAGAGAACGCTACAAACCGACACCCATCTCACTCATGGTCTCACTGCCGGTGCACGTCAGAGCGACAGATGGGTGAATGTTTATGCGCCTACAATGGCGGAGCAGGTAAAAATCCTTTCCAATGTCTGTTTTGATGGTTTTTATCATGTTTTATCACACTTATGGATCTGAGATGATGCTAGATGACTCGCTGCTTGAAGACCGCAGTGCATTAATGTGTTGACATAGGGACGAGCGAAAGGACTGCTAACTGCAGTAACTGACCGGAAGTTAGCTAAATTAACCATTCCGCTTACAGCACCTTTAAGGTTTTTTCTACAGAGAAGCTTGTGAGAACTAGCTATCCACCTGAGTTCAAAAGACATCATCATCAAAAGACAGGGGATCTTTGTTAAAGGCCTACTTCACCGGTTTGAATATGAAGGTGTATTGAATTCTGAGATCCTATGTAGTATAAATGTGCAAACAAAATTAAAATCGGTTCATCCTAGCCTGAGAAAAGGCAGAAAGAGTGTTTTTTTTAACCCTATATTTCTCTTTCTCGTGACATCACAGAAAGAGAAATATAGGGTTAAAAAAAACGTACTTTGTAAATATTACTGTGATGTCACAGTAAAAGACATCACAGTAATATTTACAAAGTAAGTTTTTTTTAACCCTATATTTCTCTTTCTGTGATGTCACGAGAAAGAGAAATATAGGGTTAAAAAAACACTCTTTCTGCCTTTTCTCAGGCTAGGATGAACCGATTTCAATTTTTTTCGCACATTTATACTACATAGGATCTCAGAATTCAATACACCTTCATATTCAAACCGGTGAAGAAGGCCTTTAACAATATTTGCTTGACGTCACATATAATCTTCTTTAGAATGCTAAATTAGAATGACAAAGATTTCAAAAAAATTAAGAAAATGAATGAGTAAAGCTAAGCAAAACAAAAAAGTTACAATGCCTGTCACTAACAATAATGTGGGTTGCCTTATTTCAGACTCCAGTAATATATGACAAATGCAATAGAGCTGTTAAGCGGAAGTGGCGGAATTACGGGGCATGGGACCTATCGGCTGAAAAAAAATGAATGGGAGTCTATGGAAAGTAATCTACTATTTTCTGGTCCCAGTCATTAAATGCCTTGGATTACATATATGTTTTGTATGGGTCTAAATGATCATTTTTCATGTGAAGAGTTTGACGGTATGTTGTATGATTATTCGTCTAACGGCTTTTGAAAAAATGTTACGAGAACAACTACAAGTCTTGCCGCCTCTGTGACGTCACCTCAACACATTCCCTCCACTTCTCGACTGACAGTGCTAATGCTAATGGCTGGCGTGGACAACGCCAACAATCTCCCCACTCGAGAAATTGAAACTCCACATGTCCACTTGTGTAGTGATTTTCGCCACGCTGAAGACTTTTGTCTTGTCATTGAAAGAAGGCGGTAAAGTGCATTAAAGACACAGCCATGTTTCTGAGCTAAGCAGGTGCCAGTGGTGGTGACGTAATTCATAAGTGTCAAGAGCAGCGAAGAGCTGTAGTACACAAAAGCGCTCTGCACAAAACCTGACCGTATCCAGCTTCTACTCGCTAAATTGTTCCATTCTTTGCACGAGAAAATACCATCTAAATCCATACAAAACATATGTGTAATCGAAGGCATTTCATGACTGGGACCAGAAAATAATACATTTCTTTCCATTGACTACCGTTGTAATTTTTCGAGCCGATAGGTCCCATGCCCCGGAAGTAAGCAACTTCCGCTTAACAGCTCTATGGGTTTCACTACCCACATGCTCTGTGAAATAAGTGAAGGATGTAAAATGCAATGCTGCCTCTGTGTGGTGTTGAGGCTTAATTACTCAATTGTGCTGTTGGTGTCCCCATGGGGATCACCTGAGTCTTATTAGATGAGCATTAGCACAGTTTGCAGACAGGTTCATTATCCAAATTGTGTGACGCCATCAAATGCTTTAAAACCGTCCAGTCATTTTATCGAACGGCTGTTTCCAAGGTGAAGGGTAAAAGCTTTCAGTGTTAACATTTAAACCAGCAATTTGACCATCTTCAATTGAATGAGGTGTGGGCAAACTCCTATTTATTTATTTTGTTAGCTTTATTTAACCAGGCAGGTCATTTAGAACACAAATATAGCCTGGCAAAAGACAAAAGCCTTTTGAGGGGAGGGGGGATGGGTGTTGAAAAGAAAGGTGTTAAAAGTAGGCTACGAACAGCACACACCCAACTAATTCAAATACAGTAAGAGACAAAGAGCAGCACACAAACAAACATTCTCCGCACAGTTCAAAAGACAGCAGCGTCCAAAACCCATCTTCTTGCAAAAGTCACCGCCACAATAAAAAGTTAAAGGACATATCCAATCATACCAGCCACAAGGAAAGCAATACACAGTCATCACATTTCCTGCACAACCTCTCCTTACATACACTCACTGACAACAGCAGAATAGCACGTAACAACAGAGATGTGTCATGTGGAATACAGAAGGCAAACTGGCAGCTCATTGTATAGTTATAGTCCGCGTGGAGGAAGCATGGACCTAATGGGAGGAAGGCTCCATGGCTACATGTGGCTGTGACGACAACTGACTTCAAACCACGTGGTTCCTATAAACAGCTGCATATGACACAAAGACGCTTTGTGATGACTGACTGTGTAACAAATGTGTAGTGTAGCATTTATGGAATTATACGACTAATACATTTCTTTTAAAGTCAAGAAAAGGAATAGCATGTGGAAATAACTTTAAATTGTCAGGTTTAATTCACCATGTCATAGCCTAGCCTACTGTCGTCAGAATCAAACTATTATTTCACAGAAGCTTTGACAAAAACACTTAACCATCGGCGTATTTATTCATTACACGTGTTCATTTAAAGCCACCATTAATAACGATTAAAAAAACACAACAAGATGTCTGTTTCTGTGGAGTAATACCTAATGCTATACCTATGTAGGCGAGGCGCGGGCACGATGCAAAATCTTCAGACTTGTGATTGGTGAGAAAAGTCATGTGGGCGTGCCACCGTGGACGCGCAAAGCAAGAGAGTATCGAGCGCGTCTTCTACTCGTCTGTCTTTCCTGCCTAGTGTTTCATCGAGTAGGCTGAGCCACGTGTGTGCATTAGCAATTTTTTTTCGTTACTTGTCTTCAAACGTCCAGTTACCCGTGTTTCATTGAAACACACGAACATCGTTACCATGGTGAAGTTAGCAAAGGTAAGACCGAATAACATGCATTTTACTGTTACATTGAGTTTTTGATTCTGATATTTAAATGCACGAGGCCTTTGCGAAGAGGTTGCTGCGTTTGTGTGGTAAACCGGGTTTAAAACCCGATGTGATGTCTACTTAAATCTTGCAGCTAATGCCTTGTGTGAATTAAATACACCGTTTCTGTTAAGATGTCTTTTGTCGTGAAACGCATGGTGGAATTGCGCTCGTACTGACTGTTTCTTCTCGATAGATATCGGCCATGTTAGTACCTCGCTGCTGCTATCCTGGCCTGCTAATGCTAACCGACTACTCAAGATGGCAATCATGCGCGTTCTCGATTGTAGCACGCAATTTAGATGGGTCGTGAACAGCGAACTTGTTAACGAATGAGTTTATCCCAGCTATACAACGTTGTTAGACGAATTCAGTGTAAAAAAATGCGCTCACTTGCTATTGTTAATTTAGCTTAATTGTTATTACGAGTGAGGAAGGTAACCGTCCAAATCCAGAGCCGAAGCTTATATAATTCGGGTTCTTGGCAGCATTTTACCCAACAATTATCTTGTTATTTTTTTAATGGAGAAAACAGTTCGAGCCAGAGCTTACTGCTTTTCCTTACGTTGTCGTCTGTAGTGATAGCTACTTAAGCCGCGTGTAAATGCTAGTCTGTTAGCATTATAGTTAGCCAGCATGGTAGCAGCCCGACCCCCTGAGTTCCACGTGGGTTGTGCGGCTGCTCTGAGTGACACACGAGGTGAAAACCCAAAAACGAGAAACAAGATAACAGCAATGGCATATAGCGATAGATAACGTGCATCAAGTGTAACCTACTGAAATAAGTGGTTACAATGAAATTATCGGGTTTATTTGTTTCAGCAGTTGTGGGGAATCAGATCTAATTGCCTCATGCTGTGATTCCCCATGACTGTAAACCATACCCCTGTTTCCCCACTCTAACCAACTGTTTTGAATAGTGTTCAAAGTAAAACATTTAAACTAATTTTCTCAATTTTATTAACGCAGGCGGCGAACAAGCCAACACCACAGAAGAAAAAAGCCCCTCCACCCCCGAAAGAAGTAGAGGAGGAATCTAGTGAAGAGGACAGTGAGGAGGAAGAAGAAGAGGTGACACTGTTTTTACATTTTCTTGTCGTCTTGACTTGATATGGCATGGCATTCCTTGACATTTGTAAGAATTAGATGGACGTGTTTTTAATAAAAGTTAATTTGTTTTTCTAGGCTCCACCAAAGGCAGTGAAGAAGGCCACTCCAGCAAAAGCCGCCCCTGCTGTTAAAAATGGTGCTGCTGCAAAAAAAGCAGAAAGTGAGGATGATGATTCTGGTAAGCGATGAAGTTCACATTTCAAGTTAATAAGACTCAGATATCCAAACTATATACAATCTAAGTGTTGGTGCAATACTCATTAAGAGACCAATGGTATCGCCATACATGGTATTCAATCTTATATTCCAGCGTATTCATTTGATAAACAATTAATACTTAATTGTGCACTCCATTGAATAATGTCTTGCGTTCTGTCCATCAACCAACAGAGGAGTCTGAGGAGGAGGCCCCCCCACCAAAAAAGACCCCTGCAAAAAAAGCTAAAGCCAAGGCCGCCCCTGCAGAGTCGGAGGACGACGACGATGATGATGACGGTAAGAAAAACCTAAACGCTTCTAAGATTTTACAATGGACTTTAAATTCTGTGAAACTTTACTTGAATTATTTTGTACCCTCCATTTCTTGGCATTCATGGGTTTGTTTAGTACTCATGAATGAAATGTACGGAGGAACAATAAATACAGCGCTATGTCTTCGGTACCGGTGTGTATTATCGTCTGCCGGTTCTATCCTCAATCGCTGTTACATTCACGAATCACGCCCTCTATTTTAGTTTTGCACGGTTTGTCATCGGCCGATTTTCTTGAACTAACTTAAAATTGATTTTCATGTGTGCGTTGTGTCTAGATGAATCTGAAGAAGAGGCCCCACCACCCAAGAAGGCAGCCAAGCCTGCTGCCAAAGCTCCAGTGAAGGCAAAGGAGTCCTCTGATGAAGATGAAGACGAGGATGAATCGGAAGAAGAGGCCCCACCTCCCAAGAAGGCAGCCAAACCAGCTGCAAAGGCCAAGGCTGCTAAAGAGGAGTCAGAAGATGATGAAGAAGAAGATGGTGAGACTAAAACATTATAAATACCTTGTTTTTGAGTATATTTGAATATTTTAATGCATCTGCATTATTAGACTTAAATGCTATATTCCAGTGTATATGATGATGAACAAGGGACTTAATACTGATTTTGTATGATGTCACTTCAAAAAAAATCTGATGCAGGTGGTCAGTGTTGTAAATTTGGTCATATTAATATGATAAAATACATAACGCAATGTTTGTGGCTCTTCAGACTCTGAAGAGGAGATGGACACTGCTCCTGCTCCAGCAAAGGCAAAGAAAGCAGGCATGGTCAAGGCCAAGGAGGAGTCTGAGGAGGAAGAAGAAGATGATGATGATGATGAAGAAGAAGAAGATGATGAAGATGGTAAGTTTGTCATGAATTTTCAATAGGGCATGTTCTCCAGTGTCCATAAAGACATTATATGATTTTTTGGGGGGGGGTTAAAAGGTGTGAAATGTGGCCACGGTAGAAAAGATGCTATGATAGACCTGTTGACAACGAATGGAAACAATTTTACAAATAAGTTATTAAAAAATGCAATCAACAGATTTCTGAAACATCAATGCTAATTTTACTTTTGTTAAACATTAAGGTAATGAGCATCATCTACCTTTCCATACCATTTCTTACCAAATTGATATCAGTGCTTTTAACATTATACAACTCTCCTGTCTCCACAGAAGCCCCAGCAGCTCCTGCAAAGAGGAAGGCGGAGAGCAAGGACACACCACCTGCCAAGAAGGCAAAGTCAGAAGGCGAAGGTAGGAATAAATACATTGATGAATCTTATCAAATTTCAGCATTTTATGATGATCACAAGGGACTTAATACTGATATGTGATGTCACCTTTGTTTATTCTGAATCTGTCCTGATATATTTAATATATCCGATACATTAGTACACAAAGGTACATTTTAATGTTTTTTTTGTTTTTCCTAAGCGTTCTGTCTTTTTGTCGGAAACTTGAACTCCGACAAAGACTTCGATGAAATCAAATCAGCCCTTAGGAAATTCTTCTCTAAGAACAGCCTAGAGGTCGAGGATGTCCGGTTAGGAGGGTCCAAGTAAGCATTTACTTTTATATATTTTTAACTCTGGTCTTTTCTTTGTCAATTAACACAAAGATTCACACAAGGTAATCTCTATCCACTCACCCCACCTACATCTCCTAACACAACACGCATATGCAGTTCTCCATCGGAGTCCACCCTTCTGTCTTGTCGGGATCAAACCAGCGACGCTGTGGTTACTGGCCTACCCCGACATTACCATAAACCCTCCATTTCTTGAACATACATGATGTTGTAGTACTCATGTGTGTAATGTACGGAGGAAAAGTAAATGCAGCGCTATGTCTTCGGTACCGGTGTGTATTATCGTCTGCCGGTTCTATCCTCAATCGCTGTTACACATTTCTCAAACCGTTTATGGAAAAGACTGAGAAAATGGATGCCAGTGGTTTGGACCCTGGCTCCAATTTGTGGGCCCTATTTTTCTGTTGGACCAGGAATGTCGAAGAGTTCCTGAATTGCTTTTTTCGTCAACAGGAAATTTGGTTATGTGGACTTTGCTTCTGAGGAGGACATGCAGAAGGGAATGGAGCTCAATGGCAAGAAGTTCATGGGCCAGGAACTGAAGTTAGACAGGGCCAAGACCAAGGAAAACTCACAGGATGGCAAGAAAGGTAAAATATGTTTCTGGAAATGTTTTCAAAAAGAAATTGGACCTAAGCTAATAGACAAAATATTGTTAAATCAGTTAAATGCACCCTCCATTTCTTGGACATACACGATGTTGTTCAGTACTCATGTGTGTAATGTACGGAGGAAAAGTAAATGCAGTGCTATGTCTTCGGTACCGGTGTGTATTATCGTCTGCCGGTTCTATCCTCAATCGCTGTTACACATTTCTCAAACTTTGAATACCTAGAATTGTTAAAATTGGAAACGGGGCATTTTGAGGCGGTCAATGTTGGCAGTTTATTTCAATCAACAAACTGAGAAATTGTTAGTCTACTCAGTATACAAATACTTGCATTATGTATCCCACAGAGAGGGATGCACGGACACTGTTTGTAAAAAACCTCCCCTTCTCTGCAACAACTGATGACCTGAAAGAAGTCTTTGAAGATGCTGTTGACATCAGGTTACCTCAAGGCCAGGACGGTTCAAGCAGGGGGTAAGAACAAGCCAACTCCTATTAGCAGAGCAACTTCTCATTGGTCTGGATTACATGACTGTTTGAGGAACACAAACAAGTCCTACAATGTTTGTTTTCAATATCTAAAATGTTGTTCTAGACAAATGACCCCTATTCTCTTGACAGCATTGGCTACATAGAGTTCAAAACGGAAGCTGCCGCAGAGAAGATGCTGGAGCAGGCACAGGGAACTGATGTTCAGGGGAGGTCCATCATGCTTGACTATGTTGGAGATAAGAGCCAAAGGGCAGGGGCCAGGATGTCAGGTAAACCCTTATGTTCAAATTGTATGAAATTGACTGGTTATTTATAACTTCCTGACTTCAAAATATTAAAGGCATTGCTCTGGTCCAGGAGATATGAAAGAAAATGCCTCTGCATCTTTATTCTAATCTAACCGGCCTTTCTTCTTCTGCCTGTAGCATCAGGAGCCGCCAGTAAAACATTGGTCGTGAATAATCTGGCTTTCACTGCTACAGAGGAAGCCCTTCAGTCAGCTTTTGAAAAGGCAGTGTCAATCAGGATTCCACAGAGAGATGGGAGACCTAAAGGGTAAGTGCTTATGTAGTATGAGAACTTTCCATGGATTGTCATTTTAGCGTTAAAATGTCTGCAAAACCTTCTCATGAGCTCCTCTTAATCTTACCCATGATTATGCATGGATTCGCACGAGAAGCAGAGCCAATGCACAGAAGTCAAAACAGGCTTGTCCCTTGTGGGGGTTGCTCATGTCTGCTGTGTAACAACTAGAAATGTTTTAAAATGACAATCATTTGTCATAAACAAGAGTTAAACTTTGACTGTTATGCTCCTTTCCCCAGGTTTGCATTTGTGGAGTTCGAGAGTCTTGAGGAAGCTAAGGATGCGATTGAGAACATGAACAATATGGACATTGAAGGCCGATCAATCAGGCTGGAGTACAGCCAAAACAGTGGCAGAGACGCAGGCAGAGGCAACTCTGGTAGGTCTTCAAACTCTCCATTGCTAAATCGAACAATGTGTGATGATGAGATCTTGACCTTAGATTCTGAAGATTTCAATAGTAAAGTCCTGGTCTGTGCATGCGCCTTGATCAGGAAAAAAATCTAAATGAGCTATAGAAGTCATGGGGCTAATCCTGCCATTGCTTCCAGGTCCCACCAAAACCCTGTTTGTGAAGGGTCTGTCAGAGGACACCACGGACCAGAGCCTTAAGGATGCATTTGATGGGGCTGCAGCAGCGCGAATTGTTATGGATAGGGACACAGGCTCATCAAAGGGGTAAGTTTGTTAATATGAAAATATTCTGTCTGGTTGTGTCCTCTTCTCTGTCTGACAGTGAACCGGAGTCGCATGGTGTTTATGTAGTATGTGAGAACTTTCCATGGATTGTTGTTTTAGCGTTAACATTTCTGCAAAACCTTCTCATGAGCTCCTCTTAATCTTACCCATGATTATGCATGGATTCGCACGAGAAGCAGAGCCAATGCACAGAAGTCAAAACAGGCTTTTCCCTTGTGGGGGTTGCGCATGTCTGCTGTGTAACAACTAGAAATGATTAAAAATTACAATTCCATTTTTCCTTGGGTTAAGTTTAAAATCTTATTCGATAAGTACCTTTTTGTTAGAAAAATAGTCTGATTTCCACATTACCTTTTTTAAATTAATATAAAAAAAATTAACGACATCCATTTTTCCCTCAGCTTCGGTTTCGTCGACTTTGACAATGAGGGCGACTGCAAGGCCGCTAAGGAAGCCATGGATGACGGGGAAGTAGATGGAAGCAAAGTCACTTTAGACTACGCCAAGCCCAAGGGTGAAGGTGGCTTCCGGGGAGGACGCGGCGGCGGAGGATTTGGTGGTGGTGGATTCGGCGGGCGTGGCAGAGGAGGGCGCGGTGGCTTTGGAGGACGAGGAGGTGGTGGTGGCTTTGGAGGTGGCAGAGGAAGGGGAGGACCTCGTGGAGGAGGACGTGGGCGTGGTGGCTTCGGAGGTAAGACATTAATATCCTATTGGACAAACTGGGAAAATAACAAGTGCAATTTACGTCTGATCAGCTGCTAACATTTTAGTTCAGTCTTGACTTCTCTGGATATAGTAGTTGAACTTCATGAAGTGGCAGGTAAACTAATGTGCCCTTTCTTCTCATTCTAGGTGGAAGAGGTGGCGGTGGATTTGGAGCCAAACCCCAGGGGAAGAAAATCAAGTTTGATGACTAAATCCTTAGTCTATTTTACTTTTTGAATGAACTCTGGTGGCATCACTTTTCAGAGCTTTTGGACATTCCAGAAAGCGTCATTGATATATATTTAACTGTTTAATGGGCATTTTAGCCCTTTATTTAGACCTTTCAAACCTTCCCCACCCTGCTGTGCCAGACTGGTACGTTTAACCTCCGCGGCTCAAGTGCTACGTCTTTAGCACTGAATGTCCCCAATGCAAACCTGCCCCTCTCGCCCTCATTATCTTACTTGCTTTTCTGAAGGAGTAAAATGGAAAGGGTCTGGCAAAAAAGTTTGCTGTGAAAAATGCGCTCGTCTTTGTCAGATACATTGTGTAAATTTAAACAGTTTGTATGATTTTCATTTTACCATTTTTGTAAAAAAAAAAAAAAATTATACACGTGTATCCTTATGTTTTTGTTTTTATTTTGTTTGTCATTTAGTTTGCTTTAGTTGCCAAGTTTTACTGTAATGTGCTAAGCATATTTTGATGATTTGAGTCAGTGCTCTAGAGTTGGGTGTTAAAAAATATGGCAAAGATGTTCTGTCATGTTTTTTTTTTTGTGGGGCACAGTCAGTGTCTGAGTCAGAGGATTGAAATTCCTCTTTATCAATGTAACATAAAAGAAATTTGTAGTGCATTGACTAATTTTCTCCCATCTGAGAATCTCAAGATTTTCATATGATTGAATAAAATCTTGTAGGTTGTGATTTTTAAATGTCTTTTCTCATTGCACCCTTTTCAATCTGAAGCATTACATATCAGCTGGGTCCCATAGGCTTGAAATATTGAGTATGGAACAGTCATTCATACACTGTTAAGTATTGTACATATTAATTCAGATAACTGTCAAATACTATACTGTACATCCCTACAACACTTGTGAGCCTTGTGAAACGGTCTAAGATCCAATTATAGGTATTATCTGTTTTTCAATTATAAAACCATAAACAGTTTAACCCATCTGACACTATTGGGAATGAAAATATTAACCACATTTTCAATTCCCAAACTTGAAATGATCAAAGTTTGTAATTGTAAGCCTAAACAAATGTTTGGCTTCACAAGCTATAGTTGCTAATTGACTATAGAATATCATGGAAGTGAAGGTTGCAGGCTTTTTTGCTTTAACCCTTGTGCCTCCCTTTTTTGTTACACTGGAGACCCTCGCGGCCACAAGAAGGCACTCCCAATTAACTTCCATAAAAACCTTATACAATAATGTTTATTTTACTTTTTTTTTAATAAACCATTTACTCCATTTGAGCTCTGTACATATATTTAATATTAGTTTTTCGTTTGCTTTTAAGGCTTAAAATGATTGGTTTTGTGTCAAAGTTAGTATTTTTTTTTTCCTAAAAACAAAAAAAAAATCTGATATAATAGATGCAGAGTTGATTTTTTAAGTGGAATAACTAGAGTCTAGGGCATATGAATGATTTATACTAAAACAAAATTCAATGCATGTTTAGTTTTTGTGCATGCTCAGATACAAATAAATTGTTACACTGGAGACCCTCGCAGCCACAAGAAGCCACTCCCAATTAACTGCCATAAAAACCTTATACAATAATGTTTTTTTTATTTGTTTTTATATAAACCATTTACCCCACTTGAGCTCTTTACATACATATTTGATATTCATTTATTTTTCATTGTTTTTAACCCTTTTCAGGCTAATTTTTGTGATGAAACTAAACTTTTTTATATACAAAAATGATAATAACTGAAACATTTTTCATACAATAGATGCAAGGTGGATTTTTTTGTGTGGATGTTTACGAGATAGGATCTATTAATCATCAACAAAAAGATTGACATTCATGCATTTTTAGTTTTTGAGCAACAACAACATTTATTTAACAAAAAGCATAAACCGAACATAAGAACAGGCTAACAATTTATATTGAGTGTGTGTGTGTGAGAGAGGGGGGACATTTAACAGAAGGGGCACACACTTCGTTGGCAATCTAGATAGATTTTCGATGCGCGCTGTAGCGTAGCGCTTTGCCCCATGTGTGGTGGTCATTTGCGGGCCTTGGGGACGCAGCGTCTCGGCGTTGGTGCTGAACCATCTGATTGTCCCATCCCGGGACCACATAGATCGGTCTTCCTCCTCCTCCACCTCCGCCACTTGCTGCTCCTCGTCCTCTTCATCACTCACCCCAGTGATGGTGCCCGAGGAGTCGGGGATGTAGTCTTCATCCTCGCTGCTGCTGGTGCCGTCTTGTTCGTCACTGGAGGGTTCTTGCTGCCTATCTATTTCTACCATTCTCACTACCTCTAATGTGTTAAAGCGTTTCGCCATGGTGAAAATCAGGTGAAAATGAACGTGCACTTTACCCATCCTTAAAACTTTGGTCGGTGTTGCACCTGTGTAAACAAATCCAGACTTTCCCAGACTTTTGTTTTTTGTTTTCACTTCATCGGCATCTTTATAGCGCTGCAAGATGAAGGAGTGTGCATCACTTCAAAGAGAATGTAGGAAGGATTTTGCATGATTCAAGAGGCTCTGAGCTGTTCTTTATTCTTATCCACCAAAAAGTGGCGTAATTATGCACACACACACACACACACTTTTGGGAGTGTCAGTGAACTTTTGTGCATGCTGGGTGAGCAGCCACCTGAAAGCCCCAAAATAGCACCTTTTAGTTGCATACATATGGAAGCACACAAAGACACACACATATGCACACACAATAATTTCACAACGAACACACAGACACAACCCTTAGGTATCCATATGGACCCTAACCTTTCATGAGTTGCTATTTTTTTTTTATGTATAGGTCTGCAACTCTAAAAAATGACAAAAATGATAGAAAATCATGTATTTTTCTTGTATTGTTTTAGGGAGCATTTTGACTTATCAGTAAAAGGTGAAGTACATGAATAATTCAGCTAAGTGGGGGTAAAAAGTGTAATTTTGGTGTCTTAAGTTTGGGATGCATGCCTAATATCATCACATTTACATATGTCTGTCAACATGGCTATGGTTTGAAAAATATACGTTTTTACAGATTTTAATGCTTTCAAATTGAGCCATTTGTTACACACAAGTTTGGGTGTTTGAAGTTTGGCTGTCTGTACACAAACACACAAACCATAATTTCTCAATATCTACATATACACCACACACTGGTATCCCTACCAACACATCAACACCATTTAGGTTGAAATATTTTTTGACATTGACCTTTGGGGGGCAACAATATTGCAGGACTGACAACCAGGAAAATAGCCTATCATTCAACCCCATGTAAAATATACCTAAAGGGCACCAACTAGTAGTTGGGGTGAAAATCACAAATGTCGATGCCTTTTGTCAAGGATGAAAGCACAAAATAGTAGAAAAATATATTTTATGTTGGTTTGTCAGCAGGATCAAATTTTGAAAAAACGGCCGTTTTGAATGGAAGTGAATGACGGCAGAAAATGGTCTGAGGGTCTCATGTATAACAAAAAAATGTCCTGCCTTTATTATAGGTGCTATGAAGTTGCTGAGTAGAAATTCAGAAATGATCTGCATAAAAATTAACCCTGGCCAAACTTTATTAGGCTAACATAAGCGCAGCCAAAGTTATTCAAAAAACAAAACAAAAGGCCAAATGACAGAAAATGGTGCGAGGGGTGCATGAGGGTTAAAATGGCTTAAGCTCATGAAATATTTAGCATATCTTAATACCAATCAAAAGTTATAATACAGAAATCGCTACCTTCTGAAAAGTTATTCATCCACGCAATACTTGGTTCAGGTATCTTATTTTGTATTAATGTTGCTTTGCATGAGGACGACCAGGCTAAGGTGTCATGGATAGCGTCCTCCAAGCTACGGTAATTTGTTTCAGTCAGGGAATATTATCAGATTTGTTGGCCAATCTGGGAATGAATTCCCTATCACTAGCGTTGTTCACCAAGGTGTCCATTAAGACATCTTAAAAAGTTGAAATTCAACTCTCCTAGGGAAATCCTTGAGCTGCGTTAAATTGGGGCCAGACCAGATATCGGTACCTTCTGGGTGGGCAATAATTTAGATTTTATTTTATATCCTATACATCCCTAGAAGAGGGTTTGATGTGATAGTCCTTTTATATTTGTAGCTTTTTAGTGGTTATCCTCTTAATGTAGGCTATAGGCTATGTAATGGAGGTGAGACACTGCAGGTGAATAGGGAAACATTTTTAACTTATAGATCTCATGACACTGCCAGTTGATTACTTACATCATTTTTCAGAAAGTAATTATGCGTACATTGCATTTTGTTGGAAATAGCTTGAGTTAAAATCATTTCATTTTTACAACTTGTGCCCAAATTTTCTACAAAATATGGATATAGCCTTCTTTTCATTTTATAAATTAAAACATACTATCACAAAAATAGTATTGCCTTTTTGGCATGTTTTTAACAAGAAAATGTATCATAAATCAGACAATTAACAACATATGAACAAATCATTTTGTAATCTTCAGAATAGTGCTAGGAATTATTATGGAAAGTTAATTTGATAGAAGTGCCTCAGAAGTTAGAATTTTTGGTATAGAGTTATTGGAAAAAAGGTAGAGTTTAGGCAAGCGGAAAAGTTTGATTTATAAAATGTGCATATTTATTGAAACAGTTCTGAAAAATGTGCAATATAATTTTTTTTTTTAATGTAAGTAATCAACTGGCAACGTTTCAAGATGATGTCTATAAGTTAAAAATGTTACCCTATTCACCTGCAGTGTCTCGCCTCCATTTCAATAGTCTATACTTTAAGAGGATAACCACTAAAAAGTTACAAATTAAAAAAGTCTATCACATCAATACCCAATTCTAGGGATTTATAGGATATTTAAAAGAAAATCACAACTAGAATTTGCCCACCCAGATGGTACCGATTTCTGGTCATTTATCACACATGGGTAAGGGGAAAATATTTGATGGTGACAAACCCTTTATTTCCACCAGGTGGCAGTAGCCTTTTGGACCTCTAAGAAATCATGTTTTCAAGTGCTGGTAAAATGGTCAGTGATGGGGATTGAATGAAAAGGACCGTGACAACTGTGGTGTCCTGCTTGTCATGTCATAATGACATGAAACCGTACAGAGTGTTATTAAAATTGTATATATAAAAAAATCGTATTTAATTGGTGTGATGTGTAAAAGGAATATAGTCCGAGTACAAAAACACAGTTCAACTTCCATAACATGTCTGTACAGTGAGACTCACCAGTACTAGCAACAGTGAATCTGAGCTCCTAGGCAGGTCTCTCATGTCAGAGACACTAGCGGACAGCAGTGTGCTGTCGTCTCATGGATCTTGTTAGTTGAACAGGGATCATTGTTCCTGAAGGTGCCTGGGCAGGGATGCACTGATGATGGCCCCACTGAATACCTCCATTGAGAGGTTTATGGCCTTTTGACTTGATCTGTGACGGAGGTTGTGCTAGCGTTATGTCAGCCTTCTAGAATGACCTGATGTGCATTTTTTCTATCTCTCAGTTCACCTCGAAGTGCTTTCCTGCTGCTTCTTCCTCATCGACTTGGTCATCTAGCCTACTGTACACTGATGCTGTAGCCTACTGTTGACTTCCACTTCAGTATCTAGTTCAGTGCTTCTCAAATGGTGGGGCGAGTTGTCAAGGGTGGCGTGGGCTGCCTTGATTTTCAACTGACAAAAACAAAAATGTTTATTTTTTTTTAAGTACTAGCAAGCGAAATGCCGCGATTTGCAGTAAATAAATGTCACATGTGTATCCAAGTTTCTCTGTAGGCTATTTAAAAATAAATCAAGCAAGTAGACTAAAGCCCCTATTAGTTCAGGCATTTTGTGAGAAAATATGGGTGGACCTCTCAAAAATTGCAACAGAAACCATTTCAACTGTTTTTGACTCGTGAATATGTAAGTAATAACATACTAAAAGTCTTAAGGAATCCATGTGGTGGAAAGTTATTTTCAAAGGGTTTTCTTAACCATACCTTTATGCCAATTTTCGGCTTCCTAAAGTACTGTTTTATGGTAGAGGGGATATGTGCAAAATTGTTAACCTTTTCAGAAAAGCTTGAAACTTGGTACACTTATACAGTTTGGGTCTCTGAACATTTTCAGATATTAAGCCATTGCAAAATCGAATCACGGTTGCCATGTCGACCATTTTACTTTCCGCCATAGCCTAATTATGCATTTTTCATCATAACTCCTGAACAAAACATAATAACACATAACTAGTGATGTATACCCCTATGTTTTCATGGTCAGGGAATAATATGATACCACATACAACATCAGAATCAGTTAAGGTCAATAGTTAAGGGTGAATCCAATGTTAAAAAAACTGTATGTACATTATTTTCTGATAGCCACACAAATCGTTCATTACTGTCCAAATCAACCGACAACTTTGTATAACAAGATATGGTACAATGCATGTGCAAATAAATGATTAACTATGAAGTAATAACATTGATTTAATTTTATTTTATTGCCATAAATTTATGAAACATTTTCAAGATAACAATGTCAAGATATTTTTGGGTAATTTTTGCCTTTATTAGTAAGGGAGAGAGATCAGAACCATATGACCCGACAGCAGACCTGGAACTCATATGGAAAACTGCCATCCTGTTTGTCTCACAAAGGCCAGAATGGTCTAGTATGATGCAATTTGCACAGCATGGCAATCACCCGGGGAAAAAATCCTTTATGAGACGTAGTGACCCTACATGCATCTACTCCGCATGTAATGCCTCGTTTCCACCGAGTAGAGCGGGTCGGATCGGAGCGGTTCGGTCCGGGTAGTTTGGCTTTTCACTTGCCAAAAGTTGGGTAGGGTACGGTTTAAGCGCACCTAACCGCTCTTAGCCGCTCCAAATCTCAGTACTCCTCCGTAGGGGTACTGGCCGCCTGAAAGGGTGCCGAAACGGCGGAGCTACACACTGCCGTCATTTGATTGGTCGAAAGAATCATTTCCGCCATGTGTAGTCATCTCGGCAAGAGTGAAGATAGTCTTGTGTTTTGGCGAAAATGTGAGCACAGCTCTGTTTATTGTGTGGTGTTTTTCCTCGTCAATAAATTAGTCAGTTGGTTACACTGTGTCCCATAGTCACGTAGCTGCCGCAGCCAGTACTGTTCGCTCACTGTCTCTGAGTTGCGCCGAGCCGTCTCTGTGTGTTTACGCCATAGATAGTAGTAAATACACGCTCACAACAACACGGGGGGAATAAATAAAGAAGCGGCTGGTTTGAATCATTTCCGCCGTTTGTAGTCACCTCGGCTAGAGTGAAGAGAGTTTTGGCGACAATGTGAGCGCGGCACTGTTTATTGTGTGGTGTTTTTCCTCGTCATTAAATGAACCAGTTGGCTACACTGTGTCCCACTGCTACGATGTCACGTAGCTGCCGCAGCCAGCGCTGTTCGCTCACCGTCTCTTATCAGTTGCATCGAGCCGTCTCTGTGCTCACAACACAGGGGGGAATAAATAAAGAAGCGGCTGGTTTGACCAAGCAAAAACAAGAGACCGCTGGCTTGACCATGTTGTTCCACAGCCCGATAGTTTGACCCACAATCTGGCGGCGGCTATCGCAGTCCAGCCTAAACCCCGCCCTACCAGTAAGGGTAGGGTCGGCGGTGGAAACAACACCGAGATTCTTAAAAGTGAGCTGTCCCGCTCTGAGCCGCTCCGATCCGACCCGCTCTACTCGGTGGAAATGAGGCATAAGTTCCGATGTGAACATGCCCAGCACCACAATTCCACCCCAATCATCACATTTTATCAACCACTGGTAGAAGGCATTTCTTTAGAGGTTAAATGACTTGGGGGCTTCCACACTGATATTAGTTGTTGGGGTCCATTGGGCATGTTATGGTTGATGCTGGGAAGAGGAAGTGATGGAGATTTTCTATGCAGCCGTTGTGCACATTATGACAGGGAAGACGTTTGGATGGGCTTTGCATTGATGGAGTCCTCAATTGCCTGATTCTGCCTGATGCACTTGTTGTGACTCCCCATTAGCTGCAAGAAACAAAATACTATGATGCAGAGATGTCATCAGCAGATGATACCTGCTGGAGATCGGTTATAAAACTCTGGTGTCAATGAAGTTGCTGCAATCTATGCAAAGCTGATAGACGATGTCTGCAGAGAAGGCTTGCCATTCTGATGTGATTCCAGGATAAGATGACTTCTCAAATGCAAAACTGAATCCTTAAAATCCATTGGTAGACATATTTTGCAAGTTTCTGAGAATTGGGAACTTCACTCTGAAACAATGTCAGAAATGCTTCCTTTCATGGCAGTATCAGGGCATAATCTCTACACAAAATCAGCTCACATCTACAGTATGTGCAGAGGATGTGCAAGGTCCATTAGCACCATCCAGATATTAACCAGAGATCTGAAGGTGGATTCCATGTGGAGTGATCGCCTATGGGCTGGCATGTCCATGGATCTTGAGCAGGTTCTAATGACAGTATGAAAACCAGTGGTGGCATCACAAGATTGCAATGTATGACATGGCTGCAACACCAGTTTGTGCTGAAGTTAACAATGCACACAGTTCTGAACTATCTCCAAGAACGACACAATTACAGGGGGTGCTCGTGGCACAGTGGTTATCCCGCAGAGGACCCGGGTTCAAATCCAGCCTGGTTAAGTTATCTGCATGTCTTCCCCTCTTTGCCCCATTTTAACTCTGTCTCTCCAAATCTAATGAAGAAAAAAAATATTAGAAAGACACAATTACTGCTTGGATCCAAGCTTGTGCAGTGTCTCTCACCTTTCTTTGAATGTTGATGGGGCAAAAGCCATCAGAAACACCATTTTGGTTAGCATGGATGGACAAACTACTGCTGAGAACACATTCAAGAAGAGGGGTCGGGTGATCACCATCAGTACAAAGATCCTCAGTGGAGATTGATTGTGAAGCAGTGCAGGTGGATCTTCACCTACTTTTCAAGCGACACATAATTGCTGCAAAAGGTTCACAAGAACTGGGATCCATGTTAAGTATTAGCTGTGCAGTCCTCCTCCAGCCCTGTTTGAGACCTTCTTACTGCTTCGACAGCCACATAAGCCACTATTAGCAGATGCCATTTGGGCGCTCCACACACCTGACCTTCTAGGAGGGTAAGGTCATATTTAGTATGCTCGATGGTGGAGCACTTGTTATGCGCATCGCCTGGACACGTTGATATACATACAAAGACAAAGCAGCCAACGTCATAGGTGAGAACATGCTGGTTACCTTGAAGAAAAACAAGTTCCTTTCCAATTCCAGTTCATCAACATGCTCAGTGGTCACCAACAGAAAAGTAACGTACCATGCCACAAGTGATGCTGATTGGCTCATAGAACAGAAAGCAGTGGAGTTTGCCACACAACAAACACTGTGCTGATTAGGAAAGGAGCTCCCCTCCAGAAATTAGCTACCAGTTCGTTTTAAGCCCTTTTGTGCGAAGCTGGCCTCTATAACCTTCTCATGTACAGTATAGCTACTGGGTCCGCCACCTACATCAGCAGGAGCAAAGTATCACAGTCAGCGTTTGTACTACAAGGTCCAGCAGTGGAAGGGAACAATAGATAAACAAACTCCTGTCTCACAAATAGGGATTGTGGGGTGCTTGTCCATATCAAAACTGTCCTACCAACATCTCCACAGATACTCTAATGGGTCATCGGATGCACATGCAAGACGGACTGTAACAACCGTAAGTGCACATGCAAGAGGCATGCCATTGAGTGCTCTGTTGAATGTGGTACCTGCAAAGGATCTGGGGGTGCAAAATCATTTCAGGTTGGAGATGATGGGGAAGATGATGAGGAAAACCAGACTATGTTTGAGAAAACAATGCTTCAATGCTTCATACAACTATTAAATAAACGTAAAAGTCGATCTGAATACTAAGTTGAGTTATTTTATTAGTCAATTACAAAAGGCTACATTGAAATGTGTCTTTTCGCATATCCCCTCTCAAGTTACCACACTCCAGAGGGGGTCAGTGGGTAATGCATATTCATGGTATGCACTGATTTACCCCTTTCACATTGCATTAGTACTGCTCTGGCAGCACTTTGAATTAGTAGTAGCCTACTTCTGTGCACCAAAATACTTTCATATTAAAATGTATGTTCATCAGTGCAACAATTTATGTTCATTTGTGCCAGTTTAGCATTCACAATATTTGTGTTTTTTTTATATTGTTATAGTATTTTACAAACATTTAAGCCTAAGTCTTTGTTAGAGAACAAAATTAAAACTCGATACTCAATGTTTATGCAACATAGGCCCCAATTATAAAGTCACAGCGATGTTTTCGGATAGCCTACTAGGCTTTTATTTTCGGAAAAACATTGGATTCACCCTTAGCTATTGACTTTAACTGTTTCTGATGTTGTATGTGGTATCAAAGTATTCCCTGACCATGAAAACATATGGGTAGACATCACTAGTTATGTGGTATTATGTTTTGTTCAGGAGTTATGATGAAAAATGCATAATTAGGCTATGGCGGAAAGTAAAATGGTCGCCATGGCAACCATGATTCGATTTTGCAATGGCTTAATATCTGAAAATGTTCAGAGACCCAAACTGTATAAGTGTACCAAGTTTCAAGCTTTTCTGAAAAGGTTAACAATTTTGCACATATCCCCTATACCATAAAACAGTACTTTAGGAAGCCGAAAATTGGCATAAAAGGTGTGGTTAAGAAAACCCTTAGAAAATAACTTTCCACCACATGGATTCCTTAAGACTTTTAGTATGTTATTACTTACATATTCATGAGTCAAAAACAGTTGAAATGGTTTCTGTTGCAATTTTTGAGAGGTCAGGTTATATAATGCCTGGACTATATCTCACTGGGCTGCGACTGTTTGCGACAAGTTGGAGACTGCATTCGCAAACGATCCTCTAAACTGTCTCCAAACGTTCGCGGAGGTCTCAATTTCCTCGCATGAGTTGCAGAGCCGCGCAGTCTTGTCGCATGAATTTTGAACATGTTCAAAAAAAGTGTGCGACAAATCAGTCTCAAAATAGTCTCAGAGTCGCCGCAGGTGTGTCGCACGCGTCGCAAACCCTTCTCAATTTATTCTCCGCGAGTCAGAAAGTGCAAGAAGTGTGAGACGACTTTGCGAGGGTTTGGCGAGTGTTTGGCGACATATGAAACTAAATTGCGACTGCTTTGAGACAAAAATGAGACTGACATTCCGTTCGTGCGACACTCGCCAGACGTTCGTGAGACATAAATGCGACCTCCCGGTGTTCTGACATTTCTGCTCCCTCGTCAGATTTTGCTACCTATCAGAAAATGCTACCTTACGTCATTGGTAGCGTAGGCCTATTTGATCTGTAGACCCATTAACTCCATCAAACGTAGGAATATTGGGAGCATATTTTGATGCTGCTTTATAACGTGTTTATTGAATATTTCAGGGGTACAGTAAGCTTTGTGAGACCCATTGTCTCTATCAAATAATGCTCCCGCTACAGAATCACGTTACTTACACCACTAGGCCTACTCACCCCATGTAGCCTACACTGAAAGCTTGGGGAGCATATTTTGATGCTCCTTTGTAACGTTATTATCGATTTAGTAGGGTATAATGTGAGATCAATTGTCTCTATCAAATAATGCTCCCACTACAGAATAACGTTATTTTACACCACTACCCATGTACACCCCCCTCCCACCACCGGCAAAAACTTTCTCCACTCCGAGTCCGGTAAACTTAAAGCAGCTACGAGTAACATTTAAATATCTTTTAAACAGCCTCATGTTTCCTCTGATAATCATAAACTACCTTCAACAGCAAACGAGACCATCAGTGCAAAGAAAGACGTTTTTAAATAGTTTTTATTACTGCTTTTGGTCTGGTCGCACACCCAGTCCAATTTTTTGGTCGCAGATTTCAGTGTGGCGCAGCAACGTGAATTGAGAAGCCTATCCCTCCAGGTGAGGGAAGGGGAGCGGGAGCCTTGTTTGAGACAGTTATTTGTCGTCATAATGACTGATAACGGGGCTGAACCATCAAAGAAAAAATGCAATGAAGAAAAGCTAAAAGGGAGAGTGATATCGGCTACGGGCGGGACCAGGGCGTTGCCAAGCAACGTGTATACAATTTCACGAGAGCGAAACTAGACTGCAGTGTTTACTCCTAAATGAATGAGCGGTTGGTACTAACACAAAGTTTGCTTTTCTTCACCATCATCAGATAACCATTATCTGAAATAGTCATTATTTACAACAACATAAACACATTACCTCATCGTGATCCATACTAACTGCCGTCTCTGTTCATTCGCTTTCTATGAGGAGTCGGACACGTAATCTTTCAGCTCCGTGAGAGAGAGAGTAGGCTAGTTAGGTGACACTGCTGCATCAACTCATTGCAATCAGGTGTGTGTGGCAGTGACTGGCATTAGTTGATGCAGTGTCAAAACCACTCTCACGGAGCCGAAAAGAGTCCTCACACTTTCAACACACGGACATGCACTATATTGCTCCCTTCTCAGTTCACACTCGCGCGCCTGGCACGAGCTAGAAAACAGCTTTGCGACAGCGGGAGTCGTAAAAATACTACCGCTTTTGTCCAAAGGGGACGCCAACGTGCCATGTTACTCGTAGTGGCTTTAACATTCAGCAGCAAAGCTAGTATCTACATGCACATTTGTACATGCTCACAGCCAGGTCAAAAGGCGCAATTTAAGCATATGTGTAGCATAATTGCGCAGTTACATTTTTTTTTTAATGAAAATACCATCAGCCAAAAAGGTAGCAGAATCTGAGGGATGCTCATGCAGGATTAATATTTTCGGAATGCGCATGCGCAGAACCAGGGAGCAAAATCTGATAGGTAGCAGAAAATGACAAGTCACCGGCAAGGACATTCGCAAACGTGTCGTAAGTAGCAACTCAGTGAGACTGCAAGTGAAAATTGTCGCAAATTTGCATATTTTGTCGCAATTTTGTGTCTCCAACTTGTCGCAAACAGTCGCAGCCTTACAGTTTAAAAATGTTTTGAATGAAATGCAAACCTCAGTGAATCATTTGCTCTTGTTTCTCTGTCCTGAGATTCACACAGACTGAGCAGTCTTGTTTAAATGTTACAAATTGAGCTAATAAACTGAACTTTGCATTTTTTTGCTGCAGAAGTTATCTCAGCTAATTTTTGTTATCTAATTTGATAATAAGGTGATTGTATGCAGAATGCTCATGCCAGAAACTCATACAGTGGTTTTGTACAGATAAATAAATAAATATTAGCAGGTTCTCAATAGTATTTCAATTTGGGGGGGAAGGGGGCGCGAAAGCTGACACTTATTTTTTTTTATAGTGATGCAATGGAGACTAAGGAATGTAAGTAGGTTTACCATTATATAGGAAGCTATGGGGGAGAATGTGATTCAGAGAGGGAAAGGTTTAAATAAAGCTTGATGCAGAGTCAATAGGGCATTGTGAAGGGGCACTGATACTTTATCTCATTTGCTTAGTGACTGGTCTAAATAGGGCCTTCTTTAAACTGGAGTGTACTCTTCACAATGGATCTTTGTCAGGGACACAGTGTCCTATGACATAGATGTACTACGAAGTCGCAATGCCTCTGACCTATTTTTTTTTCTAGTGGGGTTATCACTTATCTGTTAACATGTCTTATTTGCTGAGTTTGCATAGAAGTAAGAATGCAGGCTATGTCCTTTACATGTCCTTGGCGTGTGTGTAATAGAGATAAACATACTGGGCTTGGTTTTCCGGAGAACCCCTAAAACATTTTGCTAATGTCATGTAATCTACACTATGCACAATTTGTATTAATTGCTGTGTGTGAAGTTTTGTGACGGCCGAGCTGACAGAGCAGGAATGTTCTCTTTAATTTAAGCCCAAGCAGCAACATTCCCATCTTTTGTCGTGCCAATGACGGTGCTCTAGGGGCCTTTGAAGAAAAATAGAGGGCTTGTGTGAAAGCCTGCAGGCCATCCAGCAGACTCCGTTGATCAATGCTGAAATCAAAAGCTGCAGGCAGGATTGAATGCTGGGGGTGGTCTTGCATAGAGTCAGCTATCATCACTATAATCTTCTTCGAGTCCGTTGCAATCTCAGATGTTGTTCTGCCAGTATCTGGCGCAGGTCACAGCTGATGGGGTCAGTTCAGCCAGGTCCTGGGAGCTGCACTGGGGGGTGTCATCACTGTACTGCTCCACAGCTGCATGTGTCTTCTGGCTGGTACCTCCATGCTCATAAGTGATTTGCATCTCCCCTGCTCCACTCGTAGTCTGTTGAGATTCTTCCAGGTTGGCCGTGGGAGGTTGTACCCGCTGACGAGGCATTCTGTAGGGGTGATTCCTCTCTTCATCCAGTCATGGGCTCATATATAGAGGTGGTTCCATTCATCTGTCCAGATGTTAGTGTCTTTCTTTGGTTGTCTGGAGACGTGGGACTGTATGCAGGAAGCTGGCTCTGGATTTAAGTTGGGGTGGAGGTGCTGTGTGTCCGTGCAGGGGGTGCCTGGTATCGGTCTCCTGTGCTCTTCGCTCGTCTTGGGCGACAATGGATCGTCTGATGTGTGGGGGGGAGGGGGACAATGCCTGCGAGGGCACACAATTATTATAAATTCACCTGTTATTTGACATACCTTTAATTTAACTGGTACATCTTTAGTGTGCCAGCAAGAGATCTTTGGGGAAGTGATTGAGACATCAATCATGTTTTTTTTTCTTATCCATTTACCACTATTTGTGTCTCACACAGAAACACACACACACACAAACACTTGACCACTGACCATTAAAAGTTATTGCATCATCAATCCGCACCTGCACAGTAAGAACATGAAGTTAAAAGATAAATTAAAGACAGATTTATTTTCAACAAAGACACCTCAAAATGAACATTTGACTAAAATTTGTTTTTTTGGTGGGATTTAAACTTTCAGCTACTTTTTCCCCTGCGAGTCAACTACACTCGTTCTTTATTGAAGGATGTCCTTCACCTAAACATTTCTCCAGCTGCCACAAGGTGCAGCCCAGTATTAAAAATGAATGTAAGATCCGGTTTATTGTCACTCAGGGACATCCTGTGAGAATATCAGTCAATAAGTTAATTGCCAACCGCCTATTCACACCCCTATGTTGCCAGTATCTGACCCAATAGGACCTACAAACAAGAGTGAATATATGCTACAAGCTGCCTTTTTAAAACATATTTATGTATATAATTGCTCACTACTGCTTCCTTGCTTAACCTCACTGATAAATATACGATACCAGGTAGAATTCAGATAATTTTCCTGATTGTTTCCATTCTATATCGTGTATACATTTTGTTTCACAAAGACACCAGCTTGAGAAGAAAGAAATCGTCTTAAACTATGCGTCTGTGTTGGCAAGTATGGCCCCCGATGAAACGCAATATAGAGAACTCCTAGTTTCTTGTGGGGTTTTTTCCTGAAAGAGATTGTGAGGAACAACAGGAAGGTATTTGTTCCGTTCTGCAATGTCTTCTTTGTCTTTTGGGGGCCAACTTAAAGCCCTTTACAATATCCTCACTGTTATAACCAGCCGTATCAGTTGTAGCAGTTCTGCTCCGTGGAAAGACGTGCAACATGTGACAGGGACACTTAACATAAACTGTGTGAAATGTCACACTGAGTCACTACCATGTACAGTGGCTTACTGAAGAAGGAATACGAAATAGACTGGGTATACTGCCCATGCCAAATAACAGGGGATTATTCTAAGTGCAAAAAATGCATGTTGTATGATTATTATAATGAGGTCTATTCCATTAATGACAGTACTTGGACAACTTATCGCAGGCAACACTGTTGAAGAGGAAACAAAGCAACATACTATTGGGTTACTTTGCTAGCCATTGGTAAAATGAACAACTAAGACATTGTTTTGAGTACACCATCATCACTTTAATGGCTGGTGGAGCAAATATGCTCTATCGACTGTAAAGCGTTGTAACTGATGTAAACACTGGACACTATTGTTGGGTGACATTGATGTGGGTTTCACATTTATGCTTGGTGCTGATGAGCTAAACACAGAAAAACAGCCAATCTAGGACAGATTTTCAAAGCCAACTGTATTGTCAAGACATTTATTTACAAATGAAATTATATTTACATTTCAATTTTTACATATGTACTGTATATTTACACACATCACCTTGATGTAATCAGCGCCCACTACACCCACAACATTCAGCTTAATAATTGTCTAAGATTAATATCATTTTATCTGAGACTGATGCTTTAAATTACACATAAGAATCACACCATTGCTACCTTTTATGGGTGGGGGGGGGGCAATTAAATTAACTAGTCAGATACTCGTACCAGCAGTAGTTTTAGTTCACAGTGTCATTGTAAACTCTCTACCATATTCATGTCAAGTATATCAGTACATTCAAATCCACCGACAGCATACGAGTAACATTAAGCCTTTTTCTTTCTTTTTTTCACTAGGTTTTCAGAAGTAGGAGTAGTACACGTCCGGATCAAGTTAAAAAAAATAAAGTGAGTGCAAGGACCTCTACAAAAAGTGAAAGGCATACTTAAGATTATGGTATCATGGTTACACTTACAGTAGAAAGGTGACCAATGATATAATTAAAGTGTTTTTGACTGAGGTAGAGACAGTTGTTTCATTCTCTCACTTGAAGCCCTTTGAAGCCACTGCATTGTGCCATTCTGACACAAGTTAAGGCAACGCTAACACTTGAGCATAACCACAGGCTGTGCAGTGCGCATCACGTGCACTGGTTATCGAACCAGTCTCCAAGTCACCCACATATACTAACTGCCCTTATATTTTCAAGATCAAACTAAACCAAACATTATTTCCCTCTAAACTATGCGAAAGCACAATATGCTACAGCAGATTAAACATATTGATGGTTTTACCACTTTAACACATTTAACCTTAAAGCTGCAGTTGATAATTTCAGCCGTTGGGATCCCAACGGCTGTTTTCCCAACGCTCTACCTGCTGTAGCTCCTCCCTCTGAACGACAGCTACGCGCGTTCATGTGAATTCAGTTACATTGACAGGAGACAAACACCATGTCCGATTCCGAGGTGATTAAACATTAGTAATGATAACTACATACGTACATATTGAGCCTACATTTTAATCACAGACATACCATGTATGTTTGCTTAAAATCATTGTAAGTGTGCTGGTAGGCCTAACAAAAGTAGCTGTAACTGCCAGGCAAGATAGCAAACTAATTGTAACAGAGCGGAGAGGTGTGTGTTTATCTCCTACTATCTATGCTCCTGCTCTGACCGCAGCTGGGAGGGGCTGCTCGGGCAGTGTTGCCAATTTAGCGATTTTGTCGCTATATTTAGCTACTTTTCAGCCCCCCTGGCGACTTTTTTTTCAAAACAGCGACAAGCGACAAATCTAGCTTTTTTTCTGGTGTAATTGGTGACTTTTTCGCCGAAGCAAATATCACTTTTAACGCTTCTCAACGAGCAGCGGGAGCCTCCTGGCCCGTCCCCCGTCACAGAGCACTGACAGACGGCCCGGTCCTCGCACAGCAGCCCCTCCCAGCTGCGGTCAGAGCAGGAGATACACCTCTCAGCTCGGGGCTGCTGCGCGAGGAGCGGGCTGCGTGTCAGTGCTCCCGCTGCTCGTTGAGAAGAGATGATACTTGCTTTGGCGAAAAAAGTCACTAATAACACCAGAAAAAGAGCTAGATTTGTCGCTTGTCGCTGTTTTGAAAAAAAAAGTCGCGAGGTCGCGGTCGGAGAGGTCTTGATGTGATAGGGCAAGAAGACATGGCCGGTGTACTTTTTTTCAAGCTCTCTCCGTCTCCCTTTCAGCAGTTAACTTTTCAATATTTGTCTTTCCTCGTTTTTTTGCTGTCTTAGCGGTGTTAGTTGTTAGTATCCTGGGAATGGTAAATTGAGGGTTCGTTTGTGAAGACATTGCCACTCGCTGTCCGCTGTAGTAGCCTTGTACCAAACAGTTGGCTAGTGTCAGACTGCTAGGCTCGTGAACGCTCACGCAACTGACGCATCAACGTCGTTGCCAAGGTCCCACAGCCAATAAGAACGGAGAATCTGACCTCGCTCTGATTGGTCAAAATTAACATGAGCGGTGGCAATTTTGGGGGGCAGCACACAGAGGCAGGGGGGAGCAAAGTGATAAAAAAATATTTTCAGACCACTTCACCTACATATAGCTGAATGGCTATTATGACAGTTTTGCCAAATATTACAGTAAAAAAACTCTCAACTGCAGCTTTAATGGGTTTGCTGTCATTGGTGACTTTGTGACAGGTTGCTGTCCTGGATAAAAAAATCACCAATGTCTTAAAGGAGCTGTAAGCGGAATGGTTCTTTTAGCTAACTTCCTGTCAGTTACTGAGTTAGAAGTCCCCTCGCTCGTCCCTATGTCACCACATTCATGCACTGTGGTCTTCAAGCAGTGAGTTATCTAGCGTCATATCAGATCCACAAGTGTGATAAAACATGATAAAAACCATCAAAACAGACATTGGGAAGGATTTTTACCTGCTCCGCCATTGTAGGCGAATAAACATTCACCCATCTGTTGCTCTGCGGGTGCACCGGCAGTGAGACGGGTGCCGGTTTGTAGCGTTCTTTCCTCTGATTGGATACCACTTTCGGGATCCCGGAAAACAATTTAATTTGCCGATTACATGCAGAGCGGGTGACTGAGAGATCGGAGGGATGAAACGCGCACACTATACAAGTGATCACTGTATGAATATAGAGCCATTTAATACTTATATTAACCCTCTGCACTTTGTTACATTCCATTGGGCGCCGGCGGGCCCAGAAAGAAAGTATTTTGTTATACAATAGCCAAAAAGAACCACTTACCCTACACAGAAGCTGAAAACACTGTATTAATCGTCGGATTCTCCTATTTCCGAGGGTCCGTGAATGCGTCCCGTATAATGCGACCGTTATCATGTAAAATGGCGCCAAAATAAGCCAAAACCGCAACTTTTCATCAAAATATTGCATTTCGAATGTCCAAAAATCTTTAATCTTCCAAAATCTGCCAAAAATCAACCAATTGAGCAATCAAGAAGCTGTAAAATTCACAAAATTATACGCCTGTTTGGCCAAACGGCAGTAGCCATCTTTGTTTACATGTGACGCGATAGAAATGCGACATAAATCATTCAAATCTGCGACAGCGGCTCTATGAATGACACAGCAACAGAAAGAAATAGTGACACCAACCGGCAAAACTGAGAAGAGCAAGAGAAAAGTTGTAAAACAAAAGTTAGATCAAATCTATATAGTAGATTAGGCCTTTATCAAAAAGGATTACACAATGGCTGGTAAATATTCTTCAGAGGAAGTAATTTCCATGTTTGCTAGAGATGAATTTGCCAATGACATAGGACTAGATGAAGATTCAGCTCCAGATAGTTTTTCCAGTGGCTCAGAGGACGATTTTGAAGAGGGCAAGGATCCATGCCAAGATTTGTAAGTATATTTTACAATAGTAGGCTATCCATTGTTATATTAGCCTATTATTATTTTACACAAAAACATAATTGTTATATTTATTTGTAATTTCTCTGTAAATAGCCTATTGTTTTGTAATACACTGTGTTTTATATTTGGTCTAATGTAGGGTATATGAAAAGGGCTATATCATTTTTTATTGATAAGCATAGGCAAGTGAAAGCTCTCTGTAATATTTGTGGGGGCTATAACAGTATACTTACTGCATTTCCATTACTTCTGTAGATGTGTCTGACTCATCCACATTTGGGTATGTAGGCTAACAGGACAGCAGCCCATTTAGGAAGTTGTAAATAGTCTTGCTGTTGTGGATGTAGATTTTTCAACGACATAGCTTTTAGGCTATATCCCCCACAAGACATGGATGTTATTTATCTGTAGGCCTATATAGGCTAAATATGACATCTGTAATTTGCTGTAAAGTAATAGGAAAGAAAATAACAACAACCCGTGTCATTTCTGAAATTTAGTAAAAACACAAAAAAAATTATATACTGTATAGTTAGAAATCCACTTTATTTATTTCAGATCGGAAGATGAAAGCGCAGGACCCAGTAATGCTCCACCATCACTCCCTTCGCAGAGTAATTCTGCCACAGCAAGTGAACCCCTGAAGACAACTGGGCTTGGACGTGGAAATGGAAGTGGAAGTCGTGGACGTAAACGTAAACGTGATGGATCATCGCCTAACATCCAATCTGACGACAGCTCTGGGCAGACAGGGTCAACTGGAGCAACACACACTGCTTCTGGATGGCAGACAGAGGATCATCCAGACACATTGCCAAAACCTCTTTCAAGCTTTTGCCCTGCTCGTACACCTGGAGTCCAGGTATTTGGAGTTTTAGACAACCCCAGTCCCTCCGAGCTATTTAAAAGTTTTTTAGATCACAACACTGTGAAAATCATCTGCGAAAACACAAATAAACAAGCCAAAAAGAGCATCGCACAAGGGAAGAAATTCACCTGGAATGACATCAGCCCTGCAGTTTTTTTTAAGTTCATTGGCCTACTGTTTTACATGGCAATTGTGAAGCTTCCCCAAATGCATCTGTACTGGAGAAAAAAATCCTTCTTCTCTGTGGTATCTCCAGCCACCGTAATGTCCAAGAATGTCTTCCAGACCATATTGTGGAACATTCACATGAGCGATCCGGAAAAAGATGCTGTGAATGACCAGAAGAAAGGGACACCAGCATATGACCCACTCCACCGACTCAGGCCATTCTACGACCAGATGAGAATGACTTGCAAGGCGTTATTCCATCCTCGGCAGAACATTTCAGTCGACGAGAGAATGGTAGCCACAAAAGCTAGGATCGGAATGCGGCAATATATCAAAAGTAAGCCGACCAAGTGGGGTATTAAGCTTTTTGTTCTGGCTGATTCTTCAAATGGCTACACCAGCGACTTCACCATCTACACAGGCAGCTCGAAATCCGTCACCGGACTTGGTCTCTCACACGACTCCATTATGGGCTTGATCGATCCAAGGTACCTTGGAAGTGGTTATCACCTTTACTGTGATAACTTTTACACAAGTCCCAAGCTCTTCAGAGATCTTCTTTCCATGAAGGTCCATGCCTGTGGGACATACAGGGACACAAGGAAGGGCACACCAAAAACACGAATTAATGCACTGACCAAAAAGTCTACGAGAGGAAGCATCAGGTGGATTCGTGAAGGGCAACTCCTTTTCACCAAGTGGATGGACACAAGGGAGGTGTCACTTTGCTCATCAATTCACACGGTCCATTCAGGGGAAACTGTGAAGAGGCGTGTCAAGGGGAGAGATGGACAGTGGCAGCTACAAACCACACCCATACCAACATCTGTCACAAAATATAACCAGCACATGGGGGGTGTTGATTTGTCCGACCAGCTCATTCAGTACTACTCCGTACATCACAAAACACTTAAATGGTACAGAACCATTTTTCGGCACTTCATTGACATTGCTGCAACAAATGCATTCATCATTCACAAGGAACTCTGTCAAAAAAAAACGGTTCAACCATTGAACCACTTAAGTTTCATGGAGACCCTCTCAATTGAACTCTGTGGAATCAATGTGGAAGATGTCCCACCGTCCAGACCCTCCACATCTGCCCCACCGTCCAGACCCTCCACATCTGCCCCACCATCCAGGCCCTCCACATCTGCCCCACCATCCAGGCCCTCCACATCTGCCCCACCATCCAGGCCCTCCACATCTGCCCCACTGTCCATCTCAACTTCTCAACAGCTCTGTGCCCCGGTTGCTGTGAACCCAACTGCAGAAAAATCTGAGAAAGCGACAGAGGGAAGGCACAGGTGTGTCCTTTGTAAAAAAAAAACTGCCTGGAAGTGCAGAAACTGCAATGTTGCACTGTGTCTTATTGTAGATAGGAACTGCTACAGTGAATGGCATGACAACACTGTGAAAGAGATGTAAGATGTGCCTTGTAAATAGTAAAAAAAAAAAAAAAAAAAAAAAAAACGCTTGAGTAAAGGTTGCAAAAATGTAAATAGTGTGTAGCCAAAATCTGTTCTATAAAAACTTAAAATACCAATATGTTGTATATAAATTAATTAAAAAAAAGACACTGTCTTATTGTAGTAACTGCTACATTCAATGGCATGACAACACTGTGAAAGAGATGTAAGACGTGCCTTGTAAATAGTAAAAAAAAAAAAAAAAAATGCTTGAGTAAAGGTTGTAAAAAAATGTAAATAGTGTTTAGCCAAAATATGTTCTATAAAAACTTTAGACACCAATATGTTGTATATAACTGAATTGTATTTTTTAAAAAAAACACACTGACACTGTGTCTTATTGTAGTAGGCCTAACTGCTACAATCAATGGCATGACTCTGCTGCCTCAGCAAAGTGGAATGTTCGTATAGCGAAAAAATGCCTAGAGTTAAGCTTACAAAAATGTAAATAAATAATGTTGTGTGTGATGTACAGTCAAAATTACTTTTTTCCTGTATTGTATATATATGTGTGCCCTTGGGGAAATGTTGTATTCCAAGATTCCACAGTTTTTATTTTTTTGTAAAATAAATTATCGATAAAATTCAACTTTTGTGTATTTTTTTTTGTATACTATGCCAATATTACTGTGTTATATTGCTCAAAATACATTTTGCAGCAGTTCTTGATTGTAGCCATGATTGTGCTTGTTACTTAGAGATGCACAACTTGTAGATAAGGTAAAAAATGAGCCCACAGTCTGTAAAAATGTGAAAGGAGCAAAAAACGCTCTGAAACGGCTTGGAGTTCAGAGGGTTAACCTAAATATATCGCTCACTTCACCTTTAAACCAGAGGGAAGAATAAATATAAGTGTGTGTGGGGGACAGAATAATTTAAAACAGAATAAAAAATGTGTACTTATAGCGCAAACAACTGTCCTTTTTAGTGCGCCCATGGATGCAGCAGATCAACTTTGGTTGTTGTCTCTGAAGCCGCATGCTGACTGTAGGAAGAGTCCTTAAATACACCTATATAAATACAAACATCTAAGTAAACCTTTAAAAAAATCTGTATAATTTACTTGACTGTCAAGGACCCTCTTATAAAAACTGCATTACTGCACAGTGACAAATACAATTCAAATATTTTCCACGGTCCCTTCTCCACATAAAGGAGAGTTTCCTGGGTAGTTTGCTGTCGACTCACATGCATCATACACGTGTCCACCGAGGCGCTGTCCTTACCCGCCGGTGTTCCTATCGAGCTGCTATAGGATCTCCACCTTCTGCGAGCAGACCGGGTCACTGTTGACCAGATGCCACATGTGCAAGAGGTCCGGCGGGAGCAGCTTGTGCACCACAATCATGCTCTTAAAGAAGCAAGGTTCCCTGTTCAACTTGCTCTTCTTATTTTTCACCAAGCCAAACGTCTTAAAGGCATGGTGTTTGACAGGAGTGACCTGAAGCAGCTCCAGGCACATGCCCAGGAAGACATCATCGATGGGGTAGAGCTCCAGGGTGTCCGCCACCCAGTAGAGCCTCCTCGCCAGGGTCCCGCTCATCACAAAACCCCCTCCGCCTGCATACGGAGGATAGTGTGTCTTATTATACAAAGCCTCTGGGATGTAGTATTTGTTATCCTTTTTGCGAATGGGCCTGGCCTTGAAAATCACGTCCCCCACAAACAGGTTCTCGGGATGCTTGCTGCTTTCTAGAAACTCCACGATGTTCTCCACGCTGACAAAGACGTCGTCGTCCCCCTTGAATATGTGGTGCACACCGGGGCAGTAGGTGTTGAACCACTTGAGGAAGTGGATCTCCTTGAGTGTGAGGTTGAAGAAGCTATCCAGGAAGTCCCACTGGAGGATGTCCCCGTAGATGTGGTCCTCATACTCCACCAGCTTCTGATGGTTGGCTCTCTCCAGCTCATTGGAGGGTGCGCTAAGCAGGAAGACAGTCTTTATCTTTTTGCCGTCAATCTCCTGCTCCCTGCCCCAGGTTTTTCGGATCACCTCCCTGCGGTCGTGCTGGGTGGCAATGGACTTTATCACCATTAATAAGTACACGTCCCCAGCGCACTTCTCCGGGTGGTTGAGGAGCATGGGGAAGTAGCGGCAGTGTCGATAAAGCAAGAACTCTTTGAAATTTTGCCCCAGGCCCTTGAACCAGTCCTGACTTGAGAGGTTGAGGTTGGCGCTACAGTTGGAGCTGGTTATATCCCAGGGCTCGGTGCTTGTTGGCTGTTGCTGCGTGGTGGCCCGGGCTTTAGGCGCTGGGTGGCGTTTGCCGGGCTTCCAGAAGCCTTTCATACCCAGGTAGGAGCCAGTGTTCTCCTCCAGAGCAGCTCCGGGCTTGGCTCCCTCAGAGGCGTCCATGCGAGCCTGTCTCTCCAGTTGGAAGGGAGCGCCCATACTGATGCTCCCTCTCTGGAAAACAGTCAGCGCCACCACCGCCAGGAATGTCATCACAGCCACCCTCTTGTAAACCCTCCAGCGATCTCTGTTGCTTTTCCTGGGTGAAGACAAAGATCAGAGAAGGCTAATCAGAGTTAGGACAAAAGGATCTAACTCAAATACCTTTAAATGGATTTTTTTTTCAATGTATCTTTTATTTATAACGGCAAGTCCATTACTCTTTTCCATCCCTTTTCCCGTTTTATAACAACAACAAATGTCTGTTCTTGGAGTAAGAAAAGCACACCAAATAACCATGCCATTTGTTTTTTAGTTAAACCACAGAGACAAATCAAAACAAAATAAATAGTTAGATACATACCATAGATAGTATACATACATGTATACACATGTTCCAGGAGAAGGCTATATTTTCTTTCTCATGTTTAGTCAGCAAAGCAAAGAATAGCTTAGGGGATGATTGTGATTATACCATGAGCACAAAGTGCTTTTGTCTGTTTGCTATTACATGTTTGCATACACACCAAACAACATGTATTACATAGAAAGACAAAGGGCCAATCTAAAATGTAAATGTATCCTCCCATTGTGTTGCAGTGGCTTCACTGTAATTACGCATTATTATTTTTTATTTTTTTTGTAATATAAATGACATGAAACGGTCATATGTTGTCTCTTTAAGTTTTGAAACCTACTCACAAGTCAGTCAGATAAAGTCGCACTTGTCAGGCTCTACTTACTTAACCAGTGTCACTTCAGTGAGCGAGAACATGCAACAACTTAAAATTCTCACATTTCCTATATGCCATGCCAGGGCTCGTTATGCTACGTTCAAGACCCCCAGAGACACTCCCATGTGGGGCCCTCTGTCTGTGAAGAAGTGTGCTGCCCCCCCCAAAAAATAAATAAATACATAAATAAAATAAAACATACAAACAAGCTTAAACAGGCTATTTCAGTGAGATTTGTAAGGGAAAGAAGCACAGCAACCATTTGCTTAGGTTAAAATACCGACGAGTGAGTTTTAACATTTGGAGTTGTGCGCCTGATGCACGCGCAACCAAAAGAGGACAAGTCACAAACCAAAGAGGACAAGTCACATTAGCATCGTTTACAACAATGATCCATTTATAATCACACACCTATGAAATAATACCAGAAGATGCAAACTTACATGTTCTCTTCTGCTCCAGGCAACGGCGATGCTTGCTTGGAGACAATAAGCCAAGAAAATGTTGCCCAGAAAAGTGGAATGGCTTAAATTAAGCTCTTTTCATATTTTGGACCAACATTTAAATAATCCTTTCCAAAACAGTGTTGTTGAACGATAATTGCGTGAGGAGATAGTTTGGAGGTGTCTTCTTTCCCCGGTGGTGCAGATGTGCGCGGTGTGTTATGTGCTGCTGGGGGCTGCTCTCACTGCTCTCTTGCTAAAGAACGACTTTATAGGCACGGCTGCTGTTACGTTGAAGCGCGTAACATAAAGGACGTCGATGACGAATGAACCGAGATGGAGTCCGCCCGTCGTGTACACAGTCCATAGTGATACTCCGTCATGGGTTGATAATAAGCCTTAAACACATTAAACTTTGGATTCATTTTGTTTGTCTGTGGGAGGACATTTACCTTTTATTTCTTATCTTTGTTTGACTGTAAGTCTTCAGAGGCATTAATAGGCCTACTAGCCTATGGAAAACTGTCTCCATGTCTCCCGCTGCGGGTATAGGCTATTTATGGTGATACATATAATTTAGTTTGTGCTTTGACCTATACAACTAAAAAAAATTCTAATAATTGTAACTCTGAAAAATATATATCTGAATCAGGCTTGAAAACGCACCATGTGTCATGTTTGTGTTTTTGTATGCAATCTCTCTCTAATGAAAACAATGCTCTAAAAACTATTCTGACAAATCGTCAATGACTTCAGGCGGTGCCTCAGTAAGCTGGTTCCTGTTGTTGTGTACAACAGGTGAGATGAATAAATAAATAAAGAAAAACATCATAACAAATGTTAATATCAAAAGTTTTATGTACAAACATTATTATTACGGTTATTATAAAGTTTTTTAGTTTTTGTTAACCCCTGTAGCATTGTGAGATAGAGCTAATTTGAACAACATTGTATACCTGGTAGCCCTCTTTATAATATAACACTGTGCCATTTTTGATAAGCAGAGCATGTGTTCTGTATGTAAAGTAACTCTATTAGCGACAGCTGTCAGATACATGTGAAGTGAAAATAAAAAGTAGGCCTACCCCCCCAACTGGAAACGTTCTGCTTTATGTGCAATGTGCCAGAGCTAAAGAAAGACCTTACATTTTTTTTATTAATGTCAAATTACCACTATTGCCAATTTATTGAACACCTCTCCAATCTCACAACAGAAAAAGCATAAAGTTGTGAACATGTTTTCGAGGGTGAACTGCTACTATTATTATTAACTTGTATTATAATTCCTGTGAAAAGTAATCTACTTTTACCACTTTATCTCCCCACCTCTACCGCCACTATCCGCTTATTACTTGCTGCTATGACCATAAAACCACTACAGGACAAACAGGTGATAAAAGGTTTTTCTTTTTCACAAAGACTTACAGTAAAACTCACTTCTGCCACTCTATGCGCATTTACTTTGTAACCTCTTTTAGCTCTTTGTTGGCAAAGTCTTACTGTATGGTTACTTCTCTCATGCTCTCCTTATGCATTTCCAATAAAATAATCTCTGAACCCACTTTACTGTACTCAGTCGATAGGCCGATTGGTTGAGACCAAAACAGCAAAACTGAGAAATTGTAAGCGTGTGTCTTCTTTCTATTTGCATAAGGGAAGCTTCTGAGATTTATATTGACATTTGGCTTATAATGCTGGCCATCAGGAACAGTCTGCATAACAAACACAGCCACAAAGATTTGCTGAACTATTAGTGATATTGTTCAGCCCTTAAACTTCCTGGTATGCTACTGACGTCAAGCACCAGATCCTGGTGTTAATGAGCCATAGATAAACTCCACAGCCATTGTGTGTCTATGCATTTCATATAATCTGATATCCTATAAAAGGTACATTGTAACTTGGGCTACTGGAAACAGAGTTAAGTTAAGTGATCACTTTTGATGCATGTGTTCCTGCGACATGATTCACAAATCTTGCTAACATTTACTGGAAATCAAAAGAAAGCCAAAGTTTTGTTTCCTCTGAACTGATAGGATCGAGGTAGGTCAAAACACAATGTGTTGATAGCTGGAATGCTGATTGCACAACTGTCGCCAGCACAACCTCATTTAATCCTTGCTGTCGCAAACTATTTCCACCCTATCCTCTTTGTGGTCTGAGGAAAGAACAACAAAATGGTTCTCTGTGCTTCAAAACAGGTTTTTTTTTTCAATCCGACAACAGCTGTGATCCAAAATCTCTCCTTCCTCTCCTTCTCTCTCCATTTCCTGGATCCAACCAGCCATCCTTCTCAGGGCCATGTGCATCCTGTTGCCTGCTGGCCGTGTTTTTTCCCGTTTAGATTTTTTTTCTTCTCTCCTCCTCTGTGAATTCAGGCTTTGCGAGAGCTCTGGAGGATTAGAGTGTTGATGGACAACACAATCCCTCACTTTTCCCATGGGTGGAAAGACAGCGTTTGTCACTGAAACAAGGAGCATCCACCAATATGAAAAACTGATACATGTGAGCACAGTGTATCTATGCAAGATGGGGTCCGGATACGACCTTGTCATTGCAATATTGTTGATTTTTATGTTTTTTGTTTATGAGTTTATTCCCCAGATTTAGATATAGCAGAATGAAGCAAACTGCAGTCTTATTTATGATAATATAGTGTATGTTATGTTTCTGAACATGAATGTAACCATGAAGCGAGTTGTTGGTGGTGGCTAAGTTTGACTGATCATCCTTTCGTTCATTTTGAAAGATGCAGTAATTTAATGCTTTTTGTGTGGACGCAATGAAAATTGACCCACAGTTTAACCAAAATTTCTCTTCTGTTGTGCCGACTGAGTGAAGAGTTTTGAAAAGAATAAAATAAAAAATATGAACTCAGGAATGAAAAATATGTGTCACCAAATGTAAACTGAGATGAAAGTAATATTGTGTAATATCGTGCTCTCTATGACCATTGCTTCGGCTGACCTGCAGGCTTGCAAATTAACGATAGTCCTTACTCCCACATACACAACGATCCCTTGAATGGTGTCGACATATTTGAGGTGAATCTAAATATATGAAATAGAATAATGATGATAAAAGTCATGTCCATGTTTTTCATCACTTAGGGAAACAAAGCTCTAAAATCAAAAGTCCAACAATCGAGACCAAAGATTAAAGGGTTAATGATTACAGAAGTCTATGTAATTGTATCCTTATCTAAAGGAGCTGTTTCAAATTCATGATAAATGAGCACCTGTTTGAAGAGAGTGTTTGCTAAGTTGGGTAATCCTTACCTTTAACAAGGTAAAATGAAACATTTTGACACACCCAGGTCACTGCATCACTGACTATATACTTAACAACTCATGTTGACCTTTTGTTGTAGATTGTGAAACAGTGATGATGTCAGGGTGGGCTGGAGGGTTGAGGTGCTAAGACAAAAATGGCCACCTACCTATTGATAAGAAATGGAAAACCTTGCTGCTACTTTTAGCTCAGAGGAAGTTAGCACTAATCCCCTTGTCAACCGTCTGACTGGAATAAATGAGCCTCAGAAAATTCAAGTGTCCCTACTCCTTTGTAGAAGTGAGAGGCCCGGCCTCACTCACCTTGAAGGAATGTATCGCTGGGGAGGAAAAAGTGGCTTGAGGGGGATTTTCTTCATACCCCTAGCTCGCTCCTTTCCACTCAGCCGTCAACTGAGGATCTTCCGCTCTGAAAAGGTCAATAGAATAAAGGCAAGGTGATCAGAGTTTGTTATTATTAGCCCCTCTCGTCTCTGGCAAAATAGGTAAACACCTGACCTCTCTGATAAAGGCCACCAGCACCAAGCTGGCAAGGGACAATCTTCTGAACACAACTGAAGACGCTGGTAAGGGGCTTTGGGGTAGTGCACACTGTCCTGTGTTGCTTCAAATACATTTCTGATCATTTAGGCCTTCTTAAGTTTTCAAAAGGCAAAGTCACAAGAATGATAATGATAGATGCAATGATATTTTGAGAAACCGGTTGAGTTCATCGAGTGATTGACACAGTGTGACATACTGCAGCATAAAAAACTATTTGAAGCATTCTTTCTTAAATGCAATTTTGAATGTGTAATCTTGATTTTTTTATGCCCCTGTAAAACACTTTGAATGGCCTTGTGCCTGAATTGTGCTATATAAATAAACTTGCCTTAACGTCACTCCCTTTACCAGGACATTTGACCAATCGTCATTAGCAATAACAGAGTTTGCTGTTAAGTCAAGGCCAAGTATGAAGCCTTCTGAAAATAAGAGTTTGAATATCTACTGTTCTATTACAACAGGATACAACTGATGAAGACCATATGATATGGTCAAAAGCTCCAAAACTAGCAAAGTAGTGGCCCTTGATTTGAGATTATCAACTTTTGTTGACATTGTAAAGAATCTAGCTGTCCCGCCTGGTCCCAGCAACGTTGTTGTCCTCTACGAATAAGTGATCCTCGTAGCGCACTGAGAAGCCCAGAGGAAAGCCCAAGAATCAAGAGGCTTAGCCCTAGGCCGGCATTTGTTTCAGTGTAAACACAGAAAAAAAGTGGCGGTTCATTCACACTAAAGGTTAACGATATGGTTTGTGAGGACATTCCGGAGAAGGTCAAAAATGTAAAAGGTGAAATCCAAATAAGCTTTAGGGTGTTTGATGGGTGGCCCCTTTCTACTTAAACAATACGATGGCTGAGAAAATATTCAAAGCTCTGACAAGAATGCCTTCTGTCAATAAAGCGATGTTTTTATTTATACTCCTTAGTTTGGTGTCCTTAACAAAACTACCGAACGTGGCCTGAAAAGAGACACACAAAGTGTTTATGACACAAAGGCAGTTGTGCGGGTCACCTCTATCTATCAGCTAAAAGGGACCAGTCAGGAGGAAACAGGGAGTTCAGGAGACAGGGACACAAACTCTGTCTCTTCTTGGTTGGCGTCAACTTTTATCAGTAGAACACATGGCTGTCTACTGATAAACGCTTCTGAAAAGGGGTGCTGGCGATCCTGACGACAGTTAGGGCTTTTCAGTAGAGCATGCTCTTGATGTTGGAGGAAGTGCCTTCAAGAAATACATTACCAAACGTGGATCTCATTTATGTTATGACAACAAACATAGCTTTTGAGTGGAAAATCCAAAGCAAATGGTTCATAGAATCAACTACAGGTTAACTATATTAACTGAAGCATATTTTTTAAAGTGAAGTCAAAGGTAAAGGTTGACTTAAACTGGACATAAGCTGTTTACTGGTTTGACCTTTCTTTTGTCGTTCTTGTTGGTCAGTTGGATGCAATTTCAAATCGACTTTGCCTGGTTACAAGTCTATATCCCTTCATTGTGAAAAAAGCCATAGTTACTGATATTTTTGTTCCATATCTGTAAGCCCCATCCCCTAGTATTTATCTACATTTTTTGTTTTGATAGAAAGCAGCAGTTTCCTCTCTGTCGCCGTTACAGCTGCACAGAACCAGCATGGCTCAAGCTCAGGGTTACAGGGCCACCTGCCTGCAAGTGCGTCAGTGTGTCATGTGCGGACTGTTTCCTCACATTGTGCTGCTGCTCACTGGCAGCCTCCACATTGTTAATTGCTTAATGTGTCATCACTCGGGGGACCACATGTGAGTAAGTAAGACTTGCTCAACTAAAACTAGCTGTGTAGTTCCTGTAGCCTTTACAAAGCATATGAGAGGTAAGTTGACCGACCATCTATATTAATAGGTCATGTCCTGGCAAGTCTTTTAGTGTGATAAATATAATGGTACGGGTCATAGGCCTTTTTCATAGCAGACCATTCTAATAGTAGGAGAAGCACAGGGACAGGGAGTATTAGCCTTTGCATTGTTGAGATGTCCAGGCTGCAAATGTACTGTTTTAGTTCACTCACATTACTCATATAATTGTTTTTGGCCACTGCAGGCAACTGTTTTCTGCAAAAAAAGCTCCATAAACTTGCTGTACACCACCTGGCCAGCACCATATCCCCACATCTCCCTCAGAGAGAGACAGTCAAGAGAGTGAATATTAGATGGACATACATTTTCGAGTTGGTAAGACAACTGCCATAGCAGTCGTAAACAATTCCATCCAGCCATGTATTCCTGATGAATGACTATGAGGGTTTTAGAGAATATCTTGAATGGTAATGATAACTAGAAAATCCCGCAGAGATTTTAAAAGTACGGGCCCCCCCCGGTGCTGTCCGCCAGCCCTGCATTGGCGGCGCCCCACCCGTCGGACCGGCTCAACCGCTTCTTCGAACCGCCGATGCGCGCTTTCCAAACTCGAGTCCCAAGTTGTGGCCAATTGAAGGTTGCAATTGTGGAAAATCTGCAGAAATATGGCCGCTCTTGCGAATACGTTTTCGTTAAGGACGGCCATGTTTTTTGAGCTATCTAGCTAAAACTTTATACACATGTGTATGTTCGTCCCCTTATGCTGTGTACACAATTTGGTGATGATAGGTTGGAAATCCACGAAGAAGATGTCACTTGACTGTAATTCCGGTCATGCAAATTAGGGAAGAAAAACAAAATCATGGCTGACCCCTAATGGTCCAAGAGACTTTATTATAGAGCACCAGGAGCTGTAGCCTACATGTGTAAGAAATTTCAACTTAATAAGAGTCAGGGGGCGAGGGGCATGGCCTGTCAAACATTGCATTTTTGAATTATTGTTTTCGCATTTGTGGCGCTCCCTATGGGTTAATCTCGACAAGTTTTGAAGGACATGCTACCTCATGTCTTCTGCAAATATCCAGCAAGTGTTATGATGATAGGTCCTATGGTCAATGAGTTATGGCCAAATTGCTAATAAGCCTCGCCCCTGCGTAAATGTTTTGGTCAATGGCGGCCATGTTTTTCAAGCTATCCCCTACTATTCTTTTATGGAAATGTGTGTTGTAGTCCCCCGAGGCTTCGTGAGCAATTTGGTGTTGATATAGTAACATTTGAGAAAGTTGTGGTTAAAACCCTGTTTTTCAGTTTATGCTATTAGCGGAACATATTCCCAGACCGACTTATATGGTCCCAGAGGCTTTTTTGTAGAGCACCCTAACGTACACCTTTGTGACAAATTTCAAGCGAATCGGACTTACAGTGTGCGGGGCGTGGCCTCTCAAAGTTTTTTCAGTCGGGACTTCATAATAGCGCTAAAATCAAAAAACTGTATAATAGCACACCCCGTGTGATGTAGTGTAGAGCTAAACATACGGATTTCAGACCAGAAAGCATGTCACACATTTATTTAAAACCTCTTAAAAAGTATGTAAATGAATTATTGTCAAAATGCATTACAACAAAAACATAGCAGTCAACATAAATATACTGTACATTACGACAGCTAGACAACAGTGCAAATGTACAATGCAACCAATGCTGGATGTAAGACGTTACAATTCAAGTTGTTGGACGGTAGCATTAATATACTGTATATATATTTTTATAATAGCCTTACGATTAATGTGAAGATCTGTGTCTTTCTTGTAAACAGTTACTGGCACACAAGCAAACTAAGCAAAGAGCAGCTAATGGGAAATGCGATAACATTTTATATTTGAAGCAAAGCTCGTACAATAATTTATTTATGTGGACGGATATTTTCCAGCGCCGTCAAAAATCAAAACAGTACTACGTAGTGAAATTCAGGAGAATATAGATTTGTGGAATCAAGATGTGTCTGTTTATCCCTACTGATTTGAGGAAAATGCAAAGGAATGCGCTCAAGTCAGAACAATCAGTAAACCAGAGAGCCAGCATATAAAGAAAGGTGATCATAGTCGTTCTCTTGTACTGCCACAAAGTAGAGTTTAGTACTTCCAAATTAGAATACTTGCATCTTCCTAAACATACATTTTGTCATGGCCGTATTAAGGTGTGCCTAAAACTATCACCTGGGTGTTGTGATTATTGTCCGACCTCATATCATGTTACAGAAAAAAAGTCTGTGCTGCTGAGGCAGAAGAGGGGGGGAAAAAATGACAAGCCACAATCCCTCACATTGTTCGAGCACCTCCTCCTCCTCCTGCCGCCGCAGATCCTCGACCGTCTCTGTTGCCCTGACCCGGATCACAACCTGGGGGGATGATGTTACAGGAAGCCCGATGCTCCCGGTGAGATAACGCTATCCCCATGGTGACAGCCCCCTCTTCACCTCCTCTTTGACTGGCTGCCTGAAGGAGGGAGGGATGGGGGGTAGGAGTAGGGGAGGTGGGGGGTTCGAGAAGAACAGAAGTCAGAGGATGGTCAGATTTTAATTTAGCGATAATGAAAGAAAATTAAAGTTCCCACCCTGACATGATAAAAAAAAAGAATAACCAACGTAGCAACGCTAATTCAGAAGCAACATATAATGCGTATAAAGGTAAAACGGAGAGGTGAAATAATCGTACACTGAATTGGATAAGGAAAAGCAGCGAGAAAATGGATTTGAAATGGAGAAAAAGGAATTGTCATTTTAAATACCTTATTTCAAGCTGTATTCAGTGTGGATTCAATTTGTAAACTGCATTTTACAATTGATATTTAAACGCTCCTTGAATTCTTAAATCAGTTTGTGAATTAAATTATTGTTCTGTGCTTAAAACTGCATTTTAACATTTTAAATACTCTAACTTATTGGGGAATGAATTCATGTATTTTTACATGCTGTATTAATTTACTGTTTTCAATGTACAATTAGTTATGATTAAAGAAATGCTATATTTTAATTTTAATGTCCATGTCCGGTGAGGTCCTCAACAGGAAGGTTTCCTCCAAACTACTGCTTGTTCATCACATTTTGGATGTTAGGACATTTGAACATGTCTTTGGCAGAGGGATGTTGGCTATGTGTAACTCATTCATCTTTTTACACAAGAAAAAAAAGGTTAAAATGTATTATCCTCTACCTACTTCCTGCTTCGTAAAAGATAAGGAATTTGGTTCTCGTTTATTTTTTCCTTTCTATTAAAAGAATTAAAAAATAAATCAAACCAAAGCAACAATCGTAAGAGATTATGCCGCACTTCCTGTACTTTCTCTAGCTGCATGGCGGCGACATACCGGGGATCTTTCATCGCATGAATTCAGCCTTGTTGACAGGACTCGGGTTGGATAATGCCTTTTTTCCCCCATCATCTCTACATGGCTCCCCTCTTTGTTTGCGCTGGCTGAGTGGGTGGTCAGCTACAACAACGTCTACTCTACTTTTCCCCAGCCAAAGGAGCGTCTCAGTCAGTCACAACGGATGTGTTTAGCAAAAGTGGGACTAAAGTGAATCCTGCCCCGGCGTGCAGTTGGCGTTCCCTTTCTGCAGCCAGACTCCACCAAGCAGCAGATATTAGGCATAATAACACTTGACAGTCAGCAGAAACTTCATTCAAGCAAAATTGAAAATACGATAGTGGCTTAAGAAAAAGAAACCTACAAGTTCCTTAAGCATGGCTGCGATCAAGTGACTTCCTTTATGAGTCGATAGCTATCGGACACTTGCCAGACCTCGAAAGTATAGCACACAGACGGACGCATGTGGTGGCTTGGACTGACCATTAGGACCTATTACAGGCTTTATGGTGACGGCAGCCAGAGTAAGAGCCGGAAGGTAACCGCTCATCAAATGCAATTAAGATGCATGAGAGCATGGAGAGATGTTATCTTCAAACTAAGAGCACCAGAGGCCATCTTCCCCGCAGTGACTCCAGTTCTGTTTAAGATGTGAAGTGGATAATATGCGTGACTGCTTTGTTTTTCACATTGTTTGGCATCCGACCGGAACATTAATATCAGACACATGCTTCTGTGACAAAGAACTGTCAACTCATCCATGTGAAGAATCCGATCAGCCTTGTGCTTATTGTGCAAAACAAAACAAAAGATGCAATACAATCATGCTCACCTGACTAGTGGTGCTCTTTGGGTAGTTTCGGCACGATTGTAAAAGGAGAAAGTCAAAAAGAAAAGGATGAATGAAAATTTGAGCATCGCACAAACACAGTGAGGAAAAAGCTCTGACACAGTGATCAGATTTTGTTACAGCGTTCTAGATAAAACCACCTAAGGCCCTATGTGCAACACAAGGTGTAAGCTCAAGTGTAACTGGAGCATGATTTTTTTCATCCTTTACAGTAAATTCAACTTTGGTCAACGTTATTGGGAGTTTTTAAAACAACTAGGGTTGACAATTCTGGTAACAACTTTTACGTACGGAGCAGGAGAATTGAAGTATTTGTTGGATGTAAAATGGGTGAGAGGGAAAGACAACAGTCAGAACAGGATATTATTGCGAAGCTGAAACTTGTGAGTGCAAAAGAAAAACTGCCCAGACAAACAGTTACGACTTCATGTCAGATTTATGATGTACTAGTACACTGTTCAGTTCTGGCCATGGCAGAGTGATACAGGCAGATACCAGTCAACCAAAGTCCACTCCACCGTATGGTATCTGCTACTGTTCCATGTCTACATTTAGTTTCAGCTGATTGCTACGACTGTAATGTCATTTTCTGTGATGCCAGATTTGACCGTTATTACCCACACCTAATGATGGTGGACATTTTCAATATGGAAGTTGGAAAATGATGCATGGACTAACTCAAAAGGTTCCAGTAAGGTTGCTTAATATGTCTACTGCTTAGTTCATTTTGAATCACGACCCAGTGTTTCTAAGTCAACTGCATTTGCTGAAAAGTACTGGACCTCCAAATCAATGCTGGTCATCTTTCAAAGATGATGATTGAACACACAAAGTAAACAACTGCCAACACTGGCTGGCGGCCATTTGCTTACTTCCACTGTGTCGTCCCGAGGCAGAGCCTGACCGGCTGCTCTGCTGCGGCTCTGACTGGGAAAATTGGGGAGCCAGAGTCAGCCCTCGAGCCCGCTGGCTGGATGCTGTGTCAGGTGTACGCGGAATCTTAGGGTGGCTTGTGAATCCAGGGCTAAAATCACCACTGATGACGAGGACAAAAACAGGAAGAAGAAGGAGGAGAAGAAGAAGAAGTAATAAATTATGAGTTTTGCTTTGCAGGGATAACAAATAATATGGTAATTATAAACTAAATCATAATAAACACCATTATACAAGAAAGTGCCAGGACAAGTGACTATCAAACAATATCGGCTTATGGAAAATGTAAAAAAATACATTTTATTATTTTTTTCCTATTTTATCACTAAGAAATATCCTGTTGTACACCTGCAAACTATTTTGAAAATAAAGACTTATTTTAAAAAAATTTAAAAAATTCAGGCACAGAAACCATGGCTGTGCTGAGTGCAGCCTTGCACAACCTCGCACAGCCCTTCATAACTGGCCTCTTTGACACCTGATAGCACGTGTTTCAGTCAATACCCTCCATTTCCGGTGACAAATGGAATGGAGCTGGATTATCTTATCGATACCTTTGTGTCCCTCCCCGACAGAGAGAGCCATTAGTTGTGTAATACACACCATACAGACTTTTCACATGCCGCCTAAATCCGTTTCACTACGCTTTATTATATTGTTTGTGAGTTGTAGTTATTTTTTAATCTAGAAATTGCAGGTTTTGATAGTAAAAAACACATTCAACATCATGAGTGATATGTTTAACATGCGAGGAAGCTACATGTTACAGGATCCGCTTGGAAAAGAGCAGTGACAATTGTTATTTTCTACTGACTATATGATCCTTAAGAAGTCTTACAGTAGACATACTTCTCACTAGTCCTACTCAAGAAATTTGAATAACACACTAATATAATACTAGCAGGTATAATCTACAAATGATCAAAACTACACAATTCTATGCAGCCAACTTACATCTTTACATAAAATAGCACCAATTGGAAAAGGGACAATTTGTAGTAATGTGTGTGAGTCTGAGAAACAGGGTCACAATGGATAAATGGTGCTTCTGCTTCCAGTTACAATCTAATGTCCTTATCAGGCAGGAGCCTAAACGATCTACATTCTGTGAAGCAATCTTATACCATTATAGAGGGATGGATTTCAGTCAGCTCATTCTTGTATCTACTGACACTAGTCACATAGGCTTCGACATCCCAGACATCATCAGCTTTGCCTGAATGCTATAAACCGTTAGCTGTTTGCTCTATAAAAAAGTTCCATCAACTCTGTATTCTCAGCCGACTGGAGCAATACCCTGAAATGTGCACACATGTCGCAGAAATGTTGCTAAGATCCAGTTCGCCTGAATATCCCTAACTGTGCCCTGAAGTATCCTGTCAACATAAAAGTCTTCGGTAACACTTTATAATAACTATCCGTTGTAACTCGTTAATAGATCATTAGTAAATTCTTAATTAATGGTTATTAATGATTTGTTAAGTGTTTGTTAGCAGTTTGTTAAGGATTTATAACAATGGTAGATAGTTAATAGCTTAATAATTGAATCAGTTCATCTGGGAGGTAATCCGAGATTAACTGATCACGTCATGTTCAAGTCCATGGCATGCACAGTGTGTATTGAGTTTATTTAAAAATATTTGAAAATGGGGCTGCCCTCAGTTGCCCATGCACTGTGTATAGTCTATAGCCTATTTCAGCCTCGTCGGTATCTCGGATTACCTCCCAGATGAACTGATTCATTAATTAAGCTATTAACTATCTACCATTGTTATAAATCCTTAACAAACTGCTAACAAACACTTAACAAATCATTAATAATCATTAATTAAGAGTTTACTAATGATCTATTAACGAGTTACAACGGATAGTTATTATAAAGTGTTACCAAGTCTTCAAACAGGGTTGAAACCTGGCTACTGTAGTCTGTGTTAAAGAGGTGTTTTGCATTCCTGGTGGGGGGGGGGGGGGGGTGGATGGAGGACAGATAACTGAAGTGGTTTACCGGGACTCATTACTCTTGGCGGGACTCAGGAGTCGAGTTGCTTTTGGGGTTAAAAGGAGGGGAGAAGCAGGGGAGCTTTGATTGAATGGGTCTCTTTGTGGGCACTGCTCGTTTAAACGCATGTCACAGTCTCACAGACCAGCTTGCCAATGCTGAGTCACCCATCGGTGTAGAGCGACATGCTCGCCGACTCTATCTCCTCAGGCACACACATACACTGACATACAGCTCAGGCTATTGACTGTTCATTTTTATTTGCATAATTCCCTAAAAGCCTGACTCTGGCTCAGACCCTTCTTTGAGCGAGGTAGAAACAAACAAATGACCACATGTACCAACAAGGGGAACAGTCAAAATACATACACTGTGTTCCAAATGATTATGCAAATTGGAATTAAGTGTCTTAAACATTTAATTTTTTGTATTTAATTTAAACTCATGGATGGTATGGTCTCAGGGCGCTTTGGATCATTGAAATCAATCTCAGACACCTGTGATAATCGGTTTGCTAAGTAAGCCCAATCAAAGGAAATCTACTTAACAAGGACGTTCCACATGATTAAGCAGGCCACAGGTTTCAAGCAATATGGGAAAGAAAAAGGATCTCTCTGCTGCCTAAAAGCGTCAAATAATGCAATACCTTGGACAAGGTATGAAAACATTAGATATTTCACAAAAACTTAAGTGTGATCATCGTACTGTGAAGAGATTTGAGGCTGATTCAGAGCACAGACAGGTTCGTTCGGATAAAGGAAATATGAGGAAGGTTTCTGCCAGACAAATTCATCGGAATAGGAGAGCAGCTGCTAAAATGCCATCACAAAGCAGCAGACAGGTATTTGAAGCTTCTGGTGCCTCTGGAGTCCCGCAAACCTCAAGGTGTAGGATACAGAAGTTTGCAGTTGTGCATAAACGTATTATTCAGCCACCCCTAAACAATGATCACAAGCTGAAACAGTTGCAGTGGGCTCAGGAATACATGAAGACTCATCTTCAAACAGTCTTGTTTACAGATGAGTGCCGTGCAACCCTGGATGGTCGGATGGATGGAGTAGTGGATGGTTGGTGAATGGCCACAATGTCCCAACAAGGCTGCGACGTCAGACAGGAGGTGGTGGAGTCATGTTTTGGGCCGGAATCATGGGGAGAGAGCTGGTAGGCCCCTTTAGGGTCCCTGACGGTGTGAAAATGACCTCGGCAAAGTATGAGTTTCTGACTGACCACTTTCTTCCGTGGTACAAAAAGAGTAGTAAAATAATCTTCATGCATGACAATGCACCATCTCATGCTGCAAATAATACCTCTGTGTCATTGGCTACTATGGGCATAAAAGGAGAGAACCTCATGGTGTGGCCCCCATCTTCACCTGACCTCATATTGAGAACTTTTAGAGTATCCTCAAGCAAAAGATCTATGAGGTTGGGAGGCAGTTCACATCAAAACAGCAGATATGGGAGGCTATTCTGGCCTCCTGCAAAGATATTCAAGCAGAAACTCTCCAAAAACTCACAAGTTCAATGGATGCAAGAATTGTGAAGGTGATATCAAAGAAGGGGTCCTATGTTAACATGTAACTTGGCCTGTTAAGATGTTTTTGATTAAAATAGCTTTTGATTTCACTAAATATGACCTTCACATCCTGCAAATTCAACAAATGACCATTTTTATTTCTTTACAACCTATAAAATGTTTTGAAACTCTGTTGTGCATAATAATTTGGAACGGTGCATTTTGAGTTTTTTATTTTTGAAAAAAATACCGTTATCATTTGGAGGTTTGTTCAATAAAATTTGAAATATACTTTAACGGTTGATGACTTGAAAATTATACTGACTGTCATTTGCATCGACTATTTAGGAAAATATGAGAAAAATATAATTTGCATAATAATTTGGAACGCAGTGTACATCATTGAAAAACTGCAGATTGTGTTATATTTGTGTTCAAACATGCCCATGTGTTTATTTTAAAGTCAAACAGAGAAGTATATACATATACATACACACATACAGTATATATACTGTATGTGTGGACATGACTGACATTTTTCAATTCCTAATATAATCCTCATCCTACCTAGGGGGCAAAACCCCCTTCTTTGGAAAACAGACATGGGCTGTTGTAAAAGGTTGTTCACCAGAAATGTTATCTAGGACCTTCAAGGATCACAACCTGGTCAACTACCTGCTGGAAAGCTACAGGGGGCAGAAATAGAAAATTGTAACCAAGGTTTAATGCAGCTAATAACAGCCCATGTCCATAAAATCACTTTGCCCCCTGGGTATCCTCTTTTTTTTAACATATACTCCCTGTACCATAACATAATAGAGCTGAAATTGACTTCTTCTAATACATGACAAATATATGTTTTTTTTTTTGTGGGAGCTTACATGCTTTTCATGGTAGCTAAGGGCTACTGTACAACATCTGTTGAGCACAAATGCAATGGGAATATACTTTATTTCTGAATCCCCACGCATTTTAAATAGTCTAAAGTGATGCCTCTCTGTGTTTAGTGCCCAAAGGTGTCAAACCAAAAACATTCTAAATCAATATACAGTAATCAAATGTAGCAACTTGCTGAGCTTGTCAAGAAACCTCAGTGTTTCAACTCAACTCAGCTCCATTATATGTGCAGTTAACATTTGTATATAGGTTTACCTGGCAGATTGTCCATTGTGTTCCTCCTGGGAACGTCCTTGTCTGGTTCTCCCTTCATACTGCCCATCCAGCTCTGACTCCATGGACAACCGGCCACACTCTGAGTCTGATTGTGTGCAATAAAGGAGAAGTAAATATTAGAGTTTCTTCACCAGACCTTTCAAAGTGTACTACCTGGCTTTCAGACCTAAACTAAAGCCAAAATAAACCAATATAACAGGGCCGGCCCGTAACACATTTATTGACGCTTCTGAACACATGAGCACAAGCTGGTCTGACACGGTCCAAGCTGCATCATTTCATTCTTTTGAAATTGTACTGCTATTTTTAACGTATTTTAATTTGTATGCACTGCTCTAAAAATGTTTTTGTCACACAATGTTTGAAAAGCGGTTGGAAGGTACAGTAAATAACATGCACCCACCGATGCTGTGATGTAGGGAGTCAGCAGTGCTGGGCCGACTGCCGGAGCGCGTAGGAGGTCGGGAGTTGTGTCGGGAAGGAGGCAGGCTTCCTTCCTCGCTCTTTCGTCTACTCTGAGGGTATTCCCTGTCCCTGCTACCATCATTGCCAGATCGAAAGTCCCTATGTTGCAAAAGATTTTTTATCTTAATGGTTTTACTGACTGACCTTTATCAATGCCCCCTTTCCCATGGTTATACAATACTATCAAATGCTTCTGAATCCCCTGAGATAATGACAAATATCGCAGATGCCCTTGATTCCGTCACAGAAATACCTGAATGCTTGCTAAATGCTATGCTACATGCCATGAATAGAATTGCCAATTACGAATTCATCAGTGAGGAACGTGAGGGAAATCCCTGTTATAATCATGTCTCTTTCTAATAAGAATATACATTATATAATAGACACACAATGGTAAATGTTTGAGGTGTTGTGGCGTACAAAGGATAAAAGAAGAACGCTGAGTCTAAAGGCAAGAACATGTCATGACATAAAGTCGAATGGCAGTGGCAGTTCATGCGTTGTGTCAAAGTGCTTTAACATGTGTTAAACTGATGCTACTGAGAATTTGAATATTGCATCATCTGTTATTCAGTTATCACCTATTGTCTGCACTAGACAAACTGGTATTTTAGATTCCATAACAATTAGGATCAGGGTCAAATATGCAATAGAAATAAACATTAACATTACCAGTGGTTCTAGTAAGGATGTTATGGAAGCATTGTATCAATTACTTGCTGTGAGTTTATGCTCCCTTTTCTCTGAGGCCAGGTCATGGGAAGGACACTGATCACTCATAGCCGTAATACCATTATCCATCTAAAATAAAACTTGTTTTTTGTTCTATACATGAAGCAGTGTAGCTTACAGTTTGTATTGACACTTTCGATCCCACATGGGTCCAGTTCCAGTTTCCTCCTGCTGACTCGTTCATTTACAAAAACAATTCAGTCAGGAGTTGTGATTAACAACAAAGTGTGTAAGAACCCATTCTTTCTTTGACCCACTGCACTACTTTTAAAGGCTGTAGAAAATGGTTGTTGAACAAAGGGGGCCACAACAATCACTGTCAAAATTATATAAAGGTCCTACTACAAGCTGTAGTGCACAGGAACAAATAAAGTACCCTTGAGCAAGAGACTAAATCCTATCCTGCACGCTTCCTGTCACTCTGACACTCACAGGCACTCTGGCTGTCTGACATTATGTCTGTGTGTGAATGTGTGTGTGTTTATTTATTTATACTTACCCTCCATTGACATTTCGATGCGAACTTGGTGTGACTGGTCTTTGTAGGGGTTCATCAACACTGGGTTGCGGCAGTTGTGTTGACTTCCTCTTTACTTTTGCCATGTTGGTCATAATCTACACAAACCCATGCAAGCGCGACACACAAAGACACACAAAGACACACACACACACACACACACACACACACACATTTCAGTTTCAGTTGAATGCTGCGTTCCTTTATACTCGGAAGAAGGAGATTTCCGACTTGGTAGTTCCGAGTTCCGACCTGTCTGTGTTCCAGTGCATCTGCTCGCGAAAGTATGGACGCCTAAAACCTTTCTCGTCCAAATAACTAAACGTTAGGCTCTAACAAGTTACTGTTGCCAGGTACCGGTAGATTCATAGACTACAATATGTAGTGAAGTCGGACATTTCCGAGTTCCCTGTCCAAATGGAACGCACCGTCAAAAGCCGGCTCATGACACACGTGACGACCAAACGTGATGCGATTGGTTGGCTAATCCAGAGTGGCACTGGGCAGATCAAATAGTTTTAAACTTCGACAGACACCCGCCTCCAAGTGAGTGAACGTTTGCCAATTACAGCACTTCCAGACCTTCTGTACAAATGAAATGAAGTACGATGGTCTGGTTGGACCAGGCTAGGAAACATCCACATGGTGATTAAACTTTCTCTTTGTGAGGAGTAAAGTTAGGGTGTGCGTGTTTTGCTCTTACCCCCAGGTACTCAGTGGTGAGCAGACTCTCCCCAGACAGCTCCCTGGGCTGTGGTTGGAGAACATCCTCTACATCAGGCTCGGTGTCCATTAAATCCTCCTGTAGCGAGAAAATGAGAGTAAACCAGAACAAACATACATCATTTGTGTTTTATGGCTACCTGATGACAATTTAGTGTCTGTAGTTTTTTTTAACGGCCTAGATTAAGCGACAGTATGAAATAGAATAAAGAAAATAAACACCGACTGCTTCTTTCGTGAGAAGTCTCCCAATGTTAAACACCATTTTAGAAAAGCTTATGTGGATTGCTGTCACATTGGTTACTTGGGGTGTTGCTTTATTTATTTGGCTTTATTTGAAATTGTTTACATTAACACTGATGGGACACCTACACACCAGGTTAAACACCGATGCACGGCTTGGCACATGCTTCACTGTACCAGTGTAGCTTGCACTGGTCTCCATATATACGGCCATGGTAAATGGATAGCAGCTACAAAAACAGCCACATCTGAGATCAGAAGCGATGGAATAATAATTCCCTCGCTTATGAAGAGTGGGAATTCTTAAGAAACCCCGGCAGGAATAGGGGAAGAGACATGCTGCTCACATACATATCAACACACACGTCGGAGGCTCTGCCCAGTCCCACTTTAGCTTTCTACCATACCTTATCTTGATAACCCACTTCCCACAGAATTCAATCTGACAGGCCCATCACCAGCACGCACACACACACACACACACACACACACACACACACACACACACACACACACACACACACACACACACACACACACACACACACACACACACACACGTTTGGGAAGGGTGTCAAATAGGCGGTGTTCTTTTCTGGACATTCTTCTTCTCACCCTCCTTTTTCTTCCATTCCTCCTTTTTGTTCTTTTCATATATTACAGCATTGAGGACTTACATCATTTTCATCCTCTTCTTCTTCATCATCTGACTCTGGTCCCTCTTCATCAGCTTGGTGAAGCACAGACACAGCAACAGGATTAGATAAATCAGCACATGTGAAGAGTAAGTTATAAAATATAAAACTAGAGATTTTGATTTATGAAAAGAAAAAGAAAAAAAATACATATGCAAAAGCTATCAAGACTGCTAACATTAACATTAGTTTTATTAAGTTATTAGACACCATTGTATTCTCAAATCTGCATTTACAGTCAGTATATACTGTATATATATATTTCATGTCATTTAACCTTTATTTATACTCGAGAGATCAATTGAGGAGTGACCTTCATTTGCAATGATGTTTAGTCAAACACATGTAAAGGAAAAATAACAGTACACAATATAGGGGAGAACGGGGGAATCTGAGGCATCGGGTAATGTGAGCCACCCCCTGTATCTAGGCAACGGAAAAATGTTTGGTCATGTGAGATATATGTTTTCAAGCCCCTCTCATTTCCGCATGGCCCTGAAAGAGAGGACCTCATGGTGCTGTGGTAAGCATGTTTTTTTTCACCAGAATAGGTATTTTGCATGTAAAAGTAAATTTTCTTGCTGTCAACTTAATCAGCTGTTGTGCCAAAGCAAATGCATTCACGTAGAACAACTTCTATCATACGTGTTGATGAACTATCAACATATAAAAACCATGTAATGAAATTAGCTAAAGATTAGCCTGAAATGAAAGAGAGGTAGTTTTTTCTCAAATTGTGGTGGTGGGACCACAATTTGACAAATGATGTGGGGGAAAGTTAGCCTGGTGCTACCAGACCATCGTACTTCATTTCATTTGTACAGAAGGTCTGGCAGTGCTTTAATTGGCAAACGTTAACTCATGGAGGCGGGTGTCTGTTAAAGTTTAAAACTATTGGATCTGCCCAGTGCCACTCTGGATTAGCCAACCAATCGCATAATGTTTGGTCGTCACGTGTGTCATGAGCCGGCTTCTGGCAACTGAAACTGGAGCGCGACTTCGACATCATCGTTCTCAGCCACTCGCTCTGTTCGCTGATTGGACCGGCTGTCGAATCTCCAGCAAAACTGGGAAATGGGCTGTACACCCAGACTGACTACTGAAGGGAAAATAAAATTTGGCCGGAAGTAGGCGGGCGGGCGGAGCCAGGCTAGGGGAAAGTGAGGCACTGTCTCACTTTCCCCCACTATGAGGCACAAGTTAAGTTTAGTCTGAAACATATTTTAATGTAATATTACATAACATATGTTTTATTTTAATGTCATACACATTGTAGAAAAGCCATCATGCCAAGGAAATACACCAGGAAGACGACCTGGGACAACCACACGGAAAGAGCACCATCTCATCTTTCCCTGTAACCGTCAAGGCTGGAATGTAGAGTAGGCCTAGTTGTAGAGTATGACAGGCTGATGTTATAATCCAGTTGGGTCTTCTCCTGTGTTCTGAGTCCCAGGCTGTTCTCGCTGGTTCTGATTTTCCTATGCTTTGACCCCCAGACACAAGCTGGCTCTAATGGTCCTGTGTTCTGACCCCCAGACTGTGTTCTAATCTAACTGGTTCTATATTTCATTTGAATCTTATTAAAACCTTTTGAATTATAATATGTTGTATTTGATTTTGTTCAGAGTTACTTTCAAGTGTTTAGAAAATTTGCTTTGCTTAATTGACCCAATCATTATTTTACTAGTCTGACATTAGTTCTGGAATGTGTGGCTAGCTTTCAGGATTCTAACTGTTGCAATATGTGTTGTTATGGTAGTTTCAGAGTGGAAAAAGCAAGTGGATCAGTTTACCCACAGCTGGTTCACTTAACCCCCTTGATTTTTCTGGTCTGTCTCAGTTTACCCCACAGCTGGGATAAAGTGAGCCACATGACAACTTTTTTTTAAAACAATCATATTTTCTTGAACAAATTCTGCTAATGCCCATTTCTAGGAAACATCCTGAATTAATGGGAAATGTGTAAATTTGAGTGATAAATCATTTTAGCTCGCTTGGAGGGGAGCAAATGTAAAAAGTGGCTCAGATTACCCCGTTCTCCCCTACATTGAAAATACATCAAATACACAACAAATTGATAAAGAGACAAAACAATTGAAACATTTAGACAGCATTTAGACTGAATTCACAAGGTGGAACATGTCTATTGTACCGGTAAATTTGACTTCACCAACCTGAGTTCAGCTGTTTAATGATAAACTCAATCTGCCTGTTGAGGTCGGGGTTCTCCTCCTTGCTGTAGCAGCGGAGAATCTCCTCCACGCTCTACACATGTGTGAGGGAAACACGTGATGTCATGTTTTGTAATTGTGTTAACAACGATTGCTGATGTCTGAGAAATCTGCTTAAACATGATATGTGTTGGACAGGACGGATCCAAACTCTCCTGCAGCTCTAAATGTCCTCGCATTTGAGCCAATGTGGAGCACTGACACAAATACAACCAGCCAGCTCACCAGTCTCTGACTGCAGTGACTGAGTCATATGTCTTTGCACACCTGTTGTTTCCCCCCTCCAAACACTGGTTGTTGGGTGACATAAAGACACCAATGCAGAGCAAAAAAACATACACACACATTGTGTCTGTTTCCTTTGGAGCAGGTGAAGACATTTGTGCAATCTCACCATCTCTTTGGCTTCCTGCCTCACAGAGGGAATACACAGGATGCTGTACAGGGCTCCATTCACATATGGCCGAATCTGAGGAAAGCAACGTGACAAACACAGCCTCTATCTTTATCTCAGATACAAAAAGGAAAGAAAGAATGCGTATGCAGAAGTTCCAAATACCAGGATAATTTTTTTTATAGACATGCAGTAGGTCATAGCTGCAGGTAAGCGATACAAATAAACCAGCTTGATCACAAGACTTTGTTTCTCAAAAGTTGCCGGAACGCCATTTAACTCATCAAGCAGCATGTGTATTAAAGTTTTAGTTAAGCGCTGAAAATCGATGTCCCTATAGTATGTGTAAATATATTATGAATTCATATTTTTTAAACCTTTTTTAATGTCACATGCATTGTACATGTAATGTTGGTGTTGACAGATGGGTTCATTACCTCATGGTTTTCATGTCCAAGGAGGTCAGTAAGAACCTTCAGTACATGCTTGGCGTTCTCTGCACATTTCCTTTTCCCTGTAAAAAGACGGCCATCCAACACAGACACACACGTTTCAATTAAAGAAATGTTCTTTTCCTACAATGTGAATAATGACTTTGTCTAGCCCGATTGTTTTAATTTTCTTTAAATGTCTTTCATTTGACTTGATTTAATTCCATCTCATCTGTGTGACATAATAAACAAAAATAATATTGAATCAAAAACTCTATAAACAGCTGACCCATGGGAACTGAGACAAAAATAACGCAAGTTCTGAGACCAAGGCAGACTATCTATAATTGGGCTGTATCTGCAGTAAAATGAACAAGACACACTCTATATATTGTGTACTATGCAAGAGGAAATAAATAAAAGGGAGAGTGCACCGAAAAGCTGATTTTTGTATGGTATGCAAACACAAATTATAATGGCCTTTACTCAGCCCGTAATTAAATCCTCCAACAGGAACTTTGTGTTAGACAGAGGCTCTTCGCTTCTTTAAAATAGATTACATTGATTTACATAGAAATCATTTAATATTAATAAGCTCAGATTGTCTGCCATTTTAAGAAACCCTTGAAAGAGAGGTGGCGAAAGCAGAGTGGTACTGCATGGGTATTTTGTGCAACTCCCTTCACACTACATTTAATTAGGCTGTCTTCACACTTTTTTCCTTAATTAAAAAATATATTCAAATGTTGTAACAAAACAAATAATGGGTATTTTTTAAAAGCACAGTACCCTACTGTCCTAATGTGAAAATGTTTTGAATACTGATCTTAAATGGCTCCATCTCATACACATTGACTGTAATATGTGTCTCTGTTCGGTATCTACCAGTGGCTGGCCCTCACCTTTTGTTCGCAGACAAAGGTTCATGAGCAGAGCCGCCGAGTACTCCAGGGTGTAGTCACTTAAGCAGTCTGAATCCTGCAGCTCGTCCACCAGCCAGCCAATAAGATCGTCTGCTATCATTGCTGTCTGCTGGCTCCTCCTACCAAGAGGTGACAAAAAATGATGGATTAAAAAGTGACATGAACATACTTATTCATGTCCGACTTTCTAGAAAAATTCAAAAAATATATTTTTTAATTGATTGCTTTTTGTAGTTCCCAAAAGGCTGTTAAGACGGCTGGTGGTGACTGGTTAACCTGTGAAGAAACTGGAAAGCAAAGGTTAATAAAAAAATCTGTTTCAGATGTACCTCAGGCTAAGTTTCTGCAGGGCAACAAGCACATTCTCTCTGGTCAGGGAGTCTTTTTCCTCTGTCCTGAGTGCCTCTGCCAGGAGTTTTAGAACAATGGGGATTTGGGAGAGGTAAACCCGACCTGTAAACATGTAAACAACATGGAATTAAGATCTGAAAGGCCTCACTGGAATTCGATAGCCAATTATTTGCAAATTAATCTTACCACAACCACTCACTATATAATACAAGTAAATTCATGCAAGCACAAAATGTCCTCCATAGTTAATGGTATGATGCTGCAGAAGATCATTAAAATATTGGAAAGTTATAATGAAAGCCATTGAGGTCTTCTATGAATCAATTTCTCAGAATGCATCCAGCCATGTTACAAAGAAGTAAGGATTCTTAACCATATGTAATGGCAGTGGAGCACTTACCCTCTGCAATGGAAGCGAGCGCATTGATGAGACGAGCTGTGTATTGGCGGACAATCTCGTTCTTCGACCTCATTAAATGATGCAGGGTTTTCTATAAAAACAAACAAAGAACAGTAGTTTGAAATATTAGTTAGTGCTCTTAGATAGAAAGAGGAAGATTTCAACCCTTTAAAAAAAGGATCAGTCAGGCTGGGTTGGTTCTTGAGATTCCTCAAACAATGTGCACGTTTAGGTATTTGACAGCTGGAGGCAGATTTGGAAAATGATAGGTAAGCTTGCATTTAGGAATCAATTGAGTGGCACATACTTAACACAGTCTTCATAATGATTGATATGTTCACTGAACGCCAACATGTTTGTAAAGTAGTACATGTAGGTTATATTTTTTATTACAGCTGTTTAGTGAGTTTTAATTTGAGATGTAATGCTTACCAAGCCAGCCACTATTCTAGCTGCCTGTATCAAATCTGTAGGGCTGGCCTGAATGCCATTTTTCAGGCTTCGAATATTCGTTGGTTTTTCCGAGCGAATATTGGTTCCAGAAAAACACACCATCAAAAACAACATTAAAAAAAATAAAAAATAAAAAATAAATAATTGTTTTTCTTTTTTTAAATTAAAAAAACGTTGATAATCCCTATATACTCCCTGGAACTGATTTTGACAGTATCTGCATATTTTGTTGAAGATTTACGGTGGTCGGAGGTGAAGTAATGGATGCGCTATGACACTTAGTGATGTAATATCCTCCTAAATGAGCAATACTACTACTACTACTACAACATTACTAACTTTTATATCCAAATCTCCAATATATTATATATTATATCCACATCTGTGAGTCAAAGTGTCCTTCTTAGTTTGCCAACTAATTAACTTTTGTTCACATAGTTGTGTGATTTGAATTCACTATCATTACAAATATGTACAGTATGTCCGATTCCAATTTCAAAGTTTTACAATTGGTTCCAGTAAAAACCTTGAGTGGAAAACCTTTTTTTAAAGAAGCACAAGTATCCTTGCCGGCCAATTGTGTTACCTCTGACATATACTGTGTCTGTCTGTATTCTGTATGTACATATGTGTTTAGTCTGTGGACTGCTGAATTGAATTGTCCTCCGGGATAAATAAAGTTGTTTGAAATTGAACTTTGAAGTGTGTGGTAAGGTAGAATATCCTTTACACAACAGTGAACTGAATTAGGTATGATTTCAGTATTCCTAGAACTGCTGCTGGTCCACAAGCAGACAATCACACCAGCCTGCTCTCTAAAGCAGGGCCATTTGGCAGTATTGTTTGTGATTTGATTACAAGGAATTGACACAGCCTATCAATGACTATTGTTGTGTCTATCTATGATAAATGGTGCAATTTAGAGGTGGCTTGGATAACCATTGTTAAAAAATAGGATAATTTACTCTCTGTAAGCAATATATGCAGCTATTCTTTTTCCAGCTCTGGCCGTTTGTTCAATTAAACTGGGGATTTGCTCAAGAGAATGATTCTCAACCAGAGGCTGAGCAGTTTGTGCAGTTTGTCTTTACTATAGTATAAAATAAAATGTTCTTCACCCACTTTTCAGTATTAAGTCAATGGCAGGTGAGAAACACACCTGTGTGCACCAGGCAAAGGTGCCAATGAAATACAAGTTTGGGAAAACAAAATCAATGTCATTGGTGTAGATATTTTTTATAGGCTAAAAACACAGCGCAATACATTCAATGCTGCAGTCCTATGGTCCCACCTGTTTCGTGCCATATCGCTCCAGCAGATCGTTACTGATAAAGGCCTGAAGCACTGTGTCTCTCTGTTCACCAGCGAGGGAGCGTGTCAGTCTCTAAAAAAACAAAACATGAGGGAGTGTCGTCATACAAAGTGAGTTTTGATGGTTCTCGCCTCTCTTTCATGCTTACAAACTAATGTCACCATGAGAGCAAAGAATAACTTGCATCACTTTTTTAGCCATACAAAAAACCAACTTAACACTTGAAACACAATTTGCACTGTATAGCACACTATACTTTCTTTGGAATGTTAATCATGGCTAATGTAACAACCAATGGTACAGTCTTAATGGAGGTTGTATCCTAATGCTTAGCTCTGAATACGAGTGACCCACAAAATGATTCACTTAAGGATTATGAATATTTTGGATTTCAGCACTTGTGATTCTATTTTCCTATTTGAAAAACCCTCAAAACTGGACACTCTCATTTCCAACTCAGCTTTCAAAGACTCTATCTTGGTCACTGTGTATTTCATGTGTATGCTACACATCTCTGTTGCTGTTCTATTTGCTATGCTGCTGTTGTGAGTGTAGTGTATAAGGAGTTGTTGTACATGCGAGGAAAATAAAGATAAAATAAATCAAATTGAATAAAACTTGTTTTCACCCCGATCAGGGCCTAACATTTTGCAACACATGTAAGACTAACCTTTCATAAACCCTGGATGGCAGACAATTGATTCTAGCCAAACAGTGACAAAGCGCAAATTAAAATAAAGCAGATTTATTTTTTGTGTATTAACAGTTTTAGGTTAGTAGATGAATTAAACAGCAGCAGAAAAAAAAGACTGAGACTATTATGAAAAAAGCATTATGAATAAATTGTCATTAAGAATATGAATAGTCACCCAGCGCAGGGCTTGAAGCAGCAGGGACCTGAGTCGGTCTGGGCCTTCACACAAGTCTTTCTTCAGCTTCTCATAGTCTAGAGAGGGTAGCATTGGCACTTCCTTGGCTTTCCTGGAGATTGATTTTAAGAAAAGACCTGTCAGACATGTTTTGTATTTCACTTATTAAACTGTACAGATTAGCAGAACAACTCTTCAAAATGAAAACTTACTGTGGTGCAATGGATGCTCGTAGCATTGATGAAGCCTATAACAGCAGAGAGCACAATTTACAAAAGGTAGACAAAGAGGAGCAGGGTACATTTATTTGTAGAACTTTTGTCAACCTTACTATCTGGTCCCACCACTTACCCTGTAGGGTTCTTCTCCTTATAAAACAATTAAGTTACAGTAGCTACTGTCTAAATAAGTCATTGGTAGGGTTTTATGGTGGACATGCATACATCATGCTTGTGTGGTACATGCCGATTTCCCAGGACATACGCTATAGTACTTGACATCGCCCATGCGGTCAGTGACGAAGTAGGCTAAACTAAAAAAGTACCAGAGAGGGCAGGTTAGTGTGAAAGTGCCATCCCTTCATGCATTACACCTCAGTGTGTGTGTTCTGGCCTGCATGTTGATTTTTAAGAAAGCAAAGGAAATGGAGGCTTCTGAACAGAATGCTGTTATATTATGGTGGTGTTGGTGTGGGAATATGAAGAAAGGGTGAAATAACTAGTTATTAGTGTTTTCTGCTATTCAAATGGGGTTTTGAGCCCTGTAATTCAACCTAAAGCCTGGGCGGTTAGGCCTAATGTGGGAGCAGTGTGTAAGGTCAAGGGAGTGATCCGTCTCGTCTGCGGTATCGGGTGGTCTGGTCACATTTTTGCTTTGGTGTGCAGCAGGTAAAACGAAGTGGAGAAGAACATTGATACTCAGACTCCTAAACATTCCAGCTGCCCCAAAGAAGGCTGAACGGCAAGAAGGGGGCATGTTTTCCCCTGAGACACGGGGCCATATGAAAGCCTCTGTAAACCCAAATCCACACATGTAACAATGTAATTTAGGGAATTAGTTGCCTAATAATAAGCATCTGAAAAGAGTAAAGGATTTTTGTCGATCCAAATAAAATATATTGTCATTGATAAAGTTCACAGAAATTCGGCCTAGATGAGGAGACATTAAGTATTTTGAACCAATCACGGCAGTTCTCTGCTAGAACATTCTATTGAAATTCCATGACTAAGTCACTGTTGCCATGGTCTAGACAGTAAAAAAGCATGTTTTCTTTATCAGTATTTTAGTTTCATAATAGTTATTAACATTTATTTTCAATTAGATTTTTTTGTAAAAGCTTATTGAGAAACCGAACTTTGAAAACATATATTGATTTTTACTATTTTAGACCAGATTTCCAGTGAAATTAAAGGAATGATAATTTAACGGATAGCTACTTATTTACAAATGCCGTCTATTGCGAAGAAAGCCACACACCTGTGCTAAATGTACGAACAGAGGGGGTGTTCTCAATTACAGCTATTTCTCATACAGCAGTTTAAGGATTTAAGCTTTATTTTCATGGGAAAAATTCATATTAGCGTTATTATTTAATGCAAACATGATATATGTTTAACTTGAGTGACTGTTGTTAATGTCGTAAAGAACTGTCACAAATATATTAAGTCTTCTAGTCGCCTCTTTTGAATCGTAATTCAAACTAACCCCTTTGGAAACCTGAGCGTGAGAGGAGTGCTTTTACATTTAAGTGCCTTGTGTTGTCCTTGATTCTTTCAAAAACGGCACCATTACAAAAAAAATGGGAAGGGGAGAAAACAGAAACTGACTGCGTTTATCTTAAAGGTGAAGTGAGCGGTTTATTTGTGTTAATATATGTGTTATATCACTCCATATTCCTACAGCAATCACTTCAACAGAGTGCGGACGTCATATCACAGGTCTCCAAGTCATTCTGATTTGCAGTAATAGCCCAATTATAATGTTGTAGTATCCCGATTTTCTATCCAATCAGGAGAGAGAACGCTACAAACCGTCACTCGTCTCACTCATATATACTATATACACTCCATGGTCTCACTGCCGGTGCACGCCAGAGCAACAGATGAGTGAATGTGTATGCGCCTACAATGGCGGAGCAGGTAAAAATCCTTCCCAATGTCTGTTTTGATGTTTTTTATCAAGTTTTATCCGGTTTTATCACACTTATAGATCCGAGATGATGCTAGATAACTTGCTGCTTGAAGACCGCAATGCATTAATGTGGTGACGTAGGGGCGAGCGAGGGGACTGCTAACTGCAGTATCTGACAGGAAGTTAGCTAAAAGAACCATTTCGCTTACAGCTCCTTTAATGCCAGGACACACCGGTCTGACTACCGACCGTCGCCCGAAAATGTTGCGGCCAAAAAAGTGCCAAGAACACACCGACCCGCCTACTGACTTTCCGTATGCTCTGCGGTTGCGCAGGACGTAATGTCTCCATGACAACAGGCGGCGCTAATCTGTATTGTGGCCCAAAAAAATACGGAAGCCGGAGATGATGAGACAGCCGTTTGGAGTAATTTTTGTCAGCAACCGCAAATAGCGACGGTCTGTCCTCTACCATGCTGATAAGTTGTTCCTTGATTTCTTCGGACCTCATGATCCCAAGTATTAAATATCAAGCCAACGAAATGATGCCAAACAATGTGTTGAGACTAGTGTTACGACATTGCCTGCGCGTCACTGCTGTTTGTGCTACCGGCCTCACTTCCGGGCTTCACTGATTCGCTAGCCCTCCACCAATCAAATTGCTCCGACTGTAAGACTGCCCGACGCCGATTGAACATGTTGAATCGGCTGAAAAGAAGCCCGATGACATCAACGACGGCCGACGTCACCGGACACACCAAACAGATTTGTGTCCCCGCCCCCTCCAGACTCTCTGACCATGTCCGATGGCCGATTATCGGGCCGGTGTGTCCTGGCCTTTAGAACAGAAAACAGACAGCCAATAAGGAGTGTTTCGAGGAGGAACAATAACAGCGACCTTGGAAGACAAATGGATGAAAAAGAAAGACTCCCTCTTGTTTGGCTTAACAAGTGATCTGACAAAGAAAGTAATTGTTATGGATAAAAAAGGTCAAGCATCCCTTTAAACTGGGACAATCTAGTAGTAACCAGAGGAAAAAAGGCAGGGAATTTAGACTGAGTACAAAAGCAGGCCAAGAAAAGGATATCTGTAGTAAAGGGGGGAGGGAGACATAGGGACAAGGAGAGGACGAGGAGGAGGAGACATGGCAAAGCACAAGCAAGGTAGATGATAATTGGGGACCTGAGCGATGACAAGAAGTACACATGAAAAGATGGAAAACTTACATAGCCATCATCATAGGGACTCATAGAGTAATATCCCTTTGTGGACAAAAGCATCACACACGCAAACAAACAAACAAACAAACAAAAAACACATAGGAAGAAGTTGTTCAGTTTAAAACAGAAGGAACCAAGATTTCACAAACCAGAGTTCAACAACACAACGAAGACCACTGACAGCAAGCGTGATTGTGAAAGTTTCATTGTGTACAGTTTTGTTGTGGTTTAGAATTTTTTTTCGTTCTGTTTTTAATTTTCTCTATCATACTAACACTGGAACAACGAAACAGGATTTCTGTCTTTGGCCACTAGTTTGTTGTTTAATTTGAATAATCTATTCTACCAACTACTTTGTAGTCAACCATACACTAGCACTTTCTTTTTTTCATACTATTATTATTTAATTTTTTAAAATTTACTTTCGAAAGTGGTTGATAAACTTCAGATCCTATGAAAGCCACTGTGATGGGGACTGGTGTTCCAAATTGTTTGTTTATGGCGTGCCATGAGTGTAGGGCTGGGCGGTTTGACCTCAGATCAATATCCTGATTAATTGATTTTACCTCGATTATGATGAATGAATATTGATTTTTTTCCCCCGTCTCATAGTTGACTGGCAAGGTTGTACTGTAAATATGCTCAACTATGAAAGCTGGGGTATTTGTATCTAATTAAAAAGTAAATACTTTGTGATTTAAAAATAATAATCAAATCTAATAAATAATCCTAAATATTGCCATTTGAAAAGGAGAACGTAACTTGAATCTCTTGTAAACAAATATTAAATTGAAATGTCATGTAAAAAAAGTCAATAAATCACTGCTGATTAAGAGTAAAAAAAGAGGGGCTAGGACAGGTCCCAAATCAAAATAAGTGGCATGACATGCAAGTTTAAATCGATTACAGGGTCTGAATGTTGATTTCGATGAATTTTTGATGAATTGCACAACCCTACATGCGTGTTTACTTTTCAAAAAGCCTTCCTTTTGTGTGCTATGATGCAAAACCAGGATCCAGTCCCTTATTTCCAGGATGCAAACTGCAGGACCAATATAAGGCTTAGAGATTGCAGCAAGGCATGCAAAGGGGCACTAGACTGAATACGAACCATCCTTTATAAAACATCACAAAGTCCTCTTCAAACACAATTTCCACCTGATTTAGACCTGTGATGCAGACGCCCTGAGAGCTGTTTTCTCTGCTAGTGTTCATGAGTCAGACTACTGTCAACAGTCACACTATGAGACATTGCAATACTTACATTGAAATCATATAGCCTTGAGGCCTGGTGTTTTGCTATTACTTCTACCTTGTAGGTGTGGAGGAGAAAAGAGGGAGAAGAGAGAGGTCTGTGTGCTCTGACTCACAGTGCCGGGTCTGGTGAAGTCGGTGCTCTGCACCACACTCTGCCTCATCTGGCTGCTGAACAGGCGAACACACACACTCTGCAGGTACTCAGGGGAGATCTGTAAACAAAACGTTTTTAAAACACATCACCGGCCCCTTAAGCTTTAAGATACTGTGAGTGGAAAGAGGGACGAAGAACAGCTGTGTACATGTGTGCATTAGAAATATTTTGTTCAGTTTTAAAGCTATACTGTCTGTAGAAAAAAGGTTGTGTGGTGCATTTTGGTAAATTGTATTTCAAGTGCAACTGTGTACTTTAAAAGATACAGAGTAACAACTTAATTAAACCACTCATTGGGCTGTTTGTGTCAGTATGTGTGTCTCACTCTGTCTGTGCCCATATATGTAGTTTGTGCCTGTGGCCTGTGTGTTGTGTGCATGTTAGTTTGCCCCACAATCAAGTGGTCTACCATTTTCCCGCTGACGGTGGCCTCCAATGAGTCGACCAGCTCAGCAGTGATTCCAATCAGGTTGTGGTAGTCGGCCTGCATCTTGTTGAACCTCCGCACATAGCTAGCGATGCGCCGGTCTGATTCAATCAGTTGGAGCTCTAACTGTTGTATGGCCTCTGTGCAGTCACACAGACACACACAGATGAAGGTTGGAGGAGACAAACACAAACAAATGAAAAACATTCATATCGGGAGTGATAAACTCTGAAAGTCAATATTTCTTGCAACACTGACATAATTTATCCTTATCATAATTATTTGGCAAAGCTTCCTATCCTTGCTTCTGTTCCTATCAAATATTATATTCTGTCAAACAAGCAACTGACAGTTTTAGTATAGACACATAAGTAAAACAAATTGTCATACGAATGACACCAATCATCTAGGTGATGTGAATGATAAATTTTTTTTTAATGATTTGTAAAAGTGTTATCTGGAGTAATTTTCATCACTCTTAAAGAGGACCTATTATGCTACTTTTCTGGTCTTAATTTCTTGTTTTACACTGCTATAGAGCAACTTGACACGAATCACATCACAAAAAACTATGTAGATTTTCGGGAAGCTCTTTCTCTTATTTTGGCGATCCAGCACATCCTGTCAACACTTGAGTGTGTGTGCTTCGGCTCCCTCCGCCTGTGCTTCGGCCATCTCCGCTCCCCTCCCCCCCCTCCTGCAAACCCCACTCCGTTGTGATTGGTTACCTTCCTTCCGGAACACTTTCAGTGGCGGGAAGCGCGAGCATGGACCTATAAGGGCGCGAGGCAGACGCGAGGCAGACGCGAACAGGGAAGTGACAGCATTACCATACATGGAAACATCCGCGTGGAGACGTCACAAAGTTTTATGCGACGTAACAAATTATGAAAGGGTAGACCGCTTTGAACACGTGACTTCTCGACTGGCTAGAATAGTGTTTAGTGCTCTGCACAGACACCCCAGACGGTCAGCAGGGAATATGTCGAAATGCATGTAAGTCATTATTTGATAATTTAGTATGGTTAAGCATGACTATGAATCATCATAACAACGTTTATAGGTCATAAAAGTCAAAAAGCATCATAGGTCCTCTTTAAGCAATTGGCAGGTGCGGTTAGAATTTCAATGGGTGGGAAGATTTTTTTTCATTTCCAGGATGAGGATTCGAAAGTGAAGGGAGTAGAGGCAGTCTGCAGTTGATGTCGGTTTTTGCAGAAATACCTTTGCTACTTTTTGCAAAAGTTAGCTTATTTGAGTGGGGCTTTTTACCTTTCGTACTCCTTCCTCCCTCCTTCTGCATGATGCTGGTTAAAGAAGACACACTATGACTCAATTGAACACAGATAAAAAGTTTCTACCAACTTTGTTTGGACATAAAATGTTATCTGCCAGACCCATTTACACACAATTAAAAACGCATGTAAAGATAAAGAAGTCTTGCGTTGGTTTGAAATAGAAGATTAAACAAAGACAATGTATGTTACACATCCTGTTTGAAGCGGGTAACATCCTTCCAGCAAACATTTGCTTAGGATCAAGATAAACTAGTTAAATGTATAATGAGACCTACATGTTGATAATGGATCAATATGGGTTTGTCCTGATGTAGGGAAAACATTTGTTCGTTAAACGTGGCGTGGGAAAGCAGAGCTGGTTTTACATGCACTCATACATGGTGGATGAGTATGTTCGGTGAATTGCTAAGAGCACTTCCTGTTGAAGTGTTTTCCCATTCATCATGTATTGGACAAACTCTCTCCTTTATGTCTTATTGCTGTACAGACTAGACAGATGTTCTCAGAACAACCCTTCAGATGATAATCTGTTTGCTTTGCTCATCAGGGAGCCAGGAAAGGTTTTAGTCCCATGCATATATAACGGAGGAAGTCGATCCACTGGCTTTCCAGTAAAAGCAACAATTGTTGTTACCCTCACATGCCCTTCTACTCTGAAGGATACTCTGCCATACACAGACACAGCCATCAATAAATGCAAATCAGAAAGGGTTATTGTTACTTGTTATTTGTTTAAAGGAAGTGAATCTACCAACGGTCTAGGGCAACAGTCTGACTGATAATGAATCCTTTACCATAGTAGGGAGGTTAAGTGCAAAAAATAGGACGTTGACTTCAAGTCATGATGCAAAAGTCCCCTTTGGTATGGAAGTACCTTAGGGTCATAGAAATACATTTATCCAAAGACACAAGTGAGATCACCCTTTTTCTCTGAAATACACACCTTTTTCGAAAATGGCCGCGGAATGTTATGACAATAAACAGTGCAATACACCAGAGCTCATATAGTTGCTTCTGTTTTAGCTATAATGACAAACTTAGTGTCAAAATGTACATTGTTTGGGTCAAGGAATGCAATTTGATAGGTTTCTAGACAAAAAAAAATCCTTTTCTCCGGCTATTCTATTTTCCTATAACATTCCGCGCCCATTTTCGAAAAAGGTGTGTATTTCAGAAAAAAAGGGTGATCTCACTTGTGTCTTTGGATAAATGTATTTCTATGACCCTAACGTACTTCCATACCAAAGGGGACTTTTGCATCATGACTTGAAGTCAAAAGTCACTTAACCTCCCTACTACCAACAGAATAGCTTTTTTATTTGAGATTAATATGTGCAGCTCAGACAGGAGAGAGAAAAAAAGCTCTTTACTTGCCTGTGTTAAATCCCTGAGTTGTTTTGTTATATTTTGCTCCACAGGCTCATTTATTATTCTAAATCCATTTTCTAGGGAGATGTGTCACCCTTTGATGAGCCTACACAACTGCTACGTAATGCTATGCCGTTTTGTAAGTGAGGGCTGTCAGGTGTTGTATTAGGACAGTTAACCAATAGCAATTTAGTAGGTTACCACTGCAAAATATGGAGTATGGCAGAGTACGGAGTTGAACCACGTACAGGTCAGCATGTCATAATAAAGGATACATATAAATTCAGCAGTCTTGGGGCGTTTGATGGCTTCAGTGTCACCGACAGAAACTGCTCAAGCTTATCCCTCAGCTGTGGTATCCAGGAATCCTAAATATAGATAATGTGGGTTGGATGAATTTGTAATAAATCATTTGTAAGATTTCATTGGTTAATAATGTTGCATTTGCAATAACTACTTGGCAATAATAACAAACGTTATGTCCCGTATTTGTCTGAGCACCTGGAAAAGGTCTTTGAAGGAGGGGTGGACAGTGGGGTTAGAGACGAAGGGCAAGGCATAGTAAGGCAGAAACTTTGAAGTCTGGCTCAGTGCTGCTCCCCGAGTCTCCAGGTAGAGCTTGAAGTGGGAAATCCTCTCCTCAAACTCAGCTCGGTCCTGGAGACAAACAACAACATCATAAACAGCCCCCTGAGAAAAAGCCTGTAGCACAGCTTAGTGGACATTTTGAGAAATAGCACATGATGATTAAGCTACAGGGCACAGTGTTGGAAGACATAGTTGGATGCCGATATACTCCAAAAAGAAAAATGAATGCTCTTAGAAACAAGAAAACAAATTAATAAAATACTGTACATACATGTCTACTGGGGTGCCTCCTCAGTGGGTAGATGGAGAAGTGGATGTGAAGGTAGAACTCCAGGCTCTGGGCCTCAGTATCTGTGTCTTTTATCTCAGAGGGAATGTTGTCTGTCCACAGCTCAAAGAACACTTTGTGGTCTCCGTCATCAAAAGAGCTAAGGAGGTCTTTCTATAAAAAAATCAAAGTTTAAGAAGTGTGGGTCGGGGGAATAACAAGAGATTTTAGGAGATGTGTCATCCAGCAGAAAGAAGAATTTGCTAGTTTGTATGATGATCATCATTTTATTGACATATTATTAATGCACAATAACATAGAGCACCAACCAATATAATGTACGTATATTAGCATATAATATTCAAACAAATTACTTAAAGACAGTGAGTTTTCCAGTCTCTAGAACATCCAGATCGGTTGCTTAAGTTATTTAGACCATAAAGCGAGCTCTTCGGTTACATAATACCAAAAACTGCAATGTAAATATTAGCAATATGTGCATGAATATATTTTAGATTTTTCATTATTCTTTATGCCCATCCATAGCTGCCACCCTGCCATTCAAACGAACCCGGAAGGGGAAACTGTAATGAGAATTGTATCATTTACCTGAATGACATGTGTCTTTACATCTCTGAGAGTGCTTCCTTGAGGCTTTGAGACGAGCTTGCCTTTGCTTTTGCATTCCTTGTCGAGACTGTGGACAGTTTGTTCAAAGTCCCCAAATTTAAGATACTACAAAAAAAAAACAAGCACAAGTACCATTATGGAGCAGGTTGTGGAAGTCATCCAAGTTGCCAAATTGCAGCTGCACAACTCTTGTCTTTACAAATCTCAGTATATAATGTGATACTATATCAAACATGGATTGAAGAAAAGTCCTACTTCTTGCTTAATTGAATTATACTGGGTACTGCTCAGTGTGCATTCTCTTTATTGTATTTGTTACCTCCTTGACCATCCCAAGAAGATCGGCTTCAGTTGCCAAGACGTCCCCCATCTTGGCGGCCTCCCTGGAACTCATGTGAGTACCGAAAACCTTTATAACATATGTTGACAGCAAAGACGTCTGCTCTCATAAGAAAACGTTTGTATTTCCAGGAAGCATCCTGCAGTGCCTGCAAGGAATGGACAATAAACGGCACTGTTAAATAAATAGTGATATAGGAAAAGTAGGCTAGCATACATAACTGTATATAAAAGAGGTAGCACCAAAATAACTTCATTATAAGTGTAATGCTTTTCTTAAATGCAATGGATTTTAGAATATTTGTGATTCGGGAATGTACTACGATGTAATATTATTGTTCAACCAAATAAAAAGATACAGCCTTTTTCTCGTCTTTTATCTGTCAACTTCAGCAACATATTATGCAAAAAGAAATTGGCAGGCTAGTACTAGCTGGCATGCTAATCAGTTATCATGGTTTTGACGTTAAAGAGAGCATCTACACATAATTTTCACCTCATTTTACATCACTTACTTGATGACGTTAGGCGTATAACGCTGTAAATGTGTTCATCCGCAGCTGAAACTCAAACAATCCATTTTCGGCGTGGAGTAATGAGATTTACTTAAACTGATACCCTTCAGCTAACGTTAGCCATTAGCTAGCAACCGTACACAAATAGGACGCTAAGACACCTAGCAACCAACGGGTTGGGAAATGCAGGCTGGAAAGCAGAGGCAAATGTCGTAAACAATGAAAACATAAGGTTGTGACCATTATTCGTGAAACTATCTGATTCCACTTTTTTAAATATTATTTAGCAAGTGGGTCTTGTAAAATACATTTCAAAAGTTTGTAACTGCGTGACAGCTCGTTAGTTAGTACAACCAACGTAAAGATAAATAAGTAAATGTGTTTTCAATACAACACTAAACTAATAGTATATATTTTGTAAGGCATGGACGTTAATAATTCCCCTATACTATTTTCAGAAATAATATTGTTGGTGTAACCCTAACCTGACGAACAAAGCTCTTATTTTTCGACCGGAAGCAGTCAACGTGTCAAAGGTTGAGCACATTGTTCCTCGGCGGTAGAGTTGGGTAGAGTAGAGTCCATGCAGAGTCCCTCACAGAGGAATGAATGAAGTTTTAATACGTCCATGGTTTTCCCTCAATGAGATATCTGACGTTAGCGCACACTTTTTCAATACACGTCGCCGTATAGAGAAACAGTGACTGCAACGCTATTCTGTGCGCGAGAGTTCATCTTGTCTGAGGTAAGCTTTGGGAATTGTGTGCACAACATGCTAAAGCTAACAGTTAGCCTGAACAGGAGGTGCTGAAGTTGTAGGTAACGTTATGATAAGACGTATTACTTTGGCTAATGCTAATGCAACTACGCCTTTCAACAACTTTGGTAAATTAACTTCGAGTACGTGTATTTAGTGAGTAAGACATTACGTTTCGTATGGTTAACTATGATGGTTGGTTGTGTTCCACATGGACTCGTTGAATGGGAGTCATTTTCGTCATCTTGAGTAAAAGCTTGTGTTGTGAAGTAGCTTAATCTACAAGGACTGAGTGCATGTGTCTTGTAGTTCTGCTTCGTTTTTTCGCTAATAATCGGTTGGTCAACATTTGTCACTATTCATCTTAATTAACTGTAAACTTTCTTTTAATAGAGCAAAATGTTTTTTTCATCCAAACGTTGTGTTTGTAATGCCACTAACAACAACAAATATGACGATCAGAATATAGAGTAACAACATTTTGATTTTGGGACCGTTCACATTCACTTGGGAAGGTTAAAAACTAGTCTGGAGCCCTGGTTTTACGAATATCTTGATGATTATTTAGCATTTATTTGGCCTGAATCATTATGACAGAGAATTTTAATATCTGATCTAGTGCCTACTTGCTGACACACTTTGTTTGTAAATTTATACTTTCCCATCATTAGATGAAATACAAGCACATTTAATCAAAGTCAACAATGTGTCAACTTCCTTGTTTTCATTTCTTTAAACTTAAAATGTTTAAATGTAACAGTGGCTTCATGATATCATGTGTATTTTCTTTTCTAAGTTCATAAACCAGGACAGAGATGGCTGGAATTCTCTTTGAGGATATCTTTGATGTAAAAGACATCGATCCTGATGGCAAGAAGTTTGACAGAGGTGTGTGACATATAATTACATAACATGATGATTTAAAGAATGTGAGTTTCTAAAACCAATACTGCACTTGTAATTTCTGCATGTAATCAACCATACACCAGGGGCCTCATTTATCAACAGTGCGTAGAAAAGGTTCTAAATTCACTCTTACGAATGAAATTTAGTATGTGCTTCCGTACAAAGAAATCGGTATTTATCAAACGTGCGCTGGCCTATCGTACGCACACCAGTAAGTCATCAATCTTGATAAATCCCACATGTTCTTAAGTACCATGCTCGTTCACGCTCAGACCATTTGCATTCAGAAACGCCTCCAATTAACCATATATGGTCACAACACATCCCTTTATCAACCATGTGAATGTGTTTTACACCTCTCCGCTAAAATGGCAACGAAAAGAAACCTCTCCAACACATAAATGGAAACCCTTGTAAACGAGGTTGAATCAAAAATAAGTGAGCCATATAACTATTTATTGCATTTAGGATGTTAGCTCATTTGGACGCTGTTTTGACCGTCTTTTTTCATTGATGTATTGGCGATATTATATCTACTTTCAGTTTCATTACTGAGTTGTGATCAGTGTTCTTAAAGAAACTTAGATTATAAAACAAGAGGTCCAAAACACAGATAATGATTAAACAAACAAATGTATGACTTTATATTACCCTAGAAATGCACGGGTGGATTTGGCGATTATAGATATAAAGAGAACGCTGGCGGTTCTAGTGTTAATGCAGATGTTGAAACTCTTAAATGCTTTGCTTTGTGCTTGTAATATCGCTATTCTACCACTAGATTCTGTTCGTAAGCATGGTCAGAGTTGTGCTTACATTTACACACATTCATAAGTCTATGTACATTTTGGTAAATTCCATACTTTGCGTGGCAATGTTCTTACGCCCTACTTACGCACAGATTTGTGTGTAAGTACGGTTGATAAATGAGGCCCCTGGTGTCCAAGGAAACAAATAAATGAATGCTTATATTGCTTGTGGGCACTCATTCATTAATGCAGTGTTTGTTGAATTTGTATGTGGGTCATGTTGCTTCTTACCTTTTTTTTGTTTTGAGTTTTTTGTAAGTTTATTGTTTCACCTGCAAAGAGTATTAACTTTAATTTCCATTGTGTGACTATACGGTTTTCAGTGTGGTTTGCCTTCAATGTCAATCTGCAACATAACTGATCCAAACTCTATTGTGATTCATTTCTACAGTATCTCGTCTGCATTGTGAAAGTGAATCTTTTAAGATGGACCTCATATTGGATGTGAACATTCAGATCTATCCTGTTGATCTCGGTAAAGGAGCAACCTTTTTGTCCTGTGTATATTTATTTAAAGATTTTTTTCTCACAAAATCATTCTAAATGTAGTTTTATATATAACATGGCCAGAGCGTATCAGTAAAACTGTACTGCAAATACAAGACAGTGGCTTCTATGTATGAATGTACCCTTTGATAAAGGTTCAAACCCCAATGCATCAAAAACACATCACTTATGTATCCATATGAACCCAGTTTGTTTACGTGTGTCCATATCGTTAAGGTGACAAGTTCAGACTGGTCATTGCCAGCACGTTATACGAAGACGGAACACCAGATGATGGAGAGTACAATCCTCAGGATGATCGGCCATCGAGGTAAGACATTCCCTTGATCTATTGATGCATGTAACATTTCCCTCAAACATTTGGAAATGCTGCTTTAACTGTTCCCTTCGTTATGCAGAAATGTTTTCTAGTTTTAGATAGGCGTTCTCATTTAACTTTGTTGACATTTCCAGAGCGGACCAGTTTGATTATGTGATGTACGGGAAGGTTTACAAGATTGAGGGCGATGAGACTTCAACAGAAGCAGCCACACGCCTGTAAGTGATGTAACATGGTTAAAATAAAGTTCTGAAGTACATTTTGTTTTACATTTAAATGATTTAATTTTTTTTAAATAGTCATTTCCAAAGTAAGATATTAAAATAACCACATTAATTTAAAATTGACTACTATGGATTATTATATTTGCAGCATTTAAATGATGAATATGGTTGTACAATTAACCATAACCCTCGGTTACAATAATGATTAGCACTCTATTCTATGTAAATGATCACCATCAGTTGTGTATTGCATTATTAATGGAAAGTAATACAATTGCCTGAAAATTTCCGTGTGAGATAGTTATTGTTAATCTTTGTCACCTCTCATTTGTACGCTTTAATCAAGTTCCGCTGGTGTGCTCCTTTTTTCCAGCTCTGCTTACGTGTCTTACGGTGGCCTCCTGATGAGACTGCAGGGAGACGCCAACAACCTCCACGGCTTTGAGGTGGACTCCAGGGTCTACCTCCTCATGAAGAAACTGGCCTTCTAAAACCTAATCCACACTTACCATGGCTCTTCCACTGTCACAGTCAGCCTTCATGTCAAACCGAACTGCATACAGAAATCATTCGTATTTCCAAGTATGGACCACACGACCATCTCCACGAGCTGCCGACTGACGTAACACATGGAGGCTAAAGAAAACATTTAGTTTTTTATCGTCTTGGTTACAGTGTTTTCTCTATGGAGATGGACAACAGAATAATGACTGTCACACTGCAAAATCCATCTGTTTGCAAACTGTAAATAAAGATTTCTTTTATACAAAATGATGCTGGGTCACCTTGAAGCATTCTATAATTACATTTTGTCTCTGCAAGTTTATTTTATTTTTTCTTCTAACTTTATACTATAATAGCTTTTTTTAAATTATGAACAAGAATGGGGATTCCATTTGTAACAAAGTTTCTATATATATGGACTGCATGTAAACTGCTATAGTAAAGAGTGCATAGAGGGAGATTTTATGAAGAAGCTGGTGCTTCTCAGCCTAAAGGGCAGCGATCTGACCTAAAACACAACATTGTCTTTGGAAAAAGAAAATATTGAATTGAGAGACATACATCATTCAGTCTGAATATTAAAACTATTAAATATTGAGACATATGTCCCTACAGCCAATACACACATTACTGACATGCCTTGTAGAGTTGTAGTCTCGAAGTATTCATTGACTACACACAGGTTTGCTCTATACTTGCTTGGATGGCAGCAAACTAAAAATGTGGACACTCACGAGATGGAAGATTAAATTAAGGGGAAAGAAGCAGCTTTTGTGTGCAACACAGGCTTCTTAATGCCAGTGGTAATGGATGTCACAGGATGGAGAGGAAAACTGCCATTGACTCACAGACTCCCTGATATGTGCATGTGTAAAGTTTAAGAAAGTTACACCAAGAATTACACCAAATTCAAATTTAATTGATGTACTGTATTATTTTGAAAGCCAATAAAAAAAATGATTCTGTAGCAGATTTCACGAGGATGATCAGTCAATGCACACTACATAAGCATACTGTGACAATACATAAACAACAGAGCAAAGGTATGTGTTACTCTTTGTTTATTCATAATAACATAATACAATGGTCATATACATTAACGCAGCTCTAAATAATAGTATCGGCTCGTGGGACTGTTCGGTTCCAAGGTGTGCGTTTGTCCACCGGAAGTTGATGTAGGGCTATGACAGATTAGATTAAACTGCGCATGAGTGTGGGACGCGCAGTTTAGCTTGTGCAGGTCCGGGGCTGGTGCTACGGGCATTACCGGCTCAGGGAGTTTACTCATTGGAGAGAGATACGTAGGACACTCAGGAGGACAACATGCAATACTATATTGAACATCTGTTATGCGGACTGCGTACGGGCTCGGTATGTCCCCGCATTCGCCTCTAATTGGTAGCAACGCATTTGGGATTATGTCAACTGTGGTGGCGTTTTGCAGAGAGACCAGAATGAATGTGAATCTTGACGAAGATTGAAGGCAATCGGTGTAAAACAAAGTATAAATATAAGTTCTTAGCAGCCAAACACGATGGATAATCGAAGGAAAAAGAAGCTGACATTCTTCACCATCGGGCTTATGTTTCTTCTAAGCGGCGTGGAATATGGTGAGATCAGTAGGCTATAGTATTGTTTTTTTTTGTTTTGTTATTGTTGTGGCTTTTAGCCTCTGCTGCAACCCAGGGATATGTGTTTGAATGTTACACAGTGAGAGCACCAAATAAACATTTGATTACATTCATCCTTGTCAAGCCATTGGTTTGGATTGTCTATACCACAATTCAGAACATTTTCATTCATTAAAATATAGGCTGGTGGTAATGACACATGGAGAGAATGTGACATGTAGGGTAATTGTATCCATTAGTCTATTGAACATTGTGTACTGGTTTGAAAGTAGGTGAGTGTTGGAGCCTCTTGCCATTTTGTCCTGAGAAGTTTGAGCCTACATAAAGCTGCTCATTGAGCCTCAACCATCAATGAGCAGCTCTACGTCCCCAATCAAATCAAATTCAGCTTTATTGCATCTGCATATCATGGTATGTTAGAAAGCCCTCTCCACACAGACACTGTTGTTACAAAGTTATTTATTGACCTAAAAGCTAATATTACTACATTTCACCTCCCATTTTCTTTCATGACCTTGAGCAATTCTAGCTGCAAACACGTTTTAGTTTTAACACTCCCACACACAGAGGGATTCCAAAACTAGGCCTTCCTCCCAAAAATGATAACAACATTTGAGCCATCATTTCCTCTACGGTATTTTTTCGGAGAGCATGCTTTACCTTTCGTCTTCGGCCCCCACAATTGAATTTGGATTGTAGCCTAATGACTGAGTCAGCACTGTCCTTTTGTTAATGTTGTAGTGAGTTTGTCTGCATTGACCTGGGGAGAAAGAGCTGCCACTCTAGCCAAAAGTTAAATTTTAAAGTGTGTTACCAACACCGGCACAGCAACGATTCAAAGTTCCTAGAGTTAAAACATAGGCATTACATCCTCACTTATGTCACCCTAGTCTCACCTCATTCTATCATTGTATGCAGCAGGCAAAAAGAGCACAAATGCAATAACCGTCTTAAATAAATCAGCGTCTTTCTGCAGACTTATGAAGGTTCAAACAATCTATGTAGTTTAGTTTATCAATAGTTGTAGGGTTTCAGGGTACATTAACATGTGGTGCACCACATTAACACAGCCTTTATTAGACGTCACTATACGGTTAGTGGGAGTCACCGTCGTTTCAAAAGACACTGGTGACATTGACCATGAGTATACTGCCTAAAAGGTGATCATGCTTTCTTACCCAACAGAGCTGCAGTAGTCGATTGGCTCAGCACATTTGTAAGGCAATGTTCACATCATAATTATGCGTGTAGACATTTAGCATTTTTCCAAATCCGACCATGTATATGTATAATATAACATTACTTCAGGGTGTCTGATACAAACTAATCCCTCCCCTTCTTCTCTCTCCCCAGCTGTAATATTGCCCACAATATGGAGGTATTTGCAGACTTTGGAGGCAGCACCTTACTTCCTGGGTTTGACCCTGTCGGCATTCAGCTTTAGTGGCCTCCTGTCAGGGCCGCTCTTTGGACACTTGTCCGACAGAACGGGGACCACCAAGAAGATCATCTTGTTTGCCGACATGTTCGAGATAGCTGGTGAGTCGGCTCACATTTGTCAACCTCAATAACATTGTATGATCCCATCACTTATCTCTTCTATTTGATTGCCATTCATGCATACTTTGTTTTCTACTCCAGTTTATTTTTGTACTCCTTTTTACTCCTCAAGGTAATTTTATGTATTTTATGGGATACTCCAAGTGGCTCCTACTGTCAAGCAGACTGGTGGCCGGTGAGTCTGCACAAAGTAACACTCTGACCACTCTGATCATTCATTTGACAGGTGGCAAAAAGCCAGCAGAAAAGGCATTTCATAACATGATGTGAAGGTACAACCAATTTGAAAGGACTGAATTATGACTTGGAGCTGGTCCATTGAGCCTTCTGATATCTGATTAGTTTAGCTTCTGTTCAAGATAATGTGACAAATAATTAACCCAGCAATGATAAATGATATGACACCCCCCTCAAGGCGTCAGTGCTGTAATTGACTCATGACGTACACGTTTTCCTCCAGGCATAGGCACAGGTGCCGGCTCGACTATCTTTGGCTTCCTGACCAGAGTTACTGCCCCTGGCGACCGTGCCACTGTGTTTGCTGCTGTCATGGCATGTCGGCAAGCTGGCCTTCTGATTGGTCAGTGCTCCTCTGCTTTCTGCTTACAAAATACTTAAGGCTGTATACTTATCATTTACATTGAAAAATGTAAAATTCCTTTAGACAGGAAATAAGGCAAGGTTAGTGTGATGATACATATGTTGTAGGATTTTAGAGATAAATTTTCTTCTTACTCAGATTAAGTGGAATGTTTCATCCAGGTTTTAGGTTGAACATATGGATAAAATGCATGTGTCTTATTTTTTTGTGTTTGACACAGGTCCAGCATGTAACATCTTCCTGAGGCTGTGTGATTTCAACATGGGTCCGTTTGTGGTTAACAAATATACTGCGCCGGGGGTAAGGAAAAGAAAAAAACACGGTATCATGAGTTGTGTGCAACACATTTATTTTTTGGCCCACCAAAGAAAAGCCTTAACACTTATGTCCGCCCTCTGCAGTTGTTCATGTGCCTGATGTGGATTCTCCTTCAACTGGTGGTGGTCTTCATGTACTGGGACCTTCCTTCTCTAGAGAGGGGCAAGGCCAAAGAGAGTTCAGTGAGCCACAGCGGGGAGGAGGAAGAAAACCAAAAGGGGCTTGTGGAAGAAGACGATGGCAGTGATGAAGAAAAGCCTCTAATGTCGTCCCAGGAGTTGGCTGGGTCCTACGGCTCAGTGGTGCAGTCCAAGACACCGGGAAGCCACAACCCTGCTGCTCCCTCAAATGCCGCGCTGAACCATATTTCTCCGCCCCTGTCTCCTGTGCCACCAGAGCCCCACGAACCTTCCAGCCCATATAAGAATGTCAGCATGTCCCGAGGTGGGTGTTTGACAAGTGTGTGTGTGTGTGTGTGTGTGTGTGTGTGTGTGTGTGTGTGTGTGTGTGTGTGTGTGTGTGTGTGTGTGTGTGTGTGTGTGTGTGTGTGTGTGTGTGTGTGTGTGTGTGTGTGTGTGTCAGTGTCAGTCACTATTATTCATGGGTTTATACAAAGGTCTAAACAAACTGTGAAACTATCTCTTTAAGGTCTTAAAAATATTTTTTTAACATTGAGTTGTAAATGGTGCAGTCAGCGTTACTGGGGGAATGCTTGCTGTCAAAATCACTTTATGTCAAAATCCGTGAATATCTCCACAAGAGCAGCTACCTGTCCGTACTGTGTGTGTGCACACGCTGAAAAAAAGCTGGTGTTAATACACAGCCCAGGCTCTGTAAGCGGGCTTGTTGCTTGCTACGGTGGGCCCCCTTGGTTTACGTATCAGTTCACAGGGCCTAGGCTGTGTAATATTAATATCAGATTTTTTTTTTCAGCGCACACACATTACCGAAAAGTAGTGGTCCATGAGGAGATATTCACTGATTTTTGACAACAAGCATTCTCCAGAATCGCTGACTGCACCTTTTAAGGCTTGATAGTGAAAAATGCAAAAAGAGAAAATCAACTGGCTAAGTTTGTCTTAGATCACATATTACTGGGCTTTGGAAGCACTAATGGATACAGTATGTATTGTGTGTCTTCCTATAAAGCAGACGCAGTTTAAAAATTGGGGGGTATTTCATTGTATGCCTTCTCTTAAGCCAAGTTTGAGGAGCTTCCCCAGGTATAGGCGTTTGCCAGAGAGATGCAGATGGATGACAGTGACTCTCTGCTTTGTTGAGCACTCTGTGAAACCCATCCGTCTCTGACTTTGTCTATTACCTCTGTAGAGTTCCTGAGAGAAGAGGTGGTTGTGCTGCTGGCTGCTCAGTTCATCACCCTCTTCAATCAGACAGCGCTGGAGGTACACGCACACAGAGAAACATACACGATATAATTATTTTTAGTAGCAGAAAAAAAATTCAACATTGATTCTGAAAAATCTGTAATCAGGTGACGTGATGTGTTTTATTATGGGCATTTATACACTCCACCCATTCTGCCTCCCTCCACCAGACCATGGTGACCCCAATGACCCAGAAGTACTTTGGCTATGGGGAGCTGGAGAACAGTGTGATGTATTGTCTGTGTGGTGTGGAGGTGATCGCCGGCTTCCTGTTTGTGCACTGGCTGAGCCAGCGTGTTGCAGAGCGCGTGGTGCTAGCCATCGGCCTGGCCATCTGCATCGTCTCTGGGGTCTGGTGCCTGATCTTCCTGGCTAACCCCATAGGTCAGGGTCTGCACTGAACAAACTGCTCACTCCTGTGTTATCGTGTACAGCAGAATTTCATCGGCTGTAAACTGATCTCCCACTAGATACATTCCATTATTCACTGATGACTCCATAAAGCATTTTCACATATGTATCTGATAGGCTTTGCTAACATGCTCATATATTCAGCTGGTGTAAAGTCTATGATGAGCAAGCTAAAGGTTATATTCATCCTTGCGATCCCAAAGAAATCAATTTGTTTCTCTTTTTTTTCCCCCACCAAAAAAAACAAATAAAAAGAGACAAATTTGCATACAAAGAAAAATCTAAAATGAAACAGGTTGTACAGGTGAGGGGATTACAAAAAAACTATATAGTCTCGTTAAGGAAATCCCTCAAAAGTAGTTTAAAAAAAGTAATTTAATCCAGAGACTTAAACAAAGGGAAAAAAAAGTTGACATCATTGAACTAACACAAAACAATGATCTGAAATGTCTGATCGGCTTGTAGTCAGTCAATTGATTTTCCTGTTTACACTGGTCTGTATCAATCTTCTTCACTCTGTGTTTTTGTTGTTGTTGTTTTTGCTCTTTATAGGTGGTTTTGAATGGCAGCTGACTGAGTTCATCATTGGGGTGTTTCTGCAGGTTTTGGGTTTGCCATTTGTCGCTGTGGCTCAGGTTTCCCTCTTCAGCAAAGTCACTTCTGAGAAAACGCAAGGTGAGAAACGGCGCTCACTGGTGGACAAGATAAGCCTTGCACCTTGGCTGGAAATAGCCCTGTGTGTCTCATTTACGTTGAACCCTGTGGTGTTAGCAGCATACAGTCTATGGGTGTTAGGTGTGTCAGGTTCTTATTAGGTCTTTGTGTGTGTCTTGTTTGTGTTGCAGGTTTCAGTCAGGGAGTGCGTCGCTCAGTGGGAGGCCTGGCTACCATCCTGGGCCCCCTGTGGGCTGGCGGCCTCACCGACAACATGTACATCATGATGGGGGTGATGATGGCTCTGCTGGTACTACTCACGGTATGTGAAAATAAATTAGGTTTAATAAGAATAGAAAAAAAGGCAAGAGACTGACAACAAAAGGAGATCTGAACATTATTGTGTTATTATTTTACTACATTTCTGGTATAGCCAATTTTATAGGTCACAGGTTCTCTGGTTATGTTTGGTTTTTCCTCATATGTAAATTTAAATTTTCAAAGACACATTATTTGAAATGTACACTGTATATGTGCAAATTGTGCCTGCCTCATCAGTACTACTTTATCTAAATTCCTCTCACTACTAGGATATAATAGCATGTGCTCTTGCTCTTGCGTTAGGGAACAAACAAGCAGTACACAATGCTGGTAATTCCTGTAATGAAGCGTGAGCACACCGCTGCCCAACAACCAAATGTTTCCGCTATCGTTGAGAGAGAGGAAAACAAGACCCAAGTGCACGCAGTGCCTATCAAAGAAGGACTCAATGTGTGCACTTATATCCAGGAAACAGTGAGCCCACCCTGCGTGTCCTCCTTCCAAACTGGGTTCCCCCTTCCAAACTGGATTACACTAACATCATCCTTCTGTCATTTTTGTCTTTGAAAGCACATTCTGACCGTAGGGTTCACAGCACAAATCCTCAATATGTGAACCTATCTGTAGCTTCTCTAAATGATTCAGTTCTCATGATTCACTTTGCAACTGAACCAAGAAAGAGAGCTTTGTGCAAACACAAGCTAATCACTGCTTAAGAAAAACAGGGCTACCAACAACATCTATTTTTCAGATCATGAGAAATCCTTTCAGCTAACGATTCTGTCATCTTGTCTAACATAGATGATGCTGGCTTTCTCATACGACCGGATGCTTGCTCCTGCTACAGAGGAGGCAGAGGATAGCTCTGAGGTCTGTGGCTAATCCAGCAGGTGGCCGATGCAATAAAAGTGGATATGGAAAGGTAGTAGTTTACAAATAACATTCATTTTGTGAAAGAAACAAGTCATCGCATTTTTTTTTTTTTTTTTTTTTTAGCAGATGTTGTAAAACGTGTGTTGTATGAACTGAAGACCTTGTTTCTTTTTTTTCCTAAATATTTAATATGAGCCAGTAACAATTTAAAATGGGCTCTGGGATTTTGGATACCATTTTGTTATGTAACGATAAATTGATACATTCCCATGGAAAATGTATAATTGATTAGTTCTAAGTGTGCACTTCTTTTCTCTGATTACTGCCAGATATTCTAGATACTGTAGCAGCCTTGTCTGCCAAATAACCCTGTTATCCTGAATTTGTTTCCCCTTCCACCAGTGCACAGTGGGAAGTTCCCTGTCCTGCACCCGACAGTCCCACCACAGTTTTCACTTTCTGCATTGGGACAAGCGTGCAGGGTGATAACGCACACACCCCACCACCTCCCTGAGTGCTCACCCAAAGGCTCGGACTTGTCAGCTTTGTGCGCAGAGTAAAACTCCGGTGGACATGTGTATTTCTGATGGAAATCTAGAATTCAGCATCGGCACAGCATGTGGAATCTTTGGATGAACATTGTTTCCTTGGTTTCATGTTCAGTACTGAGCACCAACACACCAGGTGCGCACACGCACACACACACACACACACACACACACACACACACACACACACACACACACACACACACACACACACACACACACACAATATAACATTTATTGTTTTGTTATTGAATGGGCCAAATGGATGTGGATTTACCTGACCTATGGCCTTGTGTTGTTGGAGAATAAATGGGCTGTTTTGCATTGTTACTTAATAATAATACTTTTGCACCATCTACTCGCCACACGCAGTCAAAATATCCATCAGCTCAATGAAGAGAACCGGGTTAGTGAAATTCCCGAAAGCAATGTTTTTTATTTATGTGAAAGAGTTTTGTCTGGCAGGTAGAAAACCAGGCATTACTGTTCTCTAAAGTAAAATACTCAAATGTTTAAAAACAAAATGTACCTTTTGTTAATACATCAGAAGGATTTCAACCTCAATGAAATATAATTTCAAACCACCTCCATGTTTGTCTACGTCTGATATTGAACATCTGTCCTTGAACCCAGTGACATTTTTGCAAAACAAAATATAATTTTCTATGCAAGTTGTATTTATTCATAAACAACGTTTGAACTATATGCTTTGTAATTAATACTTTGAAAGTGGCCTCTAACCACTGAAGCAATGTATGGGAGACACTCTGTGAAAGACCCACTAACACTAACACAAAATGATTGAATTAATGTGGGTTTTGACTGTTTATAATCCCATGGTGATTAAGATGCTTTTTGCAAAGGCCTTAATGGCATGTTATCCGTCAAACATTAATTCGGCATGGCTCTTAAAATTTGAAATCTTCCCTGCGTAAAAGCTGCTCAATAATGAATACGTTTGCTGCTTGAAAAAAAACAAAAAAACATCTACCTTATTGTTTGATGCTGATGTAGTACATATTTATAACACTAGTGGGCGCTCTTAGTCTTTCTTTTGAAGCATATTTGAGCACGATGCTTTGTATGTGTGTGTGAGCTCAGTCAGTCAGACACGCAACTCCATAAGGTCAAGTGCACCATTACAAATACACATGTTGGGGGGGGGACAGCATTACAGGCTACTCTGTTGTACAAAAGTAGTTATTTTCAAAAGGCGTTATGTTACATTTTGTACCGTTTAATTTTGTTTTATACAAACAACCACCACAAATACGTTATGAGTTAAGAGACTATTTATTATTTATTATGCAGATCTTTGGAGGCCACCTAACGTGTGAACTTTTTATTTATTAATTTTGTATTTTTTGTGTTCCAGAAAATATACTTCTACTGTTTAGTTTATTTTGTCTGATTATTATCTTGAGAAAAGGTGACTGTGTGTGTGTGACAGAAAAAATACTGCTCTTACAAAATATATAAATTCAATATTAATAGAATATCTGGGAGTTTTAAATGTAATAGTAATTTCAAGCCTTTTTAGATTTCTACATGCTTTCAAGTCAGAGGCCTACACATTAAATAACATTTAATGCATATTACTTATTGATTAAACCAGTTACCAATGTACACTTTTAGTTAAAGTACAGCATTAAAGTGCATTATGTGCGAAGCATAAATATAAATATATATTTTTGTATATATTTATATGAAACGATGGGACTCTAAATACAATTATTTTGGTTATTCTTCCCTCAATATTTTTGATGAAATACATTTAAAGAATATATCATTTAAAACAACTATAAGAATGTATACCAATAAGATAAATGTTAATGAAATACATATTTTATGTTAATTAATTAAATAATTAATTAAAAACTACATTAAGATTGACATTTTTTAAATTTCAGTTTTTCAGAATGTTAATAACATGATTTTTGTGATATTGGTACTAGGAATGACACAGGGAAGTATTGTTATAGTTAATCTAATGCACTTTAACTTTCATTTAAATATTTATAATTAACAGCATTTATTTATTTTGTCATAAATACAAATACTCCAAAAGGTAGAAAATATTATTGACTGGCTGAGATATTCAGACACAATTTAAAATGTCTATATTTAAATCTGTTATGCAATTTTATTGAATGTATTATGAAGTTATTAAAGCAGGACTTAGTAGTCTGAAAATGTAATGCACTATTGAATATAATTATTCTACTATTATAGATAGATATTATAGAATTTAGTGGGTGTAATGAATGCACAAATCAAAACTGCAGTCTTTGAAAAATATTACAAAAATAATTGTAAACTCAGAAAGGCGTAAACTTCTAATTGTCAGTTTGATCAGGGGTTACTGCATGCTGCAGACTTCTAAAAAACAAACCAAAAAATAGCTTTATATTATAGAAATATATGTTTTAAATTCATTAATAATATTTGAACAACCATTTTGTATTTTATTCAAAATTGGATGGTAAAAAAAATGCATATAATTTGTAATTACAAAAATATCGTTACTCATAAAAACTTTGATTATATAACTAGACAACAGGCCTGCTTAGTTTTTACACAAGTGGCCCTTTCTTGGTGCTCGTGACATGAAGTGTTAATGTCTAAAGTGCACTATAGGCCCCGCTGAGGGTCGCTGTGTCCCAGCCAGCAGAAGCAGAAAGTAGGCCATGGTGGAGGTCTTGGTCTGTGGTGATGTCACGCCGTCTGTCTGCCGACGTGGCGGCGAGGAGGTGTGGCCTCAGACCTGAACTTTAGTTGAACCCTGTTTTGATGGCGGGCGGGGCAGGCTCAGAAATGTTATGTTATGACATGACAGGGCGAGTAACAGAGATATTTTTGGGTTCTGCTTTTTTTCTCTTTTTTTTTAACCCCGACAGACACACACACACACACATACACACACACACACACACACACACACACACCCACACCCACACCCACAAACACAGAGCCTGCAGTGGTGGTTTGACCGAACAGCGACCCTACATATCAGGGTCAAAAGTTTAGAACACGTCGTTTGCCATGTAAACAGCAGTTGTTGGCTAAGTTTGGTAAGCTCGATCGTCCTCCTCTCAGCCAATCACAGGGATGGGTTACGAGGCATATCAGGCCAAATTCAATGATAATAATGGACGTGAACTTTTCGTGAACTTCCTCGACTACAGAGGGCAGTGAGGGCAAGTGGAGTTCAGTGGGACTCCTAGGGCTTGATCGCTGAATCAGCCGACAAATTGGGTTGGGATAATGTAGGGGTGAGTTTGGATGATGCACTGCGACACCAGGGGCTTGTGGGACTCTGCTGCTTAGCCTTACATACATATTTTACATGGGGGAGTGTGGACAAAGCCCCACTGCGCCAACGACAGCCACTTTTCCCACATATGGGCTTTATTCTTGTCCTTTAACGTTCCCTTTACAAGGGCCTTTCCCCCTTTCATGGGACAATTTAGCAGGTTCAAGAATAATACCTTCAACCTGGTCATTATTAGACTTTCATGAAGCCTGTTGAGATGGGAAATAAATGGACGGAAGGTCTCTCAGGCTTGAACCTCTGAGCTTCCAGGCGTATGAAAGATTTAGTTTGTGCACTGGTGTCACGGATGCCTAATGTTTTTGCAAAAGCTGCCCGAGCCGCAGTCAAATCAAAACGGTGGCACAGACAATGACCTGTAAAAGTGTGCGAAAGTCCCCGCACGGATAGCACTTGCATCGCGTGTTAATAATACATGTGTCACTCGGAAGAGGTGCGACATCTCGGAAGCAAGACAGATGGTTGTGAAAAGAAAAGTGGGAAGCAGAGTGCATTACGTTGTGGTATGCCGAAGGGGAAAGAGGGGATGCACTGTGACAGAAAGTTTGCCACAACTCAGGGTAAAATACATGATGCCAAAGTTAGACATAAGCCTAGTTTTTTTTAGTTTAAAAGGTCATCCGGAGAGTGTACTGTTGTTTTCTGTTTGCTGTAAGAAATGGAACTCCACAGCTGTGTGACACGCAGAGGATTGTCATCCTTCTTCATGTGTCCCCATGAGGAAAGCTCAGTTGTGTAATGCCTCTCTTCTGAATGAATGAATAATCAAGTCTGTGTAGCCTTTAACCGGGTCACCCTGGGCTGTGTTGTGTAAGCTAGGCAGCTGCTATTACTATAAAGAGTTTTGTTTACTCCAAAGTGTTGTGTCAAGTCCCTCCCCTCTCTCTTTGATCCTAAAACATCCCACACTTACTCTGGATTTGTAATTCCAAGGGTATTTCTGACCCATTGACACCACACTATAGTTCTGTTTCAAGTCTTGACCTGGGCGGTCAAGGAGAATGTAGCAGCACAGGAGGGATTAAGTATAGGCCTTTTACTTATGTCAGATTTTGCACCTTTTTCCAATGTTTTAAATTGGCCTTTTCCAAAACTCTTATGCAAAGAATAGCAATTTTACTTGGCATATGAATACGCTTATTTGCTGGGATAAACAGTGAATGATGCCAAAAGGTTGTACTGTGGCCCAGAAAAAAATATAAGCCGTTTTATAAACATTATGTCTAAAGTGGTCGTTGACATTCAAGTTTTGAACGCTAGCTTATATTATTATTATGTTCTACTCAAATTCAACTCAATGACTCTTCTCCAACCCTGCTTTCAAATACCTGTGTTTCATACTCCCATCCCCCCATTTTTCTTAACAAAAAAGTATCACTGCTTTGATTGGAATTCTGACCCACTGCCATGCCAATCCCCCGCCCAATCAGCCACGGCGTACCTCCACCCTCCACCCTTCAGCCTTCCCCTCTGCTCCCAGCGCAGAGATTACAAGCCCATCTGCATGGCCAGAGCCAGGCCACGCTAAGCCGATGGGAGCCCTGCTCGGCAAGGCACCGCCGCAATTGTTAACCCTGATTAACTTGACGTGGCATTCAATAGAGGGAACAGTGTGAAAATCAAGCCAGTGCCGTGACCTAGTGCCCCGCCGCTGAACCGAGGGGGAATCGGGCAAACTTAGTCAGGGTGGGGTGAGAAACGGGAGCCAGGAGAAAAAAATGAAAAAAAAAAACGAGATGAGTGTAAACAGAATAGGAAGGGACACAGTGGGATGGCAGGGAGATTAAAACCGGCTTGAAGCTACGGCCAAACGGCCGTTACACAGGAGGGGGAACACATATAGCCACATAAATATGGTTCTCTGCTCTGGTGCAGTTAAAACAGTATGTCTGTTATGACATAGCATCCGATGGTAAAATATGAATTAACTTGACGTTCAGTGCTCCTGTGATGGGCTTCTGTATAGAGCTGCTTGGGGCCACATTAAAGATACAGTTATAACTTAGTCTGCAGTGAGATCAGATTCAACAGTGAACAAAGTGCAGATGTTTGCTGAATAGTATGAACTGGAGCATAGTTTAAAGATGGGGATATACGGAAATGCACACACCATTGACTATGCCTAAAATGAGCTTTTTCTCATGTCATTGTACCCTAGGCACAACAGGCATCTTTTTATTCTCTTCTGCTTTTTTCTTTTAGAGTAGAGCAATTGAGACACAGCCTTTCCGTGTAAAACAGAATTAAGGTCATCCCTCAACTATTCTGGCATATTTGTATGTGGAGCGTTAAATAATTAAACACAATTAACTTCCTTGTCAGATAACATTTGAACTTTTTATGTTAGCATGGACTTGGTGTAACCCCCGCTTATGGAACGCATTGCTGCGCCATGGATTATGCTCTATTGTGTGTTCTTGAGTTGGTTGATTCCTTTTACGGATGAGCCTGAAATGATTAAGGTTCACTTTAGCAAATCTAGTTTCGTACGAAATGCATCATCGCCAATGGCTCAATTTGAAGGTCAACGTAGACCATGTGTCAACAGTGATACCAAAAGCTTTATATACTGGCTAAAACATATAGCTCAAATGAGTTGGCATGAAAACCAGGCAAACCAGGCATGTTGCCCGGCAGGATTGTATCTTGAATTCCAGCTTCATGTAAAATGAAAATAAAATGCCAGTATTTCTTTTGCATAATGATGTTTAATGTAAAAGCTCTGTTGTAGTTAAGTAAGGGACATGTATCAGCTCTGAAGTGTAATGCAATTTCAATGCAAAGTCAAATATACATAGGTTTAAGGAAGACATTTATGAAAGGTGCACAATCACAATTTCAACTGTGTGACAGAGATCACGCGGGAAAGGCTCACTTTAAACAAATGAATAATAAATAAATGTTCATAATGGAAACAAATGTACTGAACACAGCTGTGTGGTTAAGTACACCATGTCCACAGTCACATGAAGTTAGACGACTGAATGACCTAGTGACATTTTCTGCCCGATTAGCCCACGGCTCCTATGTGTGCAATTGTGTTCATCAAAAGTATGATCGAAAGTGGCGTGCGGACGAGTGGGACCACAAACCGCAGCATATCATTACAGCTCAACTGTACCCAGGAGAGTAGGATTGTAAATGACACCTGAATGGTAAATTAATTTATGGAAAAGTATTGGGTGTGACTTGTCTATAAGCATCCCTATGAAATGGCACCTATACATTAAGGCATTCTACCAGTTTTTTTTTATCACATTCTTATTTCAAACAAAAGACCCAATTGAATACAGTACTGTTTTTTTTTTTCAAATAAACCCCAAAAACACTTTGAAAATGCATATCCTAAGATTTTTAGGATACACTAAAATTACAGAGATTATTATGAGTACAGATTTTCAATTTGAGGCTGTGTTAACTTGAGTCATGTTGCAATTGCACTGATTTTAAAATAGTAAACATTCTATAATAATCCATATTTGCCACAGGAAAATCATCCCGAAACATCCTGGCTGCTGGCTCTGAGCCAGTCTTTTAGATTGCCATTAATGGAACACCTGCTGTGTACAAACATCAAACTTTCTTTCAGTGCGCAGACACTACGGACAGGTATGGTGAAGAGATATCCATGATTTTGACAAAATAAAAGATGTATTTAGAGCAGATTAAACCACTGAAAGCCACAGTCACAGAACATTCTCCAACTAATGCTGGGATTACACTACACGATTTTTCACGCGATTTGACAGTCCAGACAATCTTCCAATGTCGGACTGAAATCACGGGAGTCGTGCTGGAGTTGTGGCGCGCGCACGTAATCTCAGCCGTTTGGTGTATGGTGGTCTTCTGACCCGATTTCAGCCAGTCTTCTCCCCGTCTTGACGTTCCGACATTATCAAACAGGTTTGATATTATCGCTAGTCTTAGGGGGTTGGCTCAAGCAAAATGACGTAAACACTGTCACACTCTCGCATGCACCAAGCACGACACAGGAGGATCGGCATTAGTCGCGACCTGTGTCCGCCTGGTGAGGCACTTATTTCGGATACTTTTTCATAGAAGCCTCGGTGAAGAACCAGGCTGACAGCCGCGCAACCTGAACACTCTACCGTCAAATACAGGGTTAGGAGTTAAAGTTATTGGGGTATGAGATCATCAAATAAATCTGGTCAAATAACTAAAGAAGTCCCCCGCTCGGAATATTGAATTAACTTGTTTTTAATTAAATAATCACAATCGCGTTTGCGGAAATTAGGCCTATATTAATCTCAAAAGGAATCTAGTTTTAGTCTTGCAATATGAGACCCCCTGTCTTTTCAAAATCTCACTCTGTGACTGAAAACTAATGACTAGTTGTCTTCAGGTGTGAGTTGATTGTCTTTAGATGTAAGAGGGTTTCAGTCTTTTCAAAGTCTTTTAAAAGTTTTCTAGTGTAAACCCATCATAATGCTGGGATTACACTACACGACTTTTCACGCAATTTGACAGTCGCAGACAATCTTTCAATGTCGGACTAAAATCACGGGAGTCTTGCTGGAGTTGTGGCGCGTGCCCGTAATCTCAGTCGTTTGGTGTAATGCTGGGTTTACACTAGAAGACTTTTAAAAGACTGAAGACTGAAACCGTCTTACATCTAAAGACAATCAACTCACACCTGAAGACAACTAGTCATTAGTTTTCAGTCACAGAGTGAGATTTTGAAAAGACAGGGGGTCTCATATTGCAAGACTACAACTAGATTCCTTTTTAGATTAATATTATTTCCACAAACGCGATTGTGATTATTTAATTAAAAACAAGTTAATTCAATATTCCGAGCGGGGGACTTCCTTTAGTTATTTGACCAGCTTTATTTGCTGATCTCATCCCCCAATAACTTTTTGACGGAAGAGTGTTCAGGTTGCGCGGCTGTCAGCCTGGTTCTCCACTGACGCTTCTATGAAAAAGTATCCGAAATAAGTGCCTCACCAGGCGGACACAGGTCGCGACTAATGCCGCTCCTCCTGTGTCATGCTTGGTGCAAGCAGTGTTTACGTCATTTAGCTTGAGCCAACCCCTTAAGACTAGCGATAATATCAAACATGTTTGATAATGTCAGAACGTCTAGACGGGAAGAAGACTGGCTGAAATCGGGTCAGAAGACCACCATACACCAAACGACTGAGATTACGTGCGCGCGCCACAACTCCAGCACGACTTCTGTGATTTCAGTCCGACATTGGAAGATTTTCTGCGACTGTCAAATCGCGTGAAAAATCGTGTAGTGTAAACCCAGCATAAGGTGGTCTTCCGACCCGATTTCAGCCAGTCTTCTCCCCGTCTTGACGTTCCAACATTATCAAACAGGTTTGATATTATCGTTAGTCTTAAGGGGTTGGCTCAAGCGAAATGACGTGAACACTGTCACACTCTCTCCAGCACCAAACACGACGCAGGAGGAGCGGCATTAGTTGCGACCTGTGTCCAGCTGTGAGGCACTTTTTCCGGACACTTTCACGTAGAAGCTTCGGCTGGAGAACCAGGCTGTCACGCGCAACCTTAACACTTGACCGTCAAATACAGGGTTAGGAGTGAGAGTTATTTGGGGATGATATCAGCATATACATTTGGTCAAATAACTACAGGATGTCCCCCGCTCGGAATATTGAATTAACTTTTTTTTTATTAAATAGAATCACAATTGCGTTTGCAGTTTTTAACGTGATCATGCATGACATATAGCCCACGTGATAAGGGCATATAGTTGTTTATACACCCAGTCCATTTTACCTGCTAAAAAACTTTTTATTTCACTGAAATCACTTTCAATCCCCCGTAGCAGGATCGGAAATTATATTAATTTCAAAAGGAATCTAGTTGTAGTCTTGCAAGATGAGACCCCCTGTCTTTTCAAAATCTCAGTCTGTGACTGAGAACTAATGACTAGTTGTCTTCAGGTGTGAGTTGATTGTCTTTAGATGTGAGAGGGCTTCAGTCTTCAGTCTTTTCAAAGTCTTTTAAAAGTCCTCTAGTGTAAACCCAGCATAAATTGTTTCTTCATCTGTTCTGGACTGTGAAAGTTGCAGGGCCACTGACCAGATTCCTTTTGACCAGTTTGTGTGATCACACCCTGACCGTCACATCCTTCTCTAAATACGGCCGGCCTTGTGAGTAACTTTGTCGGTTCAGTTTTTGGACGAGGGGTTTCTCAGCTCTGTTCTGGGTTAGACGGGCTGGACGTTAAGAGAAACAGACAGGAGGGTTTGAGGGGAGGGAGAATGTGTGAGGCAGAATGCCTGAGAGGAGGCCGGAGGAACCTCGCAGAAAAAGGAAGGTCCATGGGACATGCTAGCCTTAACAAAGCAGTGACCGAGGATTAAGTGCGGCTGACAGTAGCAGTTTGATTTGATCGGGCAGTGCTGTGTTGTTAAATTGCTCATTAAATCCAATTAGAGGGAGGCAGAGAATGGAGGTTCTGTATAGGCCTGCGCTAGAGCTTTCAGTCTAGCGGTTGCTGGGGAAGATTGCGTGCCAGGCCGAGCAGGTGACAAACTCCCAACTCTGAACTCCTGACCTATAGCCGTGGGACTCCCCATGTCTTCACTCCTTTTTTTTCTTCTTTTTTGTTAACACCACTTCTTCTGCCTTTTGTCTGTCTCAGCTGCCCACTTACTACCTCTAACCCACGTTCTGCTGCTGCGGCGGCGAGTTGTGAGGCATGTTGGACATCCTGTGACACAGCTGACACGTCAAAGAGCAATGCAATCAAATCTGACCAGACTTACATGCAAAATAGAGCGTCAAGCCAATTAATGCCTCATCAGATTAAAGGAAACTACCGCCTGAGTGTTGCTCTCACGCGGCGCCCAGACACTGCAGTCACACCAGTGCAGTGCCAAGACAAATGCCATGCAATTAGACAGAAAAACACCACCCTGCTGTGGCCTCCCCATAACCTCCCTATAAACTTTAAAAAAAAAAAAAACCCATGGACAAATACCATAACCCTCCTGGATTCAATAATCCAAACCCAGATAAACCCCCCCTCCACACCCCTACCCCCACTCTCCATACACTTTCTTCCTAGCATAATCTTCTTCGGCATTTTTCATGCTTTATTCTGTTTTTTTTTGTCTCGGAAATGGGGCGCAAGGGTTTGAGGCTCCAAACGAACGAGGACGGATTACTGAGACTTTGAAAACTGAGTCATTCTGTGAGTTCATTCTTGTTTATGTCCCACACACTGTCACAACACTTCTGCTCTGATGCACAATGTTTTTCCAACTCTCATTGCACTCTTTGTCCCTGTCCCCCCTGGTCCACGCTTCACATTGCTGTGTTGCCTGTCTTTTCTAATCCAAATCCTCTGCCCTTTTTGACGAAGGTATTCTACCCTTTTCCTCCAATTTCAGCTTGACAAATACTTTCTTTCCACTTGTTAATTGATATAACTGATTTTGATTATGAAAACATTCAGAAGTGTTTATATTTTATCAAATGTATTGACAAGTCTTAATTTGGTGTTTGTATGCCTATAACATGCAAGTGGCACCTGCCATTTTCTAGGAAATGTAACCTTAATGCTACCAAATACAGTTTAGATAATTTGTAATTGGTGAATGGAAAATATCATTCAATCAGTTAATGTATATGTCCCTTTAACCAGGGTTGTGGTCAGGATTTAAAAAATATTCAGCACATATGAGTCCAGCAGATATGTTTTTTTGAAGTGGCCTAAATATTATGGTATTAACTTTGTAATCTAGACATGCTATCCAATTTGAAGAACTTTGACTGTTCTGTTCCTAAATTATTTGTGTACACTTTTTGAAATTCATTTGAACTGGCTGTATGTCCGACAGTTTCTCTATATTGGGCTTCACTGAATTTTAAATTGAAAGCTTTGCTTCAGGTCGCTTCAGGTCATGGCATCTATTTATTCAATGGTAGCTAGAGCCCTGGTGTACCTAGTAAAGTATAATCTATTTGTACTACAGTGTTAAAAAAAAACACTTAGAAAGAAAAATTTAGAAAAGCTGCTCAAGCAGTAAACTATATTACATGTAGTTATTGGACCCAATGTAAATGGAAGAAATACCAAAAAGTTATGTGACATTTCATGAACAATAGGGAATTAGCGATCTAAAATGAATGTTTGATGTATAAATACCATATTAAAACTATGTAAAGTACTTTTGGGATGGCAAGGTTGTTCTGCATATATGATAGATTTATTAATAAGGCCAACTAATTTTTTGTGGTAGACATCTCTTCCTCACTCCCCGTATAATTACACCTATGCCATTTTTAGTCGACTTTATTGTGTTGTTGAACCAAGGCTATGTGATCATATCGGAGGGTTTCCATCTTCACAAAAGTACAATTTTATTAAATAATTTTACGTAAGTGCAAAGGGCCAGAGAAGGGGCCTATTTCCTGTGCTGTACTGTGCGCTACAATATTCTCTTGAGGAGATATTTTAATTAAGAGTGCATTTGCAATGTCCCTGACACACGCCTGGAGAAAATCCACTTCTGTCTGAGTCCACACATGTAACACTTTCTTCTTGAGCACTTCTGTAAATATTTAATGGCTAACGTTATCTGCTTTTTGGCGTCAGCTAAATGGAGTGAAGCCAGGCTAAAGCACAAGCCCATGCTGAAGTGAGGTCAACTGCGGTGAGGTGAGGCGACTAATTGGCTGTCATGAAGTTCCTTGGTGCGCAACCAAAGTAGGCAAGTAAGTTATATGGTGTGAGAAAATTAAGATCGTGCTAGGGAAATATTTACAAAAATAATTCAATAAGTGTGTCTTATCTTTGACATCCAATACATGTTGTTTTTTCACAAGTCACCATAAATGAACAACATTAATGTCATGTACTGTATATTGGCTTTTACATTGAAAATAATGTGAATATTTAAAATAAATAACTACAATCAAACAAATAATGTTGAAAATATATTTTCTTCAACTTTAAATCTTTTGTTTAAACTTCACTGCTTACTTTATATATTAATTTATTTATTTATGTGACACTTTTACTCAAACATTGCATCAGGGCGTAATAGTCTCACATAATAAGTTTCAAATGTCCTTTATGTAAACTTAGCAAGCAGACCATGTTGAGCCCGGCATGGTTTTCATTTGACAGCCTTAACTTTATTTGAATTTGCATTTATTGCAATAGGTTATTTTAGTGTTTTTTTATGTATTATTTACATTATCTGATTTTTTTATCTTGGTTCTCCTTTTATAAAGTCTAAGTTTTACTTGTGTATTCTAGAGTATGTTTATCACAGGCCATAAAACATTCACTCTTGGTTTTGCCTCGTGCTCTCATATATCTAGACATGTACTGGTTCCTTCTGGGTCTGTAATCAGATTGTAGAGGCTCTGATATCTTTAAAAACATTGGTTAAAAAAATTACTTTTTATGGCTTCTGGAGCCGCTTTGGTTATCTGCCCCTTAGTTAGGACTGAATTACTGCTGGTAGTAGAAATGATTTTAGGCTCTTTTTCCTCTTGAAGCATCCACAGCCCAAATGATTTAAACTTACATGTTGAGTGCCTCTTGATGGATTTAAACTAACAATAAAATATATATTGGGAAACTCAATTTCTGTAATGATTTCAAAAAAATTCGTATTAAAGATTGAACTACTTTTGGCCCCTGAGCCTGTTGACTTAAAGGGAATTTTTCCCCCTTCTGACTGACCTGAATGGAACAATTTAATTTGTTCTTGATTTGTTGCGTTCCACTGTATCAAATTATTACGATAGCTCCAAAACCCTTAAAGCATTTACTTTTTTTCTAGCTGGTGAATTGCATGAGTACAGTTAATGCTCAATTGCGGATAAACTGAGCAGTATTTCACATGTATTAATTGATTAACTGTACTCATAACTTTGTAAGAAGAATTCCACCTCAAATAATAAAAAGATCTCAAAGGAATGCAGATAATTATGTCAAAATGTAATGAAACAATACAGCTATATACGTATACTGGTAGCAGTCAATGCCTTTAAATAGTGTTTTTCCTGTATTTCTTATATTTGAACATTCACATTTGAGTATTTTTTTTAAATATGTTGCCTAAAATCAGTATAAGTTAATTGGTATATACATGCAAATACCTTGGAAGCATAGTTTGACATAGTCTCGCTACAGTGCCTGTGAATGTATTGGATGTAATCACCCCAACACACTTTAATTTGTTGAATTAGTTTGCTCCATTCCATTATTGTAGCAGCATTTGTCAATTAAATGGTGTCTGGAACACTTCACAAAATAAACTCAAATTCCTCAGAACGACTCAGACTGTAATTCTGCGCAGTGTTTGAGACATTAGGAGCACCTGACCACTTAACTGTGACGTTTTGTAAATTAAACCCTGCAGAGGGAAAGTCAAGTGTTCCCACCCTGTGTGTCCAATTGCCCCAAACAGGGCAGTCCGCCTTTACTATAATCTCACTGGGTGGCATAAATGTGTGTGAGGGGCTTTTCTGTAATTATTTCTGTATTCACTAACAGGACGGTATGGAAAAAGGTGTGTGTGTGTGTGTGTGTGTGTGTGTGTGTGTGTGTGTGTGTGTGTGTGTGTGTGTGTGTGTGTGTGTATTTTGCGCGTGATGTGCTTTGGAGTAAACATTTTGCTTATTCGAATGAGAAGAATATGGCTTACGGCAGCAATGCTTCTTGCCATCAGTTAGCGTTAGCACAAGCACAGGGAACAAGGGGACATGAAGGGCCACATGCCATAACAGTTCTCCCGCCTGCGGCTAGGCTGTCCTCTGCCACCAGAACAGAGGTAAAGGTGAATCTGCTGAGGTCTGGGATCAGTGGGTTGCAGGGTCAAGGTTAAGTGGCGACTTTATACTACAGTATATGCAGGAGCAGCAGAGACTGAGCTCCCTGTGCCTTAACAGATGGCACGGTGCCCTAGTTACACTGGAATACAGTGTACAATACATACATGCATCCGTGGATTGAAGTCCTCCAGGCATTCGGAGTCACAATAAAAAGTCAGCAGAGCTTCTGTAACCTTTTCTTAACCCTGCCGCTCACTGGGATGATCTTGATCCTGGGCCCTGCTGTCTCTGACTTTTTCCAAGAACCCAGAAAAAAACTGAAAAAAAAACCGACATATCAACCAACTCTTCTTTATGTCATCACATACATCACAAACGACCCTAAGAGGTGGCCTCGAAGGGGTTTCACAGCATATTCGGCGCACTGTATTGCCTTATTTTCCTGAATATGTATCAAGATGGCTGATGGGGACTAGTTACGCCAAATCTCTTTTGTCAGTCCCCAAAGAAGAGTGGAGAAATATTTTGCTAGCAGGCTCTTAGTCCCAGAAAAGATGACAACTTTGACACTGATGTATCATGTCTCAGTAGTTCAGACATGGGCGGCCGGCTGAGGCTTGATGCAGCGCAGGGAGCCAGCCAGCAGAGAGGTACATGAGAAACGTAAAGGGGACGGGGATGTGGGGGGAGAGGGACCTATTTAAAAACAATCCCATCTGTGGATCCACTGTGGGCTAAACAAAGGATTGGGCCTCATTATGATAAGAGTGTCCACGAAAGCAGACCAGTTGTTATGTGCAAATGCTGCCAGGGAGGCCACCGAGAGGCAATGGCCCATTTTCTTCTCTCTCTCTAAATAGCTGTGTGCCTTACCAGCGCATCATATGTCTCTCCTAATGCTGAGCCTTCTCATCAGCATCCGCCCTCCTCCATTCCCCTTCATCACGTCACTGTCGCTGGCGGTCATGTGAATATGTCAGCAGCGGGGAAAACAGTGGTAAACATTGAATAATAGGCCCGGCTGTTATTCCTGAAGTGCTGCAGAGCAGAAGTAATGCCAAGAGGCCCGGGTAGAGCAAACTACTCAAAAAGAAAAGAAAAAAAAACACCTTTTCCTCCAAAATTAAATTCAAAAATAGAAATATGAGAATTATGTTTTGGTCAGCTCATTCATAATCATTGCTATACTTTTGTTTAGAAGTTATTTTACTATTTTTAATTATATTTCGATGAAATAATAAACATTCTCATTGGTATTTAAAAAAACAATTACATTTTTTTTTTTAAAGGTAATGCATTTAAAACAATATATGCAATCCTCAAAATCAGTATTATCAGTTGTTATCAGGTGTATAAATAAAGATAACTAAAATAAAATAAGTTCCCATCCCACAAAGTGAGCTGACACAATTGTTTTTCATATTTAATATTTAAAAAGTTTAACAAACGTTATGTTTTATTTATAACATTCATAATAAATTTATTGTTATTATTATTTTATTGTTTCATTATTTTCTAAAATGTATCTATATCGAAAATACAAGCACAATTTTACCACACCATAACCTATGGCTGACCGAGTGATGAAATTAAGATGCAAAGACATCAGTGTAAATATTTTATTTATTTTCTTGCAGGTAAACTCACTGTGCTTTACTATTAAAGTGCACACTGCAACAAGTGACATGTTATGAATAATTAAAGAAAAATAAATAAATTACAATACAACCCTGAAAAACCCAAAAACCACATAAAGACATTAACCTTCATCCTACCAAGACATTTTGCAATAATGGACTACCGATGGGGTCGCTAGAGACCCCAAGCATCAAAATACGGTAAATAATGCCATCGGAGAGAAGAAGAAAAGAATAGTGTTATTTTGGGAAAGTTAAAGTTGATTTGTTTATTGCAAAAATAGAAAAGTAGTGTAGGGGGAATATCAGAGTTTTAGAGTAGCCTTGCTGTCTGTCAACTTCAACATGACTGAGAGAGTTCCCCTGCTCTCCGTGGTGGTGTGTGATACTTAGAAAATATTTTTAAAAAGCAGAAAGAAGAAGAGAAAAATAATTAAAAAAAAAGTTAAGTCAAGAGGAACACATTGATTGACAAAGTGATGAAAAATTGTAAGGATGGAATAAAACACCAATGATATATGACAAGATGTTTAGTGGGATGAGGGTTTTAACAAGCTACATGCAATCTGGGACATGAGATCATTGAAAGAATAGAACACATTTTTTTTTTAAATATAAATCCCTAAAAAAGTATATATAAATGAGTGAACTAAATAAAATTCGATAAATGTCACATCCCTAAATAAAAAGTGGCTCTAAAGGATATGAATTGTAATGTATTTTTAAATATCATAAAATAACAGCATTAAAGTTGCCTTGACGCATTTAAAGGGACATGACAAAATAATGCATGACTTTAATATTTGTCATATGAAATTGTAAAATAATGTGTGGATTATATTCCTTCAAGAGCGTGTTCACTCTTTCTGGTTTTTCAAGTTCTACTCTTTGAGGCAATGCGCCTTTCATGTGTTTAACCCTTATGTGGGGTTCGGGGTGAGAATACATTTTTTCAGCCTGAAACTCCACGGCCTCAGCTAATTTTCTGTGGAGAATGTGTTCAAGAAAATGATTGAATATACATGCCACAGTACCACCACATCACGTATGTCCTTCATAAGGTTGTTCGGGTGTTCAATTGGACCTGAATACAGTCAAATATGCACACAGACAAACACAAAGATGCCTGCACATACAAAGACACACATAAACACACACAAACTCACTTACAAAACCCAGACAACTAACACCAGTACCAAAAATGGCTCCTAAATGTATGTCACCAAAGTCTCAATTATATTGTATTTTGTTACACATATAACTTTATCACAAACGAATGACACTTCCATTGTTAAATGTGATCTAGCAAAGATAAATTGCAAACATTAATCACAAATTGTATCTTCATTATTTGGATTTGAGATAAAGGTCATATATGTAAAGGAATTTTAAGTTTTTTATTTTATTTATGTAGCGTTTTCAAGACCCAAATAATTTCCTGGGTCAATTTGACCCAAACAGTTCCAGAGGGTTCTAAAAACTGAACATAATACAAGGGTTAAAAGGAATGGTTACGGATGTGCTACTAACTTATACTTTATGCTTTTCTTTTGCAGACGTGTTTTGATTTTCTCATATGCAATAGCTGTATTGGTGTTTCTTTTCTTTTTTTCCAACATTTTTAACGCAATTGTAAAAGTCTGTGCTCTTAAAATGATCTATTTAAACATCACATATGTTTTCAGCAGGGAACTAACCCATTGAAGAATCTCAAATATTCAGTGGTAAATATCATTTTGAAAAAAGTCACCAAGTAAATTGTACATGTTTATTATGTTTAGAATATAATTTCATATATTTCATGCTACTTGATCTGCCTCATGCATGCATGCTGTATACACTCACACACAAACAGGGATATGTACATCATCCTATACCCACATACATGAATGTATTTCTAATAGAATTTGTAGTTTAAAAACACAAGCCACTAAAAGTAAAACTAGACTAGACCACATCTAAATGTTTCCATGTAGTGTAATAACTTCATAATTCTTTAGAAGGGAACCGACCCCAATTCTTATCTTATTCAGGCTCATGAATAACTTAGGACATGCTGTTGGTGGAAATTGTAATTACATGGAATGGCTGGGTAGGTTAGAAGCTAGCTATATGAATTATTCCCTTAGAGAAATAAAGAAGTTTAAAACACATGGAATGGTTTCCTCTCTCTGGGATATGTGCATATATCCTACACAGCGGGCCGACCCCTCAACAGCTGAGCCTGGGAGTCTTAGAACACTATCCACTGACCCGATCACCATCGGATAGGATGCCCCTAACCAACAAACAACAGCTCTCAACTCATGTAGTATGTCAGACAATTGTCTAAGCTTTATTATTAGAGAATAAAAAGAAGCTTAGCAGTTTACTCAGACACCATGAACTCAGAATGACACCGAGTTCACGCCGAGGTTATTGGTTCAAATTAGCTGAAAGACTTGCAGGGTTGACGACTGGGGCTGTTTGTTATGTGACACATAGGATCCACTAGGGGGCAATATATTACCTTGTTATTGGAGATGCTGCTCTTATCCAGGCAGGGTATTGAATGAATAGATAGAGAGAGTGAGTGAGGGAGAGAGAGAGAGAGAGAGAGAGAGATATGACCCTGTGATGAACTGCAAATCTGCTGGGAGCTCAGCGGGGCATTGCTGACTGGTTAAATGCCAACCTTCCACCTGGAGAGGAGAATGGTGACAACAATCCATCTGTATGCGTGCGAGCCACCGTGAATGTGTTTGTGCATGTGGCTGCGTTTTCTTTCTTTTGTAAGTGAGTGAGCATTTCGGTGAGTTTTTTGGGCGTGGTTAATCACGCCAACATGTGGCCAACAGTGCAGGAAACACAAGTCATCCTAGTTCATCCAACCTTTCAAGTAGGTCCACGCACGGTGTCAAGTCCCCACTTATTCCTTCAGATGAAACCCAGCGAACATTTTTCCGCACAGACTAAATTGAGACAAAACCTTTTGCTGCCAGATCACTTTTTCTAAACAATCCCTTGGCCCCCTCTTTTCTTGCTCCACAAGGACTTTTTTTCTACTTTTTTATTTTTTTTATTTAATTCTTGGCTCTCTCCCTTATTTTTCTCAATCTCTTTATTTAGTTTCCTAACAAAAGCCAGGGCCGGGAGGCACATGATTAGGCTGCCACTAATTGGTATCAGATTCACAGGTTTTGGATCAGCACCATGCAGGCTGCAGCTACAGCATTGCTAACATCTGCATAGAGAGTGGGTCGCTGGGAAACCCAGAGCGAGTGGAGCTGTTTGGCCCACCATCAGTTTCTCCTCACGGAGTCGTAGGCCTGCCATCACGCACACAGCGCTTCAGGGCCGGACAAGCTCCAAGCACAGACATATGACAGCTTTCATGTGCAAGCCAAACTGTGATCAGAGGCCCTCCATAATGACACCTTTCATGGTTTGTTAGCACCTTGACAGTGAGGAAGCAGGACAGCTGAGAGGTCTGCAGTGTGATGGAAAGAACTGAGCGGTGTGGAGAGAAAGGCTGAGGTTAAGGGAGGCAGGGCGAACATGGGGATTAGGGAACGGCGTCTGCCTGCCATATTTTCTGCCCTCGTGGCCCCCAGACACAGAAATACCCATCCACGGACTCACATGAAAAATAAAAACATAAAATGCAGACATACACACAAACTTGCACTTGTCACTGCTAATAAACTTTGTCAGTGAGCAGCGTGTTTTCTGTGTGTGTGTTTTTAAATTGAAGGCGGAATTTTATGACTGGCCACGCCAAGTGAATTTGTTTTGGCAGGGCATCCCGGTTTGTTTCGACTTTATCGCAGTGACATGAGTTGGCAGCGGGTGTTTGGGCTGACTCTACTGCAATGCTTTGCACCGATGATTGCGGTGACGAGGGAAACAAAATGAAAAAGAAAACAGAAAAAAAACAACAGAAGAAGAAAAGTGTGGGGAAACCTGTATGCTCGCATAACATGTCTTCCTCCCCCAAGAGGCATCCCTGACCCAGAAAACGGGTACCTAGCTGTTTGTCAGTGGTTTGTGACCAATAAACTAGTGGAAAGATAGCATACCCACAACAGTACACAGACTTTGCAAGCAGCAAACACTTGGGAGGCTGCCATTGGACATGATACAGCAGCCACAAGTGGTTTCCTGCCAATAGTCCGACAGTTCTCGAGCGTCAAACACTTGGCCGCTTCAGCACCACCCCTTTTGCTTAACCCCGTATTTAACCTGACATGATCAGTAGGAACACGGGTTTGTTTATTGCAAGGGCCTTGATAATTGTAGGGTGGGAGATGGATACAGAACTACCATGTCATAGTCGCGAGGCTCCTATAGTACCACCACTACATTGGAAAATCTAGCTACTGAGCAAGAGTAGATCCAGTGTTTTTTGCACATGACTTTATGACAACCGTAACAAGACGTTTAAGCAACAGTGGTCGGATGTTTTGATCTCAAGCTGATCACATCAAATCACTTTTGTTTATTATGTGTGATCTATTATTAGGAACTATGTAAGGTCATAGGAATAATTTACCTTTGAATGCCTCTGTATGGCTTGACTTTAAAACTATTGTGTGACATAACTATCCCAAACTGCTATTAATAATTATATAAAACTATTATTTAAAGATAAAAAGAGAGGCCAAGTTAGAGACATACTGTATGCCCGCCACAAATTTCCAAATAACTTCACAAAACCTAATATTCATATACTTCAAAACATATTCATCTGTAGTTGAGTTGGTTGGATGACTAGAACTGACAGCTTTCAAGTTACGAACTCACTAAATCTAACTCATCTCAGACTTGTCACACCCCCTGCATGGTGCTCTCCCAAGGGCTTAAGACTTCAGACATCTTCCTGCTTCTCTAGGTTCTTCACTACTGTTTCCCACTGGTGCTGTATGTCACCCTCCTGCTGCTTCTCTACCAAACTACCTGATTCATTTTTCAAACCTTCTGTTACCTTCTGCTCCTTCTCCACCTACTTATCCTTCCTCTCTCACTAACAGGTGATGGCCTTGTGGAGCAGAAGTTGGAGAATGTTTTAGGTTCTGTGTTCCATTGGAAGTGACTTCCAGGTGAGCTCATGCTGGAATGGGCTGACATACTGTATGCTTATTAAACTCCATGGGAAATCTAAATCTGCAATGTAAAACCAAGACAGAAATCAGACTAAAGATCTGCAGATTTTTCTTATTTTTTAAATGTATTTAAAGATCACACATGAAAATCAAAGACAAACAAATAAACAATGGTTGAACTTCTGCATGTTGCACCTGGCCTTTCAGTGATGCAAAATCAGCTAGTCTAGAAGGCTTAATGTCTGAGCAGCACGTCACCTCCTATTCTCACCACCTACAGTATTAGAGCTCGCATAGAGAAAACTTTTGCTTTTCATATTTCATTTCCATCCTCATATTTGGCAAGCAAACAGCCTAAAATAGCACAGACGTGGACTGATATGAGGCATGTGGTTACTTCCAGCAGTGACTTGCCCCAGACTGGTATTGGCCAGCTATCTGTACACAGCCTTTCATTCCGAATCTCCATCAGAAAACAGAACAAAACAAATGAGAAACTTCCATTGGAAGGGACAATTTCCCTGCCACACTTTTGTTTGATATCACAAGAGAGGGGGAAAAATTAACTTTAAACCACTGCATATCGCTTACATTTGTTTTGACTGACATACATCTTGCATGCTCTTTAATTAAACCAGTGAGGTCACAAAGATTGCTATGCCACATTTTAAAAGCTTTTTGTGGAAATACAATACCGTGAGCATGTTGCTAAGCTTCAGTCACCTTATCCTCACTCTGTACCCCATGAAAGCCCTCTCAGAGGCTGAACCTCTTCCAAACACAACAACCAGGGACTGTCCACAGCACGAGGAAAAGCTGATACAACATGATCTCCCCTTTTCTCACTTGTCCCCTTGTCTCTCCCATTGTAAGTCTCTCCCTTTTCCCTGCTGGCACATCCAATCAAATTAAAGCTGGATGGAAGCAAGGGGAATTGCCGCTATGGGGCCCTGCATGCCCCCCTATAGAAGAAAGAGACCGGAGATGGGAGTTTAAAGCCAACCCTTCACCCCCTTTACTTTTCTCCTAATCCCCGGTAGAAACTGAAGAGAGGAAGAAAGGGCAGCGCCTGTCGCCCAAAGACGTTACAATAACAGAAAGAAAAAACCAACCAGCCTATAACACCCAAACCCTTCCATAATCTAGGCTACGGGGGGGCTTTGGAACAAGTGACAAGACTGGTGTGTGTGTGTGTGTGTGTGTGTGTGTGTGTGTGTGTGTGTGGACAGCCCCACCAGTTCCACGCATGGGTAACAGATGGTGCCTTATCATTGGCCAGGATCGGCCGCGCAGTACACATTCCTAGACATGCTGGTAATGCCGTTTGTGATGTTCAGTTAATGCTAACTTCACGAAGAATTACACACCAAATTACTGTCAGAGTGTGCTCATTACTCAATGCATTAACAGTGTTGAACTCGTCCGACGCCGGGGGGGCATTTGTGTGCTAATTGTTGTCTAATGACTGGACAGGCTATTACCCTTTACCGTGTGCACTCCTTTTTTTTATGCCTCCACACATCCATGCCAACATACAATACCAGAATGACCCATTTGCGCTCGCGAAACTAGTGTCCATCATACAAACACGCGTACTCACCTGGCCGCTCTAAAAGGTGGCCTTTTGGCGGCCTCCCTCCATCCCTTCACCATTTTAATAATGCCCTTTTATTCTTGAACACATTATTAAACACTGTCAGTCAGGCTAAATACCAAGAATAGTTGGATGAGAGCCTAAACAAGGATGGGGCGGAGGGTAGAGATGGGGGTAGAGGGTACATGGCGTACTCTGAGTGATGGATCTGTTTGAGTCCATAAATGCAGTGTTGTGAATAGAGAGAGAAAGGTAAAAGCTGGGAGTCTGAAGGAAGGTTGGAGGGAGGCCAAGTGCATTATGGTTGGGGGTGAGGAGTTCACACTGGAGAGCAGCAGGGGGGCCAGTGTTCACTCTGACTGCACACCGTGATGGCTGGTCAGCGAGCAGGATGATTGACACCTGGAATAACTGACTGGATGACTGGCAAATGCACTGGGCATGCCAAAGTCTTGGGAGGAATGATGTCGGTGGTGAGGATGTCCAACATGTTTGTGTGAGTGCAATAGTGTGTGCATGAATAGATGTTTATGTGGGCTTACTGGGGTATGCACATGTGCTTAAGCACATGTTTTTGTCCGGGTGCATTCATCCAAAGTGTTCCTCTTTGAGGTTCAGCTTTACACACACACACATCTGGAATTCTTTTTGCAAGGTAAATTTCCTCAGGTAATGAAACACATCCTCTGGAACGTCATACTGGAGTTCTGCCTGACGACATTCTGATATTAAATGCTGACTGTTCATATTAACGCAATGGAGAATGGTTTTCTGTGGCTTCATTTGTAAAAAAAAAAAAAAATGTAATTCACTTATTATCTAAGTATACATCTCTCCCAAAGGTAACATATCTGTCTAACAGCACTTCTTAAAGCTCACCAATTATTAACATTATTTGCTGGAGGCCATTTTTGCAAGTTTTTTCTCTCCAAATGCCTCTTCATCAGGACTCCTGTTGTACCAAAGTTAAATACAATTTTTTTTTAAAGGATGCTTCATTTTGAACACAGTGTTCAGAATATGGTATCCCTCAATTAGGACATTGGAAAAAAAATATGTTGTTGAATTGCAAATTATGCCAACCAGTTTGCAAATGTCTTTATTGTAAAAACTTTATCTCAGTCGAGCTACATCTCTACAAGGTGCATTGTAACACTGCCTTATAGGTGCTTATGGTTGATACTAAATTTGCATTGACACTGAAAAGCCTCTATAAAGCAGTGCTACAATGGAAATACACAAGTAGCTGACACAATGACTGATGATGCTCCTTTAAGGCCTACTTCACCAGTGGGAATATAAAGGTGTATTGAATTCTGAGATCCTATGTAGTATAAATGTTGTGATGTCACAACTGGGCAAACAGTAGGGTTAGACAGTGAGACCATAAAACACTCTTTCTGCGATTTCTAAAATCTTTGTTATATATAATATTTATACTACATAGGATCTCAGAGTTCAATACACCTTCATATTCCCACTGGTGAAGTAGGCCTTTAAGTGGGCGTGTTTTGATGTAATAGCCCTAATACCCCCAAGTGAAAGACAAAGGCCATGACAAGGCTTAAAGCAGCTCCGAGTAACATTTAAATATCTTTTAAACAGCCTCATGTTTCCTCACATAATCATAAATTACCTTTAACAGCAAACGAGACCATCAGTGCAAAGAAAGACGTTTTTATATAGTTTTTATTACTGCATTTGGTCTGGTCGCACACCCAATCCGATTTTCGGTTTGCTCGTGCAGGCTCTATGGTCACATATCCGTATTGGTCGCAGATTTTAGTGTGGCGCAACAACGCGATTTGAGAAGCCTATCCCTCCAGGTGAGGGAAGGGGAGCGGGAGCCTTGTTTGAGACAGTTATTTGTCGTCATAATGACTGATAACGGGGCTGAACCATCAAAGAAAAAAAAGAAAATACAATGAAGAAAAGCTAAAAGGGAGAGATAGGCGGGAGGGAGGGCGTTGCCAAGCAACGTATACACAATTTCACGGGAGCGAACTAGACTCCTAAATGAATGAGGGGTAGCCTACTAAATCAAAGTTTACTTTGCCTCACCAGCATCATCAGATGACCATTATTCATCTGAAATAGTCATTATTTACAACAACATAAACACATTACCTCATCGTGATCCATACTAACTGCCATCTCTCGTTCATTTGCTTTCTGTGAGGACACGTAATCTTTCAGCTCCGTGAGAGGTGACACTGCATCAACTCATTGCAATCAGGTGTGTGTAGCACTGACTGGCATTAGTTGATGCTGTGTCACTAACCACTCTCACAGAGCCGAAAAGAGTCCGGTGCCCTCACACTTTCAACACACGGACATGCACTATATTGCTTCCTGATCATTTGAATCTCGCACGCCCGGCACGAGCTAGAAAACAGCTTCACGACAGCTGGCGTCGTAAAAATACTGCCGCTTTTGTCCAAAGGGGACGCCAACGTGCCATGTTACTCGTAGTGGCTTTAACTGGGGCTGTGACAGGCTTAGCCTATACTGGTTACTGCGAGGAGTGAGGAGTGAGCTGAAGGCAAACTTAGTTTTCCGCGCAAGCTTCCACAGTTTGTCACCAGAGCATGGCTTGGCACAAAGACACACACGTACACAGGCACAACCACTTTCAAGAATCACCTGCCTGGAGACAGGGTGGATTATGGGGAATTAGCGGGGGGGCATTGTGTGACTTGGCACTGAAACTGAGGGTCTTGTTGTTGTCATCGCAGGATCTGAAATTCTTCCAAAACACACTTACAGTCTATTACAATTGAAAGCATACAAACAACTGAGGACACATTGATACGAACACATGCACAAGGTAAAGACAGACTCGCTTGTGTCTGTGTGCTTGTGCTGACAAATGCACACACTGTACAACGCACTAATGTGAGCTCATGAACCTACAAATAGTTCAGCCTGTAACACAATATGAGACACTCCACATTGAGCACTCTCTCACACACACGAACACACACACACACACACACACACACACACACACACACACACACACACACACACACACACACACACACACACACACACACACGCACACGGACATACATACACACACACACACACCATCTCCCAGCACTGCAAGTGTGTCCCTTATTCAACAGTAGCAACTGTAACAATGACGAGGCTTAGCGGTGCCACAGTAGCCCCCTGCAGATTGACATACGAGCCCACTGTTCATACAGTGCAACCATTCACAGCCTCAGGGTTTGATAATTCACTTTTAGCCAACACTAACCTGCAGCTGTGCACTGTTATAATTAACAGTGAGGCCTTTACATGAAATGTCAATCTTTATTTGGGCTTTTAGTGACAAGCATATCCAGCTAATGTAAACTTGGCTGGGGCGTAGAGGATGAAGGAATTATTCAAGCCAAGAGCCTGTTTGATTACAGTGTGTTGCCGTTAAAAGATGACTTACACTATAACTTGCCCTACTTGAATTTTTTTATTTTTTATTAAAGAATACTTGAGATTTTTAATACTCATACATGTTGGTATATTAGCACAATAGACTAACACAGTAAATCATGTAGTTCCAACATAGTTCTCAAAACCATACAGAAACACACACAGTTGTTGAGTTGGTACACAGGCAGAAACACACTCCCATGCATACGCACACACACACACACACACACACACACACACACACACACACACACACACACACACACACACACACACACACACACACACACACACACAGACTTACAGTACACTGTATTATGCATATCTCTCACACCCCTTGCCAGTTGTCAGTGACTGCCTTTGAGCACAAGGCCTGAGGGACTACATTAAATCCTTCTGGAGACAGGATGACGGGTACAGAGGCTTGCGCTGAACACACACACACGCACACACACACACAAACACACACGCACACACACACACACACACACACACACACACACACAAACACACACTTAAACACACACAAAATGAATGACGGCACGTGCTACGCTACCTATCGTTACATTATAAAAATAGGTATTCTTTGCTGAGATCTCATGTCAGATTTGCAAGGGGACACAATTTTTTTCAAAGAAAAATAAATAACCTGTCAATCCAATAGTTTAGCTCATAATATAGAAGATTGTGGGCCTCTGCAAACTGAAATATTTCAAGAGCTCCAAAAGCCTGATTAATTGCAAGTAACAAGAATCAAACAAACTACACTGTTTAAAGTTGTAGTCAACTGTAACGACAGGAAATTAAAAACCCAACAGTAAATATACTTTTGTAATTGCCTGCAAATAATTAGAGACAAAATAAGGTGTGCTCGTAAGCATTTAATTGCTTTGTTCTACGGAGGTAATATAACGGCAAGGCCTATTTAGTCCTTATCTGTGTAATATAACAAATCACAAATTGGTGACTGAGTGTTGAGTTTTTCCATGCTTGACGAACCCATTCTACTCCCCAGTTAATAATATATTGACAATAGCTGAAGCCATTTCAGTCTATTTTATCCAACCTCTTAAATTGCATTATACCTCTGTAGTGAAAGCAATTTGAAGGCTTTAAAGCTACGGGCCAAAGTGCCAGCGGTATTGTCAGGTGATTTGGGTTGCTGAATACTTTAAATTGCCCAGTTGCTGTGTTTGTAATTTGTGCAGTGTTCTTATACTGGCTGTTGACAAAGTGTTGTCAGCTGCATATGAGTTACGATCATATTTTAGAGCGTAGATTGTTTTTGCTTGTTGCATCACAAAGCGTCAGCAGCTAGGCAACCTCTGGTGAAAGGCAGAGTCTCCAGGCTTGAGAATGAAAGTTATGTAGGGGCAATAACAGATGGTGATGAGATGGAGAGGTTTTTTGGCACAGGGCTTCACAACTTTTTTGATGTGCTCTTTTGTTGGTTTTAAACGCCGACATCAACTGTCTTCCTGGCTCTGCTACGAGCGGCCGGAGCAGCTGTAACAATACTGCGGTGACAGAATTATGAAGGCTTTTTGACCTAGTTCCTGCAGTGAAAGGGATGGCTTACCGAAGGCTATGCAAGTCAAACCTGACTACATGATTGCAAACAAATGAACTACACTCTCACCTCATAGCAAAAATTACTAGGTGTCTGCGGGATATTATTTGTACTAATTTGTGAAAGGGCGTATATGACACACATTTCAATCTGCTCAAAACCGGATGGTGCAGCACACTAGATGTGGGAGCGAGAAAGTATATTTATTGAAAGACGACATGACGTTATGGCTGCCCCCCATCTATGCTGTGGATTCATGGCAGCAACATCTGAAAAGGTCCTCAATTTTCTCCCCCAACAAGCATTAACTAAACTGCTCCCAGAAGAGAGAACTTGCTGTCAAACATACTTATGTGCCAATATATTAATGGCACTTATGGCAGCACATTTCTCCTGGGGAAAGGGATAGTTTGAACAGTCAAACTTGCATTTTACTTTAGTGCGGCATGCATAATAGTCCCACAGTTTCTGAAGAGGCCTCAAGCAGTCCTGTGTCCTTGGCTTTGGGATCTGTATGTGTGAGTCTGCACCATCCAACTACAGTATTATTATGCTTTTGATGAACAGGCCATTCGGGTGCAGTCCAAACTCAAGGGCACAGCCCATCTATCTGCCATCTGTCAGCAACTTGTCATTTGGCTGTAGTAATTACACAAGCGTAAATACAGCCAGGAGACAGTCGTTTGACGGCTGAAGGAGATCTATGAAAGGTATGTCGAGTGTATCTGTAAAAAACAAACCAAAACACTACGGTTCTCAAAGTTTTCCTCTCAGGTTGTGACCCCAGTTATGAATTCAATTGAAGACTCTGCACTTCACTTCCTCTACATGGCCTCATTGTTCGGGTGGAAGAGCTATAGGCTGGGATTCAGAACATAGATAGATAGAGGCTGTATAAAGATGTTGGAAATGAATACATGGGGACATAGGACAAAAGGGTTATGAATGGGTTAATTTATTTGAACTTGTATTGACATGGCAAATTTAAAGAGGTTGCCTTGCAATCTCTGATAAAGGAAATAAAAGTGTTGAGCTAAATGATGCTGCGAGTTATTCAGTTCAGGTTTCATTCCCCTCCTAAATTTTCTTTGGGATCCAACCTGACACCTTTCTTAGTTAAAAGCTTCTTTCTATTTGCGAGTTAATAATACACCTGACACCCCACTCACACAGAGATATAAGACACTGGTTGGGGCTATCGAGAGTGCCATTGCGGCCTCAGCCTGCTGCTACTATGCTACTATGAAATCCTCTGTATGTCTGATGGAAGCTCCTAAAATAAACCTCTCTGAAACACAATGATGAAGTCCAGCTTGTTCGAGTCTTTGTCAAGCCATGGGGAAGAATTCGGCTACTACAGCGTCTTTCCAAAGCCTTTTGCAAAACAACCAAATAGCGAAACAAACTATAAATATGCATGGACATCTTTGACCAGATAACCTGTGGGAAACAATTTGTGGAAGCAATAAAAATGGGGGGCCTATAAAAAAACAGTTGAGGTAGATCACAGAAACAGACATTTGACTCTGAGGCTCAGCAGGGAGTGGAAAACACTTTAAATCTTCCATTCTGAACACTGCATTTTAGACTGCAGATAGATTCTTTATCTTTATGTGTCGGTAGTAGTAAAAGATTAAAGATGTCTGCATGTGGTGTGGGTCAACTCTAGGTGGTCTGGCTTCACAGACCTCACAGACAGTGAAGCCTTCACAGTAGGAGCTTTATTATTCTTATTGATTATTCCACAGCAGCGTGGGTTTTCAACAGGACAACATGAAATGAGCCAGACTCTCTGAAGGATCATCCTTCGGACAACCAGTAAAATGTCTGCAATCCGATCGGTCCAGTGATTTAGATGAGGTCTTTGCCTGGACTAACAAAGAGTTTCATTTAAGGATGATTGACGCTTGAATGTAGCCACTAGACTTTACTATTCTCTACTGTGATTTATCTAGCCAAACATTTGATGAATGTATTAATGAGTATCAGTTCTTCAAGGTAAGGTATCCACTCCTGGCAACTGTGTTGATGAGACCACTTTGGACTAAGGGTAGATTATTCATATGAACTTGGTGGTGAAGTCAAAAGAATAGACAGTTTGCAATGAGGGGTGAAACAAAGTTGTATGGATTCACTGGCGCGGTGCAATGACTGATGGAGCATGTTTGCCACTTCCGATACCTGTGGGAGACTTTCAGACTGAGGATCTATACTTTTGATGTTGACTTTCACCATACCTTCCTAACCCTGAGGCTCTGTTTTCATGTTGCAGACAGATGGGCTAATAGAGGTCATGCGACTGGAAACATGCTGGCGTTAGCTAATTAGCAAAGTCAGTCATGATGAGCTGCATCTTTCCAAATTGTTTAATTTGCACCTTGTCTAAACCTTGCTTTGCATTCTGTCCTAACTCCTGCTCTCTCTCTCTCTGCATGTAAACCATTATCTGATTGAGGTTTACCATAGACAGCTTTTTAATGCTGCGGTGTACATTGTTACATTGCTTATTTATCTCCAATTGTTCCAGCCCTTGTTGATGTAAAGTTTATTGGACAGTCTCATAAGCCCTCTCTAATTTGCAAGAAAATTGGATTTGAAATGGCTTAGTTGTAACATTTCTCTCTGGGATTGGCAGAACTTTTATGTTGTTGCAGTGCCAGGTGTCACAACCTGTCAAGTGTTCCATGTTTTCTGGTGTCTTTTTCTTTACATGCTTCCATTTGTTTCCTTTTCTTTTGCTAAACATTGTCTAATCTTGTTTGATCCCATGTTGTGTCAAGTTCCTCTTCCCTCTTCTTTGATAACTGGCCCCACCGGTGTCTCGTTGTCTCCCCCATCTTAAGCCAGGGATACACTATATGAGTTTAGCCCCGATTTCTTCTACGTGCGACTCATTTTAGAAACGGAACGTATTTCGCTTTGTCGGGTCAGATGGAATTCCGAATTCTCAAAAATTGGGTGGACCGACTCAGGCTATTGAAGCAAACCATAGAGTCGATTTCCCAACGTCAGCGCCTTTTTTGTCACTGCGCCTGTGCAAAGTGACACTATGTTGTTTCCTTTATCATTGTAGCCTCTTTCACACATAGTTTCAGGTAAATTCCTGTAAACACATTCCCGGCACCACTCAATTGCGCTATTCATACATGCAACTCCACTCTAGAACATTCCTGTCTCACGCCTGTTCACGCATAACCTGGCAATGCTGGTAATAGGCGGCACTAGATGTCCCGGAGGGGTCAGTAATACGCCTAGTACACAGACAAAGTCAACATGAAGAAGAAGGTCTAGCTGGGCCCGATAAACTGAACGTGGCAGCTGACGGCCATTATCGGCCTCTTGGCAGACAGAGAGCTCTCTTGTTTCAATGTATGCTCAATGTATAGACAGTTTTGAAGAATGAAACTTAATAAACAAAATTATTAAACATATTGTTTACAGATATTGCTGATGATGTATCCTAACAGGTGTCGGCATCCTCTGACTTTTCCTTTTGCACTACACAGACCCGGCGCCAGAGCAAATCTATACAGGGGGCACGTCGATTTTGTGGGCGGGCCCGCATCAATATTATGACAGACAGGTGTAGCCTACAAAAAACTCAATTGCGACAGTCCACAGCAGCGCAAACACATCAGCATGGCCTTAAGACGCACGCAGCTGGCAAATAATAGCCTATACACATTAACACACACAAACAGCCAAATACAAATCACATTTGCATTGTGTGCGCAAATAAACATAAACATACAAAACATTCGCAACATTGAATCATGTGCTCGGCAAAAACACTGTCGCATAATCCAATGAAAGCGCCGGTCGGGAGCCATGACGTCGGCATGTGAACAGACTAAGACTACCAAAACAATTACCATTAACACAGTGATTTTCGCTTTTCTTCAGGGCCTGTGTCCAAGTTGTGTTTATTTTATCTTTTTGTCGGTTCACTGTCTGTGCTCTCGGGAGCGGCAGGGGCATGCAAGTGTGCAATGGGAGAGAGAACGCTTTGTGTGGAGAGAAAAAAGGAGACACGGGAAACCATGTTCAGTTCTGAAAGTGGTCCTGTAAAGGAAAAATAAATAAAAAATAAGTTGAGGCAAAAATTAATTTTTATGCGCTGGGAGAGAGAACGCTGTAAGCAGGGGAGAAAAAAAGATGATCGTCATCTTGTCCACTGCCTATGTTAAACACTGGTTAACTGTTTAGACTAACTGTTCTCTTTTTAAAATCGTTACATTTTAATATGAGTAGTCTTATGAAACGGAGAATACCGGTACTTTCCACCATCCTCTGTTTGGATGAGGAGTTATCGCGGCTCCTGCAAACACACACGGAGCAAGTTGTAGGCTGATGCGCATGAAATGAGATAAAAAATAAAGCGAATCAAGTGTTTGCCTTGAACACTGCTCCCACAAGAGGGCCCGCATCAATATTATGACAGACAGGTGTAGCCTACAAAAAACTCAATTGCGACAGTCCACAGCAGCGCAAACACATCAGCATGGCCAACAGCATTGCCTTAAGACGCACGCAGCTGGCAAATAATACACATTAACACACTCAAATCCAGCTCCAGCAAGGGGCTCAGCCCGGACAGGGTTTAAGCTAACTTTACTTACTGTAACTGCAGGGTTTTTTTTCCGGATAAGTAGGCCCATTCGTTTTTAACCAGCGTCTGATATCCATTTTCAAAACACCAGAGCAGGCTAGGCTACTAATTTGAATTTGCCGCTTAACGCTGTCGTTCGGTGTTACGCATTCTGAATAGTGATAGGTTTACACATATGTCAATCACATAGTCTCTATTTTCTACACATTTTTTATTCAGTTTAACAATAATTTTTTTTGAGATTTTAAATAGTATCTGACATCATATATATCTTAGCTTAAAAAATAAAATAAAAAAGTAAAATAAATTTTATTTTTACAAGGGCAAAGACATCAAATGAGCGGGCAAAGACACCGAATGGGCGGGCCAGGCCCGGTCTGGCCCGCCCTTGGCGCCGGGTCTGGCACTACAATGAGCTTGGCATTTGAGTGAAATGTCAACAAGGATAGGATGTAGATCAAATAGTTATTACTTTGGTGACCTCTTAACTTCTTATTGTCATCAGCAGGTCAAGCTTTAGATAAGCCCAATGCGTTGTTTTCCGTCCAATTCCTACAAAACGAATGATGTTCAGCCTCAGCTGTGCGTTGTGTTAATTAGCTATTGTAAGCAATGCTAACATGCTAAACTAAGATGGCGTAGAAGCATACATGTTGCCAGCCAGACCTGAGAAAATACATTTGATATTACCTGCTGCATGTCAACATATTCGTTGTGAGCATGATAACTTGATGAGTTCTGCATTTAGCCTAGTTCAAAGCACCAGCTGTGGCAAAGCACAGCCTCACAGAGCAGTATGCTTAGCTGTAAAGTCATAGTATCAGAAGCAACGCGTTACTTCGTAGAATAGTAAAGTAAAACCCAGCCAAAGAAATAAAAAAAATATAACAAATTACAGAGTAACACCACCACAACCACCACCACAACAAAACAAAACACACAAAATGGCTGTTTGACCATTACTGACCACTATTACACACCAAGGAAACCCTCATGCAGGAATGTTTTCAACCAATTACAGTATAATGGCTCCTTCTGTCATTCGCTTTGGTTTCTGTGCACACACACACACACACACACACACACACACACACACACACACACACACACACACACACACACACACACACACACTGACAAAGTGAACCCAAAGTCATCATGAGAAAAACAAAAGGGCCTAGAGTGAAATGGTTAAGAAATGGACCACTGTAAGAGGAGAGGGTGTAGCTTGGGGCCAAGAAGAGTGCCATACCAGCAAACACAAAGAGTAACAATAAAAACAACTCCTGAGAGCCTTCTTCTTTCTACCTGAATAATGTATGAGCCTAATACAGTGAAAATACATATTTATATAGACTATATTGAAAGATTTAACAATACAATGTTGTGCTGCTGTTTCAAAAAGCCTCCTACAAATATAAAATATTCACAGAACTTTTAGGAGTTCAGTGTTTATAGAGGACCTTGAGTATAGCAACATGCAAATTAGGAGGTAGAGTTATCCCAGAGTGTATGTTACAGTGTTTTGATTACAGATGCACAGATGGCCTGTTTCAAATCATGAATTTGAATACTTTAGTGAGTTTTGTATTCACAGGGGCCGAAAGTGATTTTTTTCCAATATATTTGAACACTTGAACAATTCAAATATTCTTCTTTCAATTAAAAAAACTTTACTGTAGTATTTGCATTTTTTTGGAGTGTTAGATGCGTTCTTTCCCATCTTTGGTCTGTGCTCGCCCCAATTGCAAATCATGGCTTTTGGACGTGTGCTGGAGAAAATGAATCCCTCTAATTGAATGAGCATGTTGACTTGACTATGGACATTAACTCACCCCCAACACTATATCTCTGTTCAGGCTTTTATAGACTTCAACATCCGACTGCTGTGTGTGCACAGCCAAAGTTTTGGCTGGAAGGCCGGGCTAATTAATTCTATTAAATCATCCCCGCTCTCTTCTTAAGACCACATTAAAAGAGGCCAAAATCTGGAGCAAAAGTACACAGAAAGGAGGAAAAACAAACCACTCAGCACAGAATGGATCTGCCCTTTTTTTCTGTCTTCTTTAGTGGCACTAGAAACAGGCTGCTCTTTGATTGGCAGTCAGCTCCCACCCCACTGCAGCAGGCAAACAGAGACATGAAAAGAATTGAAGGGAGAGGGGGACATTTCTGTGTAGAGGAGTTAAAGAGGCTCATCCGGACATCCTGGGTGAACCATGAGAAAGAGAGAGGGAGAGACAGTCAGATGAGAGAGAGAGAGAGAGAGAGAGAGAGAGAGAGAGAGAGGGGGGTGCATTAAGTGTGAGTGGCTTTAAATGTGTAGGCATTTCAAGAGGAAGGTTTTTGTTGCTCAAGTGTGCGCATGCATGGGGAGTTTCTTTAAATATGAGTAGGTGTGTGAGGCAATCTTCAGTTTTTGTGTTTATAGATAAGTGTCAGGAGGCAGCAGTTGTAACACTTCGCAGACCTGTTATTGTCCTTTTTCAGCCGAATGCTCCCAGACAAGTTAAAGTGATGGCCTGTCTCTGTAGGACATTTCCCAGATTAGATATGAAAAACACAACACAAAAAACATGAAAATATTTAATGTTTCTGGATATGTGTATGTGTGCTGCTCTACACTGTTTTGGCTGCTGCCCGGGTGGACTGTGCGTACTCGCTGATTTGTGAGTTGGACTTTTACATACTTTTGCTCCATGATTCAGAGGAGTTCACACATTTTTCAGGAGGCGAGTAAGTGGGTGGCCCGCGCCAGAAACCTGTCATGCTTTGGCACGTTGGATGGCCTTTTATTGTTTGACAAGAAAATGCTTTGCTTCCATGTTTTTTGGTTTGACTAGGAGCTGATTCAAAGGCAGCTCTCCAATAAAAATCTGTTTTTTTTCCCCTCTCACAACTGCTCCCATGTATGGTTAACTTATGCCTCCCCTTTTTCTCAGCAGTTCTTGTTTTCTCAAAGACCGATGTGTATTTCTGAGTCAGTCGTCAGGTCACTCATGATCCCTGTATGCTGATACTTGTACAGATGCTCAAATTTTGTCTGCTGGTGGCTTTGTTGTTTTGTAACAGTACACTCATAACTGCTATAAACAGGGGAAAGCACTGCTAGTACATTAGCGGATAGATTTTTTAGAAGTAGTACATTAAATTGTCAGCGTTATCCAAAAGAAAACATGAGGTAGATTCATTGGGTATTGATCGTCAATAACTATTTGGAACAGACTAAAATTGTGTCGTAAGCACTGGTGCTTAGGCAACTTTTAACCAAAGTCCTCACACTTTTTCCATGTGTGTAGATAGTAATGCAGCGAGCTTAATACTCTTCCAATCAAGGTTGGGCGGCAGCAGTGACGTGCGGTCAGGGTAGACAAGGTAGACAGTGCCTACCCTGGTGCCGTGTGCAAAAAAATAAAAATAAAATAAAATAATAATAATAATAAACTTATATTTGTATTATTACTGTTAATTATTTTGATCTTTACATGTAATCCACGATTACTTTGAAAAAGTGTAGACGTTTTGATTAGAAAGGTGGCAGTTAGAAAGTTACGCCAAAGAAATAATGTGCTTTTGCTGTTTCCCATTCATTGTGTACGGCAAAGATTCAGTGCTTTTGCGCCTATTCATTGTGGACGGCAAGAAAAAAAAAGTTTTCGCGCATGCGCACTTGATTCTGTATTATTTAACATGTTCGCAAATAAGCGGAATTCTTTGTGCTTTTTTTACGTAAATGGTATGCCACATAAGCCTTTACGTTACATATCATTCATGGACCAATTAAAATCGAGATATTACTAAACATTTACGCAGCTTAGGCCAACGTCATTACGTTGGCTTTGCTCATTCACGTCGCTTTACCCCCGCGGATATTTAAGTCAACATTGCAGCTGCCGTGTCTGTGCCCGCAGATATTTCAGACTGGAGGAATTTTAACAAATTGGATTATAATTTAAAAAGGAACAGAATGAATAGCAAGAGAAAGGCCTGCGCCAGCCTTGGACGGTGTACAGCAGCAACAGGGACAAACAATGTTCGAGCATTTCAAACGGACAGGTAGCCTACATGAACGGAAGGATGCTAGCTAGCTGTGCTGTCAGTCAGACTGTCACTGGATTACTATCGTCTTGCTTATTTCTACAGCCAGGGAGTCAGATTGGTGAGTCAGAAACTTTTTTGGGGTTTATTTAATAATAAAGTTGGATGAATTGATACCGAGTGCAATCCATTCTGCATTTTATATTCAATTGAGCAGTTGTGTTTTCATTGTTACTGACGGACAAACCTAAGGTCTGCAATGTGGATAAATGGTTACATTCTGATGCTGGACAGGTCCATGGGGCATATGCTACTGGTACTTTATCTATTAAGATAAAGTTTATGGAGTGGAGTTGCCATCAGTTATGCTGTAGTCCTACATAATGATGAATGCTGTCTTTTATTTTTAAGTTGAATAGAAGTAGTACCGGTAGTTTGAATCAGCGAAGGTTTGACTTGTTGCCTTACGTTTTTTCGGCCCTCGGTGTGAGGGACAGGTCCGTTAAGTCGATGGATGCGATGTTTAATCATTTAGACCAGGGGTGTCAAACTCATTTTGGTTGGAGGGCCACATACAGCCTCTCTGATCTCAAGTGGGCCGGACCAGTAAAATAATGGCAAAATAACTCCAAATCCCTAACTTTGTTTTTCAGTAATATGCTTTATCACTCAGCCTACATTTGTAACCTACATTATCAGGGATCACAAGGGATCTCTGTACCCCCCAGGAAATGTCTTAGTAAAGGTTGCTGCTGGCCATGGGAATAGGAAGTGTGGCGCGTAGCAAAAATGTTGGGGGTATTTTGCTCAAAGATGCCAATATGCACTAATGAAATAAACAACTGTTTATTTGAATACACAAATACAACAGACACTGACCTTACAGTTGTCCAATTTTGTTTACTATATGTACAGGTACACATTTTGTGCAAACATGCAGACTGTACAAAATACAATTAAATAAAAGTGCAACTTCTACTGTTTTGATTTATTTTTAAATACAGAGGTTATTGGTTGTTTTGGAATTCGTTTTTCCCAATTTAAAACATAAAAATAAAGCAGCATTGAAAATTAGGAAATAAATCTTGTAGGCCTACACTAGCATGCTCCTGCTCGTTTTGCGCACACAGAGCCGCAGACACACCGCGCTTGCTAGTACATTAATTGTTCAGCACTAAAAATAAAAATAGTTTTATTTTTATTAAAAAGTAATAAAATAAAATGTACTAAAAATAAAAATGTTTTTTTTTTTTTTGGTTTTTACTTTGCCATAAAGCACTGGAGGAAACATTAATAGCGGTGAAGCAGGATTGCCATTTACCATTTCCCACGTTGCTAAAATGTGCTTTTTTTATTTAGGCTGCCCCTAGCGGCAGGAGTGAGCATTTCGGTTATTTCTTTAAAAATTCATAACTCCTCACAGGAATGGGCTAGAGACTTACTTTTTTTTTTGACATACTCAGAAATTTATGCTCTACAGGTCGCGGGCCTGATCAAATCATCTCCGGCCCGCGGGCCGTATGTTTGACACCCCTGATTTAGACCAAACTACAGTAGGCTACGGGCAAACCTGAAGTCACCGTCGTGACATTTCATATACGTCCCGTCTGTGTGTGTGTGTGTGTATGTGTGTGTGTGTGTGTGTGAGAGTGAGTGAGTGAGTGAGAGAGAAAGAAAGAAAGGGATGAACTTATTTGAAATCGGCCGTGCTTGCCTGTTTGTTGTTTATTGTTTTTGATTTAACAATATATAGGTTTAGAGAAATCTGGCTTTCAGAACTCACTGACCTCACCGCACGTCACTGGGCGGCAGTTGGCCTTTTAAAGTACTTTAGTTGGGGAAGTTTTGAAATTGTGATTCCATCAAGCTGTTCTAAATAGCACCTTTTATTTAAGCATAAATAACCTGAGTGGAAGTACTGAAAAGTTTTTCATACTGGGCTGATGTGAAACATTTTTTGTATTAAAACTAACTAAATTCAAATGCAATGGAAAAAGATAGACGGATAAAACAGGAAGTGAACGAATCATCTGATGCAAACATCACTCAAGCAAACAAAAACATCGTAGCTGTCTGGGCAGATAAGGAACATTCAATGGTTCTCAAATTAATACATGAAACAACAATAAATGCCACATTTCTATCATGTTTTAAACATATTTTTCATCGTTTGAGGTTCGACTGGCGCTGTTTTAACAACATCATCTCATTGCGCCCTTTTCCTTTGCAATGATTTATTGGCACCCAGCAGGAGAATTGGTGCAACCAACTGTTTATCTCAGCACGCCAAACAAAATGCTCATTAATTCCCTTTTTTCTTTTGCCAATTTTATAGAAATGTGGTTAGAATGTGTGCTACATTCGGAGTGAAACTTAAAATATTTGGATAACAAATGAGTTGATAGATTTTAGTATGCCGTGCATAGGCACTGAGACACGTATTGAGAATTCCTACATGCTTTATGAGTGCAAGGTCAACAAGGACCTTTTCACCCTGTCGTTTGCTCATAATTGTTAAAACGTGCTTGGTGTGGTGTTGTTGAAATGAGGAAATACTAAATGTGTATGATGCTGTTGGGAGTACAGTCAGCATCCTCCCTCTTGGCTCGATGCCCTCATCAACACAGCTGTCCTTCTCATTTACAGTTAGTCTTCCACCTCTCCCTCCTGTTGTGTTAAAATGTCTTCAGGAGGAGACTGATTCAAAGTCCTAAACACTCAAAGGGAAAGAAATGCCTTTCCTGATTTTATTTGCTTCATGTTTCCAATAAATGTTGGATGAGATACAGTTCAGCCCCAAACACTTCATTGATCTTTTCTTTCCTTGCGAGATTTAGATTCAGTCCTTGTAATAGCTGTAAACTGTGTCTTCCATCTCAGTTATATTGCGCCTTGATCCCGGCTTTTCTATATTACTTTAAGACGTATGGCAGACCTGTGCGTACTTTGTGTAGCTCTACGGAAGGCCTAATAAACTTGTTCCCTTCGGTTTGCAAAGATTGAGTAATCAAGCTTACAAAGCAGCCGTGAGGAATGAGACAACAAAGACTTTCCCTGTTCTATTCAATTATCTTTCACCCGTCTTGTCCTGTCTTGTCTTGTATCCCCTCAAACGGTTGTGATATCCTCCATCTCCCTTTGCTCTCTGCACTAAACCCACAATCTCTCACGTTCACAGCCTCTCTTTCAATCCAGCCCTTTCTCTCTCTCTCTATCTCTCTCTTTCTCTCTCTCGTTCTCACAATAGGTCTCCTTAGTCTGGTCCCTGTTTGATGTTGGACCCCAAACAGCTAAGCCCTCCTCCCCTCTCCCTTTCTGTCGCTCTCTTTATTCCCCTTAAAAAATTAACCCAATTTATTTATCTATTCCAGGTCCGGGCTGAAGGCTCACTCATCGCCCCCCGGTCTAAGCCTGTCCCCTCCGTGGCCTTTTCTCTTGCTAACGGGAGCCTGCTCTGGTCCGTCACCACCTCCCACTCAGCCGCGGCCCAGACCTGTGTGATTGACACAGACTGTTCTAACTTCCCACACGGTCACCAACCCATTCCCTCTGGTACCCCCCCCCCCCACCCCATCCTTTGTCCATCCTACTCCTTCCCTTCTCACAATCCAAAGTAGCTGTCTTTCCCAGGCATGGCCTTCTCCACAATTATTTAGCAGTAGGCTAAGATAAGATTAATCTATTGTGACTCAATTAAGAGTTCCTTCCTATTTGTGATTTTCTGAAAAAAAAAATCTTTACATTTCCAAATTCAGTTATGGAACTATGTGGTTGGGAAAATATCTTTTCAGGTTTAGCATTTCTTCGAAGTTGCATCATCATGACAGCTAGACCTAAAGAAGCTGAATTGCATGGAGATAAGTACAAATATATTAGCCAGACACATTTTGTTATAAGCCAATTGAAGAGCTCAGTGTGAACTTATTTCATTCTAGAGTTAAGAGATCAGGCTGACGATATTCTTATATATAATTTTTTTCATAAATCCTACGAAAATACTGAAAAAACAGACAATGTACACCTTCTTCAGCCTTGGTGGCCTTTGGTGCCTTCTTTAGTGTTTGAGTGGCCAATTTGTTGTTTCCTGGAGGTGTAAAAAATATGTTCTTTCCTATTTCAAAAAGGCAAAACACATAAATTAATTTAATGAAGACATATTTGGTGCGTAATTATTTCCAGTAGCAGCATGGTCTATGTTGGATTTACTGGGAATAACCCATAAATCTGTAAAATACAAGGAATAAAACATCCAGTACACCTGTATATCTCTAAGCTTAAAGTGTCTCTGTTTTAGTGCTACTCAGCTGCAATACGCACACACATTTAAATTGTTTCACCCAACCCTTAGGTGATCCCTTGGCCAGTTGGCTACAATGTGAGTGATGTGTTTACTGTAAAGGCCTTGGTCCAACACACTACAGCACACAGATATTGATTCCACTGATGGCTTTATATGCCTTGGGCCTCCATGTGTTACGTGTGTGACTGGATGAACATGGGTGTGTCCTACATACGTCTCCGTTTGTGTGTGTGTGCGCATGTGTACACTCTCAAGCACTTTACTGCGCTCCATGTTGCCATCTGTCTTTTAGCGCACAGCTTACAATACACACTACTTGTCTCCATCAAATATCTTTCTCATTCAGATTGTCCACCTGCGCTCTGCTTATATAATGTGCATTTGTATGCGGCCTGAGATCATTCCAGTAATGGCCAGCCATACTGCGTAGATCTACAGTGACAGGCATAATCTATCTGTACGGCAGCAGCCCCCACAGTGCACTGCACCCAATTTACTGTCCATAGGCTCCTCAATGGCAAAGGTTGCAACAACAACACAGGCCAGCCAACCTTTTTGTATGCACTGTTTCTGCTATGATGGACTTTTAATGATAGTTTTTGACAGCAGATGTGGAAATCCACATGGTAATTGAATCTGTAAATTTGACATGGAGTGGCGATGGTAAATACCAGCAGAGGATTGGTTGATATATCGTTCCATCACAGAGGAGGTGAAGGCCTGCAGTCATCTCTGAAGGAGAATCCCATTTTCGAAATGTCCCGGCAGATTGCTGATTGAGTTGTATTGCCAAGATGGCACCATTTACTACATATAATGTTTGAGTGCTTTTTCACCCCCTCCCTCCATTCCCTCGGAAGCATTTCATTCGCTGACCGCTTTGCTGCCTTATAGGCTTCCATGTCCCTTGGCTAAATGTTTCATTTAGTTTCGGATGACAGCGCCCATGCAGCACCTTATGGTTTTGAGAAGGCTGCAGTGTGTATCGTCTTACCCATAATGCAAAGAATATGTGCCGATGAAAACAGCCTTTCAATTGTTTTGTCTGGGGAACAGGGAAAATAAGAAAACACACAATGATGAAGGAATACACACACGCATACACTGCCAAACTGACACCGCCCAGCTATACACACCACTCCCAACAACACTATCTGATGACACCGGGGAACCCTAATGTTTGTTATTCATGTTAGAGAGTCAGACCGGACGAGGCAGCTGTTATAGTCCCTAAACATTTTCGATATAAAAGAAATGGTAAAGGTCACAGATTACACTGCAGTGGTTGTCATCTCTGAGCTGGGATTATTGTTCAGCATCTTTACTCCCTACGGATGAGTCTCTCTCTTCAAATCCACTCACAAACACACTTTGCTCTGAAAGCAAAACAATTAAAGAAGAAGAAGAATCTCAGAGTTTGAGAGAAACGTCAGTGGTCAGAACCACAGAGCCCCATATTTTATGGCTATTGGACTCTGTTGGCAGATGCCTTTCTTTATAACTGTATGGCATAGTGGAATAGATGTTCAGATACTTACTGAACTGTGTAATGTACTGTTAGTTTATTAAATATTTGTAGATGAGTGAACATACATTAAAACTAAAAGTTACCTCAGTATAACTTGTCCTGTTGAGTGATATAATGCATGCATCTCGACTTCTACAATGGACAACCTGTTCATACTGAGATTTTCCGTTGGTCTGTTCTGTACACACATCTATTGTGTGTCTGTCCTTCCTCTGAGAGTTTTTCCCTGTTGAATCCAAAGTCCAAGGATAAAGGTTGTCATATGCTGCACAGATTGATTGTAGAACTATCTCAGACAATTTATATTTATTTATTATTATTATTATTTTTTTTTTTTTTTGGGGGGGGGGGGTTCCATTATAACTGAAGGCTTTTTTATTGCTGCAGAGAAAAGCATGTGTACTTTTTTAAAAGTATTACCTGATAATCTTAAATCTCTGCATTTTTATAAGTTATAACATTTGTAAACTGCATTTGCAAACTGCTATGGCCACCAGCTACACTACATCACCATGCCAACCCAACCAGTATAATTGAGAAACTTATTTCAGGCAATCAAGGTTTAAGCAAGTGTATACTTAATCACATATACTCCCTCTTATTCACTTAGAGTAAGTAGGAGTTTATTTAGTAGTTGCCTAATTTGGCAGCAGAACGAGTGTACTAGTAGACCGTTGGATGTCATGCCATTTCTAAATATAGAAAAGGGAATACGTTAGTTAATGATTATTAATTATTTATGTATCAGATTAATGATAGCCAATGGCTAAAATACTGTGGTATAGTAATAGCAGTAGGAGGTGAACTACAGAAAATGTTGATCATTCAGTGGCAGCACTCCTATAACCAGGATAGACAGATAAACAAGGTGTAAAACCAATATAGGGAGATGGAAATACAACTACCACAGCAAGACACAATGAACCATCTCTCTCTCTCTCTCTGTCCCTCTCTCTCTCTCTTTTAAGTTTATAGCGTAGCCTAAATAGATTCCCTGATGCCAGCCCAATTTGAATTGCGGTGTATATAAGAACACTACACCATTATAAATGTATTGTGACTGGCATTTATATTGATTATTATGATAAAATGCATGCTGCCTCCCACCTACCCAATGTCTGTACCTCTTATTAGTATGAGAAAAACTGAAGAAATTCAAATACATTAATCCAATATTAGGTCAGAAGAGATTCCTTTATCATGAGTGCATTTATTTATTGGCAACCAAAGATGCCCAAAGTAACATTATAACTGTAAGGCAAAATATGTGGTGGTTAATTAACCAACAAAGGCTAAATGTTCACACCTTTGACTGATAACCCCTCAATCCACTACCATTGTCTTCAACATTTTTAACCCTAATTCCTAAATGGCTTCTATAAACTTCTAAATAAGCCTTCCTCCCTCTATGGTAAAATGAAGGCTACTTGCTGAAGACTTAAATCATACCATTGTGGGATTGGTCATTGCTGACAATGCAATTACACTGAGATAAATTCAGACCAGAACTTGAGAGGACAACCTTGCATTTCACAAAAGTGGAAAGTATCAGCCTTACTACCATTTGGCAGACTCTAACCAAATTCAAAGTTTGAATGAAACAATTTAAAGTTCTGTTACACTTGCTACTATGTGTGGCATACTAAAAAGCCATCACACATACTATACTGTGTTACAGAGAGTCATGGATGTATGGACTAATCAGGCCCCAAGTGAAATAATGTATGCAGACCGTAGAAGGCAGAGTTTAACCTGGCTGGGGTGGGGAAGACATGCCAGAGAGAAGTACATTTCACAATGTGTGCCACAATCTCAAGTGCTGGTTTGGTTTAAAAGAAATGCCAGATTGGTCCCTACAACACAGAGCTCCTTCTTTTGTTTTTTAGATGACCTCTCTGCCATCCACTGCTGCCAAAAGCAGTAAGGGAACAGGTGGTAGGAAACATGAGGACATTTGTGACTGTATGGGACAATGTATCATTCCACCATGCACATGCAATCACAAACTGGTGTGCAGTCCACCCAAGAATGGTTTCTATTTTCCTATCACTCTACTCAAAGTTCCTCTTCCCCAGTGAGGATTTCTTTGTTTCTACCTGGACATGGAAAGTGTGTGATCATCTGCCACATGACCAAATGTCCCTCCTGGATGCAATAGGGGCTGGCAGCAGCAACATCTCAGCTGAAGACTGCCAGAGGTGGATAATGCATGCCAAGGGTTTCAATCCAAGATGCATAGCATAAGATGTGGGCGAGAAAATGAGGCCAAATGCTGAAGATCGTATAGTTTAGAACTTGCCTGTGCAATTTGTTTTACCTTTTTTTTATTGTGTGTTTGTGTATTTTATTGTTATACATTCGGAACCCAAGGCCATGCGTGTTAGATTTTTTGATTTTCACCGGCAGCAATTTCATAGCTTTTACTGCACCAATTTTATCACTTACTGTGTCTCTACTGTACGCAATTACTGTACACTTGCATGTTGCCAAATATGCACTCATTCTTCCTTCACCCAAATAATGTTGATGCGTTTACAGTAAAACAAAAGCTGAATTATTATAAAAAAATACATGTTGATTGTATGAAGGTAACTGAAATATGAAAAGGATTGCCGCTTTTTTAATAATGCCATGAACTGTTAGTTCTTTAAGTCATTGCTGTGATTGACTCTGTGTACTTCTTGGTCGGAAACCATGCTGATTTTGCATTTTGAAGGATAGAGTTTGTATTTAATGACCAAAAAGAGGGTTGAAGACGAAAATGAACTATCAAGCTAATTATGTGTGATGTAGGTGTGTTGCTGCGTTAATAGGTCAGAAAAAGAACAGTTGAAAAAAGGTGCCATGTTTTGCAATTTATCTCATTGTTATTGAAACCCATGAGTGAAAGGTTAACTATCTTTCTGTGACAATACAACAACGCAAACATGAATAAGCTAGCACCCTGAAATGTTTGCAGTATGACTGACATCTAACATGTGCCCTTTGAGTTCCAATGCGTCATGGCTATTGACTTGACTGACAGAGTATATGAACATTTGAACACAACTGTGAATGAACACAACTTGTGAACACTGTAAAGTCTCTCTAAAAGACTGTTTCTGGACAAATGATTTACAGTATATGAAATCATTGAGGGCGACGTGTCCTTTCTGCCCATAACATAACAACTTTCTGCCCCGCTCAAGTTTTTTATTTAGTTAGCCTAGTTGTGTCATTTCTGGCTATAAAAGCCACGTTCTTATTTCTCTTGCCAGCTAGTGCTCTGTATCTGAAAACATTTAAATAAAACTCAATCTGCTGGTCATATGCACACATATACACTTGCATTCCACACAAACGTTCACACAAATTGCCACATGCACAATAACTTGCCGTGCTTGCACATTTTGTCTGACACACACAAAACAACAGCCAGATTCAAATCAGCAGACAAGGCAGATTGCTGAACGGAAACCTGTCACTTGTGAGGAACCTCACAGTCCAGACATATGACAGCCTGTGTTTGTTTCCCAGTCCTCAACATGGCGTACAGCTGTCACTGCCAAGTTGGAACAAACGATTGCAAAACCCAAAAATGAACGGTCAGTAAACAACAGCGATGGATGGAGCTTTTGGAGGATGGATTGAATGTGCGTCTGTTTGGAGTTGGGGACGGTACCGAAAATAACAGCTATCGTTTCAAAGTGAAGGACAAAGAAATAAAGCACTGTTAGTCATAATAGCCTGTCATTTTAATAGCCGCATTAAGTCCTTCAGTGGGCATATGACACTCGCTGTAATTTAGAATGAAGTTTCCTTGTATACTGTATCGACTGGAGACACACGGCAGATTTTGTAGAGAATATTTCATACCTGGGATCATGCTCTATACCAGAATTTGCTTTGAGCTAATCAAATCGGTTATCTTTCCTCAGCCCTACTAAGCTGATATAACGGAAGCGTGGTTTTACACAAAGATCCCATAGGCTCTAGTGTACCTCGCTTAATCACAGAAGCTTTTACTTTTAGCTCACATTTCAGAAATGTAAAAGAAAAAAGTATTACTGTAGAACTGATCCATTTCAAACTCTTTTAGCTTTAGCTTCACCTTGCAGTTACCCCAAAAGCTACTTCAGGAGCAGCAGAAGACACATTTCTTAATCATAATGTGTTCAATTGCAACAGGTCAGGTGTGCGTCCTCAAATATATTGAAGGAGATACTGTTTTCAGTATTCATCCCCCTCCCCCATTCTCCTGAATGAAAATATTGAGCATTGAATCACAGCCCCTTTCATTTAAAGTTGACTTACCTCACCTCACTAAAAGCAGACCAACCTGTTTCATTGCTTGGAACTGAGGAAGTATGATTCACACAGCTCTGTATAAAGGTATTGAAGGAAATCCAAAACGAAAGACAAGCCCCCGTGCAGTCCTTTGAAAGTTAACTTTTTGTGATTTTTGCATAAGAGCGCTTGGTTGAATGGCGCACAGGCAATTTCAAATGTTGCTTTTTGAAGGAATATCAATTGTGAATCTGGTGAATTCCCTGAAGCCATTCTGGTTTCTCGTTTTCTCAGCCTACTTTTCGCTCTGAATTGTATCAAGCTCTTTTTTTTTCTTTTTACCTGAATTAATGTGGTCCAGTTGGCACGGCCGCTAAACGGGAACTAAATTTTTTTAATTATTCAAACTTGAACTTTCCCTCAACTGGTTGGATTTAATGCCAGTTGGGGCAAAGAAGGAAGAATCTTGAACAAATCTCGGACTATTAACACCTTTCAGGGCTATTCAGCATCTGCTTTTGTCACTAAAAGCACATAATTGCATGTTTCCTTTTATTTATCAGTTGAATATAACCTACAAAAGTGCACCAAGCTGCAGTAACCTAAAGTGTGTGTGTGTGTGTGTGTGTGTGTGTTTGTGTTCAGAGTATGCCTGCTGCTTTTTACAAGACCACGCTATTGTCCAGTGTAAAACTGCCTTGTTTGAGTTATACAAGTTCTACCTCCTGTTTCACTCAATTTGTTGAATATCATGCACCGTTACGGTACATTAATTTCTGTGTGTTTTTATCATTACTCTGATATTAAAATAGGCTCATGAATTATACTGGTAGATTTCATTGGCGAAACTATGTATTGATGTTTTCCACCCTTTTTGGATTCAAATCCTGGTTAATTCAATTTTCCGTTTCTCTCCTTCTCCTCACCTACAACAGTAGAAAGCCTAATCTCCCTTAAGTCCTACCATATGCCCCTGTTTACTTTCCAAATCCATCTTTCCTCTTGATATGGTTGGCATAGGCTGAGTCTAGGGCTTTATTTGCTCAATTTAGCAATCTACATGTGACATTTTAGAAACGCACATGGGGGCACTTTATTGCAGTACTGTAGTACAGCTAGTGGAAAAAGACAATAATACATGTCTTTTGTTGTATGTGCATGTTTGTGTGAATACTGCATCCGAAGCAGATAGAACCTGCTGCTTAAAATAATTGGAGCCATTCATTAAGCCAGAACCAAAGCCAGATTGTGTCAGCTGCCTTGATCTGAATTTAATCAGGAGAAGAAAAAAAATCTCCCTCCCCGCTCATTCCACCGTCCAGCCGAGATCCAAGGACTTGCAATGAACCCTGCGTCGAGAGCCTCGCCTTAATTAGTCCATTGTTTCTGTGCGGCCCAGCATGCAACTCTCTCGGCAGAAAGCTTCTGGGGAGTTCGTTCAAACTGTCACCTGGGGCAAATTTTACTTACAGGCAATCCCAGCCTTCGCCAGACCCCCCCCCCCCTTCACTGTACACAGACATATTTCCATTTCTCCCTCTTGCTCCTCGCTGACAGACATTAAGACGGACAGATGTACGGCGCTATCACGGGTTTCAATCTGCTTTTTCAGCATCGTAGGAGAAGCAAAGGGAACTGCGGAAGTAGGAGGGAATCAATTCAGAGTTTGGATTGTTTTAGGCTGCATTCACACACCCTTATTCTCAAGTCCAAATCACTGTTTTCATTTATTTTCTTTCTGATTCCCATTTACTCAAAGATGTGACCCTTTCTCCAACCCTAATGCAAACTTTAAATTAAGTTTACAGGACACAGAAGCAAAATACCGATGACAAAAAATCACGTCTTTATTACAACCTATTCAGGCCCTTACTTTAGAACTAAATTGAGGCCTTTTTTTACAAACATGTGTGTATATAGTTGGGCTAAAATTTGACTACATGTACTTTCATCCTGCTCCTACTGATTACAAAAAATCAGACCCTGATCACATGTGAGTGAAACATTGGGACCGTTGGAGCTTCTCTGTGAATATATAGCTTGACATGAGGAGTGTCACCCAAAAGGCAGAGACACTCACACTCTGTCTATCTCTCTCTAGCTGTCAAGCTGGAGGCATCAGTCTCTCTCAGTTTTCACAGTGAAGAAACATGCCGAACATCTTGCATGTTCGTCCCAGGCATCTCCGGACAAAGGGAGCTCAAGAGCCGAGGACTTGAGATTCAACTGTTAGAACAGAAAGGGTGCTTTTGTCTCAATAAACCAGTAATGGTACTCGAGACTGAAGGATTTCTGCTGCTGCTTGATCTCAGTAAATTGATATAATTTCCCTGTATAGAAAAACGTGAATTAGCTCAGATGTACTGTAGAATGAGGCAGTTATTGATGACATTTGAGATTAGGCATGCTTAATTACACTCATGATTGCCTTAATGGCATGTTCGCCATCGCTCTGTTGCCTGTACCATTTAGGCAAACCGCAGTGCACTGATCTTAGATGAAGATTACCTCTTCATACGAGTCAAATGTTGGTCAGGTCTAGTTTCCTGGCAGCAGTGTCCATTACATTACAGAGCAGGGTTTGATAAAGCTGTGAAACTTTGATCTCCAGAAGGTTCCCACCTGATCCATGCCAATAGGGGGAGCTGCAGCATTTCTAACTGCATTACAGAGAGAGAGAGCGAGAAAGATAGAGCGAGAGATAGAGAGAGAGAGAGAGAGAGAGAGAGAGAAAGAGAGAGAGAGAGAGAGAGAGATGGTGGAAATGAAAAAAGGTTGGCCACTTCAGCAAGTTTCTCTACTTAATATGGTGCTTTTATTGTAAATTACTTAACACAAAAAATACTGTATCTGACGACTGTCTTGGGTCTTCTTCTTCAAAAAAGAAATGCATATATAAAAAATAAAGTCTTAGCACCATTAGTATGAGTATATTTGCCTGACTGAAGGAACTTCGCTGCTACACTTCTGTGTTTTACAGGGCATTCATTTATCTGAAAGCCAATCTGATAAATGCATAGTTTGTATATGGGGAGGTCACAAAATCTCCAAAACGTAGGTCTTTAAAAAAGATATTTAAAAACTTTCCACATCATTCAACTTCAGGCATTTATTATCTGTGTGCTGGCAGGATATATGGGCTGAAACCGGACTGCATAAAATTGAGTTTGATTAAATTAAATGAAATGTAGCTCATTCATTTATTACATCTTGATCACATTAATGGCAATGGACAGTTAAATTCTTAATCTCCCATCTATTACATTATTAATGGGACGCATGGATCATCAAATCAATTAGTGATGATAACGATAACATTGCAAAATTATAGCTTTTGATCAATTGCAGGGTGGACCTGGCAGATTAATGTAATGAATTAATGGCCAGAGAAGCTGAATGTGATGGCTGTTTCCAGCCACTTGAATCCTGCAGAAAGGTAGTAAAAAGGGATACATGGGATGCTGTTACACATGTTTAGTTTGATTAGAAGATAAAAATACATTACAAAAATAGAAGATTCATGATTTTAATAGTAGAAAGACCTGTTCAAGTTTCCTTAAACCAGTGTTGTAATCGAGTAACACATTCTCGAGTCTGAGTCACTCTTGAGTCTCCAGTGTTCAAGTCTGAGTCATCATGCTTTAATCTGATTGGATATATTGGTTGAACTATAGCTGTTCTTATCAACCAATATTTGTATTGTTATTGTCTACATAGCTTTTATCCTTTTCTTATTTTCTGCATTTCCTTTATTCTTAATCATCAATGTACAAGTCACAGTCCATGTTCGAGTCACTGCGCCGATAATGCACAAATATGAGCCATCAGTGCGCAAGTCCCGAATAGACTAATCTTAACTTAACTTAAAATCAAACTATCTTTTTTTATTGCATTCAAAATATTAATTGAAAAAAGTTCTTTATATATTTTTAAATAACTTTTGTTATTCATAACTGTATACTGTATGCATTTTTTGAATGGCTTTTAATTTGATCAATTTCTCTAAATTTTTTCATGGCTTTTCTAAATGACACTCATGGCACTGACCTCAGGTGATACACATTCAGTTTAATTAAATCATCCTTTTAATGTTTCAATTGTATATGAGTGTTTATCACTTGTGCTATTTCCGTGACAAGTATATACTGTATATTCCTGCTCTAAAGCTTAAAAACACACCATATTCCTGTCTCCTATAACAAAAAAATTAATCAAACATTTGGTTTGAATTGAATATTTTGGTCAATATTCTAAAAAGTGGAAAAAAGAAAAAGTGTAGCTGTAGAATCACAATTTTATGTCGTGAATTTGTACAGAATTACATGAGCCCTGGGCGAGAGCACCTCTCCCACCTCCTGGTTGTGAAAGACGTAGGTGAGGAATGCCACGAGGAAGGAGATAACAGAGACAACACCGGAGTAAACCATAGCTGAGGGGCAGAAGGGCAGAGATTTGTTTGAAACCATAACATTTTGTTATCAGAAGCCAAGCTATTTCAAACCTAAAGCGTTGTCTTGAGAGATATTCAAGAACTATAGGGAAGGTTTTTGTGGTATAAGGAACATCTTCTTCAGTGTTACTGACCAACGACACAACCTCATATGTTTTGAGTTTGCGTTTTTTGCTCAATTATCTTGTAATTTGTTATTACACTTTGCAATTTGTTGAAGATACAAATTGAAAACTGCAAGATCAGTTCTTTGCTTCTGATTCTTTTTTTCCCCACATACCTTTTTGGGAATAATTAATTGTCTTTTGAATATTGCATTCCCTGTTTAAGAAGTTCTGTAACAGGGTGGTAATTTAAGTATTATTCATCACAAATCAAGAGTCTGAGTGTCTTTCTGCCTCGTTCTCATGTTTTGCATATTGGACAAATCACACATCACGGTAAGTATCCTCCCTCTCCTTGTTCGATGATTAAATTAGCATGCAGATGCACTCAATTACAAAGATCTTTCAGCTACACTACAATTACCTCTTAAGAAATGATTTACCCGTATAATGTGTTCCGTAGTCGAGAAGAGGTAACCCTGGTTCATGGACACCATCTTCCAGTCAGACATTACAGACAGTAATGAAACCTTATGCACAACAGGTGTTTCAACAAAGCTACCCACAAACAATCTCACACCGACAAAGCAAAGCAGGAAAAGCTGTTGAGAAGACCTTATTAAGACAAACTAAGCTTTAAAAATAAAGATATACTCAATGTGGGTCTATTCGTGTTAAGGGAACCCCCACTAGACACAGAACCAGATATCATGACTTCCTGTAATTGAATTCTTTCTTTCTTTCAGTACAAACACACACATTACCTCATATGTCTCGCTTTGGGGCAGGAGGGTCTCCTGATGCTTCCCCATCATCACAAACCGTTTTCCGCCTCGATCTCTCTCTCAGTCTCACAGTTGTATTCCCCGGGGCCCTCAATCTCTCACCCAGTCACAAGACCTGTATCATAAATCTTTCCCACCCCCCACCCCCACATCACCACCTCCACATCCCATTTTACCTCCCCTACCGCTCAGTGCCAGCAAAAGCCCTATTAACCCCTTGCAAGGCTCTATATTATTGTTGAATAATTGAAGGTGCCTCCTACCCCAGTGAAAAGGCACCTAAATAATGAATGAGATAGGGTGTCTTTAAAAAAGGTGGAAGAGCCCTGTGAATTATTCAAAGGGCAAATCTGTAGTAAAAGACACCTGCTGCAGAGAGAGAGAGAGAGAGAGCGAGAGAGAGAGAGAGAGAGAGAGAGAGAGAGAGAGAGAGAGAGAGAGATCTCCGGCCGGCACTGCTTTTTATTGATGCACCAGCCCCTTGCATGTGTACACTACAGTGGGGACTTTACCTTTCTATGCTTGGAGAAAATGAAGCTTGTTGATGTATCTGTATCTTTGTATTTAATAAATGATTGCAACAAAATTACTAAGGCTTTTATATCAACCAGTGTAACTTAATCTCTTCCTCAGCTTCCCAGTTGGGCTCCTCAGGAAGTCACTACAAGTTGGCACAGTTTACCATACATTGCAATATACAGTATTGCCCACAGGCTACCTTTTAAACTTAGAAAGCACTGCCGTGAAGTCCAGTTTAATGGAGTTAAAACAATATATTTTTTCTTGCTTGTCATACAGAAGATGTCAAGTTTGTTGCAATTGTACTATAAACAATCATGTCACCAGGGGAATTGAAATAAGGCTATAGTCACTACATAGTAATATAATTCAAAGGGATAACGCTACACCCTATAGCTTTCACATGTCAAGCAGTGGAGGAGGTTTCATGAAACCATCAAACATTTACGAAACATTCCTTTATTGTTCTTAACACAGTATTTAAATGGTTGTGACTATGAATTAACCCTGCAATTAGATATTTTGTTGGACACTTGAGGCAGCATTGATTTGTCATTATCTTTAAAGTTGATATGTGAAACTTTTTGGCAAACAGTTGCTTATTTACACATCCAGCAAATGAAGAACAACATTATCATTCATTTTGAGCTGTGTACATGGCGAACAGATGAGTGTCCAATATGTAAACTCTTATTCTTGGACCACTGTCTGGCTTTTTAGAGGCTAAAACACACCACTATGATCACAGCTAGTCACTTATTGTGTCTGATGCCTGTAGTGCATGTAGAGTACAGTAGAGTTTTAAAACTTTTAAGCCCAGTTCAGACCAAAGATTCGTCTTGCAACTGCTTGTGACGAGACGGTTTTAGAACGTCGCGGGGTAGAAATCGCAGCGGTGTGAACTGCTCGTTGCAAGCCATTGCAAGGCGTCAAATCACAAGGTCCAGTTTTAGAACGTCTCAACCGTCTCGTCGCAAGGAGTTGCGAGTTGCAAGCAGTTGCAAGGCGAATCTTTGGTCTGAACTGGGCTTTAGAGGTACAGGGAAAAATAAGTTGTTCAAAGCCAAGGGATTGGAGAAAGAATTTTTTATAGTTTCATCCCCATGAGTGAGCATTTCCGCATCATCACTGTGTTTTCACACAGTCATTTCATACATTGTTATTATAACTGTATAGTCATTTTCAATACTTAAAGAGTTAGCAGGAAAGCCTGTTAACTTAATTCAATCTGTGAAAGTAAAGTCCTAAAGCAGGAAAATGCCTGTCAACAGTGCACCGCCCCTATCCATGAGGGTTGACAGAGGTGATAACAGTTGCCGTGGAGAGAAAAGATGAGAAAATAAATGTTTGGAGCAGCTTTGTCGTTGTATCCCCGTGGTGCAGCAGAGATCAGATCCCTGTCTGGGGTCAAAGCCACCGCTGAGAGCACACCTGGCAGCACAGATACAGTTATATCTCCACCAGAGAATTGAGGTGTGTGTGTGTTTATGTGTGTGTGTGTGTGTGTTTATGTATGTGTGTGTGTGTGTGTGTGTGTGTGTGTGTGTGTGTGTGTGTGTGTGTGTGTGTGTGTGTGTGTGTGTATGCACGTGTGTGTGCTGTAGGGAGATATACTGTAGTGACTGAGAAAAAATATAAGATATGTGTCATTGTTGAAAGAAGGTGACATAAAAGGCACAAGTCCAAAGGTGATAGTGTGTGCTTGCGTGCACGTGCTTCGGTGCGTTGAATATTCAAATGTAGATGCTGTACAAGCTGAGGCTCGGAAATAGCTTCTAATAAAAGTGAGGGTGACAATAAAGTAGAGACACTTTCAAACTATAAAATATCACTGCTTATGTGTGCATTTTAAGAAAATCTTTTTACGATAACTGTGTTTGGAAGATTTCTACAATAATTGTTAATTTTTGTTGAGACTGTGTTGACATTTTGTGAAATACACTTCTATGCTTTCTTTTCAAGAGCTTAACAAGAAGATGTTTTCCTCGCTAATGTCTCTTAAGTCATGAGAAAAGTTAAAAGCTAGCATTAGCATGCAATTCCTGTCTTGGAAAACAGCTAGCCTGGCCCTTTACAAAGAGTTAAAAACACAAAACAAAAACAAGATACAATGTGAGCATTAGCTTTTTTCTGCCCTGCACTCTTGTGGTGGATCTAAATCAGGAATCACTTAACCATAGTTGTCGTACTCACAGTTGACAACAACGTGGGGCAAGTGCAAGCGGACCCGGTTCAGCACCTTGTGGCACTACACTGTCAGAAGCTGTAGTGCCAGGTCAGACGACACAGATGTCACGGGACATTTTAATGGAAACACATTCATTATTTAAAACGATACATTCCAATAGCACTGAGAGGTCCCCTTGTTCTGGGAATATGAATTCCCATTGTGACAAAACAGTGGCAGAGTTAAATAGAGAGTAGATAGAAAGAGACATTAAATCCCTTTTAGTAAGTTTCTTCATTGAGCGATTAAAGTTTTTCATTTAACACTGAAGCAGGAAAATCAATCATACTTTGTACTGTCCACATCTGCATAATGTCTCACGCAAACTTCACTGGCTTTCATCAGCATTTTTCCGGAGCTCACATACCACATTAAAAAAGCGATTAGAGAATTCTCCCTGATTCGATCTGCTATGCTAACAGGTGCTTTACCTACACATTGTAGAAAATGGAGAAACCTTTTAAGGAGTTTTTCTAAGCACTGCCAAGTATGAGCCTGTCAGTTAAACTGAGGTTGATTGGGCATGCTGATTATCTGTGTGACCTGCATTGTTACAGCGATTGCCTTGTTCTGTTTTGCAGCCCGTTCCCAAGTCTTCACACTTGTTCTCATTCATAATGAATACATACAGAGCTGCAATATTAATAAGCCTCAGAGCCTTGGACGATGGGTTTATTTAAGGGTTCAGATCATGAAGACAATGGAGCTGACAGGAACCGTGTGTATGCCTATATGGATGTAGCCGTTTTTGCATTCATATTTATTTTTCTTACATGACATAGGCAAAATTACACAGGTTTGATTTCATGATCCCTATATGGGCACTGCTGATTGGCTATAGGCAAGGTACCAACCGCCTATCCCTTCAATCAACCCACAGCCACATAAACCCAATTCACAAACATTAACAAACATTTAAAACCAGGATGGATAAACATTTTGGATCTCATGATAAACAAATGTTTGATTAAAAATGTAATGATTCCTGATCAAAGAAAAAATGGACACAACCAGTGGAGAACTAAGTGCATTTTACAACATGTAGGGGTGCAATTTATACATTTCCTCCCTCAAGTACTAGTCCCTGCTCCTGTCTGAGAAGCTTTTGTGAGAGTGATGGCAAATACAGACTAGGACACCCAGACCACAGGTTTTTTTCTCTAGAATGTCAGTCAACTGATAACTTGAAAGGACTGATCAGAAACATTTTCTGGCTTCCCAGCTTGTAATTTCCCAGCCACATGTGGTGCAATGCAGATAAATCGTATTAGATAAGGGGCTCTGAGAGCACCAAGAGTGTGAAAAAGTACATTAAATTGAAGTGATGCAACTGATGTGTGGAAGGGAGGCAGCCCACTGACCCAATCTTGTTTGAATTAGAGTGCAATTTATCTTAAAAACGGTCTCAAGAAGAAACAAAATTGTAATAAAAAAGGCAGGCAGGAGGAACAAAATAGAAAAAGTAGTACATAGGAGCATTAACATAAAATGGATTAAACTCACCAATAATTAGATAGGAGGCTTCTTAATTAATAAATCAGAAAATCAGGTGACATTGCACATAAAAATGTGTTTTTTAATTATGTATTTAAGGTTGGTTACTAAAAATTCCACAGTAGACACCAGCATAAATAAAGACTCAGTTGGCTAGGCGGTTGACCATGATCATAGCCATTTGGCACATCCTATAATGGCTTGCTTAACAGTGCTATCTCTTTATTATTTTTAACATTTATCTGATAATGATTTTGTGCAACTCAATACATTGAGCTGTGCAGCAGATTGATGGACTGCCATGTTCTGAATACATTTCTGATATTGTACAGAGGACATACATGAAGTTATGTGAATCCTTTATTCTGAATATGTTCAATTATATTGCTATATGGAAGTGTACATACTCTGCTGCAAGATTCTGACCTTTGTCCAGATGTGATGAGCAGATATTTTCAAACCATGAAAAGACTAGATAACCCTCGTTTAGCATAGACCTTACACGTTAGATTAATGTAAAGTCCCTGACCATGCCTGAATCATATGTTAGATTAATGCACATATTTACAGATTGTAAAGTGTTTCTGCTCACTCCTTCACATCTTGGATAACAGATATTGGAACACATTTCTGTTTTTTAATCATTTTCATTTTAGTTTCTTGCTTCAACTTATCTTCTCTATGTTGTGTTGTATGCATATTAGACCAAATGAAAATATTTAAATGTGTAAACTTTTTAATGTTATTCTTAATCTGTAGTTTTCATGATCAGCCAACGCTTTCTCCAAGACTCAACAAAAATAATTTCCCATTACATCATAGGACATGCTGCCTTTGATAGTAACCCCAATGCTGGCATTCAATAATTCAGTCTTTGAATCCAAGAAGGAAGGCAGAGACTGCACTTCAAAAGTTGCAGAGAAATATTTATTGACTCTCTTTGATGGAGCACAACTTCAGATGTAGTAGCTACACAGGTAGTTCCCCAAGGATGGACTTACTGTCAGACTCATATTGGCACAGTGCACTTGGCTGAATGTGATCATAGATAGTGATTGGTCATTATCAAAAATCCCACGGCCATGTCCTCACATGCCATCCAAGATTCCCTTAATGGCAATGCCAAGATCTGCTATCAGGAGGATTCAACGTTTGCTATGTAAAATGCATAAAACTGCACATCGGCATTTTCTTTCAAACTTTAAACACAGCTGGCATATCTCGAGATGGGATGTCAAATCCAATAAATACAACACAGTCAGATCCATTATTCAGGGAAATCAGAGAGCACTTTTCTCGAACAAAGTTGCAATTCATTTCAATTTTGAGGTATTTTTTTTTCTTTCCTCTTTCCTCAAATCTTGATTTAATTCAAACTAGCCAAGGTTAGCAGCCATGCCAGGGAGCAGTATTGGTTCCAGAGATTAGTCTGGAAACAGAGCTGACGTCATGGCATTTTCATCCAGAGAGCTCCTTTTGTTGGACAGAGGCTTACAAGGGACTTCACCCAAATGTTACACGCTTAACCATGGGTATTACAGCAATGCACCCCATGTGTTACTGATTTATAAAGGAGAGGAAATGCTTGGCTGGAATTTGTGCCTCTATTACATGCTAGATTTTATATTTATGGCTCACTGGATGTCGCAGATATGCAAACCCTGTCAAATAAAACATAAATTAGCAACAAAATATTATCTGATGACCTCAACTACAGAATTGTTGTGACTGCTAGCATGATGGAGCATTCTGTCAATGGGCACTTGGTTTAAACAGATTGTGAGGCTGCTAACGCTGTACTGAAAATCCCAGTTGTAGCACAGCACTGCATAAAGTTTAAATACAATGAGTCCAGTAATGTTAAACAGAGTTACAATATGTTGCATGTTCATATCTGCCAAACTAAAATTGCTTTAAACATGTACATTGTCAATCCTCTTACTCATTTTGGCATGCCAAGAACACTTTATTCTTGTGATGTTAATGCATAAGGGTAACAAGCACTGTTTGAGTGACTTGAAAGTTTCACTGTTCATACAAGAATGACAATAAACACCCTCAAGAAGGTCCATGATCATGACACCTGTTGTTGAAGAGATGTCTATTGGTTTTTAAAAGAGTGGTTTGGATTAGCATAAAAATAACTAATAATAATAATAATTTTCAACTGTTTCAACAGATGGGAAACAATGTACTGTTTACAAATGCGTCTTGAGATCTAATGCAAACTATCCGCTGATTCCTCTGATCTCCTTCAGAGTGGATCCTTGATCCACCGTCTCTTTCCTAGCAGATCGATGGTGGTTGAAGAGTTCATTATCCAAGACCAATCCATATTCTTCTCTGCCACATCTTCAGCCATTCTTCTCATCCCTTCTACACTCTGCGTTTTAATTGGCCTTCAGTCATCAGTCATCTCGGCTGCACTTGTTCTTTTACCCACTCTGTCGTTCCAGTCTAATGACACAAAGGCTAATTTTACACCCACCAGTCGTTCCGTTTAATTACTGACTGTCCAGACTCCGCTGGCTCAATCAATAACAACCATTCTGAAGAAGCTAGAAGCTTCGGGGGGAAAAAGAATGTCCATGGCACTGGATTTAGAAGAGGGAAGATCCTTCATGACACCGGATGAGGAGAGTTAGCAGAAGGAAATAGCAGGTATCTAATTGGTCATCGGGGAGGATTTGTTCAATGCCATTGACAGACGGTTACCTCTGCACCTCACACATTATCAAGGTTTGACTGTGACATTGATAAACTTTTACAGCATTGGATTACTTTAAATTATTAAAAGTATATAAGTGGTCCCTGTTTCTCTGCATTATCATCTAGGTACCGTGGGGGAAAATCTAATTCTGTTGACATTTAAGTTGCTACGAGGAACTTTGGCGGCTGGCGGCCCCTTTGGACAAAAGCGGTAGTATTTCTACAACGCCAGCTGTCGTACAGCTGTTTTCTAGCGCGTGCCGGCCGTAGCAAGTGTCAAATGATTAGGACGCAATATAGTCCATGTCCGTTTTGAAAGTGTGAGAATCTTTTCGGCTCTGTGAGAGTGGTTAGTGACACTGCATCAACTAATGCCAGTCAGTGCCACTACACACCTGATTGAAATGAGTTGATGCAGTGTCACTAACCAATCTCACGGAGCTGAAATATTCTGTGCCAGGCCCCTGACAGAAAGCGAATGAACGAGAGACGACAGTATGAATCACGATGAGGTAATGTGTTTATGTTGTTGTAAATAATGATTATTTCAGATGAATAATGGTCATCTGATGATGATGAAGCAAAGTAAACTTTGTTTTAATACCGCTCATTCACTTAGGAGTAAACACTGCAGGACTAGTTCACTCCTGTTAGATTGTTTACACGTTGCTTGGCAAAGCCCTCTTCCCGCCTGTCTATCACTCTCCCTTTTAGCTTTTTATTGTTCTTCATTGAATTTAATTTTTTTCTTTGATGGTTCTGCCCCATTATCAGCCATTAAGACGACAAATAACTGTCTCAAACAAGGCTCTCCTTCCCTTACCTGGAGGGATAGGCTACTCAAATCGCGTTGCTGCTCTACACTGAAATCTGCGACCAATATGTGACCATAGAGCCTGCATGTGCAAGCCAAAAATTGGACTGGGTGTTCGACCAGACTAGAGGCATTAATAAAAACTATATACAAACTGCTTTCTTTGTACTAATGGTCTCGTTTGCTGTTGAAGGTAATTTTATGATTATCGGAGGAAAAATTAGGCTGTTTTAAAGATATTTAAAAGTTCCTCGTAGCCGCTCTAAGTCATGCTGCTGTCACTGTTCCTTATCCATGTAACCTTTATTCTCTTGTGGACACAAATAACTCATGAAGATATGGGGATTTTAAGTTTGGAGAATCTGAGGCTGTAACTCATCTCATTTTTAAATCTCAATTTTTTATATCATTCGCTATCTTAGCACTAATATTTATCATAAAAAATAGGGCATATGTATTATTAATGATAGATTCTTTAAAGAACAGTACAGAGAAGAGGACTTTAACATCAATACTTTCTCCTAAAATTGAATCACAAAATCCTGTATTTGCTCTGCTCTGCTTTCACTAACAATACGCCAAACAAGAGATTGCCCGGACCTTCTCCCGGACTTTTCAAAATAAGATTGAGCGGACTGGCAGTGTGGGTTGACAGACATGATTTAAACTATACAGTAAGAGAGGTGGATGGATTGTTGGATGTCTGCCGCTTCTGTACAATACAGTGGACTGTATCCACCAGTCTGGGAAGTGTCCTTTTTATTATCCTGAAAATATAATTGAAAATTGATTCAACTGGTATTTTACTTTCAAACTCCTTCTCCTCAAGTTAATCTCAGCTGTTAAATGAGCAGATGAATGGCATTTGACACTGGATTCACGAATCATTTCTTAAAGGTGCTCCGAGGACCTTTCAGTTTGTGTTAATTATTGCATCCCCTTTGAACAAAAGCGGTAGTGTTCCTGGGTGAGCATACCCATGACCAAGGCATTAAAGCGACTCTCACCTTTGTTGCATTTTTACACTTTTTTTGGATTAGGTTAAAATGATATTAATAAGGTAATTACACTCTAAAATATAAGACAGACCCACCACGAGTAAAAACAAACAATGATTTCAATCTCATAATATTATGAAAAATATATATAAAATTCAACCAATCAAATCGTTCGGACCGAACGATTTGATTGGCCGACAGACCGGTCTGTTTGCGGTCTGCTTCTGTATTGCGCATTCTCAACTAGAGGGTTTGTTTTGATTCCACGGCAGACAGTAGCGAGTAGCGACCATTGTAGAAAAGGCCCCAAGGTTCATAAGTTACAGTGTTGTTAGTTCTTACAGTGTGTTAAAATGTGTTTTGTTCAGTGTGGATAGCAGTCAGTTAGGGCCGTGACGTCAGTCGGCCAGAGAGCCTGTTTAGTTTCCGTTCTCTTCTCCCTCGGTCAGATGTGTGAGCGTTGCCGCAGAAAGCGATCATCCCACATGGAAACGTGTTTATCTGAGTTTAAATGTGAATCACCCATGTGTGAGTATGTACATGCATTCCCGATCGCTGTTATAATATAGTTTGCATGCGATTCGCGTGTCGCAACAGCTGTTGTAACGTCTCCTCACGAGCTGAGTTTAAACCTTTGTTCTTTTCCCGCGATCTATATGCGACTGTGCCTGTGAAAGAAGGAAAATAAAGAGCGGATAAAACCCTACTCCTCCTCTCCTAGTCTCATGCTTATAGTCTGACGCCTTTGGCCATAAGTGGTATTCTGGCCGACAACTCTGAAGTGAAACCAGTGATACAAGCATGGAATGAGGGTGTGGGGGCATTGGAGGGAGGCGGGATGGTATGATAGTGCTGTAATTCTCAATTGCAGGATCGGTAAGAGTCCCTTTAAGGAAATCTATATAAAAATAGCATTTCTTGCACTGATGGTCTTCTTTGCTGTTACATGTAATTCATGATCACCAGATGAAAAATAAGACTGTTTCAGAAATATTTAAAAGTTCCTTGTAGCACCTTTAAATAGCCAATGTAATTAAAAAGATCTAAAACAGGCTTACCCAGCAAGCTTGGATACTGTTGTGTAATATGATATGAAAATTAAACAAGTATTACCTGACTTTGTATAGGCCCGGAATGTTTCACTGTTTTGGTGAACCCCACGGACCTAATGGAAGAAAAATTGCGGACTCATGAATGTGCATCCTTCCTTGTGTTCAAGTTTACACCCACTTTGAGCCTGATTATCAAGGGGTGTGAACTGATCTTCAACAGTCAGTTGAAGATCCTCGGTTGTTGGGGACCAATGGGAGATGATGTGCCAGGCGGGGCTGGGAACTGATGGTGGAACTGAGTGGCTGTGGCAGCGCTAATGTTAAGTGAGAGGTAATTAGAGAGAAAAGACTAGTGCGCAACTCTCCATCCGGCAAACAGAGCTGGGAGCTGGCCTCCCCACCGCCTCATTTATCATCATCTGCTTAGCAGGCGGCTCAGAGTCAGGACAAACAGAACAAGCCCCCTCCATGTTTCTCCTTCACTTGTTCCTTCTTATCTTCAGTCAATTCCATCCTTTGCCAGTTATCCTTTCATCTCCCTATACCATTGATGTGGGCATCAATGGTATAGGGAGATGAACCATTCCCTGCATCTAATCTACTTTTTCATCTCCTCATCCTGTGCTTTATTAATCTTTTTCTTGCTCTGTTCCAGCCATATTTTACCTTTTTATTCTTTTGTCCTCAATAAATGTACTTATTTTCCTTTTCCTTTCACATCAACTTACTACGTTCCATCCACTTTTTCTCTTTCTGTCCTTTTCTATAGATTTATTCAATATGCTTTGCGTCAATGGTTTGGCGCCTTCCATTTCTGCATTGCAATTTCCCCTTCTGTCTTCCATCTTCCACCACCTCTTTTTAACCCTGGATGTTTTTCATTTTTCCTGCTTCAACTCCAATTTGTCTTTTCATTCTCTTCACGGATGTTGTTGATCATCAACTGGATTCTGATCTCTAGATCTCTTATCTTCCCAAATCTGTCGTGTCTGTGGCATTAAATCCCATTTCTTTAATTTTGTACAACACTGCATCTCATCTACATCAAACCAGGAAATATCACACGTTGTTGTGAATTCAATCACTGTCATCTTGATCATCACCATGCACCATCAAGACCACCTTGACCGTCATTATCCCATAAAACCGAGAGAAAATTAGGAATGGGATTATTAATACATACAGACCAGAACAAATGGGAAGCAATACACTTGGTCTTAACACATTGACATCTGTTACCAAGTAGATTAATGGATTGTTTAAGGCTGTTGGCAGTTTTACTGCTCTGAGACCCATGAATATGCAACTGCTATGATTTCACAGTAAAAATGCAATGTATCTTGCAGTAACACTCAGACATATGATGCATAATCTTTCTCAGCAGGCGTCAGCAAAAAAAGTAGCAAGTCCTCACAGACCAGCTCAAATTTATCAGCGTTCATGCCCCTGTCCTGAGTAGAGTTGTCTTAATGAATCACTTCTCTTGTACGACGGCAACAACATGTCAAGACCCTGGCAGCGGTACAGACAACAACACAGCCAATATCGATAATTGGCTGCAACAGGTGACAGAAAGAAAATGGAGCAGGCCAAGAGAAGACAAAAAAAGTAGTACAAGACATGGACATAACTCCAGGCTGTGACGTGCAAACAGAACTAATTTGTAGCAGAAAGTAATTTGTATCACTCATGACTGGCGGCAGTCGTTGGAGAAACAGAACAGACACTCAGGTACCCCAATTTATCACTCCAGCACTCGCTTTTTCCCTGTGTCCCTGTGATATTTCACTGTGTCTTTATATCTATTCTGAATGCAATGTGAGGCTACATTTTTGTCTAATGTGCAATAAAAAACAATATTTTGAAGAAAAAGAACACTTTTCGTACTTCTTAAATTTTTAATCCTTTTATTTATTTTTTATTGAATTAATCCCCCTCCTCCCCCGCCCAGGTTCTTCCTCATTGCCACAAAACAGAGCTGAACTCGGCATTGATTAAAGCTGCAGCTAGGTGAAAGCAGTGACGTGCGGTCACTGCCTACCCTGGCGCCGTGTGCAAAAAAATAAAATAAAAATAAAATAAAATAAAATATTTTTTTTATTTAATAAACTTATATTTGTATTATTACTGTTAATTATTTCGATCTTTACATGTAATCCGCGATTACTTTAAAAAAGTGTAGACGTTTTGATTCGAAACGTGGCAGTTAGTAAGTTACGCCAAAAAAATATTGTGCCTTTGCTGTTTCCCATTCATTGTGTACGGCAAAGAATCAGTGCCTTTGCACTTATTCATTGTGGACGGCAAGAAAAAAAAAGTTTTCGCGCATGCGCACTTGATTCTGTATTATTTAACATGTACGCAAATAAGCATAATTCTTTGTGCCTTTTTTACGTAAATGGTATGCCACATAAGCCTTTACATTACATATCATTCATGGACCAATTAAAATCGAGATATTACTAGACATTTACGCAGCTTAGGCCAACGTCATTACGTTGGCTATGCTCATTCACGTCGCGTTACCCCCGCGAAGTCAACATTGCAGCTGCCGTGCCGTGCCCGCAGATATTTCAGACTGGAGGAATTTTAACAAATTGGATTATAATTTAAAAAGGAACAGAATGAATAGCAAGAGAAAGGCCTGCGCCAGCCTTGGACGGTGTACAGCAGCAACAGGGACCGACAATGTTCGAGCATTTCAAACGGACAGGTAGCCTACATGAACGGAAGGATGCTAGCTAGCTGTGCTGTCAGTCAGACTGTCACTGGATTACTATCGTTTTGCTTATTTCTACAGCCAGGGAGTCAGATTGGTGAGTCAGAAACTTTTTTGGGGTTTATTTAATAATAAAGTTGGATGAATTGATACCGAGTGCAATCCATTCTGCATTTTATATTCAATTGAGCAGTTGTGTTTTCATTGTTACTGACAGACAAACCAAAGCTCTGCAATGTGGATAAATGGTTACATTCTGATGCTGGACAGGTCCATGGGGCATATGCTACTGGTACTTCATCTATTAAGATAAAGTTTATGGTGTGGAGTTGCCATCAGTTATGCTGTAGTCCTACATAATGATGGATGCTGTCTTTTATTTTTAAGTTGAATAGAAGTAGTACCGGTAGTTTGAATCGGCAAAGGTTTGACTTGTTGCCTTACGTTTTTTCGGCCCTCGGTGTGAGGGACGGGTCCGTTAAGTCGATGGATGCGATGTTTAATCATTTAGACCAAACTACAGTAGGCTACGGGCAAACCTGAAGTCACCGTCGTGACATTTCATATACGTCCCGTCTCTGTGTGTGGGTGTGTGTGTGTGTGTGTGTGTGTGTGTGTGTGTGTGTGTGTGAGTGAGTGAGTGAGTGAGTGAGTGAGTGAGTGAGTGAGTGAGTGAGTGAGTGAGTGAGTGAGTGAGAGAGAGAGAAAGAAAGAAAGAAAGGGAGGAACTTATTTGAAATCGGCCGTGCGTGCCTGTTTGTTGTTTATTGTTTTTGATTTAACAATATATAGGTTTAGAGAAATCTGGCTTTCAGAACTCAGTGCCTACCCACTCACTGACCTCACCGCACGTCACTGGGTGAAAGCCTATAACCGGACACCAGTGTGAGCCTATCATAATGTGATAATGTAATAGAGGATGTGCCTGTATTGAATGTACCCACACATTCTCAAGTCAGTCATAACTGACCTTTGCACCATGATACTTTTTATAAATATGTTGATACTTGCAAAACAAACCTTAGATGTACCACTGATGAAATCAATATTCTTGAGTATCCTTGTAGCTTAGAGGTGTTGACAAACTACAGTTACTAGCAGGTTCTTTGTAGAAATTGTTTGTGGCACAATGAGGTATACCTATCCAAAATGTCATTAAGGAGCAAAGCAAATGACTGATTTGTGTAACATTTAGTTTTATAGTTTCCTTATACCCTAGTATTAATTTCAAGATCCCTCAGACTAATCTTTGGAGGGGCCAGGCCCACAGGTTGGGAACAACTGGACCAAACCACCCAACTACGGTATGTATAAAGTAAGCAAATTAACCAGCTATATTTTCATAGATTAGCTTTACTTTGGATACTTTGAATACATTTTGTTTCTTCTACTTATGTACTAAATTCTACTCATATTTTTCAGTTGTGGGCCTACTTATACATAATCAAATGATGTGCACACTTGTTCCATTATGTGTTCTTCTGTGCAACGTTTCTTCAAAGAGAACATATATATGCATATACCAACGATAAATAAAACTAAACAATCTTGATTGTGAGCTGGTCGCAGCTCACTGGTATCAAGTCATCGCCTATTTTCCATTCTCAACCCAATGTTGATAAAGGGTTTGACAAGAACCATAGAGGGTAAATTCATCAAATAGCTGCATGTCAAATTCTATTTGTCTGAGAGGACCTCTCTTGCGAACACTTATCAGTTGCCCTATCCTAGCCTAATAGCAACTGTAAATTTGCTCATATCAGATGGCAGGCATTCATTTGGAAAATGACTGTCTTAATCTATATTTCATCAACTGGACTGAAGATATTAATAGTAGATATTCTTATTAGGCCTTAAATCTCATCAAGACTCCTGATGTGAAACTCTTGGTAAGAGACCAAATGATCCACGGAAAGTATTCTCTCTGATTTATTTAATCATTTTCCCTTTTGTCTGTACTTTGGCCTGCAAAGCACAGGAACAATGTTCAGCTGGTGTGAACTGTTTTGAGTGTTTTCATGCCCCGTCTTTCAGCATGCACCGGGACACATAAATAAACCTATCAGGTTGTAGAAAGTTTATGAAACACACAACTGCCTTGATTGGAGTAAGCACAGATGGCTCTCAGATGAAGGCCTTAAGGTACCGCAGTCCAGGATCCAAGAACGCCAGCATGTTCCAATGTGGCTTAAACTGATGGAGTCTTCAATGAAGAGAGTGGCTTCGTAGATGCTTTAAAAGGCTGCAGGAGTTTTGCTTTATCTATGTGATCGGATTCAGCTGAAGAAAGATCCCATACTTTAAATTGAATTGTCTATAAAGACTTTGAAGACCCATACAACTCAGTTTGATTAATACCCACATGGTAATTGTATACTGCTAGTCAAGTAGCTTGAAGAAAAATGACTATAAAACGCAGACAAGTAATTTACATCTTTAAATCAGAAAACACTGGAAAAGCGAATATTCCGCACTATCACTTTGCCCTCACCCTATTTCTTCCCTGTTCTTCTTTCCTTCTCTCACACTTTGCTGTTGCTTATCTACAGTCACACCTCTCCCCCATCTTGAGCACTTATCTCCCTTGCCAGTATGCGTCATGCATCCCCAGCCCTGTCGAAGATAGGACAGTACATGGCAAGAATCCCCCCTTTACTCAAGATCTCACACACGGATGATTCCTGCAGGCAGCCATCTTAACGCTGAGGTGTTGTTGGGTCTCTTGGTGGCCTGGACAAACCGCTCGATCCTATCCCAGCAGTGCATTTACCCACGTTTGTTTGAGCAGCTGTGTGCCGCCTATCAGCTCTCTGTTGGGAGTTAAACTGATACGGCAGCATGGTGTCTTAGGGTGTATTCACACTGGGAAAGTCCGCTAGTTCACTTGCTTTGGTCCAGACCAAATAGAGTTTTGATTTTTTTGTTTGGTGTGGTCCACTTTCATATTGCCCCTTTTGCAAGTGAACCAGCATTACGAAGCAAAACCACACGTGATCTGAGGTTATTCATTCATTGGACAGACATTCTGGGGTGGAGAGAAACAGGAAGCACGAAGTTAAAACTGCGAAATATATATCATTGATATAATATGGGGTTAAAAATAATAAAATGGCCTGCATCTAACCTATAAATAAAGAGGAAAAACATCGGATTATTGTTGTTTCATATGGTTATAATATGTAGCCCTATGTCAATGCCACGTTATGTGGCGTGTAGCCTACAATGTGAAACATAATTTTTACTGTAGTTTTGGTGCTGGACGCGCATCACGCGAGAAGAATAGGCTCAAGATGACACTCAGCTGATTAAGCTGTGTATCAGCTGGGTCGGCGCAGTTCAGCTCCAAACTGACACGGGGTATTGACGGTCCGTACATGGGAAGCAAAATAAAAACATACATTTCTTGCGCAGCGTGAACCTGTTGGCACTGTGCGAGAGACGCTCCCCTCTCCTTCATCTGATCGCTGAACACATTCAGCATGTTTATGCGTCCTCTCGATCAAATGTAATATATTGTTCTGGGCTCCCGGTCAAACCACAACTTATCGTCCTAATAATGGCGACAACAACACTTTCCCATAATGTGAAACTGACGGCTATTTATTAAAAAAGAAAAGAAAGAAAAGGCACAGTGCCTCCTGCATTTGGGTCGGATCGAGTCCGGACAAATTCACACCACAAACGAACTGCAGCAGAGTGCGTTTGGAAACGCACCGAGACTACCTCTTCAGCTGGGTCTCGGAGCGTTTGTTTGGTCCGCCCCCGAGTGCGATTGCTGTATTCACACCTGCCTGAAAGATGCGCACCGAAGGCAGAAGTGCATCTGAGTTCGTTTCAACCGAACTAAACACGGCATGTGTGAATACACCCTTAGTTGCACGGCAGCATGTGTGTCGACAATAACAACATAGCCAGGGATTTTAGTGTCAATACTATTGACAACAAACAAAATTATATTGCTCCAATGGGCCTTTAACTTTAAAGGAAACTTTTAAAACTGACTAACTTTGAGAAAAGCAAAGGCCTTTTCTAATATTAATGGGCATTTGTAATTTAACATTTTAACATTTAACATAAAACATGTTTTATTCAAATAGAATAACCTTAATTTAATTTGATGTTATTTGATAGCAAACAGCTGCATCCCATTTTCAGCCAAGGATATTCTTTGTGTAATTTTATAATGTAGCTAACTTTGTTTTGAAAAAAATCCTTTATTTGCCTATGGCCTGTCTAAGTGGGCTTTCACACCAACCTTGTTTGGTCCAGAGTGTCTGACTTTTCCGTTTGATCCGAACCAAAATTACAGGTATCAAACCTCCCACGGACCACGATCCGGACTAAACAGACGGACCTTGGTGAGACCAAAAGCGGTGGTGTCAGTCCGGATTATCCTGAACAATGGTTACTTTAGTGTCCAGTGTGAAAGCAGTTTTTGGATGGTTTGGACTTTGGGACAAATTACAGGAAGTCCTCAGGTGTTATAATCAGTGAGCAAGATAAGGAGGAGAACCTCAGTCTCTGCCCCTGCTCGCTAGCATGCTGCTGACCTGTTGTCTAGTTGTAGCTGTAGCAGCTATACAGTGGATACAAAAATAAAAACCTTGGTTTGGACCTCACAGCGAGATCTTCCTTTAAAGCCCAATATGAAAACAATGCTGTCAGATGTGAGCTTTGAGACAATGGAAAGCAACCCTTTGCAGTGCTCTATCTGATAGTGGCCCTGCAACGACTAAGGAATATCAGGGTGGTACCTGGTTGTGATGCTTCTTTCCCCCACACCCTTCTGGAAGATAAGGAAGAGATGACACTCTCTCTAACAAAGGGTATAGAAAAGGAAATTGGAAAAGGGAGGGGGAGCATGCTGTGCTAGATCAAAATATCTTGCATGGTGTTCCATGAGATATTGCTCCACAGTTTTCTTGGAATGTGATAGCTTATAATCAAGTGGCATAGGGTTTGATTACTGGTCCTCAGAAGATTTTTTAATAATAATTGCATATTTCATCACTGGTACTAGTGTATCTTACTCTTAGTGTTCTTAGTTTTTTCCTGTGACACATTAGACAATCCTCTCTGGTCTTCACAGGCAACCACAATCCTCTATACTGATCATTTCCACTGGACCAATGGAGGGGTAAATAACTTGCTCAAAGGCACCCCAATTATTTGTACTGGGAAAATAGAGCATGACTCACTCATTCACTTTCACAGTGCAACATTTCCCAGTAGTTATGTGGTTTCAAATTAAAAACCCTTCTTCTCAAACCTTTGGGTTACCATAGTTTATGGTACATCACAGATATGGGACAATATTCTTAATAATATATACAGTATATGTTACTGTTCTCAAAAGCCAATTAGCCTGCAGTTACAAATGATAGTGGAGTCTGCCAGCAGGAAGCACATTCTTTGAAGATTTAAAAAGCTTTCAGTTTTGAGTAGGGCATTACTTTAATTACATCACAGCAAAGACAGCAAAGAAAGTGAAAAAGTTTGACACAGTCCTTAAATGAGCCTTCCACAATGGCTCCTTTGCAACGTTTCTTCTCTTGTGTTCTTAGTCTGTGGAGGTAATAGACCTGTCGCTGCAGTAATAATGATGAATCTCCGCTGTCTGCTGAGCAGAGGATGGGAGATGGCCCCAAAATATGGACGCCAGCGGCTGGGGTACAGTGAAAGTGGGTTTAAATCTGAGTGAAGAGAGCAGTAAGATTATGACAATGGCGTGGAGTGATAAATCAACGGGAAACATTGTCACAGTTTTGCACAAGATGTTGATGGAACTGATGAACATGACATTGACACCAGAGAGACGGTTTCTAAACAGAATAAACATTCAATTACTGTACATATGAAGTGTTTTCAGGGGCTTTGCAGGGCTCTACATCCTCTTAAAACTCATCATGGCAGCAGTGTTTGGGTGGTACCAGTAACACCCAATCCCTTTCCTGTCCCAACACAGCACAACACTTAATTACACCTCTGTCATTTTAATAGCTTCTGGGTAATGTAGTTGATAGTGCAATTATTCCTTCTTGACAACATCACAATTCATTTAAGCGTTTTATTACAGCAGAGGAATTCTTCATCCTTGGGGAAGTGTTTGAAAAAAAGAACCCCTTTTAATAATCTGATCCCTGATCTGTATGAATTGCACAGCTGTGTACCATCCTCAACCCGTAGACCAAAGCAAGTTTTTTTTTCACATGGCTCCGACTGTAAATTCATGCCTCCCCTGCTGCAGTGAAATGTCACCGGAGTTGGTGGTTTATGTCTTGAAAAACAAACAATTGATCTTTCGGAGTCGTATTGTGTGTGTTATTTCATCAGCGAAGCAGTTAGAGAAAGAAGGCAGACAGCAAAGGTGAAAGAAAAGTGGTTTCAAGCATTACTGCAAGTGTGGTTTGCCCTTCCATTACCTCACAGCATTTGTTGGATGTATGTAACATAAGACTTTATCCCAAAATGTCTTTGATGCAAAAAAGCCATCTATTTTCTTACTATTCTTTTAATTGTTGCATGGTCATTTATTTATTCTTTCTTTACTCAGAGCATAAAGATTAGCCATTAAGAAAATGAAATTAAATGTCTCAAATCTCTGGTTATGTAGCCTATTTTAGATTGTCTGTGTCTTAAACACAACATCTTAGTATTTCCAGCAAGTCCAATATACAAACAAAAAATAATATACTGTTGGTCCATGCCCTATACAACGACTCAAAGAAGCTTTTTCTGATTTGATGCCCATATTGGCAGGACAAGATCATTGTCTGTGCTTTTCAAAACTGTTATTTATTTGTGATGTGACAATATGGTTATATTAAGGGTTTCTTAAGGTTGAGGAACAAAAGCACAACACACAGCACAACACTTAATTACACCTCTGTCATTTTAATAGCTTCTGGGTAATGTAGTTGCAATTATTCCTTCTTGACAACATCACAATTGGGTTAAATAGGTGCTTTGCTAAGGCTATAGGGAAGCATTGTGTTTGGTTATTCGTGGTTACTACTAATGAACACTTGGATAAGGTCATGTAATTATAATGAGTATAATCAAAAAAACATCAACATTGGCTGCTGGGTTAGTTTTCCTTGTCCTAATATATTGTATAGCATACCTTTAATTCTAATCTCATGTTGTTCACATTTTATGATTGTTTATTGCTTGTGTATTCCCATTTTCTCTCTAAACAAACCAGTAAAGTAGGCATATGTATTCTGCACCACCGCGTGTCCCTGGCTGCACTCTGCTCCTTTAAACCCTACTGTAATGCACTGACCTGGAACAGATGCATTCGACCCATATACAGTCAGCAGTGAGTGAGCAGCTTCCATCTGCAAGAGCAATCTGGCACTGTCAGGTCCTGTGAGCTCTGCTATATCTCCCCGGTTGCTCCTGTTGCTTTTACTAAATTTCACACTTTGGACACTGAACTGTGGTTCAACTCCTTAAATTGGCTTTCGGGCTGTCTTCTGGGCTGATGGTGTATAGTCTTGGGGCTTGCCCTTTCTGGCAGGCATTGAGTCGTCAAGTCTGTTTACTTTTAGTGGCCCTGCGTCAGTGTAGAACACACTCCTGTGAGTGTGTTGATTGTGACATCATCTGGCAGAAACCCCAGGCCCTGGTGTCATCAAAGGTCTTCAGCGCTGACCTTTACAGCCAAATCATCCCGATGAAGATATTTGGCCTGGGAAAGAATAATGAATTTGGTGTGTTTCGGTCCCAGGAAATAACAATGGAGAGCAGCTGTTTCTAAAACAAGTTAATTACATACAAATTGAGTCATTTGCGGTCAAGTGCTTAGAGCACTTGAATGACCATTTACCTTGCCTTGCACAACTGCAATGAAAATAACTTGTGCCCCTTAAGCTACCACAATACAAAAAAACATTGATTTAACGGCAACTCTGTAAATGTTTGCAATTAACACATCTGTTCAAGTGGTGATTGAGATTTAGCTAACAAATATACAGCTACCAGGCTTCAGTAGAGGAGATTTGAGAAAACGATTAACAGAAATCCAAACAGTGGGTGAATTTGGACGTGATGCCAGATAAAAGGTGGGTTGGCCACTGCTTCGTCAACTCCATGCTTGGGGCAGCAGCAGGTATGTTGGAAGTTTTGCAGTGAGCAGAGTAAACACTGGAGCATGGCCTGTCTTTGTGATTGGATCTCTGAGTTCTTGGTGGGTAATTGGGCTCCAGGGTTACAGACAGAGGTAAAGGGTGGAGGAAAGATGCAGGTTGTCAGAAGACACTGGATGCCAAAAGACAAGCGAGAAGAGACACTAGGCAAAGACAAGGCAATTTGTGAAAAGTTGATCTTCGTCTCTGAGAGTGTTGGGAAGAGGCCAGTGAGCCTCAAAGAGTGTCTTGGTTGTATGTATTAAAACCTTGTGTGTGCCTCCATGTATGAGAGAGTAAGTGAGTTCATATGTGCTTGGAGAACTCAGAAATGTTTTAAGTTTAACGTTTGAATAAGTATTAACTGGAGTAAAAGTGAACCAATGTAGTAAGCACAGGGTTGTTATATTACTTTCAATGTATGACATCAATATTTCAGGCAGACCTATTCTCAAGGGCAATCACGATGAAATCCGATAAAATAAATATTAGAACCGCACAGAACCCCCACCCACACCCACACAGACAGGGGTGTAATGATTAATCGGAGCACCCAAGGTCTAACCTTAGTTACCCCAAGGCTGCGACTACAGATCCTCACATTAGCCATGCAGCCACATAACCTTGCACTTCAGCCATCCTCCCCTCAACCCACTCACCTGTCTTCCAGCAGCACCTGTTCTGCCATTCTGGATATTCATTGCTATTCTGATCATGAGTCTTCCAACCCAGGTCCCCTCACAACCTCCTTTAGTATGCGCTTGTGAGAATATATGTATGAATATATGTGTGCTGCAGAGACAGGCGAGAAAATGAAAAGACTAAGCATGTTTACAGCGTTTCCTCTGGGCTCGTTTAAAAGGGGTTTTGTCTCCAATCTAATCTCTATCTAATATTGCTAGCGTGTCCGCCCGCCTACATAATCTTGCATAGCTGCAGTGCCCATATGGCCCAAAGGGATTGTCTTATTACAGATCAGGCAATCTGGGCCCTCTGTTTCTGGCTCGTATAATAGCCTGTCCTTGGGTGTTTTTATAGTAAGTCCACTCATTCAAACACGCAAAAAGGACAAATTGCAAAACAAATTGAGGGAAGGGTTATTGTTAATTTGTCATTAATATACAGTAGTACCTATATTAAACATGTTCAAAATTAATATCGGTTTCTGAAATGTTTATTTGCACGCTAAAACCAAACTTGATGGTGCAGAAAGCTCAACAGTTGACAACCATGGCAATGTCTAACACTCCAGGTATTACATCTTGGGGTGCATGGGCAAGCATCCAACCGCAATCTCCAACTGGTTATTTTAGCAATGTAAGGCATTAGGTCTGTCGTCTTTGTCAATATATAGATTAGAGTGATTCCAAACCCAATATGCTGGCAGTGAGCTGGTCCAAGGGCTCCCATTGGCTGTAATTAAGATAACCCCCTGGTTACCACCCCTCCTGAAGCTTGACAATCAAGGTCTGCTACCTCGAGCCAGACTTGGCTAAAGTGAGCAGCACACAACACAGGAGAAAGGAGGATGAGGAGGAGCAGAGGGAAGGTTGTTTAAGAATGCCACTCAGGTTTTCAATTGGCGCAAGGAGGGGCTTCTTTTGGGATGACAGAGTGTCTAGCCGATCTGGTGGGAAAGCCAACCAGCCAACCCAAAATGTGTGGATGGGATGGTGCTGAGGGCGGATGCAAGTGATGGATGGCGGTTGTTAGACGCAGTAATTGTGTTCAGGTAATTGACCCCGTTCCCTCCCCCTTTCTCGCTCTCCTCCCGGTGAGCAAAGCACTCCATCTCTCTTTTGCTTGTATTCCACAGTTGGGAGAAAACATCAGCGAAGAGAGACAAGTTCTAAGCCTTGGAAATTGATTTTAAGGCTTTTATGTTCATCAAAGCAATCATTTCAGGCATTTTTAAGTTTTAAACACATGGAAGACGCTGCTATCAAAAACGACTTAAGATGAATGCAGCATTAGAATGAGTGCAATAACCAACTAGACATACTAGGAAACGAATGTTCAAGCTACAAAACCGTTATCTCTGCCAGTAAGATAAATATTTAATAAATCATGAGCAGAAATATTCAAGTATACCATTAATTACACAAACAGCCTAGAAAGTAGAAACAAATAGGAATCAAAGACAATAATCAAATGCATGCTTGAAAGATAAATCCAAGCAAATCTCTTGCATAAAAAACCCATTGCCTTTCATCATTTGGTATTAACTTCAAACTCTTGCATGAAGAAAAAGAAAAACATACGTGAAACTTGTTTAAGTACCTCAAATCAAAAAAAGAATATTTTTTTCCTGCCATATCATTTTGTTTCCTGTCCTAATACTTAGGGCTTCTTTTAAGGGGCTTTTACACCTACCTTGTTTGGTCCGGACTATCTGACTTTTCCTTTTGATCCGAACCAAAATTATAGGTGTGTCCGGACTATGCCAAACAAGTCAGTGTGAAAACATGTTTTTGGATGGTTTGTATTTTCAGGCCAATTACAGGAAGTCCAGGCCGGCGATCACCAGTCACAAAGAGGAAAATGAACCATTGACGGGTGAACTGTAGGTGTGGAGGCAGGGGTTGCTCACAGGAGACGGGCATGTTTTTAAAATAATTTTTTAATACAATTGTAGTCAAAGCAGAATGTGTGCTTTGTCTGGCCGGCTGCCTGAACTATACAGCGCTGCGGAAAAATATCTTTTTGTTCACTTTTCTTCAACCATTCATTCAAAACGATTAATACTTTACCACCGAATAGAAAAAGCAGACGCAGGCCCTTCTACAAACCAATCAATGCCCAGTATAGGGGCATATATCATGGCAAGTCTCACATCAAATAGGTTGACATGTTCTTTAACAGTAACCCCAATATTCAGGCACATGGATTTTTTTAGTGGTATATTTCCAGACATGCAATTAAATAGGTTACATTCCAATATGTGTTGCAATTGTTTTAATATCAAATTTGGTTATTTCTCATAGGAAGAAAACAAGAACCTTTGGCTAATGGAGTCACTGCAATGTCAGATGGAAGGAAGTCCGTTGTGGCGGCCTGCCTGCAAACTGTCAGATATTTGCTGGCCCAAATTATCATTACAGGACCTGTAACCAAGCCCTGATTTCTATTTAATACACCGGGGGTAGAGTAAAGATGTGTTGCAGGGGCAGAAATTGGATTCGAAACAGGGTTGGGAATGTGGGATAAAAAAAGCGTATTACATAAAGCTGCTGAATGTTATTTCCACCGAGTTTCATTGAATTTCACTTTGTCTTGGAGAATCTGTTGCAGCATCTTTAATGTGACCTCATTTAAAGGTGCTGAAATGGACAAAGTGCTGCGGAAAATGGAGACGGGGAGATGGCAATATGTGGAGGTACTTGTCGGATCATTACAGGCTGGAGCTTAGATGAGGCCTTCAACAACCACTGACCTTGGAGTAAGAGGGAGGGAGAGTCCAGATTTATCTATCTTTGATTATTCCCAACTTTTCCCTGATTGGATGATAATCACGTTTCAATTTGGCTCAGGGATATTCTCATTAGGTCAGTCTTCTCTCAGGTCAATTCAATTGGCGAAGACCGCAAATGAGCCATTTTTCATCTCACAATTCCCGTACAACTCCATTTTTGGATTAAGCCAGGGGTGTAAAAGGCCACAGAGCGGGCTATAATTGTTTAAGCCTCATACCATAAGAGAACCCTTGAGACGTGGCCCAGTGCACACAGAGAAAAACTAAGTGCTGTGCGTCATTGCCCTTCAGGTCAGTCACACAGCTCGAAGTCCTTCAAGGAATTACTCAGACTGTCAAAATGCTTACCATAATCCAACAGTTTTATCTAATGTTGAAGTGAGATAATAATACATATTTTCAAAGCAATCCAATTTCGATACTTTTCTAATCTGGGACATTTTTAGGGAGTAGCACCTGACCTGTCCCCTATCTGCTGTTCTATCCTAATTGAAAGCAGGATAATGAAAACCGCAAGACGCAGTGGACATTATACACCTACTTATTTTGGAGAATCAAGACTGTCTCAATGCAAGCAAGGTCAAACAAGATGGAGCTTAACCTGTCCTCTGATTGGTTGATACAGGGTGATGTCATTATGCTCGAGGTCTAACGGACCCCTGAATGAGAAAGTTAGGGCAGGGTTGTTTATGGCTTGTGTTGGCGGGGTGACATTGGCCTTCTTTACAGCCTGATCCTAAAAGGTGAGATTGAAGGCTGTAATAAAAGTGACTGTAAAAGAGAAGAAAAAAAAAACATATGAGTGGCAGGTTCAGCATCAAAATAATGACATCACTCGAAGTCAGTTGCAGTTGACCTGACGCTGTAAGGAGATCGGCTTAGAATAGGCAGTTGCAAACCCAGCTGCTTTTAATCAGAGGACATTATCAAACCTTATCAGTCAATCCATGATTTTGGCAAAAGTCGCAAAATGAGTTCCCACACAGTTGTGCTACTGCTCAGTTTGTATTTACCTAGCTGTAACATTTTTAATTTAAAAAGCAGGTCATTCATAATCTGGCCACTTATTAATATTAACACTTAAAATATGTATTGCACGGAACTTTGCTTTAAAAAATACATTCCTGGGATGTGTTCTGCCAAGATTACTTCAGGGACAAATGTTTGCTTGCACGTGGAAGTGAATGCTTCTCTTCCCACACCTCTCTCAGCATGAACCCATCGACTCGACACTCAGTAAGGCTATTATTTACATTGCGCAGCTCCGTTTAAAAACTTGTCATCCTACCGCAGAGCTTGGCATAAATCAGAGATGGTAGATTGAGATATACCCAGCTGATTATTAGCACAGGGTCTGGGACCAGTGATGGATGCTGCCATAATCTGCTGACGCATGAAAAGGGAAGTACATCATCACCTCCTCCATATCAAGCCATGACAATTATTCTACGTTGTAGTCACTGCTCCACTGGCAATATGGGGCAGGGGGGAGTGTGGTGCTTCATCATTGGCTTCAAGGGTGAGCGTGTGCCATGGTCCTATAACTGGCATTTACTGTTTACATGCCAGCAGGAGTAGGTTGATTTAGGTTTGTGCTGAACATGTTAAAGGGGTCTGTGAAGGTGGAAGCAGCTTCAGTCACATACTGTATATTTCACCAACTGCCTACATGCAGTAGATAAACCTACCCATTGTTCTATGACAATGTTAATCTATCGACCTTTGGCTGGCACTACATTCCAATATGTGTTGCAATTGTTTTAATATCAAATTTGGTTATTTCTCATAGGAAGAAAACAAGAACCTTTGGCTAATGGACCCTGTTTCGAATCCAATTTCTGCCCCTGCAACACATCTTTACTCTACCCCCGGTGTATTAAATAGAAATCAGGGCTTGGTTACAGGTCCTGTAATGATAATTTCGGCCAGCTAATATCTGACAGTTTGCAGGCAGGCCGCCACATCGGACTTCCTTCCATCTGACATTGCAGTGACTCCATTAGCCAAAGTGTTGGAAGTAAAAGAGGGTAGGCTGCGCTTGACAGTGTCAGAGCCCGCTGAGATCAGCCGACCTGCATCGATTCAATCACAGAATAAAGGATGGAGCAGGGAACAAGCACCCCCAGATGCATTTCTTCAAACGGAGCCACACTCTGTCTTTTAAACGTTGGCACGTTATGACACCGCAAGCCTTGGTCAAGCTCACAGCAACACAAGTACAATGCTGTAGCACGATGTGGGCACATTTAATATGTGGACACATATTAGATGAGATATCCAATGATGATTATGTCCAAAAGATATATTAAACCATAAAAGACATAGGCACATGTACACACACATTCTCCACCTACACATTAAAACGCTGTATCCATTAGATATAAAACAGCAAACACAAAACACAGTAGTATTTAAAATGTATTTTATTTTGTTGTTTCAAAGGTTTTTTTATTCATCAAAAGATTTGCAAAGCAAATACAGTACAATGATTTAGTTTTTCCCCTTTTTTCTTCCCCCGAACACACCCCGCCCATATCCCACCCACCCACCCAACCACAAACAATCCTGCATAAAAAAAACAAAAACAATACACAATGTTAAAACATTACATAAACGAAATACACGCTACAAGAAACAAATAAACAATCGATATGAAAAAAAAAAAAGCTACTCTTGTATTGTTGTTGTTGGTTTTTTAAAATAATCTAGGAAGAGGCACCAAATTCTGTCAAATTTATTCTCAGATCCCTGGGTAGTATAACATATTTTCTCTAAATTCATACATGACAAAATGGCTCTAATCCAATGTGAGTGGGAAGGAGGAGCAGGATCTTTCCACTTGAGTAAGATAGCCCTACGAGCAAGTAATGAGGTGAAGGCCAGTACCTTCAACTTCACTTTAGGCTAGCCCGGATTTGGAGCAATGCCAAAAATTGCAGTGTAAGGGTTCGGCTCAATTTGATGCTGAAGTACTTCAGAAATTGTTTGAAAAACTGATGTCCAGAACTCAGTCAAGGGGGACACAACCAGTACATGTGAAAGAGTGATGCCGGTGCGCTCTTACAGTTATCACAGGTCGGGTCTACATCGGGGAACATACGAGCTCATTTAGTTTTAGATATGTGGATACTATGTACTACTTTAAATTGCACAAGAGCATGTCGATCACACATGGAGGTAGAGTGTATCCGATCCAGGACTGAATCCCACATGTGATCTGTGAAGGTGAACCTAGGTCCTGCTCCCACAGGGTTCTTATAGCTGCTAATGAGGAGCTATGCAACTTCGAAATAAGGTTGAAAAACACAGAAATTGAGCCTTTTAATGTGAGGTTTACCGAAAGAAACAAATCGACATGATTGGCTGGCGGTTTGTGAGGGAATTGGGGAATTAACTTCTGCGTAAAATGCCTGATTTGCAGAAATCGGAAAAAATTTGTATTTTTATTTTGTGAACAGCTAAATGCATCACTCCTCTATGCCCCACTTCAGATCAATTCTATTGATACAGGAAATTACCACGTGGCATTTTTCCGGCCCGAGGAATAAACAAATCAGACAGAAAGAGAAACACAGAAGGACTCTTAAAAATGACCATGTTTTCAGTAGGCTACAGTAGTTTCCGCAATGTTTCTATGTCTAAATTGGTTTAAATGACATCTACTATAAAAATGCATAATATTCTTAATGACAAAGTAATAGAGAGAACAGTCTCGTCCCCTCAAATTCCAGCCACCAGTCTCTGATAATGGTGAGATCTGACAGTAAATATCAAATAATATAAATGGATCATTAAGTATATATATAGGACTAGTGGGCATTGGTTCCAATTTTAAGGAGAACAGGTAAAAGGTCATTATCTATTATTCATCCCTAAAGAAAAACTGGGAGACAACTTGATCATTTAAATGGCAACATGCTTAACCTTCCTCCTGTGTTAACTTTCTGTTACCATCCATGGTGTTAGTGGGTCAGTTTCGACCCGTGTCTGAAATCAGCTGTAAAAAACACTAAAATCAATGATCTATCATCCTTTTTGTTTCTCATCTCTTGGTCACCTTGTTAGGCTTCCTTATCCATGAAAATATTGTTTTTAATATTTTTGGTGTAGGCGGCTCGGCCTTTTTTTTGTCAGTATGCACCACAATTTCAATAAAAAAAATGGTAAAATGAACCTTAAGAGAATCATATAAATAAATATTTGGTTGTTGTGTTACCTGATTATTACTGAGGGGTATGAGAACACATTTCTTAACTAAATTTGTTTTATTTATTTTTTCATATTAATATTATTGACTTTTTAACATCTATGGTGTTACTAGTCAATTACGACCCATATATATTTATTTCAGGAAAGAGAAAAAAAACTTTTATTTCAGCATTATACAAACACACAATGAAAACCAGAACAAGTCACAACACAAAATATAGATTTGTAAGGTCAAATAAACAACAACCAATCAACAAATCAAACCAATCGAAATCAATTACTAGTTCCAAAACTAGTAAAAAAACCAGAGTAAAAGACTCTGTGTGCATGTGTATGTGTGTGTGTGCAGATGTGTGACACAAAGCAACACTTTCAGTGTTCTCTGCAGAGATATTTCTTGCATGTAAAGCACAATACGTTTATCTTTCTGTCCTTAGTGCTTCGGCAGACCTAACACCTCTTATTTTTAGAATCAGGTGGCCATTTTCACCAAAAACATGATCCAGAACTTGACTCATTGTATATCTCCTCATTTTTGAATACTGCAAATAGGAGATGTGCACTCTGCAAGTCACCAACTCTATACTGAATTGACCTCACATGTCTGGATATGTCTGTATGTTTCGCTTTTATGCAGGTATAAGGGCAAAAAAAGTCAAAATGAGAACCCCCCCAGAGCTCACATGATTGGGAGAGGAGCTGACTGTCATTGTGTTGTCTGACAGTGCACTTATGATTTCAGTTTTGGCTCTAGTTATTGTTTTTTAAATCTTATTCTATAACCGGGTCGAAAACTTTCCCTAACACCACCAGTGTTATAATTTCCACCAGAGCATTTTATAATTAAGTGAAAATTGTTTTATTTATTTTATTTTGTTGAAATAGAGGTTCCTGACAAAGTCAAGAAATCTTGATGCAATAAACAAAATGTAAGTGGTTCTTTTATCCATTTGAAAACCAAAACGGGTCGGTGGCGACCCTAACACGAGAGGAAGGTTAAATAACTGTTACATACTTTATTTTCTTTAATACGTATGACAAACTGTAGGATTGCATAACTTCCATGCTTTTCTACTTTTGCATGTGCTTAGACAGAACAGACTTCACAGGCCAACCACAGAGGCTTTGCGCCACAATTATATTTACATTAAGTAAATTGGGACAACTAAGCCAATGGTGTGTTACCATTCAATGAAAGGCAGTTAAACTGGCTAAAGCGTTCCCATTGCCACTCAATAACATCAATGTTATTCTGCCATTATAAGCATCTCACAGCCAATGAGAGTGTTGCAATGATATGTTGTACAGCTCAACAAACACAAACCTATACCCTCACTACACTCAAAAACACATGGGCAGCCCTACACACAACATATCAGGCAGCAGTAACATATATCCTGTGCCTTCCAGGGGTGATTCAATGAAATAAATGGCAGGACATGGCTTCTAAATGTCCCTGTCTGTTTTCAGCGTGCATATACCACACACACTGCAGCATCATGCTCTATTTGTGACACACAGTGTCCAAACAAAAAGCTGTATGCATCCTCAAGTGATATCCTCTTAGCCCACTGTGTTCATACCCATGAATGGGATGAGTGTGGAGAGGTCAAAGGTTACTGTTGCTTGTTTACATTCAGGGCCAGACTTAAATCCCTTTCGTCCTGTCAGAGCTGTAGGTGGTTTTCTAATGTTTTGGTTCAGAGCAACTTTGCACTCCTCTTGACTTCCTGTTTGCTTGATCTCTGCCTCCACAGATTCTCTCAAACCTTCTGAAGGACTTCCTCCCGTTCTTTTTTACTCAGCAGGGTATTCTTCTTAAAAGGAATAGTCCGTAAGCATATTTAAATTATGTATACTGTATGTATGGGCTCTGTGTATGGCTTCGAGTGAGGTGGCTATTGTTAAAGACTTTGTCTTATAAAAGTTTTACACTTAACTTATCAACCTCATGCCCTCCAACACCACCATACCCCTCACTGATAAACTACGTTTGTTTTGTGCCAGGGTGGCAGTAAAGGCCTCACTTAATTCTTCTTTACCAGTCAAGTACCATGATAAAGTATTCCCTGGCAATTATCCAAACCCCTCTGTGCTCTCTCATCATACTTTTAAGGATAAGAGCCACTGCTAAATACCTCAAATGTAAATTTCGAAACTGTGTTTGCTAGGGACAAGCATTGGCAATGGCTCCCACGGACACATACAGTACTTTAGCTAAAGAGAAAACTTTATCTTCAAGAGCAGCATTCCTACTGTATACTCTGAAGGAGAGAGAGTCCTTTCTATCCGTTCATTTAGGGACAGAAAATACTTACCATAAACTAAGCCATAGCTGCTGCAGCATGCACTCGTCATTTTAACGTCAATTGTGACATACCTGTAACAGTTGACATAACAAACATAATAAGAAGCAGGCACAAATACAATATCAATGATAGCATTCATCATCTGTCTCACTGAAAAATACGCTTTGTGGACTAAATTCATCAGCGTTTCCCTGGTTTGCATGTTTTTACATAAACAGAACTCTTGGGTCTGAATCTATAGGGGACACTTAAATGTGATGCCACAGATTATTCACAATATGGATTATCAACATACCAAGACAACAAGCTCAAAGGAATTGTATTCAGTCACTCAGTTTGCCTGAATATTCAAGAGTTGACCAGGATTCAAGAAAAAGGATAATTGAGACAAAAGCATTTCTCAGCTTTATTTAGGTGAACACTTGAAGTGGGACAGGCTAATCAAGCCTGTTATGGCATGTTGAGTCTTCAGACACTGAAGAAGAAATAATACACCGTGTTCTTGGGATCTTCTGTTGATGAACACAAGTATGGGTTTAAAATTTAAGTCATTCATTGATCTCTTGGATAATATAGAATGTACATTAATGGGTTCATGTTGTAAGATCCACAATGCACCATGCCTGACAAATTATCTTTGATCACTGGCGGAATGCCAAATGGAATTAAAACTGATGAGACCTGTTTGTTTGAGATTTGAGAGACACAAACATTGTAAACACTGGCTCCTCGGTCAAGCCATTGGCATCATGCTTGAAAAATGATTACGATTGATTTCTGTGTACAATGACTGAAAGAATGAATGAGCAGTAACAATCCAATTGTTGAGCAGTTCACTTTTTCCAAGACGAGTCACAGAATTAATGTAGTACTCGACAGGAAGGTATGCGACTAATGCAGTACAAATTAATGACTTTTTTAAATCAGCAGAATCCGAACCCACTTGAAGCTAAGAGGACGCAACAACAGGCTGAAGCAAAACCAGGCTAACACTGGCATCATGGCTGAGCGTGGCTAAGCTCTGCCTGACACAGCATTGTCATGGATGTCTCATTGGTTGGCCACTATACCGACTGTTCCCAGCTGTGCCAGTTCTAATAGAACAAAAGGCTGAGCCCAAAACGTAATAACTTTTTGTCCATAATTGAATTACTTGTTACATTTTGCAGTTATAATTGTATTGCATTATGGAGTCAATAAGTGGTGGATTAAAACGGTTATTGCTTCAATGTAGATTGTAGTATCATACACAAACGCCTTACATTTTGGGTTTTATTAAAACTATTTTAATAACATTTCCGGTAGTTGTTACATTGTGTGCTTAAAACATAGCTTCAATACCACTGGAAAGGAAAAGAGACAGACATCAGGGGGGGTTGCACACTCTTCCGCTATGTAGGGGGGTGAATACTTTATGACTTCTGAGAAAGCGCTGTGCATGTCATTGGCAAAAAGCCTGCCAGACGGATCGATGAAGAAGAGTTGGTGCAGCGCTAGCCACGGTAGACATGACCCGATTTAATTTGCCTGCTCGGCATGGATGAGGTCAACACTTCTATTCTGATGCCGTTGAAGCCAATCACACATAGACCTTCCTGGAACAGAACCGTGTTATTTAGTTATTACATTATTGATAGCAATCACCATGTTTCTAGTTTATAGTTGAAAATGCTTACACCAATGAACCCCAGAGTGACACAGGATATGATAACTGTTTATTTTGATTAGATAAGCACTTTAAGATCAAGGTTACAGCTGATCTGACGGCCGAGTCACCACATGATCTGCTTACAGAGTAGACATTAATTGAAGTAAATATGCTGTTACATTATTGGTTCTCCTCTACCCCCCTCCTTGACAGTTTGTTTCTCCAAGAAAATATCAAAAGAACCAACCATAGTTCTTTGAAAAGTATAGTTTGAAGAGTAAAAGAAAAGCTCATATACTTCCTTAAGCCATGTGTCCATCTTTTCGCTCCGCATGGTTGCACCATTAATTCCCAGAAGGTTAGATACAGAAAAACACCAAAAGAAAAAAGATGCTGGTGAGACAGTGAGCTCAGATTCCCATTTCAAACATCTATTTTTAGCCTGTATGAAACAGATCTGCCTCTAGTGACTGTAAAACAGTTCAAACAACCGTGGAATAGAAACAAATACTGAGAAAGAGAAGAAGCTATTTTCAAAATACCTACAGCAAATAATAATTGTACTGTATTGAGAGGGATTGAAAACAAAGCCAGGCTTTTCCACTTTAATAAAGACATTCATGATCCAGACTTTCCTGTAGGCAATGGGTTAATAGCCTGGACTTCTTTCTTTTTAGGTCAATATGCTTTTTCTAACAGGTGCTTAATACTACAGGGGGAATGCAGTGGAAATGGGGATACAAGCCTGAGCCACTATAAGCAGGTACAGAAAACACAATAGGATTAGAGGGTAGATTGATCCTGGCTTTGTGTGCCGTTGTTTGGCCAGATTATCAGAGCAACCGTTTTATTGTGTGGAAATTGGACAGAAATTTGTTTTCAATTTGCCCACTGCTGGAATTGCATCGGGGGCATACTTGTTTCTGCGCGTATGATACAGAGGAGAGGTGTGGCGAGGAGACATTTACTGTGCTGTACAATCTATGGTTTCACAGGATTAAACCAGTTTCCCTGGGATAATTTTGTGGCTAGTGACACTAAATCAGCTGCATTTATTTGAAAAGCCTGAAATGAAACACTTAGGGTGTATTCACACATGCCGTGTTTAGTTCGGTTGAAACGAACTCAGATGCACTTCCGCCTTCGGTGCGCATCTTTCAGACATGTGTGAATACAGCAATCGCACTCGGGGGCGGACCAAACAAGCGGTCCGAGACCCAGCTGAAGAGGTGGTCTCGATGCGCTTCAAAACGCACTCTGCTGCAGTTCGTATGTGGTGTGAATTTGGCCGGACTCGATCCGACCCAATTGCGGGAAGCACTGCGCCTTTTCTTTATTTTCTTTTTTAATAAATCGCCATCAGCTTCACATTTTGGGAAAGTGTTGTTGTCGCCATTGTTAGGAAGATTAGTTGTGGTTTGACCGGGAGCCCCGAGCGAAAATATTACAGTTGATAATGACGCGTACACATGCTGATGTGTTCAGCGATCAGATGGAGAGGAGCGTCTCCCGTAGCCTACAGTGCCAACAGGTTCACGCTGCGCTTTGCATGAAGTGTGTTTTTATTTGTCTTCCCTACGGGACTGTCAATACTGTCCCCGTGTCAGTTTGGAGCTGAACTGCGCCGACACCCAGCCGATACAGCTTAATCAGCTGTGTGTCAGTTTGAGCCTATTCCTCGCGAGCCGCGCGTCCAGCAGCAAAAATACAGTAAAAATTATCACATCGTTGGCTATAAGCCACATAACGTGACATTGACATGGGGCTACATATTAGTATAACCATATGAAACAACAATAATTTGATGTTTTTCTTCTTTATTTATAGGGTAGATGTAGGCCTTTTTATTATTTTTAACCCCATATTATATCAATGATAAATTCGCACTTCGTTCTTCCTGCTTCTCTCCACCCCAGAATGTCTGTCCAATGAATGAATGACCTCAGATCACGTGTGGTTTTGCTTCGTAATGCTGGTTCACTTGCAAAAGGGGCAATATGAAAGTGGACCACACCAAACAAAACAAATCTAAATTCTATTTGGTCTGGACCAAAGCAAGTGAACTAACAGACTTTCCATGTGTGAATACACCCTTAGGCTAGCGGAGATGCGTCAACCTGGACACGCAAGCTCAGGGAAGTAGTGTTGGATGTCAGTGTGTGCAATTCTAAACAAGCTCCTTATGGACCCAGCTGTAAGACAGGTAGCTGTAAGACAGGTACAGAGTGTAGCCGGAATCGATTGTGCAAATCAAATCAAATCAAATCAGTTTTATTTGTATAGCCCAAAATCACAAACACATTTGTCTCAGTGGGCTTTACATTTCATACAATATGATATATGATACAATATGACACCCTGCCCTTACACCCTTAGCTCGGCTGAGAAAAAATTCCCAGTAAAAACCCTTTACCGGGAATAAAAAATTGAAGAAATCTCAGGGAGAGTCGACAGAGTAAGGGATCCCTCTCCCAGGACGGACATGCTGCAATAGATGTCATAAGTAGAGAAAATCACGAAGGAATTTGATCATTGGATTACATGGTAATACTAAGTAAAGTGCGAATAGTGTGGATGCAGGAAGACTTCAGATGCTGCCAGAGGATCCACACCGTCTCGTCACCACCAGGGAAAACTAAGGTTTCCATCGCCAGGATTACATCCCATGTCTCCAGGTGGCATCCTTAACGACTGCAACATTTTTCGCGTTGATGGTCCATTTTCTCAGATGGTACCGGAGGGGGGACCAGATCCACACCGTCTCGTCACGACCAGGGAAAACTGGAAGAGGACAGACAAGCAACCAGTGAGCAAAGCAAAATGAATTTAAAGATTGAACAAGCAAGCAAGTAGAAAGAGTACGATCCTGATGGACGATGAGTTGGTGCTGATGTGAGGCAATAGCAGGCGGGGAGCATCCGTTCCTAGGACAGCTGATTCCGCACAGAACTCGGAGTCAGTCGAGTAGCATGGAGAGTGCTTGGTAGACAGAGGGAGAGAACCCCCGGGGCAACGCTCAGCCAATCATGGAAGATAGACAGAGGAGAACAAATGTCAGAGAAATGGTATCAGTCATGCAATTAGCGTCGGCAAGACAATTTTTCAGTGGGAGGACAACCGGTACTCAGGCCCAGACAAACCGAGACCGAGGCAGCTCCTCAGGCTGTTAATAATAACGCTATAACAATGGTAAACAATAGGAAAACAATTAACATTAAATTACATTGATTTACACTCAACCGTTCCCCACCGACACACAATCGGCGCCAGCCCCCCAGACCCAGAGCCTGCCCCCCAGCACCCCGCCCCCAGAGAGCACGCCCCAGTGCGGCACTAGTCCCAAGGAGGACCGGGGCCATAGATAGAGAATAGAGTATAGAATAGGGAAAATAGCCAAATGCACCGCTGCCACGAGGAGCAACCACAACCGAAAACCCCCGGAGGGGCGGCCCGTACAGCCCACTCGGGCCCGCCGGACCGGCCATGCCCAGCCCATGAGGCAAGGCCAGAGGCGCCAAGCACAAAGGGCGCGACGCATCCGCCGCCACCATCGGCACACCCAGAGCTAGGACCGGCCGGAGGAGCACCGACGCCGGGCAGCGAAACACAGACGCCAACAGTGACGCCACAGAGCGGACCGCCAGGCAGGGATAAATGATTAAAACAGTTTAAAAACAGTTAAAAACAGTTTAAAAGTAATTAAAAACAGTTAAAACGCAAATTGCATAGATTGCTTCTAACCGCCCCAAGACAATCTAGTATCACCCGAGGCGGTCAAAAGCAACCCGCTTCAAACGTGCACAGTTCACTGCAGCAGCAAGCATGTATAAATGCACAAATACGGATTCAATAACATTCACATGCAAATTCAACACACTGCAACTTCTCGTAACGGCACTTGTTGCATTTTCAGAGGAAGATCTTCCAACATGTGCACATTCTTTTTAATCATTTTGTGTTCATTATTTTGAATATTTTCTGCCTTAATTTAATTGTTGACAGTCAACGGTAATACAAAACAGCTGACTCACATGGTGGCCTAAAATGGTGGTACGAAGAACTAGCTTTTCTTCCAAGGAATTATATTGGTCAGTTTGGCAGAAATTAGCATGGTATGTCTAGTGCCAATACAGGAAATAGTATGTATTTATGTTGCAAGGTGAAAGTTGTCAGGGGTCAGGGTGTTTGATGCACCAGATGCATGGCCAGCTGTCACACAGGAGACGAGACTTAATGTATCAGACCAACTTGTTTTCTTTTTGTTCTTATCATTACCACCATCATTTCCCAAACTAAATAAATAATTTGTTTGCTTTATCTTAAATTCACAATGGTAAAACGGTTCATGTGATTTGAGAATGTTTCATGATCATGTTCTGAGACATGTGGTAATGTCTATATATTATATTGATCTTTGTACTGTATCATCTACGGTGTATTTTTTGGATAATATCACTACCACTGCGAGAAATGTGAGATATTTTAGTAATAAAACAAATGATTATAAATATACAAAAAAACTACTTTGGCACAAAATGTCAAAGAATTCCATTTCAACCAAATTTCATAGAATCATCTGTTGGGAAATCTGTGCAAAAGAGTGTTGTGCTTTATAACCTACCAAAACATTTAGCTAAATAGATATTGCAGATATCCTGCTTATATTTCACAGGTTAAGAAGATTTGACTTAGCCATAACACCAGCATTTATTATTTTGGGCGGATAGGGCTGATCTACAGCATATCAATGTGAGATAAGACTATTCTCTTAGTGGCAGCCTGCACTTCAGGATTACACTGATATGGCTGCTGTATTATTACATACAATATTGTCCCTTAACACTCCCATATTTGACTTATTTCATGTGCAGGGTCCTGCTGCGTCGTATTGAAAAATCTCAGCATGCCACCCATATCCATCCAGTTTTACCCCATTTGTTATATTATTTGAATTGCATTGGACTGCGGTGACTGTGAACGGGAATTGTGAGGGTGAAGCGCAGACCACATCAGTCCCAGTATTTTAGGCACAGTTCTGCCTCAGTAAGCCAGGCTGATTGGGATGCAGCAGGGTCTCTCCCTTTCTCTCCCTCTTGCTTTCTCCCCATGTCTCTCGTTCTGCTTGGCCTGAAACAGACATTCTGATGGAAAGAAGAGGGGGGCCACCATGGTTATGATGGCAGGGCACACCCACAGAGTGCACGTGACTTATATTTCTGTGCAAAGGATACACAACATATGCATTAAGGTGAGTCTCTAACAAAAACATAGCCCAGCAGTTCCTTGCCAGACTTGTTTCTTGAGGTAGGCTTCCAAATTCCTGGATTTAAGAACTAACATGTATAAAGAGAAAAGGCAAAATGTTCCTGGTCCTCTATCCCGTTATTAACATCAAAACTTCACCTCTAGCTAAGGTACTAGCTAATGCAAATAAATGCTTCAAGTAAATAAGTGAACAAAACATAGTAATGCATCTGGTGGACGGACAGATCTCGTTCTCTGTTAGAAGCCCTGCATCACTAACCCAATATCGCTAACGGGCATGTCTTGCTAATGCATGAGGGGCTGTGGCTACATCTTTTTCTATGAAGTGCCAAAGCTACGTCAACTAGATGTGATGTACGCTAAAATAGGAACACTCCATCCTTATATATACTATACCTGATCATGTGTTTAACGTTTACAGTTTCTTTGGAGAGCCATGGTCACAAGTGATGTCTAATAATGGCATTTTAATATGTGAGATGTGAGTGAGATTAAGTGTTGCAGATATAAGTCTAAAGATGTACTGTATAACAATTGTTCATCAATGTGTTTAAAATCAGGGATTTAAATAGACACATGTTGTAGAACTGTTTATGCATGAAACACAGCTACTTGTATGTATCCACCACCAATGTCAAAATCAACCCTACACCCTTGCTTTAAACCCAGAGAAACACACTAACCACCATATCAAGTTGTTGATATGGGTGTTCGTTCAAAGCAAAGCATTAATATTTCTCGTTCGATGTCACTTATTCTTTCCCCTGCTCCTGTTCTGGTATATTTTAACTCTGCTGCATGAAATTGTAAGGTATTACACTTCCCAGTTATTGAAGTTAAAATTACAGACTTTGTGACAGCACAAGAGTAGGCCTACACATCCAAGGGTAAATAAATATTACATCAATAACGCACACACACACACACACACACACTGCCCCTTGTATCCATTCGTATCCATCCCTCACAGCATCTCTCTCTCTCTCTCTCTCTCTCTCTCTCTCTGTCTCTCTCTCTCTCAGACCCGTTAGTCAGTGGCTGCCTGGCTGTTTTCGTGTCTTGCCCTTAAACTTTAATATCACTCTGGCCTGTCTTTTGATTGCACATTTCACTCAAAGGTTTACCGAACACTGGAGTCAAAGGCCTGTGGCTGAAGAATGAAGTGCGATTAAATACAGTAAAGATTGCCTTTGTGAACTGCCTGTCTATACACCTTGGTCTATATAGCTACAGTGACATTTTCCAGTGCTTACAATTGATGCGCACTGATGGCCCCCTCTTGATGATTTATACTGTTGCCAAGTTACATTCAGTTGTACTTATTTTATTTATTTCATTTCTGATTTCCCTTTTCGTTTTGCACATGCTTTGTTTGTTGAAAAGACTCCCCCAACCTTTTCTAGATCTTCTAAGTGGCCCATGTCTACATGTTTGTCTGGAGTCAGCCAGGCATACGGTGAAGATTAAACAGTCATTGTATGTCTCTCTGTAGCTTGTACGTTGGGTAGAACAAAACACCATCCGAGCATGGCCAGGATTATCATCATCTCCATGGCGACTGCCTCCTCCACCTCCTGCTCTTTCTCTCCTCACCACTCTCTCTCTCTCTCTCTCTCTCTCTCTCTCTCTCTCTCTCTCTCTCTGTGGGTAATCGGTGGCGTTGGCTCTGCGGCGCCCACTCATTCATCTCCCATCCCTGTCATGAAATCTGAATTCTAAAATTGCAAAAAGGAGTAATAAACAAGATTGACTGCACCTCTCCCTATTGATCGCTGCTCCAATGTGCTCACATGATTTGTAATATCCCCTCCGACCCCCCCCCCCCTTCTTTTCCTCCAACAACAGCGCCCAATGGCCAGGCCACATAGAGACAAGGCAAATTATGATGGGACAGGAATCAATTTCTACTAGATTACGCTTCTTGTTCTGTCGTGGCCATAGGGATTTAGAGGTGAAAGGAAGCGTGTACCCAGAAAAAAGATGCTTGTAAAAGATATGTAAAACCCAAAAGAGAAAACCCTTCATGATGCTCTATGTAGCAAGGTGATCATGTCAGACACCAGTGTGCTGCTGCAGGTTGGTGGTCGGAACAGCAGTATCATCTTCCCCAACAAACGTCTTCAAAATGCCAGCATCAATTCTAAAATGATTTATTTTTTCTTTACTTCTAGTCTTATCTTCCTGTCCTTGTTGGGCAAAGATTAAGTCTCCATGGGAAATGGCGGGAAACATTCAAATGGCACCAGATGACAAAGAAAAATTAAGGCAGATCAAAGAAGCATGAAAGTTATCAGAAGAAAGAAAATAATAAAAAAAGAAGCAAATGCTGTGTTATCTTAAATGTAAGTGAGATAAGACTGTTGTTTTTGAAAGAACGGGTGCTTTAGTCTCTCTGTCATATTTTACAGATGCGTGCACTGACATGAGACCAACTCTCATTTGCTACTGTGCGAAGTGGCAATTTGTTTTTGTTTTTTTGCTAGGAAGCAAAGGGGTTGATTTGTTATTTACTGATAACAATGTGTGTGCATTCACAGCTTTACATGAACAGGAGAAAGAGTATTCTCATTCCCACTGTACACCAACATATATTTCAGTCCAACAAGATGCGGGATCCCCTTTATCTCCCCTCTTCTTCTCTCTCTCTCTCTCTCTCTCTCTCTCTCTCTCTCTCTCTCACTTGGTTACGCTTCCGCTCCTCTTATTACCATGTTTACAACTTGTTGGCACCCTGAAAGCTATGTTGGCTTCGGTAGCGGCAGCAGGGAAAAATAAAAGGGGGAGGAATTTTGAAAACATGTCAGTGAGTGCACTGATATAAGAGGATCAGACACGCAAGAGTGGAATTTGGCCCTTAAGAGTTCCAAAAGAGAATAAAGGACAAATTATAATTCAATCCCTGCCTGGTCAGAATAAGGAGGGGAATGAGAAGAGATAGAAGGATTCATTTGAGCTACAAAAGGCTGTGAGATACTGGGGATGGTGTCAGACAAAGGTTTGTGGCGTGGGAGGATGGTGGTGGTGGGGTCATGCATGCATCTGTAAGCCAGTAAATAGCAGTAGAGTAGTCTGGCTGAACCGTTTCCACCAGTGTCTATTGGCGCTGGCGTCGGCTAACAACGCTTCGCCTCGCTTTCCTGTTGCTGGCGTTCCCGTATTGAGCTCCCCCTCAAACTAGGAAACATTTTGCTCACAGTCAACCTGTGTGCTTCTGTGCAGCGCTCTCCCTCTCTCTCTCTCACACACACACACACACACACACACACACAACACACACACACACACACACACACACACACACACACACACACACACACACACACACACACACACACAGGGTGTGAGAAGTCACATTACTGTAGACAGAAATAAAGTGTGGCGATACTTTGGGATAATAATATCGGCGGCGGCGGGTCCGGGACGTTGCGCAGCCTAGCTTAGCCTAGCCTAGCTGTCCAACTTCATTGTCTTCCCCCGGGCAGAAATACCCTCATAAACTCTGGAAAATGAAGCGTGGTGGTTTGGATTGAGCACCGGACCTTATAACCAGCTAGATTAAGATCCGCCGTTCCCTTTCTTTGGTGATTTACAGGACAACGGGCCGCCGATGATAATGTTACTAGAGATAACACTGCGTGACAACGTGCCTAGTTAATTCCGGTTAAGTTATCCTGTGAGCTCCTCGGGGGCTAAATAAAAAGTGTATGGTGTCTTGACATGCTGGTTAGAAAGCAACACACTATGTGTATTCCTTTTGTCTTTAATAGTTTTTTTGTGGCGTTTGCGGGTTAGATTTAGCCATTTCTCTGACAGCCTCTGGACGTGAAGATGTTCCATCAAGGCAAGGCAAGGCAAGGCAAGTTTATTTATATAGCACAATTCAGACACAAGGCCACTCAAAGTGCTTTACAGGGGCAAGATTAGAATACATAAAACACATTATAAAACATTTAAAAGCGAATAAAAGAAGCAAATAAAAAAAAAAATAAAAAATGAAAACTCGATTTAAAAACATTTAAAAGCAAATAAAAGAAGCAAATAAAATCAGTATAAGTTCCCCCCGGCACTATTTTGCATCGACACCGCTGCTGTTTCCCGGGGTTAACCCCACCCTAGATGATTGTGATTGGTTTAAAGAAATAAAAACAGGCCAGCCCTGTTTCCCCCCGAATAGACGGCTCTAAACGGAGTGCTTCCAGACCATACTACTTGCTGTAGTTTGGTCTGGCTTCGCGAGACTAGCAGTAGAGTCACTGACCTGAACAGTTAGAACCGTTCTTCTTTGCCAACATCTAGTAAGGCAATGTGTCTGTCTAAAGGCCAGGACACACCGGCCGATAATCGTGCGTCGAAAGTTGTCAGAGAGTCTGGAGGGGGCGGGGACACAAATCTGTTTGGTGTGTTCGGTGACGTCGGCCGTCATAGATGTCGTCGGCCTTCTTTTCAGCCGATTTAACATCGGCGGTGTATCGGCGTCGGCCAGTCTTTCAGCCGGAGCAATCTGATTGGTGGAGGGCTAGCCCGTCTCTGCTCTGGAGAACGTTTGTTATCAAAATTACTATTAGTCAATACCAGGAAATATCTCCTCACTATCCGCTACCTAAAAGTTCAGAAAGGAATCGGATGGTGAAGAGATATTCACAGATTTTTGACAAGAAGTGATTTTGTCAACAAGAGTTCGCCAGAATAGCAAACTCCACCTTTAACATATTATCACATCTAGAGTCAGAAAACAGCAGCACAATGACAAAGGAAAGAGCCAAACAGGAACAATGATGAGCCAACCTTTATTTACCAAACACACACACACTTTCATTAGCTGTGTTTGGCTTGATTAGGAATGATTTGTCTTGGTATTTCTTTACAACATATATGTTGGGCTACCTGTTAAGTGTCATGTATACAATATAGTAACTATCATGTACCAGTAAACAGATACTCCTGTCTGTTGCAAAAAAGTAAATAACAAATTCAGTTATCTTTTACTGTAAATCATCGACTACTGCATTCTGAATACAAACAGCTGTCCGAGTTTCTTTTTGCAAAGTGGCCCCATGTCACAACTCTGCTCTGAACCAAAGTTAAACATGATCCGCTGTAATACACAGAGATAAGCGCAAAACTAATGCATCTCACTGAGGGCAGGCCTGTTTGTTTCAATATAAGAAGGCTTGAAGAGATAAAGGCACAGCGAGATATAATGTGTGAATGTGTGTGTTTTTGCAGAGAATCCATGGCTGACTATCTCACTTGTGAACATAAAACATTCCATAACAGAAGGGTATGCTGTGATACCCGCTGTCAAACAAATAGATGTGAGTGCAACTCTTATTTTCTCTATAGGCTTTGTTTGAGCAGGGCGGCAAAGCCTTCCCATCCAAGGAGACATACAGACGCGGTCCAGCCAGTGATGTCGAAGCTGCTCTTGCGTGACCAGAAATATGTCTGAGGAGACAAATGAGAAGAGATGCAGGTGCGCTACAACAACAGGGTAAATCTCCAGCTTGCTGTGAAGACTTACAGGTCCCTTAACATGCAGCTGTGATCCTCTACGTGAATGCAATATCTCCATCAGAGAAATATTCATGAAGGTGAAGGATGTACTGCTCGTGGATAGACATCGATTCATTTCTGACGGTAGATAAGTGCTTTTCTATTTTCTTTTCTTGGTGCACTTCTTTTCATTTTTTTTTTTTTATATTTGAGGTTTTCCAGATGTAGCAGAGATAGTGTGGGAAGCAACCCCAACACCTGATTGTGAAACTCTTAAAATGCAGACTACAGTTCATAAAAAATGACATGAATGATGTTTGTTTCTCAACAAGGGCGGTTCATGTCCTCCTCAACTTGAAAGGTCAGCTAAAGGTTCAATTTAAGATTAAGAATCTGAATGTAACAATAAACCTCACTGAACGTTTGTCACAATTTTGAAAGGGAATACTGAGTGTCGACTTGTAGGTAAATATACCCACTGACTTTTCAAGATACTTACTTTGAACACAAAATGTAGTTTTTTTGTGGGGTCATTTTTATTGTGTGGTGAATAAACACAATTCTTCATCTTTTTGCAAACTGATTTTCTGAGATTGGAAGGACTGAATAACCCTTTTCCCATAACATATTTCCAGAATGTATCTACAATATGTATTATCTCTTTAAAGTCCCATGGTCTTGGAATTTTTTCACCAGTGACAATGAGAAATTTAAAGTTAAAGAAATTTTAACTGACAAATTACCACGAGACAAAGGCAAAAGAAAGAAATGGACTTTTGAGGTTCTCAAAATAATTTGTGTCAGCCCACTCACCGTTTCTCCTTGGCTGATTAGGCGCCATTGGCAGAATCTTTTTTTTTTTACTTAAATTTTAAATTCTAAAGCCCAGACTCATGGTGTATTACCATTATCGCTAACTGCGAGACTCCATCGGGCTGTCAGGTACCTGTGGACATGCATGAACATTGCTGCAAAATGCTACTCTAAATGTAAATGGTCCCAGGTAATTGTTATCTTTTCTCATTGACTACTCTTTTAAGGGTATTCTCATTTTTTTCATTCAGTATAGTTAGATTTCAATGCCCCCAATGCATGGTGAAATGGGGTCACATTACATGTTAAAAACATGCATTTCAGGGGCGACTGTGGCTCAGTTGGTAGAGCGTGTAGGCCGATGATCAAAGGGTTGGAGGTTCGATCCCCGCCCTGCCACCTGTGTCATAGTTGTTGTATCCTTGGGCAAGACACTTCACCCAACTTGCCTCGTGTGAATGTCGATAGTTAGCCTGCTATCGGTGTATGAATGTGTGTGTGAATGGTAACGTGGGAAAGGAAAAATGCATTTCAGGCACTTCAACCTCTGTGCTTGTAAGTGCCTTCAATTTGAATCGAGTAATAAGAACGTTGTTTTATCTGTGAAGAACCATTGCAAACTACTACAGTGTGTTTGATATCGTTGCACATCTATTTAGCATGGTTACGACCTTTCCCCCCGTTTTGTTTGACTCTTGAACCGCATCTTAACAGCCCCAGATTAAAAGGAGCACGGTTTATGTGTTTCCCAAGGATCTTCGATTTCTTTGGCAATACCTGTGTCCCCATCTGCTCTCAATTTGTTAAACCTTGGCAGGATTCTGGATCCTCTAATATCCAGATTTAGTTAAGCAATGTTCCGTGAAACATTTGATGTTAACAAATGTGAAATTAATTGTTAAGCTTGAAACGTGACTGCAAATGTGATGGACAATGGGCGGGAAAATATACAGGCAAGTGGCGGTATTGTTTCCCTTTGATCAGGCAAATGCTGAAACTAAAAATGTTTTCTTCTAAATGTCATGGATTTAGATTGTTGCCAGACCCGTTTTGACATCTCATGAACCAGGTTTGTTCCTTTCCTTCTAACCCGGCCACCATGGCACTACCAAGCCCTATTTGACTGTAGAGGTTTCCCTTTAATTCCTCCATGTCTTTCTCTCTCTTGTCGCTCAAAAACGCAAGCTCACACACACACACAGGCTCACACAGGCTCACACACACACACACACACACACACACACACACACACACACACACACACACACACAAACACACACACACACACAAACACACACTCACACACCTCAGAGCTGCACCATCTCCCAGGCTTCATGCGCCGAAGGATCCACTGCTGATAACCAAAAAACCCCACACCACTATCACCAAAAACTGATTTCAGGTCTCCAAAGCAGAACTGTCCACAGAGGACTATCTCCACAAAGCTGCTACGCATGAGCTGGTGAGCTGTCTCATTGATCTGCCTGTCGTCACAGTCCGGCCTGGGCATTCAGTCTTGTTCGCCACGCCTTAGCGAGTCCACTTTAGAAAACATCACCCATGGGAGAGGTGTAGGAGATTTTGAAGAAAAAAACCTTACACTCTCCAAATAATAAACTTTGGTTCCGGATGGTCACCTCTGGCTATATGCAGTGATGTCATCAGATAAAATGGAAATCGTATGCAATGCTATGTAGGGGAAACGGATGCAGCTTTCAATAAATTGCCATGCACAGTGAAATGAAAGAGGCTAATCTGGCATCGATGCTTGCACATGCGTTAATGTGGGTGTGCGTGAGTGTAAATATGTACTGCATACAAGTGAAAACATGTATGCTTTCTCACATGTCACATAATCCCCCTGGTACCCCTCCCTCACGTAACTAACATATGCACGCACACATGCACACATAAACAATTTTTATATTTCAAATGCCGTAAAAAATATCTGGAATATTGTTATGTCAAAAGCGACGATGAAGCTTCTTTAATAAAACATACCCTCAACACATACAAAGAGGTCCAGTTATTCCTCTTCCTTAACAAAATGATTGTATCATCTTGCAGATTAAGGAATAAAAAAATAAAATAAATGTTAAACGGTTTTGACCCCCTTACTCCTTCTTCTACAATATAGACACATTTCCTGCTTTACTGTTAAGTAGTATTTTGGCCTTGTGCCTCTAATGCTCCTGGAGGTGGGTAAAGGTGGGTGTTGTCTGAAGTGTTTCAGTGTTTTCTACCAGAGCATTGGGACCTTTATGAGGGTTTTGGATCGTATTGGCGTAATGGAAATAGCTGCATGGTGGGAAAGGGGGTGAGTCATGCATCTGGTGTGTGTGTGTGTGTGTGTGTTTGTGTGTGCGTGCGTGCGTGCATGCGTGCGTGCGTGCGTGCATGCGTGCATACGTGCACGTGTGTGTTAAAATGGTTGTGGTGGTGGAGGGGTGAGCCAGAAATGGGTTTGCATTTCACTTGTTTGTGCCCATTTACATTAGTCAAATGGACATATACCAAGAATCTAAATGTGTGTGTGGGTGTAATTCATGTTTAATAGCACTGCATTTTACTGGGTTGCCATTCTCATATTTGTCATGCCCTAAGAGTTAAAGCCAACGTTCTATCCTACCAGTGAAGCCGACCTCTTTTTCAAGGTGTTGCTCAATGAGGAAAATGTGAAATGTCCTTCAGACAGCAGGAGGAAAGGGCTATTATCCAGTTATTTAATGGTTTCCATGGAAATACGAGTATTGACCTTTAGTACATCCGAGTACATATTCGAATGAGAAAAAAAAAATTAAATTTTTGGATTTTTGGATAACACACCAAGAAGAGCAGCCATTTTATCTTGGTGTGGAGCTTGATTTGGTCGGTCTTTTGGGTTTGATAAAATTGAAATGGAAAAAAAATGGAAAATGGAAATTTACCATGCAAATAGTACGATATGTTAGTCTTTTGAGGGCTCTGCTTGTGCTCAATGGGAAACACTGGGTACCTTTAGTTCTCATGCAACTGTTATAAGCCCCAAATTAGACTGCTGGGGATTCTTTTCATAAACGATCCCCTCCCATGGGTGCAGTAGCTTTGATTTGATTAAACTTGATCTATGGCTCTCAGAAGTTGTTGAAGGCTCCTGGCGTCAGCATTATCTATGGCATCAAGCAGACACAACACTTTTGTTGCATTTGCTGGCTGGCAAAGCTAAAGGTCAGAGATCAATGTTGTTTTTGATTTGAAGTTATTCAAACTTGATATTATCTCTTAAGGTTGTCTGTAAGCTCCTGTGTTTACACACATAGACACACACACACACACACACACACACACACGCACACACACACACACACACAGAGACACAGACACACACACACACACACACACACACACACACACACACACACACACACACACACCTCAGAGCTGCAAGAGAGAAAAAAAAGGTGAGAGAGAAAAATCAATCTATGTTTAACGATAAGTGACAGAAACTGAAGTGTGTCATTGAACCTAACAGCTGCTCTATTTTGCAGTGGAGGCCTTTGTGAATGCCCATGCCTAAACCTCTTAGAGAAGAGTTACCCTCTAGGCTCAGGATTGCAGATAAGGTAATTGCCCAGTGTTTAGACAGAGGTATCATTGGTTCTCCATCTCTAGTTCACTGTCAAGGAGGTTAACGACCAGGAGCCCAGACAGTGATTAAACATTTATTATGGATATCTAACCCCTTATATATCAAGTGATCCCTGCAGCATAGGCCTCCGACTGTCCAGCTCATCTTACGTCTCCTCCAAATTCCTGCGCCCCTCATCAGCCTCCTCTGTCTCCAGACCTTCACAGTACACATGGGAACTGTAACCCTTCTGGACCCTACTCATATTTTGTCATCATCTTTTTGGAATGATGTCGAATGGATTTGAAAAAAATATGGGCTGAGACAGCAACAGCATTAAAAATTGGCATATTACACGCGTAAAAACTGAAAACTTCCCCTCTTGGATTCGGTGCATTTATGAGCAGACTCATTTCAGCAGCGGACAACTGTTTTAGCTGCTGGGTTCAGGAGAGAAGCTGGATTCACCATCACGTGTATGTTTAAATCCTTGAATCATTCAACTGCTATGAACTACAATGTGTCAGCCAACAGCACCAAGAAATGAAACCCTTTTTACCAGCATCCTGATATGTTGAAAAGCCTAATCCGGAGAGGCTTTTATAAGCTTTTAAACTGATTGACCATATCGTCATGGCCCCCGGAAGCTCCACCCAAAGTGGTGGTTTTATGTGCAGGAGCTGGCCACTGAAAAAAGGGTGTGGGGTTACTATTTTGCCACAGGGTGAACCTTTTCTATGCCTTAGTTCCTCCCATGCTACATCAATCTCCTCATTTGTATAATGCATTTAGAAACAAAGCCAAAATAATGTAAGGTTTTACTTCCTCCGGTGCTTTACCTCACAATCTACTTTCTAAATTGAAGGAAGTAGGAGTGTTAAAAGATGGATCAATACATCCGTACCAGCAGTGGCCCCTGTAGCAAAGCTGCTCTACCACATCCTGTAATAGCCATTCCCACAAGACCTTTTCACCTGCTACCTTCCTCATCTGTTCTCTATTGTCTCCAAGCTAATCTCATTGCTGTTACTATGACATCTGTGGAATCAAGCAAAGGACAAGCAGACGTCTTGTGTCTAATCGTCACTGCCTTAAGGCACAGAGATAGGAATAAGCTTACACTTTATCTGGCATGTAGCCACTGGCCTTGTGTGTACTATTGTTCTCCTGTTACTCTGCTCCCGTCTCCAGGGAGCTTTTCCATGCCCGATATGAACCTCAGGGTGTCTTTTAAAGATGATATTCCAGAGATCGATATGAATGAGACCGGTCATTGGGGACGTGGCCCTATTTCGAACAAGTGCACTGCTGTGTAAGACTATGGAGTGAACTATGGGCAGTCAAACCACATGACAGGCTTCAGGCGCGGGTCTGGTTTCAATCTCAGATAAATAAATCACAGCTTAATACCTGTCCCATATAATTCCTCCACTACATCTGTGACTGGAATACAGGCTCGGACGGGGGATAAACCAGAATGTGCACAGCATCTCAAGGAAAAGAAAGTGAAAAAGAGGGATGGGGGTTGGAGGTGCAGGAGCTTTGGATTAAAGGCCAAACTCTATTGCTGGCAGACATAAAGGCAGGATCTGTCTGCCTCCCTGTCGCGCCTGTCCCTATTCCAACTGGAACAGGGGATAGAAGACGGGGATTGGGTTACTCTGATTAGTAGATTGCACAGGCTGACGCGCCGGAACAAAGGATGGGCAAGCTATGTTGGATGTAACACAAGCTAGTAGCTAGTCTCCAGGTAAATCGGTAGGATTAGAGAGACAGGTGTTGTCATGGCTTGTCAGGGGAACAAGTAACACCTGAGACACAGGTATTGATGGGCATGTTACAGCGTAGCACAACATACATACATTCACCAGTATTAGTGTTTATTACTAGGCATCCATGGATGCACTTACTGTAGAGGCAGGTTCCAGCCCACACGTGTCTCAACCTGTACTCCTACAACACAGTTTGCTGGTTTAGGCTTAAATGCAAATCTTAACACAGGCTAATTCAGGTTTGCTTTAAAGTACCTTTTACTCTTCCTCCAAACAGACACAGAAACATCCAACTACATTTGTCCTGATCTGAAAGGCTAATGTTGTGGGAAGGAGAGGATTAAGATAAGTCTTTAATGTGCAGCATCTTTCAGGACTGTTGTCTACACAAGCATTGGAGATTAGTCTCTGGCAAGCAACCGCTCAATTAAGAAGTGAAGATAAAGTTGCAATGGGGGTCCACATACTTGCAGAAAGCAATATAAACAAAACAGGTTGCCACACTTGTATTTAATTTGTAAAGTGGTAATTAAAGGTCTTCTCTGACTGCTTCCCCTGGTTGGTTTATTGCCATCCAAGGAAAATATACCAATCCACTAAACTCTGGATTAAACCACAGTTTTGAGCAACAACAGATGCTGTGTGTATTTAAGTGTAACTGACCCTTTGCCGAAAACCTCTGCACTCAGTAACTATGACTACCAGGCTTTCACTTCTTCCTCACCTGAAACTAAACACCTGCACAAAGCCTGTGAAAGAAAACTGTTGCCATGCTACAAAGAGGCCATTTGGTCAAGCTGAATGAGAACAATAGCTGATGGTCCTGCTCTGCTTTACAACAATGTTTTGCCATGTTTCCTCCTTCATTCCCCTATTTTGTTACCAAAAGTCTACTTTTCCACCCCCACCTTTTTATCCTATGTACCTCTTCCCCCTTCAAAGCCCTATAAATGCCACTGACCCGTGCCAGGTGAAGTTGACAGCAGTGGAATACGCAGGAAAACAGCGCACTCTAAACCTCAGCTGGCAAGGAGAAAAAGAGAAAGAGTCCCTTTCACTATCATTGGCAACTCCTTCTCTTTCGATGTCTTGCTTCTGTCTCCGGCTCACTCCACTGGTCTCGTGTGGGCGTTTTAAAACTTCATAACAGGTTTACAGCATGGCAGATTCATTTAACATTACATTACACTGCAGGAGCCCTGGCCTGCTGCCTGCCTCTAAACTGAGAGGGGAAAGGAAAAATGACAGAAAGTGAGGTGGCCATGGCCCAAAACTCTCAACCCACTCAGAAACAAGTGGCTATGTGTTTCTCTGCCGCCAACAATAGACACCCTAGCTACATGTTGATAATCCTTGCCGTCTTTTATGTGCTCATTAAGTATGGATTCATAATCATGTTAGGAGCTTGCCAGGATGATCCAACGCAGCGAGGAAGGAGGTGGAGCCTTTGTGTAAACAAGCACCTTGCGTTACATTAACTTTCAACGTGAGGGCTGTGCGATGGGAGTTGATTAAATAGCTCTGGTTTAATGAATGAATAATGAAGATGGTGATATGTTTAGTTGTGTATCACATGGCAGTATTTACACATGTTTGCTTGGGTTCATCTCTGCCTGGAACTGTGCGTTGTCATTGGATGAGGGTCATTCTTGTGAGACTTTCATCAAGAGAATAACAGATACACACAAATATTCTCTCCCAATAGGCAATGACTGTTGTGTGAAATTTCACATTTTGCATTAATGCTACCTGTTAATATGATGTGATATATGTCAACAAAACGCGGTCTCAGCTCCTGCTCGGGCTTGGACCCCTAAATACAGCCTCTGAAAGCAGGAGCAGCACCTCTCTGACATGGTGGCAACAAAAGCTGAATATGAGAAGGATACAGGGCAGTACAGTGTTGAATTGTACCTACTGTGGGTGTATACGTACCTAATAAACTGGCAACACCTTCTCGTCACATGATACTTGCCTAAAGAGGTCAGTATTAAAAGTAGCTTACCTTCCAGTGTTTGAGGTAAAAATATTACAGAAAGTCAAAGTTTTTCCTATTTCCAGTTCAACTCTTGGAAACAGCCTAAACAAAGTAAGTTCCCGTCCTTTCCCCCCTAATTCTTCATCTTTGGTGCCTCTGAGGACATTATTTTACTTATGAACTTTTCTTAAACCCCTCTATCTGATTTTCCATGCTCAGAAATTCCCATTTTACTCAAATCTGATAGGCGTTTGACAGCTCTTAGCCGCATAATGATTGGTTGAGAAAGGCTCTTTTTAACAGGCGATCTGTATGCTCAGTGATGGGTGAGGAATCCATTAGGGGGAAATTAGGAAACTCAAGAATAGGAGTAGCAATAACGGCTGATATTAGACCTCTAAATCATCTTGCTCACCAACCTTAGAGCTGCCCAATCCTTCCTGTCTTCCCCTGTCTCTCATCTTCTCCCCTCTCATCTCATCCCCGTATACCCTCGTCTTTGAGGCCTTGTCAGATTGAAAGAGCTTGATCAGTCAGCTTGTTCTCTGTGGACTCCTGGCCTATAGCTGTTGATAAGAACATTTCTCTCATGGCACCAACACATACAAAGAGAGGAGGATACACACTATCTACAGGGACTTAATTGCAGAGAGCCCTCAAGGCGTTGGGGGCCTATCTATTGGTGTGTGTGTGTGTGTGTGTGTGTGTGTATACATGTGTCCCAGTTAAAAACTCATAGAAACAGAAGGTAGACTGACCTCCATAAATCCATGTGCCACTTGTAGCCAAATTGAGTTAAGTTATAACATGAGAGAGCAAATAAACAAAATGACATCCAGGAATATGAAAGATATGTAGAAACATAATTAATTACAATTATTCATTAGAGGAAATATTTGTATCACAAGCTTTATAGTTTTTAGATGGATTTACAGAAAAGTAGTTTTGGTGTGTTGTAATAATCAGTGAGCAACAGAATTACTGCTTGTAACTGCTATTCTAATTGGTAACTATTATATGTTGTTTTTGATAAATGAACTGATGGTAAAGCACAGTATGTGTGCAAACAAAACAGTAAAAGTTAAAGATATACAGTGTGTTACTACAGCCACCAGCAATGTTGAAGAAGATATTAAGCCTTAATTGGCTCGCTTAACCCTCCTGTTATGTTCCTGGTCAAATTGACCCGTTTCAAAGTTTGAAGATCTAGAAAAAATAGTTAAAATTATTTTTTCAGTATGAAACTTCTTCTGCTTGCCTTAATTAGTGTAATCAACATATAATATGAAAATATTTCATCTCACACATTTGCAACCACCCCCTGCATGTTTATATCACATAGATACTGTTCGGGTCAATTTGACCCGGCAGTAAAACTGGAGGTAAAAGGGTGTCAGAAATGTAAGACTATTTCTTTCTTTACAACTGTGAGACATATTTCACCCAAATCTCACACACGCACACACATACACACGCCCACACACGCACACACACACACCCACACACACACAAACACACACACACAGTTGCAAGTGTTATGACTATTGACAGGGACCATTTATGTTCCCTTGGGAAAACTCCACCCACATTCAGTGGACACTCAACAGGGGACGGGCACAACATATAAAATATTATCTGCATGGGAGTCCTACCAACATTACACTCTGTCAGGCAGACCTCTACAAAATGAGTAGCAGAAACAAAAGGATGACAGTCCAGGAAGCTCTGGAAGTCATCATTGATCATGACAGTGAAATAGAGGAGGATGTATCTTGAGCTAAATTCTGATTCTAATGATTCTGAATTTGAACCAGATGAGGGAATTGCTATTCCTATTCCTCCAAGCAAGACATTCATGTCAAACAATTGTGAAATTCATCCCCAAATATGCGTCTGCAGAAAACATACTGGTGAAACTCATATAATTAGAATATCATTGAAAATTAATTGGAATTAAGGCAAGAAGTCATGCAGAATGGACCCAAACCAAGTACTGAGTACACATGCATGATTATACTTTATAGAGGGCTGATATTTCTGTATTAAAAATCCCTTTTTTTATTGATTTCATGTAATATTCAAATTTTCTGAGATTTTAAATTTGGGGTTTTCATAAGCTGTGTAAACCATAATAATCTAAATTATAACAAATACGGCTTTGAATATCTCACCTTTCATGTAATGGGTCTATTTACTATATTAGTTTCACCTTTTGAGTCAAATTACTGAAATAAATTAACTTTTGCATATTCTAATTTTTCGAGTTTCACCTTAAAGACAGTGCCAGGGCCCACTAGGATGGCACTGACTCGTGTGACTGACATCAAGTCAGCTTTTGAGCTGGTCATGCCAGATTCAATACAGAAAATCATTCTGGAAATGACTAATCTAGAAGGGAGGTGTGTTTTTGGGGAAAAGTGGAAGGAGCTGGACAAAACACATTTAGATGCGTATTTGGGGCTCCTCATCCTGGCTGGGGTCGAAGGATGAATCAACAGCCAGTATGTGGGATACAGAGACAGGCAGGGCTATATTTCAAGCCACAATGTCTCTGGAGACTTTTCACATTGGCTCCAGTGTTCCAAAAGTAATAAAGTGGTGAAACATTACAAAAAAAGTTTGAACATGTATTTTTTTAATGAAAAACGAGTGAATTATCCTTATTGAACCATTACCTGTTAGAGGTATGGAACACCACATTGCACTAAATATTGATATAATAGTTAGTAATAGAGTTGGTAATGACATGTTCACACTGCTTGTTAGGATTCTTTTTGGTTTAGGACATCTTTTGGAGATTTAAACATGCCCCGGGTCAAATTGACCCGGAACACCATTGCTGTTCCTGACCAATGAACATAACAGGAGGGTTAACCTCTTGCTGGATTGAATTATTCAATAATGCTCTTCCTACTGTTTTACTCTGGAGCAGAGGTTGACATTTATTCACACAACTATATTCACTAGAAGATTACAGTACACCGACAGCATATACTGACTACAACATTGCTGCAATGCTGTTCAGTTGGTAAATAAACACGAGCAGTCTGATGATCACATTGTTTATCAAATAGTCAAAATTGTTTATGACTGATTGCAGAAGAAAATGGTGATGCTAACCTGGTGGTTTGTTTAAAATCTGTATGACCGTCCAACTGCATATGTGATCAACCCCAACTGGACTGCTTTTGAGCCATGGGTTCAGATATTATATCAATCTTCTGAGCACAATGACATTAGAACCATGGTTTGTTGGCCAATCTACAAAAAGAATACAAACTATGTAAATAAAGAGAGTCTCAGAGATGGGTGTCGATGCCGGGTTCACTGTCTTCTGAACGAGACCCTTAAATTCAGGTCAGCGAGCATACAAGCGCCACAACAAAGAACTAACACTTACCAAGAGCAACTCTCTATGGGGCACCTTTAATAGTGTCACATGCATGACGTAGCAGACATCGAAAGAAAGCCCCTTCTATGCAGATGATGGCTGACGCTGATATAACACACAGCCTCAAGACATCTTTGTGCATATACATTATCTTACTTCTTGGACAGTTTGCAGAATGCATTTTTCATCAACAGCTTGATTCTTGCCCAACAGCTGGACTTGTTTACACATGGGAGATGCCATATGGCCAAAGTCCCTTAACACCTCCATTGGTACATCGAAAGGCTAAAGGCCCCATTTTATTCAGTTTCCATAATAGAGATGGGGATTAACATACTGTTCTTACCGAATACCGATTGTTTGCAGATAAGTCTAATGTTGGAATCATATAATGACATGTATTCAATACATTTGAAGATGTTCAGAGCCAGAACAATAACCAAATGCTGAAAAATGTGGGAAAAAAGGATTTCATTAATTGTTTATTGTTGGCTGCAAGACATTTTTTTTTAACCCTATTGGAATTATTTCACTGGAGTTAATTCCAAAATAAATTAACGCAATGAATAAAAGGTCCAGAGAACACTTGTGTCCACATTATTTGACGCTCATAGCATCTGCTCCAGACCTAAGTGCGGAGCTAAAAGATGCTGTTACCACGGAATTCCACTGGCTGCACGGGCGTTGTAGTACGGTTTTGCTCCGTGCGCCCACGTCCGTCAACACCCACCGGTTCCGTTTTCAAAGCAGGCACGGCCAGCGCCACCTGACAACTGGAGTCGCAAGACCGAGGAGTTCCCGCGATAATTAAAAGTGACAGGCGATTGCGCTTGATATTATGATTCTGTATGTGGTATTTACACAACAACAAAAGAACAGTGCACATGCTTGTATGTGTCTCTGTTTTGAGATTGTAACCTGCAGTGAACACGGAGTGCCTTATTTTGAAAATTAACCGGACGTTTTATTGTTTTGTCGGCATCTCTGTTCCTCTCTCTCGATTTGTTCAGTGCTAAATTGATGCGGCGAGCTCCGGCATCCGGCAAAAATAGAAGTCGCGCGTATATCACTGGAGAGCTGGAGCAGCAACCGAGCAGAGAGAGGCGTTGGCTAATATTGAATTTATTTTTTATTTATTTTTTAAGATATTTTTTGGCATTTTTCATGCTTTATTGATAGTTTTGAAGAGACAGAGGTGAAATGGGGCAGAGAGGGGAGTGACGTGCAGAGAACGGCCGTGGGCGGGAATCGAACCCGGGTCTGCTGCTGGGCCTGGCCGGGGGGAGGTGGGGGGGGGGCCCTACCAACTGAGCTAAGGGCGCCCTCTAATATTGAATTGATTTAGGAGTTATAACACAAACCTTCCAATTAAGCAACACATGTCCAATCATTGTAGAGTTATATTGTTTATTTGAAATACAACTGGCATTAAAAAAAAAAGATAACCACTAAGAAAAAAGGCTGTACACGCATTTGGTAACATTATAGTTCAAAGTAAATAGTTTGTTAGGATAGATTTGTTTCAAAGTTGAGGTTAGGGGTTCAAGGGAAACTATCTTGATTTAAAATCTAGCTCCACTGGTTCAACGCAGCTCAGCCATGTTATCCTTAGGATAAAAGATGATATTATCTAAACATTAAATGTATCAATTCCAGAGGAACTAATGCTGCTATACCTCTGTTGAGGTTGCCAAATGGTACAGTCAGTTGTTTGAAAGCATATGCTGTATTTCCCCAGAGTCCAGGACCTCCACTATAGCTGTTACAGGATGTATTACATCGCCTATATCCCTGTATAAGGACATTACTGGAAGAACATTTTTATTCTCATAATAATGCCTGACTCCAGGGAAACTTAACTGTAGCTTTTGAACAGCAGACAATATTTCTCTACTGAGCTAAATTGGCAACCTTTCCAGTCTCAACCCCACCCCTGTAATGTCTAAGCATGTGCCAGTTAACACATTCAAGCCTCACAGTGGAGTCGCAGGCAGGGCCTCATACCAGTAATGCGAGTGAATAAAAATCATCCTGAATTAGTATCATATCGGGAAATACAAATTTCTAAGCTCATAAACATTAGGATATTTAGGAGTTTCCTTTGGCCTCAAACACTTAAGGTACTGTAGTGGCAGATTTTGCATATGATATATCTCTGGACTCAAATGTTCCTCCAGCCACGGCCATCGAGGCTGTGCCGGAGACCGACCCTGGCCAAGCAAGAGAAGACGCACAATTTACAAGAACCTCCGCGGATTTGCAGTTGAGGAAACAGCTGGTCCGTCACAAAGTGACATAGACGAAAAGACTGAGTTCAAGAGAGTATTTTACAGTGTTATTGATGCTGTGCAAGGAGAGATGGATGCGTGTTTTGGAGAGCGCAGCGAGCTCATTGGCGCACTGGCTGCTTTGAACCCGGAGGCCGAAAGATAATGTTGATGAAGAGGTTGAGCTCGGAGAAACGCCGCCTCCCGCTGTACTGATAGAAGGGACTGGACTCAAAGTAGGCTACCGTTGTGTGTGTGTGTGTGTGTGTGTGTGTGTGTGTGTGTGTGTGTGTGTGTGTGTGTGTGTGTGTAATGGCAATGCATATCCCTCTGTTGACTGCTTTAAAATGCAATGTTTGAGATATGCGTCTAGTGTTAGGCTACATCTAATGTGTTGAATAGTCAAGTGTTTTATGGATATTCATAACATTGCTTAGTTCTATGTAATGCATTCCTTTAAATTATGAGGACTAATGTTGTAGGCTATAGGCTGCCGCTGTTGGTTAGTTTAACGTGATGATTACGTGCTGCGCGAATAGAGTATATGACTATTACAAATATAGCCTACGTACTATAGGCTAATAATAATTGTGCCCCCCTATGCATTTCATATGCCCCCCTTAAGACTGAGGTCTGGCGACGGGTCTGGTTCTAGAGCTGAAGCTTATCCTGACCTAAGGGGAGAGTTTTAATCGTGCGAGAGGAGAAACACATTTTAAACCGCCGCAAATGCAATTGAGGAGGAAGAATTTGATTAAGAGGGTGGTAATCGAGTCAGTGTGCTATAACCAGAGGCTCGTTGCTGCGAACTGCTATTGCACAAGTGTAACAAGAGGGAATTTAGAACCCGGCATAGGGCATTTTGTTAATCCTGCTCCGTAATTTAGTCCTCCCTCCCCCATCTTTCAATTATCATTATCATAAAATGAAGTGAGGCCTGAGAAGCTGTACGTGCAGCACAGTTTTTAATTACCCGCTCCAAAGCTTTGTATTTTCCTCTCTATTAAAGATGAATTTGGAAAATCCTGCAATGTCATCTGGAGCCACTTTGTTTGCTTAGGAACGCAATGGGTTGATCCTACGTTAATCAGTGAACTACTTAGCAGCAGATATGAAGTTTAGATTTATACCAGGGGGATGAGTCTCAGTGACTTTCATTAAACTCAGTTAAGGTTGCATTGTATGTATGGATATGTGACATTTGTACATGATCACAGGTATACACCTGGACCAACAATTATGCAGTGATATGCAGTGAAAGGGCAAAGGCCAATGACAACATACCAATTTATCTTCACACTGTTAATTGTGACTTTCATATGAACACTTCAGTCTTATTCTTACCTCAGGCATTTTCCTCTTCACACCTACAAACACCTTGCAGTTCTTATCATTGTTAATAAGCTGATTGTGTAACTTATGGTAAAATGTAGCAATGCTGAGCTGCAGGTTCACAGGGCCAACCGTTAAGGAGACAGCGTTCAGTCCTCTGGGAGGCGAGGAGAACTAAATTGCTCTTTTAATTCATTAACAAGCAGAAGTAGACCATCTATATCGCGCTCCCAACGGGGACTAACCAACCTAGACAGGGGTTAAAGGGTATTTTTGCAGAGGAAGCCGCAATAGCTCTCTGACCCTCATCAGTCTTGCTGTGTGGGAACTATCAATCAGGCTACCACAGAAAGGCTCATCTTAATTGTGGCTTGGGCCTTCATCAAATATGGATAGAGAGTCCTCTCAGTAATGTCTTAATTACTTAAGAAGAGGACAGCGCTGCTCAGTTTGCCGATCAGCCTGTCTGGGCCCGTAGGCATTGAGAGGCAACTCCAAAGATGGAAGGATCTCTCACTCTCTTCTCCTGCTTCCTCCAACCCTATACCTCCCATCCCGCCTGCATTGATCTCATTAGCATGGATGCTCACTGACAGGAAATCAATTCGGAGAGTCTTCTTAATAAAGCCCAAGACTCACTTCAGTTCCTCCTTTACGCTCCACGTACAAGGCGTCAGACTGCGGCTGCTATGACCCTCCTCAGGTTGGTGAGTCTGTATCCGGAAGCACTGGAGAAGGTCTACCGAGACAACTGCTGCTTATTTCGAGAAAGTAGCCTTGTTCAAATCCACTGCGATTTAAATGAAATTCGAAAAAGTTTCACAGATGACTGAATACATCCTTCGTTTGTACACTATTAAATATTTATATGCATATGTGCTCTAGTCGTGCTGCTTAAGTTGTGATTTGCTATCTAGCCTCACTTGGTTGCTATGACAACTCCTGGTTTCAAGGGAGCTATAGTTGGCAGTCTTGATGTTTTAATTTATATTCTTAATTGATCATTTACAATGTTTTGCACACACAAAAAACTATTATTACTTTCTTTATAGAGCACCACAACATTTTTAAATTCATTAATTAATAAACATTAATCCAATCTGAGGCACCACAGTGGTTCCCACACAATGCGCTATCTCACTGAACTCCTTGGCTTTAACCTCAATGTCATGGCTGTCCTAGATAGGGGCAGTTTGTAAAATAAGAACCTTACTTTATGCTTTTCTTACTGGTGGGACAAGTAAGAAAAGCATCTAGAGGCTGGCTTTGACCTTGGAGGTCAGAGGGTGAAGGCGATTTAGTAGTTCTTCTCTGCTATCCTTCTGAAAATCCCACTGGGAAAATCCAGATAATCCCTCATCTCTGTTGCTTTGGATGCTGTGCCACAACTTGGTACTCAAACATGTACACAAACATGGCTACACATGGTACACAGACACATAAGCAGTAGACAAACAGTGTGCTCATAAGAAGATTTATATAGAAAATAAGTGTTCACACACACAAACATACACACGTGCCACGCACACCACACACACACACACACACACACACACACACACACACACGCACACACCAATCACCACAATGCGGATAATCTCCTTTATCTGGCCAAGCAGTGCTCACCAGGTCAACTCCCAGATTACCATTGTACTACTATATACAGTATGTTTGTGTGTGTGTGTGTGTGTGTGTGTGTTTGTGTTTATCACTTATCTTCTGATGAATGTTTGCTTGCCAACAATGCGCAGCTGCTTCCAACATTGCTGATATTTACTTCATTCAGTGATGCATATCTGTTTGGAGATGTATAAATGTAATATACAGAGTTTTCTGTTCTGGCTTTTTGTGTATTCTGGAGACTGTCTTCAGCAGAAGCATTTGAAATGCTTGAATTTACCCATGTTTATTGTTCTTCTGACAATTTACCTCAGTCATGTGAAGAATGACTTTTCTTCTGACATCTTCCTCCCATTCAACTGCATCATTCTCTTGGTCCTCATCAGTGAATTGAACTGGCTTTGTATCTCATCACATGTACATGGTCAAATATAGAGAGGGTTGTCTAAAATTTTAATTAATTTGACCTCCTGTGTGCAGTTTTGGTCGTTTATTCAAAGAAGGCAATGTAAGGTAAGTAGGTGGACCTTGAATTATGATTATGAATGTGTCACACATACTGATCCCATGTGTACTATGTGAAGAACGTTTTGGATGAACACAGTCTCCAAGACCATTGGCACCAACGACTAGGGTTCATGTCATATGTTAGTTTCTTTCCACCAAGAAGGCAAACTTTTCCTAACCCGACATACGTATAGGCCAATACAAACCTCAACCGAGAACTTGAATTCATCATAGAGGCAGCTTATCAGAAAACGCTCATACTGTATATGTAAGTTGCAAAGAGGTCTTAAGTATCATTCTGGCAAGCATTGACAAAACATATCTCTTTAATGTAGGCGATTATCATGTTGCCATCTTACACAGGTTGGCACTCTATAATAAAGCTATTTGCTACTCTCCTGCAGCCTAGTTGAGATTTCATTTAATCTAGAACCCAATGACCGCATGTGCTTCCTTCAAACTTTATAAATGGAAGAAATATGTAGATGAAGAAAGAAGAAATCAAGTTGATTGCCTAGGGGGTTTGCGTCTTGACATAAATGAAATGCAGGCTTTGTAAAAGGGTTGCAGTTAGATGGAAGTAGAGTGGATGAAACAATTACAAAACCTTAAGTGAACAGTATACATTATACTGTTTAAGTAATAGCCTAGCTGGACAGTCTGTCCTGGACATTACCTTTCAGTACAACACAAATAAGTGGGTATAGCAAGATATATCTAAGAACACTTTCATTTTTGTCCTCATACTGTATTTGACCATGCTGAAGTTTTCTCGGTGCACACTCTAACTCCATGAGGAGAAACAAGTTTGAAGTTAATTGAGTGGCCACCAAGCTTGGCTGAGTAAGGAACCTAATCTTATTAATTGTTATCATTTTAATTACAATATAGGCAAGCGTTTCCTTTTACCCGCATATTCTCTTTCCTTCATTTACATTGGCTAATATCTTTCAATTGAGCTTTATTCAAAAGCCATTGCTAGATTCCTTGGTCTTACCTTTTTCGTAAGGTCTTTATGTCAGTTTTTATGTCCACCGGCCCCTTGTGGTCATGTGTGGATCCCGTGGGCAGATGTGTGGGAGTTTGCCTGTGAAGAACAAATGAGATGGGATGTGTCAAAAGCACAGGTTCCAGGCTTTGATCACCATAGAGAATGAATGTGCCAGGGGAGCTGTCAGCCTCAACAGGGGGCGCTGTGGATGTGCTCCCAACGGGCTGCCGAACCACAGTTATAGAGTGTCGGATCAAAGTGAAAACACTACAACCATCGTGCTCCCAATCACTGCTAATTACTGGTCCGTGACTCAATTAGGTGAATGATTAATGGCTTTCCAGAGAGATGTGGAAGGATTCAATTACAAACAACACACAGCATCAAACTGCTGTTCACCTCATCCGTGCTATAGCAGCAAGGGCTCAAATGAAGCAGACTTTGGCTTAATACCATATGCTAGTTTTTATTGCAACATTTAAAGCACTTTCCATACTGCTTCATAGTTTAAGCCTCAATGTGCGTTCTCAAATGTGTGCAAGAATGTTCTCACACAGTACGTCCTGGCGGCTGCAGGGCCCAATGAACTACTTACTGGAATGAACTGGCCAAATGCCTCTAGAGAGAAGCGATCTGGGGGAGTCCGCACATTTCCGTCTGAGGAAAGGTTTTGGATTAAACAAATCTATGATAAAGCAAGCGTCTCACAAGGCCAAATCTCTGTCTGCGCTCCTCCTCCTCCCCGGCCCTCGCCCATGTGTATCAAACAAAGTGACATTTGAAAGAGAGCAGAGAGGGAGAGTGGGCAGATGAAGGGAGGTGCTGGGAGTGAGCGAGCACAGGAGGTAGCCACAGAGCCACATGGCCGGAGGAGACGGATCTTCACAGAATTGTACACTCAGGAAATCACAGAAATACCTTCAACGCTGAGACGTGGAAACAATGTGAGACCTGCTGTGCATTAGACCAATGTAAAACAAATGTCATCCATTTGTGTCATCATTTCTGCTAAAGGAGGTCAGTGCTAATAGTCTGAACTGCTTCTGAAACCCATCAAGGTGTCTGGCAAGAGTGCAGTCTTTCCTTGGGTTTTTTATCCAAAAATGAATGCCAAGGCGAAAGTAAATATTTGGCTCACTATTGGGATTTGCTGTAGCTATGTGAAAGAACATCCGCTGGGGGCTACAAGTTAACGTAGCAGAGCCTTAGCCTGTGTAGTGACACAGTCACCTCAGGCTGTGGCAGCTCAATCTGCGACAACAACAAGCCTGTCACTCACCTGCCACACCTACTGACATATTCCAATAAGCTCACACTGACATCTAACAACTCTGAGATAACCATGACAGAGCTAATTTGGATTGTGTGTGATCTGTGGAATATGCTCTTTGTGGCTTTTGTTTCAGAGAGGGATTTGAGTGATTTTTCTTTTCACACTTGAGCTCATCACTAATCCAAAATGTGTTGAAAAATAGTTTAACACTTGAATCATGCAAATACTCACACTGCCAAAACTGACTTTAACATGAACCCACAACATTCATGTGATACCTATTTCTGAGTCATTCCATACAGTGGGTCCATCACATATGAGATATCAGATACTGTTATTTAGCAAAAGCCAAACATATAACAAGGCATCTTCTGGTAACACATGTACAAAACCTGAAGAAAAAAAAACTTGAATTATAACATTATATTTCTATATGCAGTCATGCTTTTCCTTATTCATACTGACATACCATCCGGTTTCAATCTTTAGTACACATTATTCCACTGTTATTTCCTCAAGTATGGTTTCTTTTACCATCCAAATATTAGGTTTAGGCTTTTTTATTATTGGAAATACCTCAAGCAACCTACAGTTGTAAAACAAATTGCACACTTCCTATGATACAAGGCTCACCAATAAAAGTGTCCACTCAAACTTCACATGGTTCTAAACACATTTATGAAAAATGTTTTTGGATGCAAATATATCCATAATTCCCAATATCTCTTTGCAACCCTAACTAAGAAAACATCTGTATGTATTAATTCTACTTATTTCTTAATTCCTTAAAAAGATTATACAACTTCCCCCAATGAAACTAGTTTAGCTGCTCTGAAAAATCTTGCCTGGTGACTTCTTCTTTACTGAAAAAACGAGTAAACACATCCATCTATCTTATCTATGAAGCAAGAAACTTTTGTCTGTCTGTCTGTGTGTCTGTCTGTGACTCGCATATCTCTCTGACTGTTAGTCAGATCGGCCTGAGCTTCCGGATATGGCTTGCGCACGGCACGAAGGTGTGCATCCTTGATTGATTCTGAAGTTTGGACCTAATATGTAGAAGTTATCACATTTATATCATGCTGGAGGCTAATACGTGCGCACACTGAAGGCCACAGTAACGACGGGCATGAAGTGGCATGAAGTAGTCTTCGGCTAAACCCTGCCTCCCTCTGATTTGATTGGCTGCTGCGACCAAAGCTTGAAATGAGTGACGAGCGGGACACACACAGCAGACCTGCTTCCTAAGGGCACTGCACTAGTTGTAGTAACACAATGTACTATGTAAAGACACAGGCATTGTCACCTTCAACAAAGGACCAATAAGTGTGCAGTTATTTTTTGTGACATTCACAGAGCTCCCTCTTAAAGGAGCTGTCAGTAAAACACATATGGTGTGTCAGAGGTACATACGTATATAGAGTGCTCCCCACAGCAGAACAATGACAACAACATTGTGTGCTTAAATGTCTTAGCAGTTGTTTCTCTCTGATTCCAATCTTTGAATGAGGTATAGTCTTCCCTGCCCACCTCCACTCTCCTCACAGAATGCAATTTTTGTTTTGAACAATAACTCCTGAACCGTTCAAACAGGCACTTCTGTGTTCATTACAAAGCTATACAGAAGTCAATATTTGTTCTTCCTTTGACTGCCTCAATCCGTCTTTTCTTCAAGCTTTCAAATTTCTGTCTGCTTAGTGTGTCTCCTTTTCTTCTCTTGTGAAAAGGCCAACCAACCAAAGACACGTGTTTTCTTCCATACACAAACCTATAGCCAGAAACTAAAATAGGAGTGATATACACAGTGTGGTTGGACCAAATAACAGCTCCCAAGATACCTGAAACCCTAACAGTAGTATGGGATGCCAAGGGACACGGACACACACCCCAGAAAGCCATCAGTCATAATATTTACCCTTAACTTGTCCTCCATTTCATTTTCCTGTTTGCTTTCCCTTTTTCCCACTCTCACATGTGTTGCCAACAAACGTTCATCGGTGACACAGTGTCTAATTTGACAAATGGTTCACTGAAATATTCCTTTGAAGAGAATAATATCACAGGACACAAAAGAAAGGAAAGTCACACTGATGTATGTTCACTTTATCAGACGTTACATGTTTGTTCCCAGAGGAGTATGGAGAAGATGTTAAACCCAACGAACACAAGTGAAAATCCACGACAGATCTTCACCCAATCCCGGCTTAAGTCTTTTTCCCCTCCCCCCTCTCTTGACATTTTCTAGACGTTCGTCATGCTTCATTTTGACATGAAGGCCTACTTTTTCCAACAGATGGCCCACACGTCTGGTGGAGACCTTGAACTCAGTTTGCTGGAGGAAAATTTGATGTCTGTGCACCGTCAGCACATGGGAGAGGGTCTCAGGAAAGTTGTGTTTTGTGAAAAAGTTGCCTCTTTTATGACATTTAAACCAAGCAAGAGTTGAACCGTGACACGTCTCATCCGTTCCAGTCCAGGAAATTTGCTTAGGAGTATAAGTAGAAAATATCAGGGAAGATATATGAAGTGTGGGAGCACACATGCCCAGTAGGTCACCTTATAGAGAGACCGAATGGAGGATCAGCAGGGATGGTACAATATCTTATCCATCAGAAAAATTCCGGCCTGGGCTTTCATCTCTTATATTCCAGTTACCCTCTTTCCCCCCATTTCCCCCCATCCACTAAGGATGTAAATGTATCTGTGCAGAGACGTTGGTTTGGTCTGATTTATGGCTATGTAGATATAAAAAGAGAATCAAATGGACAGCCTGCATGTGTTCTTTATTTATAGCTAGCACAAATGAAAAGTGAGCTCATCCTCTCCCCCTCTGTTTCTCCCTCCTTGCTCACTTTCTCTCGCCCCGTACAACAGTGAAGCATCTGGAAGGAGTTACGGGCACCACTCAACCACAAGAAAGGCAAGTGTCTGACCATGCTTATTTGGAGGAGACGTTGCGAACGAGTACCACAGTGGGTGTCCGTAAGATACAGAAGGACAGAAAGCACTAAACGCTGCTTTGATTTAGCTTCACAGCATATAGTCTTTGAATTAGGTGAAGTTGAAAAGTGCATTCCGGTAACATTTGTCAGCTTAAAAATCACCTTGTATTGCTCTGTAACAAGGTATACCCCAATATTATGACGATTATGAATATTTAATATTAAAGAAATCCAGTCTGCGCAAAGCAGCAGGTAAGAGCTAGGGTTAACAAAAGACTACTAACAAATGCTACAATGTAAAATATAGCCAGAGGAAGGGACTGTGCAGCATGGTGTTAGAGAATGACTGTTAAAGCAGACAGGCACTGTAGGCTATAGGTGTCAAATAGTAAAACTGAAAGTAGACTGCAGGAATTCAACTATTCCACAGGGAGGCCATCTTTCTTTCTTCTTTTGGAGCGATCCCTTTTGCTTGACAAGAGAAACAAAATTTCGGTACAAAATTAATTAAGATCCAGGAAAACGATTACTGGCTTAGTGCAGCATTAATTGTAAAATCTGACGTAGACCTTATATCAAAAAGATTAGGAAAGCATTTCAGCCTCTTGTGGTAATAGGGAACAATATCAGGAAAGTTGTATTAAAAAAACGTTTTGGAAATACTAAAAACATTTTTCAAATCTACTTAAGTTTCCAATAACCTGAAGACAGCTTTAAGGGGAAGTATTTAAATGGTAAACACACACACACACACACACACACACATGCACAAACACACAATCCTGTCTTGTTCACCATACTCGTCAGTATTCTAGTTTCTAACTTACACAGCTATGCTTTTCAGTTATTTTTGGTTTTCTGGCAGCTAAGCAGTCTAACACTTCAAATAGAACCTCCATCTGCAATGAGGAGAAAGGAGCAGCGATAGCATATCCGTGGGGTTAGCAGGCTGCAGCTTTCTTTCCTCCCAGCATATGCCCATTTTCCCTCCCCAGCAATCACCACCAATACTGTGTGTGTTACTGAAGGCAAAGGCTACTATTAACAAGAGAGATGCCCTCCCTGGGCCTAGCAGGCAAACCAGGCCTGTCTGTCTCTTCAGCCTTCAGGCTCTAGATGTCCAATAAAGGTAATCCCCCCTCAACAGCATGCACGGTTGAGTGGATGGTTTAGTGTCTTTTGGCAGACAAAGATGGTGGGCTGACAGGAAGGTATGGATTTGACCAGGATGAGGTCATTGTTTACCTGCAGAGGTTGTAATGAAATAGTTCTGTGCTGCAGGGAACAACTCTGTGTGGAAGTAGTCTCTGTATGTGAATCTCCTCTGCCAGCACAAACCATTTCTCTCAGTATTACCATTCTTTCATGTCATCTTTTTCCTTAAGTAAATATAAGGGTTCATGTTCATGTGTACACATATGTGTTTGGAGGAGAAAAGTATGCTGGTATGTGTACACGTGTTTGGATCCAGAGAGAAGGCAGATAGCCACTGCCATCACTCAGACCAACAGCGAGTCTCCGACTTTGCTGAGCCCTTACTCTGAGATAAGGCTTTGGATCCCCTCGGCTCTGCAGTTTGATCAATCTGCAGATTTACAGCCAGCGCTGCAGCACACTGATGAAGCATAAGAGCAGTAAATTCTGCGCCTCTCATAGAAAACCTTACTCTCTATCTCTCCCATGTATTGATGTAAGACCCTTGAAATCTTTCCTTTCGAGTTTCGGTGGAATAACTAGTGAGTGGCTGATCTTAATCAGCTAAGACTTGTTCCTCTCTGTGTTTCTGTTCATATTACTATGTTTTGTCACTCATTTGCGGTACATCTGATACTTCCACGAAATTGCACAATTTCTCATTTACATCCCTTACTGTCAGTGCCGATCTGTCAGGCGCTCAGCGAGACTCCGTCTGGCCCTCTGAAGAGTTTTCCTGCGTACCGAATTTTCACTGCTGCAGCTTGAATGGCGGGGGTCTCTCTTCTCATATGCAGATTCTTATCCAATATCTGTCTGATCTTAAGTTCTCTAAATATCTTATAATTATCTGTGCTCAGAGTCTTGCTCTACTTTATTTATTAATATTTCATTGATGTTACCACGGGAAAAAATTAGATCTTTCACAAGTAAAATAATCGTGGCACTCTACACTCACTACAAATATGGATTTGACTAGCTTAGAAAGGGATTCTGACCAAATTTTAGTAGTCAAGATGATGCTCATTGAGTCGGTATCTCTGCTGAGTCAGCATAACTACACTTCTGTAAAATATGAAGCTTGCCAAGCCTCAATCGTTTACAGTTGGCAAACATAGAACTCCCTAGCTCTTCTCAGAGTCGTTTGTGATTCTGTCTAGGCAGCACACACCTGACTGGGGTTGAAAATGCCACTCCCTTAGGATGTTACTTGAGATATGATAAAGTCTCCAGAGTGTTAAAGACAGAGAGGTGGTGAAGCAAGCACAAAGCCAGAATCCCATACTCCTGCAAAGTGAATGCAGGGGGGTTGTGTAAAAGGATAAGCGGGGGGGGGGGAGTGGGGGGCTTAATAGCAACCTGCCTAACCTCCTGACCCTACTTTGTTGGAAAGGAGGAACCAGGGGTACCTGACTAAGGCTCCATTCAGGAATAATAAAAGCACAAAGCTTGGATATCCGACATGTGGTTCAAATTCCTCCCATCTTTACAAGGACTTGGTGAAGGCCCTTGTCACAGGTATACAAAGAATTCCCTCTACTTGTTTTGCACTTTGAAATCCCTTAACCATCTGCATCCGCCATATTGGATGCTACCTGTGTATCACCTTCACAACTTTCGCCAAGCTGTGTATATTGAATAATTCTAAATGTCCAGAAATATCGTATTATAAATATCCCAAGCACTTCTCCTCTCTCGCTCTCTCTCTCTCTCTCTCTCTCTCTCTCTCTCTCTCTCTCTCTCTCTCTCTCTCTCTCTCTCTCTCTCTCTGGCAGCCATTGCCAGCATTTATGATTTTGATATACACAGTTACTAATCTAAGGCAGTTGGGGCAGGTGGCGGGGGGGGGATCATTACTCCTGGTAAGGCTGACATCTGAGGCCCGGAGCAGGATAAAAACACTCTGATCTCCTTCGCACATGCTTTACAGACTTGCAACTTTCCCTCAGCAGCCAAATTCCTTCTGACAGTGGATCAAACAAACCTTTGCTTTGCCCCAGAATGAGTTTCTCCTCATTTATCCCCATGGTGAGCATCCTTCCTCCCAATGCTCAAAATGTTGGTAAAATACAAGCTCTCTTTACCTACTTGTGTATATTTCCTGCTTGTTAAGTGTTGAGTGTATTAAGAGCTGATGGCTTTCAGGGCTCACCAGACATTCCTACGAGAGGTGGTAGTGGAGTGAAAGAATAGAGGCTCCTGGGCTTTCCCCTTTCTGTAGACTTTGCTCTGCACCTATTGCCCCATAGGGGGAGCCATGACCTCACGTTCCCACTGTCCCACACTTCCTCTGTTCTAGCTCTTTTGCTGTTCATTTCAAATTGCTTCCATTGTAGTACTTAAAAACAACTTCAGGCTCATACTTGGCCTCAGACCTGTGCATACCCCAGAAACGGAAAATACTTTGCTCGAGTGCTATGCATCTTGCACAGTGTTTTGCCCAAGGTAGGACAGACGAGCAGCAGCATAAAACAGGTAATGATAGCTGCGGTATGTGTGTTGGTCTGCACAATGGGCCTTAGAAGCTGAGTAATGGGTATCACTGTCAGTCAGTCTGCCTGCTGGTCTACAGACACTAAAATGCTTTGATTTACACCGGTGTTGGATACAACGGTGCAGAAGCAATATTTATTCACGGGTAGCCAATTGTGGCTGAAAATACAAAACAGACTCAATGAATGAAATGAAGGCAGACATTATATCTCTATAAATCACGTGTAAATACAATTCATGGATTAAAAATAAGATTAAATAAAATAGTGTTTTTATTTGCTTTCCATATGTTTATCCAAGTTTTTTTCTCGTTTTTCTTTAAGAGAGTTTTATGAATGTAGTTCACACATCCTAAATAATGTCCATACTAAAACATATCCCTAGTTGAAAATAATCTTGGTTAAACACTTAAAACACAATATACAATTGAGTTGCTTAACAACATGTAAACTTGCTCAGTAATTGAAATGACTAAAAACCAGAAATGTCTGCATGTTAGTGCATAAGACTTGACGCGACTTAGGATACACTATTCCTCTGACCCTGTTTGAGCTGCAGGGCAAATACGCAATGTGCTCTGAATAAACAACATAAAGAAGGGGTTATTGAATGGATCTCTGTTTTTCAGAGATAAGTGTGGCTTGAACACAGTAGCGTCAAACTCAGGGAGAAAAAAAATAAGGATTTCTAAGTTTTGCCTGACCCTGATATTATATTCAACCGTGAAGTGATGTGCTTCATCATGGCCTGGGTGACACAAGGCTATTGGCAAGATGTGGTTGTTGTTTGCAGACCTTCATGCAAGAGAAACTGTTTGACCTGAGGCAAGTTATACATCTGCATGTCTTTGATACTGTGTTTCCGTTGATGCACATGTTGGGTCTTTGGTCAGCTGTGAGAAGCAGTCCTTAAACCTCTCACAACGCATTACTACGGGCTGGACAATTATATCTAAGCTGGGCAGACAGGACTGCCTTCCTTTCAAAATTAACCATAATGGCATAATTGTCCTTTTAGAAGTGCTCACAATTGAATAAAGTAGAATCATTGAGTAAAGCTAAATCCTCTTCATATGGGCTGTTATGCTGCCAGCCATTACTTCACCAGTAACCAGGGCATTATTTTTCAAAGGGAATCATGATGGAGTAGTATGGTGACCATGGACTAAGTATTGTGAAAAATGTTGAGACCTGACTGCTTTCTGCTGCAGTTCACATTATGACTCTCAAAAGCCATCATCCCATTTGCAATAAGTTAACTTAAAATGCTTATTGGTAGTACCAGTAGTGCATTTCACTCAATTAACAAAAGTTGATGATGGATCATATTTAAAAGGAAGTGTGTGCATGACAATGGGATAATTTAATGGGGTCTTGGACCAGTGACCTGATTGCCAAGATGTGTCCACTTATACAATTATACAGTATAACATTGTGCTGCTCTAAAAAGGTGATCAGTGAAACAACATGAATCTCACTAATAATGTATCACCAAACCATTATTCGACCTCACCTGTGACGCTACCTCTCCATCTGCCTCTCCTCTGTCTGAAATACTACACGGTTGCTTCTGTCATCTGTCAAAACAACACATGTATGCTATGACATAAATTCTATTATGATGTTGTGATGGCCTTTGGGCCATATCTGTAACATTTAATTTTCGCTTTTATTTTATTTTTGGTCTTCATGGTCCCATAACTATTTTGACATTCAACTGACCTCACTGCAGCATGTATATTCCTATAGCCCAGGTTGTCCCGAAAGAAAAGATGTTCATAGCTTGATTGCGCATCACAGGGCTTATGTTTTACAAGGTTTATTAGATAATAAATCCAGATGGACCAGAAATGGCTGCAGGCCTTAAAGCTCCCATATTGTGCAAATGCACTTTTCCGATGTTTTTGAACATAATTATGGGTCTACGGTGTGCCTACAGACTGCCAAAGTATCAAAAAAAGAAAGCTCTCTCCTTTCTCACTCTCCCCTTTCCTGAAACCCTCCACATCTCCCCCCAATATACTCCAGTCAGAATTCTCCCCGTTTCTGACATCAAAAACTGGAAAGCCAGAAGCTTCCACTGTGCAGTCCACCCTCCTATTTCTTATTGGTCCACGGCCCCGAGATCCTCTCGAAAAATATTCCTTCACCCCTATGTTGTTTGCTTGTTGCTAAGCGACAAGATGCCTGTAGTACGGCAAAACATGATGAATGTTGCATAATCCACTAATTTATCTTAACCACAGCAGCCTCGTTTTTAATAACACAACGGATAGGAAGCTACTTGTGCTTTTTTTCAAACAGTGAAACTGAAATAAATGTTTTATTGGTATTTTTGCCTGACTGGTGTAAAGCTATTAGCTTTGGGACAAGCATTCAGCTTTTGCTCATAAAAACATATTTCGATTCCCCACACCAGTCTGGAAATGCCTCGTTTTTAACAGGACAAAGAATCGGAAGGTATACTGAAGAAGTCTGACTTTGAAGAAATTTTTTTCACTGATTTTAGTGGTATTGTTAGCAGCTAGCTTCGCAGTAGCCACCATCTTTTGCAGCATTTTTATTGTGAACATGCCGTTTCCATTAGCGTGTGGCTGTCAGTGCATCTGTATGAACATAGTCTTTCATGTAGACAAGGATAGGTCATGTCAAACTGTTCAAAGTGCGTTACTAGCACTAGACTTGGTTCTTCTCATGGGTAGGCTAAACCTAACTGTGCTAACAGGCTATACGTAATCATTGTTTACAAACAGACAGAGGGCGAGGCGTATCTGGCTTCACTTCCGGACAGGGGGCGGGGGGAGCTCAAAGATTGTATATTTACGATGGGAGCTGCAGCTCTTTTTAAAAAAATAGGCCATTGTGAGATTAGCTGAACATCAGCATAGTACAATAAATGATCTGAAAGTTTTTTTCAGCAAACAATTGAAGAAAAACGTATCAGGGACCACTAAGACCATATAATATGGTGTATAATAGAACCGAAAAGTGTATAATATGGGAGCTTTAAAGCCCTTGCAATAAATTAAATATATAGCAGTGTGACCCCACAGTACAGTATATGCATATGGCTGGCTGTGCTTGTGCACCCACACAAATACACAGTGCCAGTTTAGGGGATTTTGTCTATAAGTGGGAGCTGAGGTCTTTGACCAGAAAATTGACAATATGCCCATTGGCTACTGTGCTGGATGTACTGCTGTGGGCAACAAAGGAAGGAAGGTTTCTGTGACCCATCTGCTCACATTCATTTTAGGATAGGTATAATATGTATTTTCCCTACATAACCACACACTAATTATTGCATATAGACACTCATTATTGTCTGCATATGCACCAACACAAGCGCCAAACACTGTAATACGCATATAACCATATACTCACGTGCAGGTGCAAACACATATGCTTGTGGGTACTTAATAGCATATTACATTTGCATGCATCCATTTGACCGGGCAAATACCAATGATTTGTCCTAACTTAATGTGCAAAGATAATAATCTGATGATTGCATACGTCTAATTGCCACAGCTGGGTGTATGTGTCTCGCTCTCCGCTAATAGAGCCAGTGGATTCATTACTCTGGCTGAGGGAGGATGCTTTATCAACTATCTGGCCCATTTTACATGCTAGCCTATTTTTAAATGGATGCCTACGCACTGCCTTGTTAGTAGCACAGAGCGTAATCTCTCACTAGGCTTCACAGTCCCTTTTAGCGACCCTAGTCTCTTTTTCACTTATTGTCTGGCTCTCTCTTTCTTTGCTGTTTGCTGTTTGCCTCAGATAATCAATGAAAGGGCGACAGAGTGTTGCATCTTTTCTCCATCTCAAAAAGGGATTCATGCAATATATTAAAATGTGGGCTTGTCCATGAAATCCTGTGGTTTTGCTGTACATGTATGTAAATAAAGTGAACATTAATTAAGAATAAAAAAAACTAAAATAGTTTATGATTTTGTTGGTGATTATTGTCATGACTATGATATTCAGTTCATTGCACTGCTGAAAGCACTCTTCTCTACCCTGAGAGGTTGAGCAGTTAAATAGGAAATGGTGTGCGCCTCAGTCGGTGCTGAAGATTGACTCTGTTGTCTCACATCTACACAATGATTTACAGTGAGATTTTAGAGAACTGCTTCCCTCCATGGGGAATCTTGAGAGGTTGTTACTTGAAATGCTTCAAGGATTTTGACATTGTCCATCTTCCTCGCTGTCTTTGCCTCACACTTTCTCTCATGTTCTCCCTCTCCTTTCTTCTTCTCCATGTGTTTCTCTTTGCTCTCTGTTACTTAGGGTACGATCAGCTCTCTTGCTCTACCCACTTTGCCCCTTCATTCGCTCTCTCCCTCTCTTTTTTTGTTTTTGCACGGTGTGCAGGGGATACTTGGCTGACACCCAATTTGCAGGCAATGTGTTGTAATTGCCTTTTGTCCTCGCTGGAAAATACTTTCATTCTTTTGGATTTGTTTATCGCTGCATTCCTCCGTGTGCGTACAGGATATGCATGTAAATCTTTTGGAGGTGTCAAACGTGAATGAGGTCATTGGATGACTTTGTCTCCCAATTGTGTTTGCAGAGGTTTCACTACATTGCATTTGCACGAGAGCCTTTAAAAACCCACAGAGCGTGTTGAGGGTCTCAAGCGTTCCCATACCTCGATGGTATATCTCTGCATTTGCATGTCAGACAATTGGCTGAAGGAATCCAGTGTGAAGGACAGTGTCTTTGTCTTCGCAGGGGAACTCATTAGGTGTGCAGACGTGTTTGCCCCATCCTCTCTAGCGCCTCCTCCGTCAACACCATTTGTGCATTTCATTTTTCACGCCTACATTTTCATTCCACTCGCCCTGCATCACCCCCACCACCGCTCCATCAACCCCAGTCCGCCTCTCTCTGCTTTCCCCTCCGCCCTCCTCCCCTCTTGTTCTCTACCCCGTCGTCTTGGGCCACTGCAAATCTGGAGCATTCTGCTGCATGGGGTAATATTTCTGAAGCCAAGTAACACATACATTTATGTTTCAAGCACCCATGACTGTGACAGACATGTATATAATGTTATCAGACTCTGTCAGACATGCCAGCTCTCTGCTGCTTTGTTCATTCGAAAGCTATTTCATGTGTCAAGCCTCTGTGTGGTGGTGGCGGAGACCTACATCGGCTCTTTCCTGTACCATGACACTCATTTTTGCAGGTGTTGACACACTACTTGCACATGAATATGAAACGCTTTTTTGTATTTCAATTCAAGGTATTAGCCAATGCTCTCATCCGGAGTGACTTACAGAGAGCGAGCAGCAATAGGGGGTTGTCAGTGTTTTGCCAGCGAGCTATAGACTATCATGGCAGTTGATCCTGTGTCATGCCGTTGGAAGTTGTATTAGTGTAGCAGCAGTGCAAGGCCATATACTATACTGTATGTATATAAACATTAAGTGCATTGATATGCTTCTAATGAGGCAAAGTGTTATTTATATAAGTGCAGGTGCCTAAACCCATGGAGGGTAAAAGTCTGTCTCAATCTGCTAATGAGCCCCGTCAGACCTGTCTGTGCTGAGCAGAGATCTCTTACTCTTTGAGTATACAACCATTCCCTGACTCCTGAGCCCTGTGCCCACAGCATACCTTCTTCCTTCCATCCTCAGAGACTCATGTCTTACTTTGAAAGGGCTAACATTTGACATTTTTTAACATTTTACAGCAGATTTTAATGGCACTCAGAACTCTCAGAACTGAACTAGCACTAAAAAACCTGAGTGCATCGAGATTGTGTGACATCAGAGCACTCCACAGAGCATGCTTTACAATATGAATTGAGCTAATGTGTAATGCCAGGGTAGAGACACACAAGAGCAAACTGAAAAAAGCTTCAATGTGGCAAAGTCGGGATTTCTGAAGGGAGATAAGGCACTGGCTGCTAGGTTTCTGTATTTTACTCTTTTAATTCCTCACTTCCTAGGGCTTGAGTTAGAGTCCCACAATAGAAGCTAAACCTTGATCACCTTCAACATCTTTTGAAAACCACACATTTTAACATTGCATTGCTTCTGGCTCTGACTTTATACATATACTCTAGATGTTATCAACATCAACCAAATGACTGCATCACAAAAGTGCCTGAAATTAAACACTTGAAAGTGGCACAAACTCAGAAAAACCTTGCCCACCTCTGACACTGTTAAAGCGTGCCCACTTCAGGTTAGAGGGTGAGAGGTGTGTTTTGCTGTGTTGGCGGAGGTCCAAAGCGGCTCTTCAAATTAAACTGTGGAAAAGCCCCACAGTCAACATTGGCTTAGCTAGTGCCACTTGCAAATCGGGTCGGATGTGCAAAAGTCACCTTGACAGTTTCCACAACAGTGCTGTCATTGGTGGAAAGCGATGTCATCCAAATAGGTGGTTGGTGTTTGGAGTGTTAAAGGACATCACACACAGTCCAGAGGGGACACTGCAAATGTTGAAACAGACCAACCAAAATACCAACAACATAATGTCAATGTCATTGCAATAACCACGGGCAATAGCATGCGTGTAAAACTGCATGTACTGTATCTTTTCTTGACTCTTTTTTCGTTTCTTTCTATTAATGTCCCCGTTGTTTTCAAAGGTAGGTTACTTCTGCGAGATTAAATTAAACAATATAGGATTTCACCCAAACCTTTTAAGTCACCTCCCTACCACTCGACTTGGTACACACCATTTACCCTCACCATAGTGGATTAGTGATTTACCTACACTACTACAATGAAATGCACATGTTGAGCTGACAGATTTAGTGACTCTCGCCAACAGGACTTTCCATCGTAATATGGACTTTATTCATCCTTGTAAAAGTTCCCTGTCATATTGAGTAGGATTGAACAGACATAACAAACTGTGACAGCGCCTGTAATGAATGATCCCAGAGTCACAATTGGAAATTTCTCTGTTTACAATTCCTCAGAAGCAATTGTGTAACATAAATCATAATCTGTGTATAAGAGCTGTCAAAATCAAACGTGCTGGGGGGGAGGTTCATTGATTAAATCATGCCAAAATGGCTGTATATGTTGACAACATATCTGGATTATACAGCTGTAAACTGTTTTGTGAGAATCATACTTCACCCCACCATGCACACGACGTCTGCAAAAATAGCTCAACCACAATCCCAAAAACATTTGACAAAAATACAAACACAATTTTGCTGTAATATTTACAACCACATTATTATATGTTGTGAGCATTATAGTAGTTGTAAAATCTGTTTTCTTTATATTTTTTTCAATATAAAATATACTAACCTGTATCTTCAAGTGTGATTGATTATGCTGCCAGACAGTGAAAGTATTGTCTTTTACCCACCAATGTTCCCCATACTCACTTTGTTATAGCACTGCGTACCCACAGAGAGCTATTGGACTTCTGTTTGGCAGGGGGGTATTGATTTCATTAGAAAAATCTGTGGAGCACATTACTGAATGATGACTGCTTCATGGGAGGTCAACAAGAAATCAATATGAAATTATATTACAGCTTTGACTGGCATCGGTAAGGCCGGCTTCCACGCACCAATGCCAACTCTAACTGAAAAACAAGGGAAGGGTCTTTCCTGCAGGAATTTCCCGTGAGAGTGAATCATGGTGAAGGTAATACAATTATTTAGAATTAACTATGGCCTTGTCTGTTACTGTAATACGAGGCTGGCATATACAGTATTTGAACTGGAGCAGTGGACAAGAACCTTATACATTTTTTTACACAAATAGCTCTTATCAGGGTTCCTAAGCGACAGTGAATCTTGAATACAGTCTGAAAAATGTCCATGTCAGTCAAAGGGACTAAAAAATAAAGCTGTAGCAAATCATTCCAGAGCAAGCTTATTTAAACTGACCACCCAAATAAATACACCAGTCCTTGTGCTCCTTCAGAGGCTCCGCCCTCAGACGTGCCTTGCCTTGGCAGCAGCAGTCATCACTACATGTCCAATAGTATAGAATAGCATTGTTGCTACTAACGGCAGGAATGCTGCATGTAGCTGAATGGTCTGAGAAGAGTTGATTGTCTTGGTCCAACTCCCTTTGTGTACATACCCAGTTCCAGAGCCTGACTTTATTTCAGCGCACACACACAAACACACACACTGTATGGACAAGAAGGGGATGGTGAGGATATACAGTATATATGTTGATTTTGACACAGTGTTTTTGATTAGAATTGGACTCCACTTTTAATAGCCTACATATTAATGTCTATTAATGTCAGCACTGAAATGTTGAACTGTTTCGGAAGATTTTTGTGGTGCTACTAATTTGAAACATCTTTTTATTTAGGATACATACATGCATTTTCTAGAGGACAAGGCAAGCAGTACCCTTAACTGTTACCGGGCTTAAAAGAGAGTGGTGGGTCTGGGTTGTCCAACCCAGTCTCACAGTGAAATGTAAAATAGGTACATTGGTCCACAGCGCAAAATGTAGAGATTTCACAATACAGGCCTTGAAATTGTGAATTACCTACATTTGTTCCCCCTATTCATTTCTAATGGCCAGCGTACATGTCACGTGACTTTCAAATCCTCCCGGCCGAAACGAAACCCAAGCTGTGACCGCCATTGCCCCAGCTTTTATTCTGCAGATTTTTAAGATGTATAAGCTATTAAATGGGTTTTTGATAACATTGTTAGTGAGAAATGTGTGTCTTACTCTCACAATCTTCACTCAGTGAATGTATACGATGTAGTTTGATGGTTATCACGAATATTATTCTGGACATCGCCAAGAAAATGTAGAAATACAACATTTCTTTCAGGTCGATATACTGGTTGCAATGCTGTTGCTATGACGCTCCTGGCGCTGCCTTAAACCGGAAACAGGAAGCGTTTGAATTATTATTATTTCTTTGCTGTAAATGCTTAATTTGTTGTTCTCTCATTTAAAAAACACATGTTTATTACAGAGGAGGGATGACGTCTACAGAGTCGCCTGCTAACAGCTCCCGTGACAGTTATGAACGTTTTATATTTTCGTTGTCACGAGGAAAGCCAATCAAGAGAGCAGAGCTCAGTCATCCTCCACGGTCAGACAGGAAGTGAAGCGATAAATTACAAAGTAAAATCAGTTTGACACTTCCGGTTTCACCATATGTAATGAATTTAGCTTTCTTGATATGTCATTTAGAGCGATCTGATGATTCTGATCACTCGATATTGCGGACTTTACAGTTAAAATAGCAGGAGAGATCACTTTGCTTGCTTTTTAACCTCTGCATAATCTTGTGGATTAAATTACTTTTTATTTTATTCATTATTTTACATGAAATTACCTTTGAGGGATATCCTTGACACCTATTTTTTTTCTCACCTGCACACTTTGTTACCTTTTACCTTTTACGTTGTATCTTATTTTCTATTGTCTATATCTTTTTAGTTTTTTTATTGTGCAAATACATTAAATCAAATCAAAAGCATTACACCGGAAACAGGAAGCGTTTTGATGACTTTCGTTTTTTATTTTTATTTTATTCTTTGCTGTAAAAGCTTAATGTAACTGCTAAATTGTGTTCTCTAATTTTTAAAAAACATGTTTATTTAAGAGCAGGGATTACGTCTCCAGAGTTGCCCGCTTACACCTCCTTTTTTTATCTCGCAAATAAATTAAATCAAACTTACATTCATCATAAAGAGAGAGAAGAGAAGAAATATATATCATGATTTACTCTCTTCATTGCATTTCCTTTAGACGGACATGCCCTTGAGTGGTGGTGTCTTCTACTTATAGAGCGTTTTAAAATAGAAGGGTATGAAACCTGCAAAATATATGTATATTATTTAAAATAGCAAGTGCTAACAAAAAGCACTTTCCTTGCTTTTTAACCTCTGTATAATTTTTATTTTATTCATTATTTGACATTAAATTACCTTTGAGGTGAGATATCCTTCACCCATTTTTTTTCTCACCAGCACAAGTTACCTTTTACCTTTTACTTTATATCTTATTTTTCTGTGGCCTCTTTTTTTATTGTGCAAATAAATTAAATCAAATAATAAGCATGATGGTGAATTGTAGGTGGGTTTAAATGTAGAGTCGTAGAATCTGTACACTGACAACATTAAGACCTTTCCAGCAATGTATTCAGTTGGTGTTCTTATGGCAAGGTTTTGATCTTCTGGGCCCTATTTCAGGTAGCTGGTTTTACATACTCTGAGTTTAATCCTGCGCTCTGAGTTGGTCAACTCAGAGCGCAGGGTTGATGAGTAACTCTGGGTTTTCGGTTACAGAACAGTGGATCAGCGTTGGGTCAATCAACTCTGAGCGTGTTCACTCTGGGTGGAGCGTGTGCATAAAAGCCATCGTCAATGGATCGCTGATAACATGATTCACCATGGAAACAGAAGAAACAAATGCGTGATCCTCCCACTTCTCCACTTCTCACTCCCACTGGAGTTAGAAATATTAACGAATGAGTTTATGGTAGCCTATGGAGAAGAATTAACGGGGATATTGTCACATAACTCTGATCTAATCTCCTCGGCAATTCAGAAAAAAACAGAGCAATCATTTCGCTTCCGTATGAGAAGCCATAGTCTATTTTAAAAAGTTACGCATATCAGCAGTAAAGTAATAAAGCTGGCGCGGCACAGCATTTCTGACAGTGTTTTATATTCGCTGTATAATATGTTGGGAAGCTATAGCCTAATAGCCCACTGTGCAGTAAACAGACTGTCGCTTCTTTAAAATGGGGAGTGAAAGACAATTAAGTCCAGTTAAAAACAATACAAATAGGTTTATTAATCTGAATGTAGAGCATGTCACGATGTGTAAGGTGGCCGCCTATATGAACGGACTGAGAACAAGGCTACTGATCAGATAAATGATCGGTCAAACGTAAAATCATCAGGAAATGATAAAAACATCCCGATGGAGATTTCTATGGAGTGATTTTGCTTCAAACTGTACAGGTACGCGTGTGACAGTGACACTCTTTCTTTAGTCGGAGCTGCAGCGTAAAGTGAAAACAAACTCAGGGTAGGTCTAACCACCTATCCAGCAGGTTAGACCCACGGCGTATGTTGCCGCAGTAACTGACTCTCGGTTGCGCTGAACCTGCTACCTGAAACGGAAAACCCTGAGTTTCCACTAACTCAGAGCGAACAAACTCTGGGTTGACTCAAAACCAGCTACCTGAAATAGGCCCCTGATCACTTTTAAAGCCCAATAATGAAAATGAAGCTTTTTGTTTGCTCATTTGTTTTCTTTTGGAAATAATAATCCAAAGGATGTCACTTTCAGAGATTATAATGCAGAACGCTATGCATAATCTAAAATACAGGCCTAAATCAAATATACCTGCATAGATGGATGGATGGATTTGTAGATGGATAATGTAGGCCTACTTTATTTATTGCCATAGGGAAATTGTAGCATTGAAGCAGCAGTTATTGTGGATTGTATTGCAGTTGGCAGGAATGACTTTCTGTAGTGGTTGAATAGCTGAAGGAGCAGTGCTGTCCATTATCTTCAGCAGCTTGTGAATTATCATTCTCTCCACAACCAACTATGGGCCCAAATAGGTAAATAATGATTTGCTCATGAAGTACAGTCTGCTCTGTCCCTCCATGCACACCCCCCACGTTACATTTGCAGTCTGTTGTAGAAGTAAATGCAGGTCTCTGTAGCCCTCCACCATCTCATCCTCTTCCCCCAGGATTCGAGTAGCCAGGCATCCTATTGTTTTCGGCCTAGTGCTCCATTTCATCCAAAAATCCACAACCATCTCGATCATCTTCCTCCCACAACATGCATGGCACAAAACTGTGCCATGCATGGTGCATGCCATGCATGCACCACCCTCAACTGCTGAATATTCTGAATATCTCATTAAAATAGGCCTATGAAGAGAGTGCAGGGATTAAATGAGGGGCATGCAATGAAACATTTCTTAACAGTCTTTAGTCAATTTGGCCATGCTTTCTCTCTCTCTCTCTCTCTCTCTCTCTCTCTCTCTCACTCACTCACTCACTCACTCACTCACTCACTCACTCACTCACTCACTCACTCACTCACTCACTCACTGTTAACATAGTCTTCAGTCTGATTGACCATGCTCTCTCTCTCTCTCTCTCTCTCTCTCTCTCTCTCTCTCTCTCTCTCTCTCTCTCTCTCTCTCTCTCTCTCTCTCTCTCTCTCTCTCTCACTATCACTCAAACACACACACAAACACACACACACACACACACACACACACACACACACACACACACACACACAGTAGGGCTTTAGTGGATGATTTGGTTCAATAGGCCTATTAACTGATATAATATATGTTTTTAATATATTTTATTTCATAATAAATATAATCAGCCACATGAAATTACATTAAAATCAATATCAGGCTATAAAACAAACATAGTGGCCTTTTGATTCAGCTTGGTGCAGACATGAAAATGGAATGCGCCCATTCAGATGACGTCACAAGCTGAAAGAATGCGGCCCATCACCGGCGGACAGCTCGGAACTCTTTATATGTCCATGCCATGAACTCATAGGCATCGCTTCCATGCTTCATGGGAGCTGCTTGTGAAAAAAAAAACGTTCCTAACTGTCACGGGAGGTGTAAGCGGGCAACTCTGGAGACGTAATCCCTGCTCTTAAATAAACATGTTTTTTAAAAATTAGAGAACACAATTTAGCAGTTACATTAAGCTTTTACAGCAAAGAATAAAATAAAAATAAAAAACGAAAGTCATCAAAACGCTTCCTGTTTCCGGTGTAATGCTTTTGATTTGATTTAATTTATTTGCACAATAAAAAAACTAAAAAGATATAGACAATAGAAAATAAGATACAACGTAAAAGGTAAAAGGTAACAAAGTGTGCAGGTGAGAAAAAAAATAGGTGTCAAGGATATCCCTCAAAGGTAATTTCATGTAAAATAATGAATAAAATAAAAAGTAATTTAATCCACAAGATTATGCAGAGGTTAAAAAGCAAGCAAAGTGATCTCTCCTGCTATTTTAACTGTAAAGTCCGCAATATCGAGTGATCAGAATCATCAGATCGCTCTAAATGACATATCAAGAAAGCTAAATTCATTACATATGGTGAAACCGGAAGTGTCAAACTGATTTTACTTTGTAATTTATCGCTTCACTTCCTGTCTGACCGTGGAGGATGACTGAGCTCTGCTCTCTTGATTGGCTTTCCTCGTGACAACGAAAATATAAAACGTTCATAACTGTCACGGGAGCTGTTAGCAGGCGACTCTGTAGACGTCATCCCTCCTCTGTAATAAACATGTGTTTTTTAAATGAGAGAACAACAAATTAAGCATTTACAGCAAAGAAATAATAATAATTCAAACGCTTCCTGTTTCCGGTTTAAGGCAGCGCCAGGAGCGTCATAGCAACAGCATAGCAACCAGTATATCGACCTGAAAGAAATGTTGTATTTCTACATTTTCTTGGCGATGTCCAGAATAATATTCGTGATAACCATCAAACTACATCGTATACATTCACTGAGTGAAGATTGTGAGAGTAAGACACACATTTCTCACTAACAATGTTATCAAAAACCCATTTAATAGCTTATACATCTTAAAAATCTGCAGAATAAAAGCTGGGGCAATGGCGGTCACAGCTTGGGTTTCGTTTCGGCCGGGAGGATTTGAAAGTCACGTGACATGTACGCTGGCCATTAGAAATGAATAGGGGGAACAAATGTAGGTAATTCACAATTTCAAGGCCTGTATTGTGAAATCTCTACATTTTGCGCTGTGGACCAATGTACCTATTTTACATTTCACTGTGAGACTGGGTTGGGTTGTCATATACATATGTGCTTGAATGTGACTTATGATGGCAGACAAGATAAAAGACAGCTCATATTTGGATTTGGATATTCAGATATTTGAATATAGGAAAAACAGCGGGCGAGAAAAAACAGCAACAAAACATAAATCTACAATCTCCCATTGAATACAGCACAATGTTGGAGATAAAGCCATACTTAAAATATATATTCAAATCATGCCTCCCTCCCCTCCATGCTAGATATCGCAGTACCCTCAGGAGCAAGGGAAAACCCTGATCATTGATGCAAAAATCACCCCTACATACATGCTAATACACAGCATATTGATGAAAAAAAGAACAATATTTGAAGTAGGATGTCTGACCTCTTTAAAAATGACTCCAGATCTTTCTATTCATTACAAAACATATTCTCATACTAATAGAGTTCATATTCACAGATCTCTATGGCAGGGTTTCATCTACTACCGCTCCTGCACTGTATCAAACACTACTGTATAATTTATTGATGGCCTACATTCCATGCTACATTCCAATGCACAGATTTGGTTTCAGCACACTTTGCCGTACTATTGAATACAATGAATAATAGAAAAGTGTTTGGCCTGATCAGAGAATGGTGGAGAAACAACAAAACAACAAAAAAAGGCTGTTTATTGTGGAGGGAAGCTCAGCCCTGTGCCAATGCACATTGTGTTCCAGAGGGACACGGTGCAGCCTGCTGCTTTTGATAAATGTTTTTATTTTTTCATTTCATGTTACATTTTGGCAGCGTGAAGATGTAAAAGAATACAATAACTGTGGGATAGATTTGCCCTATGGTTTAGTCTTTGCAAACCACGTAAGAGTGTGGTAATGGTATTTACAAAACCAAACACTTTGTCATAAACAGTCTTGTGTGGTTGCAAAATAAAAAAGTCTCTCATCAGGTCATCACCACAAAGACGCATTTATAGAGGTTCTGCAACCCCAGGCTGGTGAACACCAAACAAGTTTATGCAAATGACTGTGCCGAGTATAGGGCTAATGAGATTTATCAAAGCTGATGCTGTAACCATGGGAGGCATGGTTTAGTTGGCTTGTGAGGAACCAAAATAAGTGTCAGGAAAAGCATGCCCCCTGGCAGATGATTTATACCTGCTTATCCAAAATATGATATATTTTACATGGAGCTGTCCTGAAAAGACCTTGATGATAGATGATTAATTACTGTGTAAATTAATTGTGATTTAATTACATCTTCTACTGGAAATTATTAAAACTCAAGAGCGACTCCGAAGTTCAGAACTGAAACATGTTTGCCCACTTTTATTTTCTTTCTATAATATTTTACATACAGTATGCATATTAATTTTATTATAGCATGTTAATCATCATACATATTGTGTATTACAAATGAATCAAAGTCTTACTGGAAAATAACCTTTCTACCTCATTGAGCCAAGCCTTCGGTTTCACGAAAGTCTCTCCTGATGGGAATTCTGAGTAAAAGTAATGGCATACTAGAGTACTTTGGGTGAGGTGGGAGGGTGATTGGAGGGGAGGGGGGGGGGCTTAAGCCATTTCACCGATGAAGCCATGAAGTCTCAGTGAAGTAAAAAAAAAAAAGGCCAGAGTGAATGACAAGTTAATTGGAGGGATCTGTGTGGACCTCAGGGTATGGTCCTGATGTTGAGGCCAGACGGGGTGAGATGGTATGCCAGCTAATCCGCCTTTGTCCTCCCCCCGGTGTGGTACCGGCTCCTTAGAGAGGAAAGACCCGTTCAAGTGAGTACCTCGACAATCTGATTGTTCCAGCTCCAGTCCTATAGTCTAACAAAGGCTAAACTGATGTTTTACTTTGACGGAAATGGCCTTCAGCATGTACTCTTTGGTTTACTACCATCAAAGTAAGAATGTTTCACTGCAGGCTTTGGAATAATCAGATATCATTTGTAACGGCATGTTTATCTGTGACCATTAACAACATTTAATTCAAATGTATATATATTGGTTTATTGTACAAACAACTCATTAGTTTTGTGATTGAATAATTCCGACCTCACATTTACTATGCCTCGGAGTTTAAGCTTGGCTATGGCTAATCTTATGTCCTCAAACCATATATCTATTCATATGAGGGGCACTGGTGCATTAAAATAATAAATAAAAAATATGCAATCTTGAATTAATAGGAAAAGTAACTAATTTGAAGTTGAAGTCCTTTACAAAATAGACAACGGCGAAGCGGAGACACTGCATGCAAGGTTGAACACGTTGATGACAATAACAACTCTTGCAATGTCATTTGGATTTAATGACAATTAATTGTGGTTCTAACCTCTGATATGATAGAAACAAACTAATGCCATAATGTGACTCATCATTCACTGGAGGGAAATATATAAAGGAGTATCTTATTCATGGCTATGATGTCATACTGTTAATCATTTTTACAGCTTTCACTAGAGCACTAGTTTGGTTTTAATTCAACCGTAGACATGTTGTAAATATATCTCACATTTGTGGCAACAACTGGAAGCAGGATATAACATGATTTTATTGTTTTCATTATCCAGAAATCTTGAATAGTGTAAGCTCTTAGTCAAGAAGTTAGGAAGGGCAGTACAGGTATAGTATAGCCATTGTTGGGATTGAGCACTCCATGTGAAACATTTTTGTATATACTCTTAAAGGAAAATCCTCCTTCACATGCAACTCTCACACTGTTGAACATCATCAGAGGCAATAAGTGTGTTCCAGTTATTTTGTAATTTTTGCATCTTATCTAGTTTTGCTCAATCCACTGAGACATTTTCTGACTTCTCGGAAATTCACGTTTAATGGATGAATGGACTTCAAGGTGTAGCTTTCAGGAGGTTAGGCAAGGGTATGTAAAGATTGGTTTTGACAGTAGAGTTTCTCTAAGCTGAGAAAGGAAAAGTGGAAGTTGTGCTCTCAGAATGGAACTAGTTTTTTTTGTCTCAACTGTATTATACTCCATAGATAAATTAATGTGGGCTATGCTTTTTCTATTTAGGAATGTAATTGCACTATCCTTGAACTTCCAGAAAAACCCAGCAATGAAAAAAGGCTGTGTTTAATTGATAATGTATTCGAAATGTTCAATAGCAAATATAAGGGAACATTTGCAATGTTGTATATACATTTTTGCACAGTATCTATAAAGAGCTGTTAGCACACGGACTAACATTCCCTCATAAAAAAAAGAAACATTGCAAAGGAAAACCTGTGAGCCATTCATCACAATTTAGTAACTTAGCCCCATATTCCACACCTGGGTGGCCAGCTTGCCATTAATGTCAGCTGCTCAGCAATACAAGTCAGTAATATATCCAGTATGACACATTGGCTCCTCGCTTTGGAAATACAAGTTTAGTATTTCATTTAAGATACAGTTTATATTCCAAGTACTCAATTCCCAAAAACCTTTATCCTATCAACTGCAAACATATTTTGAAAGGAATGTTGTGAGGAAAAGACAAAACACAATAAATTTTTTTGGTGAACTCATTTGAAACCTTGGACAAAAACAACACAATCAAAATGAGGATATTATACTAAAGTGTCAGCAAATAATTGTCCTTTCTGCTTTTGCGTCCCATCATAGTTCTCATCTTTAGCACCCATTGAAAGTTAATCAAATATTGATTAACTTTCTTAATTCTTAATTCCCACTAAAAGCAATAACTGCAGCTTTAAACTAAAAGTGTGCTGCCGGTTGCGTCTTCACTGTAATTCTGTACAGGCAGATACATACCTTTTGGTGAGGATTTACTCACATACTTGCCATTTAATTTGCAACTTCACACATCAATACTCTTGATATTTCACAAGATTAGATCTAAATCATACCATGATAGTATATATTATATTCCATATATAATTGATTTGGGTTTGAATTCACATTTTTTCAGCTTTTTGTACAACAAAGCTTTGCTCTGCCACTTTGATTACTTACTGGCTCTTATTTCACCTTAAACAGTGTGGGATGTTCATTGAGCTATTCGGGCATGTGACCTGGAAAGTGCTGAAAGGTGTTTTGCTTAAAGAACTGTACCTTAAAGAGGACCTGGGTGTGTTAACCAGGAAGCTGTGTACTTGTTCGCCTTTGTTAAGTGTGATTTAAAACTTTGTTGCTGTAAAATACGTGGAATTCAAGGTCAGCGTTGTTGGAAAACAACCCCAATACATCCACTGAAAAGAAAAAGACCGGCATTGTGATGTCCACGATGATAAATGTTTTTTTTTATGGTTTTTAATTTCCAATTGCCCACGCTGTGTGTTTATAAATTGTATCATAGATGCCCTGATACAGCGCTTCCTCTATACTGCAAACAGCACTTAGAGTAACACTGCATGCAAGAAACACTGCACTGATATCCAATTCAAGGTTTTAACCAGACTCTGACATATATTACCATCTATGAATTTATATGTAAGAACCATCCTCCTTCGCTGAGCCTGAGGACGAATAAATTGAGCAAACAAACAGCTTGAAGTCTACCTTCAACTGTACATACAGAATAAGAAACATCAAGTGAATCTGCATACATCCAAGGGATGCCAACGCGCCGGCCCCATATTAATTTCATATTTAGATTTGTCTCGTGCCTCTGAGGGCATGTCTAAGCAGGATACCGCTGCAGGGGGTAAGGGAGCTGGGGGTGTACACCATCAAAGTGAAAGTGTTAAGGCATCTGAAAGAGCAATCATTAAACGAGTGTAACATGCACACTCGCCAGAAGGAGTAATGGCTGTTTATGCTAATGGAGTCCAATAAGCAGACTGAAGAGTGTTGATTGTTTTGCAGATATAATGACTTTGCAGTTACCTCACAAATATGACATCTGACACGAACCAGCTATAGATTGACCTCACCAAGCCTCAACGTAGGGCTGTTTTATTTTTTGTCATTGCTAGCAAGTTTACTAGTTGTCTAATTTTAAACAGGTAAATTGGCTCATCCCCATCAGTACATTGAGCCAAAAAGTCCTGCAAAAAGACTCAAAACTCAAAACATTATCATTAAGGTTTAGTACTTTGTCTAAGTGTTAGGGAATTGTAATTGTGTAAATTGCATTGTCACATTGTGAACTGCAGGACCCCAGGCATAATAACTTCTTGCTTTTGCTGAAACTAATATCGATGTCTTCGCATTTTGCAACCCCATTTAAATTTTTTCAAACCTCATCAGGTTAGGGCGACTACATTACACTATATGTTTGGGTTTGATCGTGGTAATTTAATCTTGAATAATATTTTGATTTTATTATCTGACCTATTGATGGCATGTTTTCTCCTTTATTGCAGTTCATAGCATCAGTGTTGATGAAGAATGTCCAGGCACGCACGTACATTTTGATGGATTTCATCTGTTTCTTTCGTCAGCCCGGTCTATCCATCTACTCTTCTGCTCTTTCCCCATAGCATGTCCACAAACTTAAAACCACACACAATGCAGATGCAATGCAGCCTCAGCACTGATGAAATGCAATGCATGCTCAGCCTTTGCTTGTTCTGCTGTTGTGTTGAAATAAACAAACCTCACCACGCCTTCTCAAACAGTGAATTTCAAGGCCCCGTCTTAATTGAAAAGCTTGAGTGGGCCATTATTTTTTGCGTGGGAGGCAGGAAGGAATAATTTGAATTCACACACTCAATTCAAAGTGATGACTCAGATGCCTTGACTAATGGCATTTATTTGGCAGTCAAGTGAGAAACAGCATTATTAGTAAATCACAGTGACTTCTTTATCTTTGTAATGATTTGTCCATTAACCCCAAAACATTGGTGTATTTGAATTAGTCCTTGATGATAGTACCGCTGGACTTGCTTCTAATCTATTGAGGTCATTCCTGGACCAAGTGTTCAGTTATAATTTGTTGGTCAAATTTCAGGAAAAAGAGCAAGCACCAAGACTTAACATAAGCCATCTCTCTTTTTTGTCTTCGCTTCAAACTATTTGCAGCTTCCACATTAATTCAACTATCTAAAAAACATACAGCTGCATCTTAAACTTTAGCAGAACAGACTGGTAGAAAAATGGGAAAACAGCCTGTAGGTAAAGCAGTGGAAGAAAGTGGTTTGCTTTATTGTATGGAGACAAGGGATAGAGAGAAGAGGTTTCATCTGTGTTGGACGAGTGTTGACACGTCATGGAGCGGAGAGGACTGGCCGCCCCTTCGCTATTTCCAGCCCCCTCGTTGAGATAAGATGAACAGGGGAGTCTCTTCAGCATATCTTTAGGACAGACCATGTGGAGTCTTCCCACACTCAATTGTACATTCTCACACGATAATAATTTGTTTGATTTATGTGAATTGTCAACAGAGAAACTCATAAAAGAGATTAGTGTTCTGAAACACAGTCATTTAATCAAATGTTAAGCACTCCCAGATGATACAATGTTATGAGTAAAATATAAGTAAATTACTAATAAATCAGCACATTGTTCAAATTTCCCAATGTGTATATTTTACTGTAATTTATTCAAAAGAGATTACTTTGACATTTTACCAAAAAGCACACATAAAATTGTCGGATTCTTTAATTGCATTTTCCTCCAGCCCCCAAAACCCAATCTTCATATATTGAACTATCAAAGCCTTTCTGTACACTGAGCTGTTAACCCTCCAGGCTAACAATGCCGCAGGTACAGCTCATAAACGGCAATCGAAAAGACCAAGGGCTCTAAGGCCTGGGGTTATGTATTCACAAGCCACCCACCTCCCTAAACCTTTGGGCAGCTAGAGTGGCAGGTCTTATCCAGGACTTATTCCTGTACAGGCCCCAACGACACTGTGTCATCAGCCTCTGAGACAAACCAACAAAGGTTGCAGTTTCATTTATCTGAAATAGTTTTTATTTTGTTTTCAAGCAAGAAATTCAAATACAAATACACTAACAATAAAACTAATAACATGGTGTGTGTTCTTGTAGGCAAACATCATTAGCAGTGACCTCCAAAAAGTGCTGCATTTAACAATAGACCATTGAGATGTATTAGCTAAGTTTACCTTTATTCTGTGTTTTGTTGATTGGGAATTATGTGTGCTTAAACAACACACTCCTTAATGCAATTACTGTAAACAGCAGAGTTGCTTGAAATAAGAAAAACATATCTATTTTGCTCATTTGAAAGTGTGTTTTTTTTGTGGTTTTCTTCAAAGAAGAAATGGCTTTCAGCACCTCGTGATTTTGAAAATGCTGAAAGTCTCTGGCATTCATCTGAATTTGAACATAATTGTGTACTTTCTCAAGAGAAGAAGTCACATGTAGATACTACGTATTTTAGATTTTAACAAGTGTATTTTGAACTTGTGATTTCAATCCAATGAATTCATATTTGTGGATAATTGTGAAAATCCCCTTGCTATGATACATGTCGTTGTTGATGCTTTGTCCGTGAGATAACAGCTATTTCTTTGGGTTTTCCTAAAAAGAGCAATAGTTTCTGTATTATGAAGGACAAAACCACAATTTGATGCTTCTCACAAAAATAACATCATTCATCGGCCAAGTATAGCTACATTTATTTTTCCTATGAACCAATTACTGACGCAGAGATGTCACACGCACGTGAGGAATCAATATTTGTGCGAAAGACTGCACAACTGTGCCTCTGTGAAATCTCTGTCCATGTTTGCTTTCTGTGTGTGTGCATACGGGTGACTGCATAAATGTGGTTTGAATGTACTGCAGGAGCTGTGTTTATGACTGCATGTAAGCAGGTCAACTGCAGGGCAAGCGTGTGATAGCAGCAGTTTGGTTATATCTGTCTGTTTTCACGTGCATTCACGGTTCAGCTCAAATGCGGCTATGGCTATTTCATGTCAAACTAACGTATGGCTGTTATCTGGTGACTTGTATGTTATTGCTTCATATGCAGCGGCCAATGCATGTAAAAATAGACAATACATTTAAAGGGATACTAAGCGATCTCCAGCGAAGGTTTTTTATGTTTATACTAACCGCGGCAAAAGTTGACGCTCAGAGTGAGTGGCTGGGCCCGGCCGTTACCCACAAAGTTCTGGCCGGCGGTTAGTATAAAGATAAACAGCTGTTGGCTCTGAGCCAGGCTTTTTAGATTGCGTTAGCGGAGCCACAGCTGTGTGTAAACACCTGACTTATTATCAGCTTGCACACACAATGGACAGGTAGCAAATGGTGAGTAGATATTAGTTGATTTTGACTAAAAGTGTTCTACATTACAATCGCTTAAAGTCATAAGAACACATTGTTGTTATGACAGAATTTTCAAAAAGTACACAGAGAGAACAATGCCTTAAAGAGACTGTCTTTTCTAGTTATCTGTGCTCTACAAGTACAAAGCCAACAACATTTAAATGATGGCTGACATGTGTGTCTGGCATGCGCATGCTGTGGCTTATTTGACTTTGGGGTTTAAACACATTCAATGTCATGAATGATATGGACCAATAATTAAAAAAAAGAGACAATCACTAAAAGCTTGAAATGCCACCAGCATTACATAAAGTGTTATGCCTGTGTTCCATTTGCTGACATAGCAACAACAAAAGGAAAAAAAAAATCTTTGTTCTGTTTTGTCATTCTAAAAATAAATACTAGATATAACATTTCATTTTATAGGGTGCACCCATATGTCTGGAACCTTTCTCCTCATGCAGTTCCCCATCGATCCATCTTAGTTGCCTTTCACACAAGGTTCTCATCCCCACTACTTTTAGGATAGATTTTGGGGTGTTAAATATGCCAATCCCAGCTATTACTTCCTACTTCTCTTTCACAAATCTCCTTTCAATATTTATTCTCAAAGATGGCTACATCTAGGTATTCGACTGGATTGAAATGTATTATAGTAGATGCAAAAAAGCCAATTACTTTCCACTAACAACATCCAAGTGCAGATCCTTCCATGTACTGTACCTCACAAAAAATCATCCCCCCTCTGATTTATACATTCTTGCAGTGTTGCCTGCATATACACTATCCAAACGTATGTGGGAAACTGATTTGAGACGTCCCTCCGTCTAAATGAGGCAAACAATCAATCATAGGGCGATAATTGGAGCGCGTTGGTAGTGAAAGTGTTGCAATGCATGCCACAAAATTGAAATGTCGCCAGTTTCGGTGCCTCTCTCAGCTTTTCAACTGTCCATTCAAGACAAAAATGCCCCACAAATATCTTAATAAAAGGGGGGTTTAATAATGTCAAGGTCTGCCAACAGTGCCTCAATGTATTGGAGTGTGAGGCATTCTTGCATATTTGGGTCTGTAACACAATATCCAGTAAAGTAGAAGGGACATAAGGGGTCGGGAAGGGGCTGAAAAGACAACAGGACACAGTGTGGGGTTAAAAAAAACAGGGGAAGTGAGGATAGCGGGCTGGGAAGACTGGGGTAAAGCGGGAAGACTGTTGGTCACCCTATCCTTAGACACTTCCACTGCTGTATCGGCGGCTTGTCTCTGGAGAGGCAAGGTGCCTGGACAGTGCATTCCCAGGGAAGAGGGGAGATTAACATTCCGAGCATGCTACAGTGTGGAGAGCTATGAGAAAGGTGGTCCCAGGCGAGTTCACGTGCTGACACAGGATGCAATGAAGAAGAGGGAGGACAAATTGATTAGCTCAAAGTTTAACTTGTGAAATACAGTATTACCCTGATGTGAAAATAAGTGAAATCCACTAATGTAAACGTATAGGATGTTTTTCCCATGTTTCAAAAAATGTAATGCTGGCTAACAATGCTCATATTTAACAAATGTTTTTGGAGAATTTCCTTTGGTGAAATGTACAGTACTGCATCATTTGACAGTACTGTGGTACACGTTCAAAAGAAGCGCATGGCTGTTTTCCCTGCACACAAAAAGCAGCTGTTTAATTTTATATTTCCTATCCTTCCTCAGCTGGCCCCATAAAAGACTGAGGGTTCATGTTTTAACTGTCACAGAATGAAATATGGGTGTTTAAAAGGAAAGTGTTGTGACATACAATACCAAAGTAAGCCACAAGTGTGTGTGTGTGTGTGTGTGTGTGTGTGTGTGTGTGTGTCTGTGTGTGTTTCTAATGACATAGGACGAGCACTGTCTGTCTGCTTGCCCTCCCACTATTTCCTATGGACTCGTCTGTGCTCGCAGGACAAAAGGCTCCTTCAGTTTCTCTGTCTGGCAGCCTGCGGGGCAGTGGAGGCTTTGTCTGCTTGGGTTTCGTGGGAGAGACCAGGATCAGTCTGTTGATGTCTGCACGTGCGCACAAATATACTTATATGATGTATGTATCCTTATATACTGTACGTATGTATGACTATTTGCACACAAGTCGAAGTGTCTGACTGTTTTTTTAAGTCTGTGTGTATCAGGCTCTCAAGATTTAAACCCTTGTTGAGGACATTTTGACTGGTCTTTACTTCTTTAGAGCGCATTTTTAGCGAAAATACTTGTTTAAGGTAAAAATTACAGTTATCTATAGGTTGCAGTATGTCATATAGTTTTGAGAGCAAGGTTACGTTCAGGAGCTTAGGAATATACAGTGTGATGTGACCGCACATGCATATTTGTGAGTGTCAGTGTGTCTGTTTGGATGAGTGTGCATGTTTTTCCCAGTTTAATTACTATCTCTGTCTCAGTGCATTTTTGGTGATATATTGCTATGACTGTGTGTGTGTGTGTGTGTGTCTGTCTGTCTAGGTTTCAGTATGTGTGGGAGTGGAGATGACGCAGCCTGTCAGACTGTAAAGCCCTGTAAGGAGTCAAGGGAGGTACAGTTCTCAGATGCTTCCCTCTGTGACCTCGGACCATCATAAATCTCATAATTCCCTCATTCCAGTGTCAATGGGAACGGCGCTTTCATGGGCTGGAAATTCCCCCGTTCCCGACTGCTAAAGAAGAAATTATACATTAGCTCCGCAACCAAAGCTTGTCTTCTTTAGTTCTGTGACAATCTGATGGGCATACGGTCATCCGTGACCTTTACTGGCCACTATCGGTCAATAATAGGACTACCTAGGCCATAAATAATACTTAATTTTTTTTGTCTTCTATCGTCCGTTGTGCTATGTTACATCGACGAAGAACAGTTTAAAAAATAAATATGTGGCTTTCTGATATTTGCAGCAACAGAAAGCCACATAACAGTTCATCAGTCTGAAATACAGTGGATGTAGTTTAGAAATTGTCATGCCTCAAATCGAGTACTCGAGCACCCGAGTTATCGTTGTTGGCGCTATTATTCGAGAAACGTTACACTACTCGCGCCTAACTAATGTTAACAACTGTAAACAGCGGAAACAGAAAACAGGCAGTCTTGCATCACATCATTTGCTTGCCCCGTTAGCACAGGCCGTTGCGATGATAGCAGAGCGGAGATTATCCTGCTAATAGCCAAAATTGTGAGTTTATATACGCTTCCGTGGGTTAATGGTGTTTGTCAAGCTGAACTACAAGCCACCATCACTGCGAACAACTGAAACAAGAGCAGAAAAGATTAGAGGATAGCGCAGATTAATTGAGAGCTCATGTGCAAGGTGTGTTAATTAGCCTTCTACAGACTTGTGGGCAGATTCCACCGTATATTACTATTGGTTGTAATTTCATTGACACCTTCGTTTTGAAGAGCTCTGTTCTACAGACAAGCAGAAGCCTACTCATAGCAGCACATAGCAGAGAAACATAGCAAAATATTGACGTAACATCGGTCCCGCTTGTGTGTTGTGTTTACGGACCTCCCGTTTTTATGTTTTATATCGATTACTCGTTCATAGGGTAAATAGAGTTTGCGATTATTGAAATTACTGAAATTGCCCATCCCTAGTTAGGATACCACCTAAGCATGTAGGGTTTGCCTTACAATGAGACATTTAGGAATTCAATTAAATCAACTGAATGTTCCTATTGTAGAGAAATAACACGTGATAATAAGTGCCCAGTCAGGTGGTTGGGGTAAACACATGCTAACAGCCCGATAGGGGTTTTAGACCAGGCCTCCTATCTTATCATCACAGTTATCTGTCATTCCAGGCACGATGGGCTGTGAGATTTTTCCTAATAACAAGAAAATAAACCCAACATCTGACTAACACATTTAGGAAACAGCATACATGGCATTATTTATGAGTCAGCCTTCTTCGCCAATCAGAATTTGACCTTAAAAAATTTTCTTTGAGGACTACATTTTTGGCAGAGATTATTCATTAAATGTTATCTTGTGCACCTGTGAAAACATATTAGATGATAAAGTATGTGATAATGTTTTATCAGCTTTGATTGAATAATACATAGAGACATTTAATGGCAGTAACACAGCGGTGACTTCTGGCAAGTGATCAACAGTTGGCAACAGCGATAAATGAAACCAGCAGCAGCAATAATGTGATGTGTTTAGCTTGATGTTCAAAAAGACCTTCCTGTAGTCTGGTAGATCAGTTGTTGATCAGTTGATGGATGTATAACGGTATGTTCTCACTCTAACCTCAAGGCAGAATTCTATCCTTTCCTTTTGTTTTAAGAACAAAGGTTTTTAGTCTATGTAAGCAGAATGTGTTGCATCCCAGTTGTTGGCTACTAGCCTTGTCCTCTATCAGTGAACTGTTGAACAACTTTAGGTGGTCTGGAGGGATTGCAAAATGTTGTGTGTGCCACCAGAATGATTAAAATAGAGTATAGTAATCCATGGAACTGATTAATAACCCCATCAACACCCTGCAGTATGTTATTTGTTTTCTATGGAGGATTCAAGTTCTACTTATGGGCCTTGTATAAATACGGCATAGTAAGACTGACAACTCACACAACAAAGGTGCAGTGGCATCCAACTTGAGTCCAGATCTATAGGCACCAGCTAACTACCCAACAATACAACTTCAGCACCCAACCTGTTAATCCAAGCAGACCATGAAGGTTCATAGGCACCAAGTCATTCAGGACATATAAACACTGCTGAAGAAGAACACCATGTCTATTATTCAGTAAAATAAAAGTGTGCAAAGAAATTAGTCTATGTCTGCATTTGTTGATGTGTTTAACAAATTAGCCATTTGTGTATGAGTGACAAGTTTTCAACCTGAGATTCTGAGAAGGGGCTACCACAAAATGTTGCCTTCCCAGGAACCGACTTATACTTTAAACGGCAATTAACATGCTTGAAAGGGAAAACAGAAAGAATGTAGCAACACAAAGTCAGGAAATGAAGAACAAAAAAAGAGGGGAGAAGGGCCAGTTGATTGAGAATGACATCCCGGCGATCCAATTTCCATAAGATTTGCTGCTTTAATATAAACTCAATTAATTCCAGTGTAAGAGGAGTAACACTTTGTAACATGTGGTCTTAATGGGGGAGCTTTAAAACCCATATACCTGTTAACAGTGATCACTATCACTGCTCCATATATATATGCTTTATTTGGTCTGGGATTTGATCAGAAGTACTCTATTCTGTAGCCCTGTGAGACCCTGGCAGCCAGGGAACCGACTTCCTCTCATGCTCCTGCAGCATTTATTAGCCCAATTCATGGGAACTTGTGTGCAGATTTACTGTTCACTTCATCTTGAAAGCTTTTTTATTGTTGTAATGTTAACCCGGAAAGAACATACAAAGTCCCACTGCGGGCTTATATCACATACAGGAGCCATGCATGTGAAGTCAAACCCATTGCTTTTTAATATGCACACACGTGAGCTATAGTAGACATGTACAGTTGCAAAAACAAATACACACACATGGGTAACCACACACCCCCCACATCCCGGCTGCCCCTGAGACCAGATAACACAGCTTCCTCAGGTCTGCAGGATTAACACAAAGGATTAATAAACATGTTACTTTGTAGTTGGAGGATTAAAACTCTTTCTTCCCCCATTTATGTCACACACACACTCCCACTAACATCAATACACACTAATTGAGAGTGAATAACACAAACACCCGGGTGCACACACACACACACACAGACACACACACACACACACACACACACACACACACACACACACACACACACACACACACACACACACACACACACACACTTACAATTAAATAGCAAAACAGGGCCATTGAAAGTGAAATACCAAGCCACCCATTTGCACACTAATATCCTACGAGGCTTCACATCTCCTGAGCTCTAGAGGAATGTGCCGTGTAATGGCATTGTAGAAGGGCTGAAGGAGGTGCAGAGGATGCTGGATTGGAAGGGGGTGCCAGGAGGAAGGATGCAAAGGGATTTGTCCATCAGTATTTCCTCTAAACAGTCCCAGTCTTGACGGCTATTTCTTTCCCAACCCAAGATGAGGCCCACCTCTGCCCAGGTGGCGGTTACTGTAGCATTGTCAAAGAGAGACATTTTTGGGGGGTTCAAAGGGCCCTGAGGATGAATACATTGGACAAAGGAGTTCATACTGTGGAATTTAAAGTGCAAGTGAATCCGGGTGGAGGATTGGGTGTGGAGGTTGGGGTGGGGGTAGAGCAGCATAAATGGAGCAAGCCCTTCGGGGCGGCTGTCTCCTCGAAGCTGATCCCACTGAGTTTAATCCTTGACATCACGTGAGCAAAAATCCCACCGCTGCCACTACTTTCTCCTCCAGACAGCCCATGGAGTGTGGGTTTTATCAGCCTAAGGATGGATGTGGGGCAGCACTTCAGTGAGTTCCTGCTTCTGTGCATGCTCTGCGTTTGAATCCTGAATTGGGTATAGGGCATGGACTTGGCAGATAAGGTCAGGAACATAGGGTTGGATTGTATATTGGAGAGGGGAGGCTTCCAGGTTGTAAACCACACATGATAAACGTGCACGAGTACCTTTCCCAGCAGCATTCATGGCATACAGATTTTCTTACCTATTTGAATCATTCCAAAATATTTACAGTAAGGAAACAATATTAAAGGTATACTCAGTCATTTTAATACAGAACACTTTTTTGTCAAAATCGACTATTGACAATCCACTTCCTTACCCTAGTGTGTGTGCGCTGAAAAAAGTTGGGTGTTTAAACACAGCCTCTGAATGCAGTGAAAACTGTTGAAAGTGACAGGAAACATGTGGGGGAAAGAGGACATACAAACATCCCTTGACTCATTGTGAATACTTTTACCCTGCATCTCCAAGGCCTTGGCAGCTATTTCCTTGGTCCTTTCTCTCTCTTGCAAAAAATAACCTTGATTAGAATGAAATTTTCTGAATGAATAAAACTTGGAACATGGAACAACTTAAAAACTACTGTAACCTCTCAACTCCTGACTTCAGAAAAACACACGTCAACCAGAGTCTAGTACTGTGAAATGCTTTTAGCTCAGATGTTATATTGGTACAGTTTAACCTCTATAGCTGTTCTTCCTTGTCTTTTGACCCAATGTGTCTATCACCACACCAACGCTAACCACCAAAACAGTCATTTTAAAATATATGAATATGTGCCAAAGCACTTTCCCCATTAAGAAACAATAGGGTCAAAGGGACAGCAGAGGCATGCCATAACTGTTAAACCCCTCAAGCTATTTCCCTTTAAACCAAGGCTGTTCCATGCAAGAATAACCAAAGCAGCAAAGATTAATGATCAAGTTAATGACTAAACTTGGACAAACAGTGGCTTGTTTCATTGCTCCTCTCCCACACAGGTGCACTCACCCACACTCCAGGTGCACTGATCTCATCTGCACTACACAGTGCTACCTAACAAATCCAGATTATAGTTAATCCATGACATGTCAAAACATCTGTCACTGTGTGGCAATCCAAGATAGACATCAAAACGTCTGTCACAAAGGTCAGACTCTCTGTGAGCAGTGGCATTTATCAAAGAAATGTGATTTTACGAAATACAGGTGAAACTACTAAAATCGCTTCTGAGGCAAGAGAGAGATACAGGAAGTTGCATACATGGCTGACAATCTAAGAAACTGGGCTAAGACCAATACATTTTGAACAAGGTGGGGAAAATAAGGGGGTTACATTTTCTTTGTTTGCATGTGTGTAGTCTCACAGTCTGTTAGCTCAATAGAACACATTGAAGGAACTGGAAAGGAAATATCCCTGGACTTGTTTGGTCCTGGTCAAAAAAAGTGATGCGAGTTTTGACACTCGATTTTCAACAATACAAGAAACTGTCAACTGTAAGCTGAGTAGTATCACACTTACGGTTCATGTTCAAAGTTTTGCAACCAATATGGGTAAACCACAGGTCTTCAGACAACACTTTCACAAATGTTTCCAATTCGCTCCAACTGTTTGTGGAGACATCTTGTTAACAGGCTACAAAATTCATATGAATACTGTAACTGTTGTTGAAGCTACAAAAGACCACATAAAATCAATGGCAACTGATTCACTATGTGTGTTGAGCGTCTACTTCTTGACCTTTTCGCTGGAAGTGACAGCTTTGACCCAAACTCAACCAAAAATGTTTGTGCAACCATCCCTTTCTGTTCAAGCATTGCTGAAAAGTCACAACACACACACACTAAAATACACTCATCTATTTGACAGAGGAGACAATACAGCTCTTTAGATGCGTCAAATAGCGTGTTCAGCACAGTTTAGCAGCAAAGGACAACAACTGGCCATATCAGTACAATTCATATCACAATTGTCTTGATGTCCCAATGACAGGCAGTGTTTTATCACAATGACAGCTCCTTTAGCTGGATGTGAAGATAGTGTTATTACAGTCTGAATAGGAACCGTAAAAGTCTTGGTTCGTGTGCCTGTCAGTCAGAATGGTTAATGTAACACTTCCAGGGTAGGACCATCATACGTGTTCATTTTGAGCACTGATGGATAGCGTGATACGGTTCGTCATAATTAGCTTTCAAGTGGGCTGGAATGTGTAAAACTTAGGAGCTTGAAGACGATTTATTATTCACCTTGAGATGAACACAATGACAGAAGTGTAGCTGTACACCTTAGTGATGTTGGCGTCCATTGTCGCATGTGGCTTAATGGCTTCTCCAACAGGATATTGACCCAGGCAAAGCATGCCTGCCTGGCTTTATGATTCTTATCAGAATGAATGAAGCTGTGGATCCAACTGAGAGTGATACTTTAGCCCTCCATTCATAGTCATTTATCACTGAGGCGGGAAGTAAGATTCCTATATCCATTAAGTGAAGATAGATTCACAGTTCCCTTGTGGCCATTTAAGTGAGCGGGAACATCCAGAGGAGGTCAACTCCCCCGAAATAGCCTTGAACCTACCTTGAAATCTCAAAGCATTCAGTTCACAGGCGCACCACCTTGTTAACATGAAGCTTTGGCCGTGTTTCTCTAAGGGACCCTAATATAATTGCTTAAAAGGTAGAACCCCAAGTTAATACAGATATATGTAATATCATATTCCTTAATCAAAAGCAATGAGCTCTTGGGGAATATAGCAAATTTCAGTTTCCAAGCTCACACAATACAAAATGTGTATTTTATTCCACCTTCACAAAGATACACCATTTTTCCATCATCACAAAGCAATTTATTTGCACCATGGCTGACTGTAAGATGGTTTTCAGCAAAAGTGTTGTGTCAGTTTTTGTGGTCAGCACTTTGCTGTTTGCCATAGCATTCTTTTTGCTTTCTAATCACCAAAGTGAGACTCGATTTGTAGCTGCATCACCCTCAAAGAAGTGGAGTGCTGGGCGTTAAATTGCATGTTGGACTTTCTCTGAGCCAAGAAAAGGCAGCTACATTCAGGAATGTTTGCCGACCATCTCAATTAATGCCTTTGAAATGCCACCTCTCATTAGGCTGGGAGTGTATGGGCAACTCTGCAGGCAAAAGGGAGTATTGAGCTTTGGCTCTCAAAAGAAAGGATTGCTGCAACACCAGATACAGCATCTGCTATTGATTCAATTACCGCCATGAATAAATAGATTTCTCTGGGTAATGGATTGAGGCCAGTTTAGAATATTTAAGGAATTTTGTCAATAGTGGGAAGTTATATATAGATACATAAACATATATAAACTTTTTGTAGGGGTGAAGCATTTCATCATCAGTCATTCTTCAACAGCTTATAAGGAACCTTGGAGACCTTGGAGTGAAAGTAGGCTACTGGTTCAATATTATTGGTTTTCATCTTTGCATTAATATGTACGGAAGGTCCAAGGCATGTAAACTATTCTCCTGCCTAGAATCCTGCTTGAACAAAATACAGCAGCAGTTAATATTCATGACAACTGCTCCCCTTTGTCTTGAATCACATCAGGCACTTCTTCTCACTGTCTATCACTGGCAAGGTGATACACTAAAGTTCCATTATACTGTGTGTCAGTCTATCATTAAGAAAACAATAGCTGAATTGTGGGTTCATTATTTATGGTGAATTACTTACTCCAATGTCTTTGTTGGTTCGGAGCATCTCGATTGTGGAGGGAATGAGCGCCTACTGATGTAACATATATCTCACTGTGGGGGAGGAGGCAGTCAGGAAATAATCCGGTTAGAGCGAAAATGCTCACGACAAAAGGAGGAAGAGCAGCCAAAGCATTGTGCTCGGGCACATCCATAGAGATGTGTACGTTCATATTTGATGTTGCCATCTTTTAGAAAGCAAAGAAATGGATTTAGGTCACGGTTAGGGATTTAGCTGGTTGGAGAGTCTGCTCTTATATTACTGTTTCCTTGGGGTTGAAGAAAGGAACTTTTTATTTTTCCACTTTGTGGAGGACTTCCCACTATATTTCGATTGCTTCTGTATTTACCAGGCCTAAACTGACAATGATGTTCGGGTAAAAAGTAAAGAAAAAATAAATAAATTCATCAGTCTAAAGTAACTCTAGAGATGAGTGCTCTTAGCAGGGTGTCTGTTTTGAACTGCTCCACTGTGTTTCCCCACCTCAACCGTTGCAACTCACTCGCCTTTGTAAACACTTGGCCTCTGTGTCTGCCAGTTTGTGTGTCTATGTTTGTGTTTGAGTGTGTGTGTTTCTGACAGGCATTTTCTCAGCCGCTTCCTTGTCTCTGATGCTCTGTTGGCATGGTGAGTGAGCAGGGGGGAGCCTTCACTCCAATTTGCCATCGTTTGTCATCACTTGCCCCTGTGACACCGACACTGACACTGACACACACACACACACACACACACACACACACACACACACACACACACACACACACACAGAACAGTATTCAGGTTTTGTTTCTCAAATCACTACATTAAAAACACCCTACGTCTTAAAATCTACAGGGATAATCTACAGAGTCGCACTATTATCAGGACAACTCTATCTAAAACATAGGAACTATAGAAACAATGTGTTCTTTAGATTACTCTGAGTAACAGGGACATAACAAAAGGTTAATGACGAATTTCCTTAATTTCAAATGCTGGGGGCAGTATCTATAATGAAATTGCAATCACTGTGCTTGAGTGAAAACCAAATCAAACAGAGGGAGAGGACATGTAATACAGCTGTAATAACTTCATATAAAGTATTTGTATTACATTACATACAGCTAGGGCTAATTGAAAAAAAATGGTTCATGTAATTTGGGTGAACCAAACCAATAATACACTGGATACAGTAAATGCAGGATGCAGATGTCTAGATAGTTTCCTCTAGTAACCACTGTGCTTTTAAATCTCAGATCATAGCAGTTTAATAATGAGGCACAGGCAGGGCCGGCGGTAGCCAGGGGCCAGGGTGGGCCGTGCCCACCCAAATGTGGGCTGTGCCCACCCAACCAAAAAACATTTTTTTTTTTTTTTTTTTTTTTTAGGTGGAAGTCCAGATCCACTATCGGGCGGACCTGTTCATTCGCTGTCCAAGAAAATGTCAAATAAAATTCAGACAATTAATTAATACTAAAGAATATACCATTACCATGCATTGCTTCTAATTGTATTATTGGGTGGGCAGGACAGCCTGCCTCCAAGTTACCCACCCGCTTATAGTGGTCACTGGTCAGCAGAGCCAGCCCGTGGCATAAGCGGAATGAGCGGGTGTTTAGGGTCCCGACTGCCAGGGGGGCCCCCCCAATTTTTTTATTTATTTTTTTAGTTTGTGTGTTTGATATCAACATCATATTATGTAAATGTAAATTATCATACAATAAAAGGAATACAATGTTTTGGTAGATAGTTAATATCTTAATAATTGAATCAGTTCATCTGGGAGGTAATCCGAGGTTAACTGATCACATCACGTTCAAGTCCATGGCATGCACAGTGTGTATTGAGTTTATTTAAAAATATTTGAAAATGGGGCTGCCCTCAGTTGCCCAAACACTGTGTATACTGTAGTCTATAGCCTATTTCAGCCTCGTCTGTGGAAAAAAAGATAACTGGACAACAGAGTTACTCTGCTTTGTTCCTCTCACTGCATTTAAATTAATTCATTATATTACAGAAAAATATGTCCCGTAAAAGAAAAAGAGCACCAAGCCCATCACAGAGGACCCTGCATAATGTTTTATTTCAAATGTATATTTCTATGGAAAATCCATGTGTCTTTCTTCAATAGCTTCTAATTCATCCGACCCAGTGTCTCCAAATTATTTGTTCACACAAAATTCCTCAGATTTAGCCTCTTAATCTTCCTCTCAAAGGGCACCAGATTCATGCATTTCACTTTAAAAAGGTAAAAAAAAATCTCCCGGGGGGGCATACCCCCGGAACCCCCTAGCAGGGTCGTGGCCTCGGCTGGCTACTATTTTCACCCAGCTGGACATCAGAGGCAATAGTAGAAAGGAGTGTGTATAGTATATAGCTCTGGACTACCACCATCCAGGTTGCCCAGTCCCAAAGCTTTCTCTTCAATCAGCTCAGGCTGCCTACAGTTAATACTGCGATTAAGAAAAATAGATACATTATGTTGTATATAAATGTATATTATATGTTATTCATAAACATTTTGGGAAAAAAACGTGCAAGAATCAAATCTCCCACACAGCAACACTCAACGTTTATTTGCATATTGTGTTCTACACAATTCACAGTAAATGTGCCAAAAAGCAGACGCAGAGATCTTACAAGGGCAAAAACTTTCCCCGCGCGCGCTCTGCGCGCGCTCTGCGCGCGCACTCGCGTCTTCGTTCTCCCTGAAAAGTGTGCCCACCTAAAATTTCTACAGGCCCACCCAAGTCTGACTTTCTAGAACCGGGCCTGGGCACAGGCATGATTTGATCGACCCCTCTGTATATTTTTCACATTTGAAACTTGTATGGATCTTACATTTGAGGACCGTAATGAAGGACAAAGCAAAGATCTAATTAGTCAAATTACCTTGTTGGAAAGAAGTTGAGGGTTAAAATCCTTCGCTGGCTGAACTGTCGTTCCTCTTCATCATCAAGAATCATCAGACCACTGAGAGAGGTCTTGGCATTGTTTTTCAATACACATGTATTCCATTCGTATGCACTTCATCTTATAAGCATCAACTGCACAACTATAGGTTCAAACTGATTTAAATGTATGACTCAGACCCAAGCATATTTTTATTCTGGGAATCTATATGAAATTTGAATATGTTCTTTGCCCCTCCATGTCATGGTTAGATTTCTCTCATTTTTTTTCCACTAAGTTTAACATCAATAAGACATTCTCACTGGTCATAAATCCTACCCAGGCACCCCACGGTGTAGATTCATTTTGATGATGTATGATGGAAAAGAAGACTCAGGAGGGAAGTTGGAAGTGGATTCTATCCATTATTTTGGGCCCTGTGTCCTGGCTGCTCGCTGGCATGGTCAGTCTGAGCTCCTGCCTGTTGGGGATGCTGAGCCAGAACCCTGGTATGGCCAGTAATAGTGTTGACATGAGGGCTTGATGCCATCTGGACACATGGGTTGATGAGATGACGGCAATATCTCTCTGTACAGTTCAGATGGACAGGAAGATGTTGCAAGCCCCCGCTGTGGTGGCGGCGCCAAACCCCAGTGTTAAAGAAAGTTTCCATGTCTATGCACCATCACCCCTGGTTCCACAACATGTTGACCAAAAAGTAGGGAAAAGAGATGATTTCTTCGGATGATCTAGTGACTATTTGCACAAAAAGCAAGCAACCTGCTTTTGTAAACTCATTATGATTTAATTCAGCTTTCATTTCCTGCCATCCAAGTCAAATACTACCACCAGCCAAGGATCAAATGATGGTCAAATTTGCTTTTGGTGGATACATCAGCAAGATTCCACTGTCAAACTTGTTTTTATATTGTTGAGATGGAACATTGAATGCCTTGGTGACATGTAAAAGATAAAGAAATAAGATGTTACTAATAAGATGGTGTTGCAATTGAGCTATTTCTAATTCATAGTATTTGTGGCAATAATTAGTTAACAGAGGGAAAGTGTAATCATGAAGTGGTAATTGATGAACTTTTTCATATACACTTGAATACACTTTATACACAGTCCTTTGTTTTTGGGATGTGGTGTCTAGGTTGTGAACACTTTTAGTAACTACATTTCTGTGCTTAACCAAACTATTCAAACCAACTTTTACTGTTCAACCTAACACCTGGTTACTTAAATGATGGTGTGAAGGTAGATCTTTTTGTGAATAATGCTTTTGTTCAGCTTGGGACATAGGAGAAGTTAGGAATGTAGGATATCAGGGTTGTAGATCAGGCTGCTTCAGCAAAAAAAAAACACCCTCTCCTTACTCAACAGAGTCCCATTAAAACATCCCTGATTACATCTCTGAACATACCAGTTACAATTAGATGTGTGTTACTGATTAGCTTGTGACAAGTGGTTAAAGTAACTGATACTTCGTACTAGATGCACCACAAAGCGTTCCCTATAGGAGACATTGATCAGTAGTCATATGTCCCCCTCAATGCCCTTTAATACACCAACAAACTATCTACATGCACCCTACAACAAAGGGGGTTCAGATAATGTATTGTAAAATATGAAGCATTGTCTTATCACATAATGATTTTTTAGAGGGGGAAAAAGGGAAGTAATTTATTATTATTTAAGGTATTGACTGAGCTCAACATGTACTCCATTCAGTTTGGCCTTCAGTGTTTCTTGTTTGGAATATTCATTTTTCTCTTGACTTAAATATTTTAGTTCTGCCAAAGGTGTGTGAGTGTATGTACCAAGAAAAAATTCAAATAAATCAAAAATAATTGGATTACTCACTGCAAGGTCATTTGTGCCATTCATTCTGAGACACCTAAACAATGTAGCAACACTTTTTCAGTTGTGTCTTTTGTATTTCCTCTCTCAAATCTACTTCACTGCAATAGTTTTTCTGTATAATGTGAAGATGTCTAAAAAACTTTCACTTTTATTTAAATCTCAAAGTAATGTGGAGAAAATGATAATAAAACTAGTAGTACTGATAAGATGTGTTTTTTAACAACGAATGTTACAAAGTCCAATCGCGATGCAATGAAGCGAACATATACGTAGAAACATGCTGAAAACAGCAAGGTTGCCAGGATCTGCTAAAACCTCCAGTGCTTCACTTCTGGTGGGCAGATCCAAAAGCAAAAGTTTTTGTATAACTGTAACAATGATATATGATGGATTTCAGATGTAATCGGTTACAGTGCTGATTGTCCCTTTAATGTCATAATTCAATTATTTGAACTTTGCACTCCTAACTACATGCCCATCCCTCGCTGCCAGTAATCCCATCAAAAGAGGTGGAGCAATTCATGACCAGAACCAAATTTGTCTCATCCTGGGTAATTCTTTATAGAAATGAACAGATAGCAAAATAGTCTGACTGCTCGTAATTAAGAGGTCTAATTAAAAAGATTCATTTTGCGCTTGGGATTTTAGAGGGTGTGAAGGCTGTGCTTGTAGCAAACTCAGAAGTAGTTTCATATTGCTCTGCGTAAGAGTATCGGCGAAACTCCTGTAATGTAATGAGTAAGTAAATAAATTGCAAAAACAACATCTTCATCGCACTAAATAACCTGTGCTTGTACCCATCATTCGTATTCTAAAGACATCACAGATCCTGGATGCTATTGTAGTCCGACAGCCACTGCCCAGGGTTTGAGCCTTCACACTCGTACTTCGTCCGGGGACTTGATTAAATTTGTTGCCCCAGCCATCCGCCTGCCAGATGACTGTGAATATGAATGAGCGTCTAACACTGAATGTTGCCAGGCTCTGTCCTTGCTTTTCCTTTCTTGTTGGCTCATTATCCTCATTGGCTCCCTCCTCAACTTCTTTTCACTCTACTGTCTCTCTCTCCCACCCCAACCTGTCAGCACTGACATCCATGGTGATGAAACACACAGCAGCACACACACACACAACAAAGATGCCGACAGACAAAAAATACGAGGTGGTGTCTTTCAATTTTTTTCTCTATTCCGCACATTGGGGGAAAATAGATGAGAAAGGACACAACAAAGAAACTGTTGACTTCATTAATTCTCTTTGTGCATTTGACAATTATTATAATATGCATTATGTCACTTTGCACAACAGTGATTGCATATAATGGTTAGATGTAAGTGCAAAACATAAACATCAGTACATTGACAAAATGACTGCTGAGAGCCTCCTCATGCTTATCAGAAGGCTTTAACAGAAGGGACAACAGAGGAAAAATGTAGCATGTTGATGAGTCCAGCAATTTTTCTTCTTCTTATCCAAGTGATCTGAAATTCTGATTTATCTCTCTTCATAGGCGAAAAGGTATGCATGGGATACATGGAAACCTTTTCAGTTGCAGACAGCGGCATTATTTGTAATAAAAGAGAACAGCTTTAACTCATCTCAGTCTTAAGACAACCCTAAACTCAAACTTCTAACCTTATAGAGTAGACATACACTGTTGTATTGATCTCTGGGGGAACTTTTGGTGTTGTTAAAGCTGCAAATCCCATCACCTGCGCATCAATCACAGGTTTTCTCTGTTTAGTACATTTAAGTGACTGTAGGTCTTTCCCTTATTTAGACTCACAGTCTATTTCCCACTTAGTTCTTCCTCCAGTAAAGCTAATGTTTAAGCTCATAGCATCAATAATGTATAGGCTCTAGATGTGTGCTTTGTTTAAGTGTGGATTGTCACCGACGGGAAATGTGTCTTTGTTTCTGGTTTGAAAAAAAATGTGGCCGCAAAAATATGATATAGCCATAGATACACAGACACACAGACACGTACACACACACACACACACACACACACACACTCTATTTGTGGACCTACCAGTCTTTTCCTTGTCAGTGGGGTCTCTGTCAGTATTGACAGGCTATGGTCTTGGACTGACTACAGACAGACAAACTCAGGGAGGGGAGGAGACGCCTGGCTCTGCCAAACACCATGGCCGGACTGCCCTCCAAAGTCCTGGGGTGTGAGAAAGTATATTGTGTGGCATCCCTGGAAAGATCCAATATACCCTTTTCTGAATTCATCATTTTGGCAATTTATCTAGTCTAATTTTTTTTTAATTTATTTATTATTCTTTTGGACAATTCCACCAATACACAATTTTCTCTTTCATATCTTCATACATCTTACTTTGTGTTGTCCGAAGGGTGACGGAAGAAGCCAAAGGCTTATCAGGTCCCGCCCCCATTTTTATCAGATTCGGATTTAGATACACAGATACACAGTTATTGTTTCAGAAAATTATAAAAATAAAAAATAAAACAAAATGATCAAGGTTTAACAAGTAGTAAGGTCTTACTGGGATGAAATGTATTCCAACTGAATTTTTACAGAGGTGATTTGATTAGGAAGAGATTTGCATTAGCAAGGGGTCAGCAGTAATTGATAAGAAATCAACTGTGACTTGAGCAAACTCAAAGCACTCCAATTGTACATCAACAAATACCCTAAACATATACTCAGCTCATTCAGTTGATTTGAGAAACTTGAAAAGCCAACATCAAACCCATTGTTTGACTCTCTATAGCAACATAATGTAGGCTTCCTCTGGTTTGGTCATCATAATACATTGTAAAGTATCATGTTGTAAGCCTTTCAGTACGGTGGCCCTGAGAGCTCACAGCACTGCAACATCAGAAAACACATGCAAGAAGACAAGACGCAAGCAAATTAAGAAAACATCTTCATCAATTTGACAACACATGCGCAGCATTTAGAAAATGCGCAGCAAAGTTCACAACAAAACACATTAGAAAAACGTGCAGCAAAGTTCACAACAAAACACATTAGAAAAACGCTGCAAATAGGCCGAAACACAACGGAAGTGCTTCTGTAAGTGTTTTCAGAGGACACTTAAAAGTGATGCACACGTCCAGACAGGCCTGTTGCAAGCACCGGATTTCAGATTTAAGTCAGTGGTGTTGGAAAATGACATAAAAAGTAAGTGTTTTTGATTTATTTTAACATTGTGATCGCATGAATCAGATATTAGCCTATTGAAGTGATCTGCGGTAGGACATGTGCATCACTTTTAAGTGTTCTTTGGAAACACTTACGGAAGCACTTTCGTTGTGTTTCGGCCTATTTGCAGCGTTTTTCTAATGTGTTTTGTTGTGAACTTCGCTGCGCGTTTTTCTAATGTGTTGTGTTGTGAACTTCGCTGCGCGTTTTTCTAATGTGTTGTGTTGTGGTCTTTGCTGCGCGTTTTCTAAATGGTGTGCAAGTGTTGTCAAATTGATGAAGATGTTTTCTTAATTTGCTTGCGTTTTGTCTTCTTGCATGTGTTTTCTGATGTTGCAGTGCCGTGAGCTCTCAGGGCCACCGTATTTCAGTGTGCTGTAAAATATATCCATTATTATATGTACTTTAGACCTGAGATGTACACCACCTTACGATGCACAGCGTACTGGTCATGTATGCATCTTTAAGAGGGTGTCTAAAATCATCACATTGATTATTTGTCAATATTTGTCAACCGTTTCAAGGTGACTATGCTCTTAGATAAATAGATGAGGTTACTTGTTTGACGTGTTAGCAAAGTGCTAACCAGACAGTTGGCTGGATGAGAAAAGAGGCCCATTATTAATGTGTACAGGTCCAGGCGACATATAAGTCAATAAGATAGATAGTGCCGCAAAGTGGGCACATATTGGATGAATAGTTAAAAGATCAAAGGACAAGTCAGCCACATATTATTTTCAACCTAGTATTCATATGCTATTGTATTTGTTAAAAAGGCCATGTAGGCTCCCAATGGCGTAGTGCCACACATGCTGTAACTGTTAAGGATACTGCTGGAGGAGTTACCTGCAGCTCCAAGAGTCCTCCAGGGATCAGGTCTTAGTCTGCCCACAAAGAAAGAGGGAAAACTATAAACCTAAAAGGATGACAAATGAAACAACATAGGCAAGGATTTATGAAGTGCTGAAATACTCCCCACCATACCGCTTCTCCACAAAAAGAAAAAAACAGCATGCTGAATGGAAAAATGAAAAATAGCAGGATGCTTTGGAAGGTGAGAGGTAGAGAAAATGGAGAGAGAGGGATGGCCTGCCAAGAGAAAAGAAAATATTCCCTTGTAGTCTTGTCTGTAAAGAAAAAAATAAGAAGAAAAGAGTAAAGGAGAGTAAACTGCTTTCCATCAAACTTTAATGCACTGTGTCTCGCTCATCAGAATCCACCTATCACCAATGCCAAAGTGCTTTCATGGGTCATTATGAGCCAGACATGTTGTCAGTATCCTAAAGAGTCTTTGCTATTCAAGCTCATTCAATATGCCTCACAATGTATTGCTCAGGAAAAAGCTAACATACTGTATACTTAATTCAAATGGTAAAGTCCACCTACATGCAATAGACTTCCCAGACTTAATTGAATATTGTTGATCAGCTTTCTGGTCTGGAATTTGGGTGTGATTTTTGCATAATGTCTGGTCATGATTTTGCACAATTGTCCTGTTTCCGGAGATCCCATGTATTTATTCTGGTGTAAAGTTGGAGAGCAGGTGTTCTCTTATCTCAAAGAAAATCCAACCAGATACAAAGACACAGTTAAGGCCTGCATACCGAGAGCTTTCCATCATCCTAATTGGCCCATCTGTAGTCAAGACGGGCTGGACGTGCTTGAACAACTTGCCCCATTGGGTTGTATCACTCCCAATGCCCTCTACAGTCTTTAAATGACCTCTGTGTTTGGCACATGAAGTTTTTCCATTTCCGTTTTTCAGAGCCAAATGCCTTTTCTGACTGAATCCCTAACAGAATCATATATCAATAAATAAATTGTGTGGAAGTGAAAATAATAAATATTAAAATGATTTGTACTTTATAGATACAACAATAATAACGTTCTAGTCAAAAAGACTAGTTGACACATCTCTTAGACTAGTCCAATAGAGTGCAGGTATAAATGTTAAGGTATTTGTCTTGAGAACATCCCAAGCTGTTGGCCGAAATGTCGTTCCTGCAACGTTTTGGGTGACTGCTGGCTCAGTATGTCTTTAAAACTGAACCATTTTCCAAACAAAGCACTAAACAATTAACATGTGTTATATTAATAATCAGCAATGTGCTTAACTTAACTGCCAGAAACAATTCTGAAATAGTGATATTATCAGTAACTTGATTCTCATCTGATTTGACAATGTTAGTTAGACATTCTTGTTAAAATAGATTGGTTAGCACACTGTTGAATAGAATAATGTAATCTGCAATTAAATTAACATAGCATAAAAACAGCAAAAACATGATCACTATAATAAAAGTAACGCTACGTCCTCCAGTGAGATGCTCCCGCTGCTCAGTCAGAGAAGCATACATTTTGAACATTTTAGGCACGCTTACTTTCGTTTGTACTTTGTAATATGTTCTCTGTTAATTAGCAGCATTAATGTGAGCTCCTGCATCTATGATCATCCGCGTCTTATCAGTGTAGGCTGCAGAGCCACTTTTTTCTTTTCAGAGATAGCTCTCAGATGTGGCGCTTTGATCTGTCCAGTGTTGTCACGCACTGATGAGACTGACCTTGCAGTAAAACCAAACTCCCCTAAGAATACAGTCTGGTCTGAAGCCCTGTTGCCAGCCTGTTCCCTGTTGGGCTATATGGCAGCATTGGCAGCCACATTGTCTTCACAGCTCCAGCCATTTTCTCATGTTGAGTTCTTTTGGTGTTTAGGAGGCTCCCAGTTTATCTTTATCGATATCAAAGGTGGCTCCCTCCTCTGATCAATTTTCGCAGGAGCTCTTGATGCTTCTGGGCTAAAAGGAATCAATGGAGGTGCAAAGAGCCCTGTGTCTCTTGCTCTTACCGATTCTCTCTGCCTCACTCATTTCCTCGTGGCACAGTGAAGCTGAGCCTGATCTCCATTCACTGCCTTGCTAATCTCCTCATTTGAGAAAATGGAGCAATTGGGCCCATTTTCTGTGCTATTCTACCATTGATGATTCAGACAGGGGTCCATGGAGCATTTCAAGACTGAGATCTCTATAGTAATTTCATCTACCTCCATTCACCAGTGTTCATGGTCCTAGAGATTGACTGTGTGATCGAAAATCCAATTTATTAGTTTAGGAATGGAAGTATACACATTTACAGAGCTAATTAGACATGCCATTATTTAAAGCCAATTACTAATATACACAGTACAAATCGTTTTTTTAAAAGCTAACTGAGCACAGAAATAAAGTCATATGTGCATTTGACCCTTCTGAGATTGGATGGTGCAGTGAAACTACTTGACCCCAGCAGCTTTAAATGTTTGATTGATTATGTGTGCAGGGCCAGTGCAGATGTCTGCATGTTCTATCTGTGGTAAAATCCTTTAAAACCTGACCCTAGCATGAATTCAGCATTGTCCAAAGGCCTGGGAAGGGGAAGCCGGGATAAAGATCAGAAGGGCCAGGGGGATGCACAAAGTGCCAGCATGAGGAGAATTTGATACTGAATCTAGAGCTGCTGCACAGTAGAGGAAATATAGGGGGCTTAGGGACCTGACAGAGACATAATTCAATATAGCCGCGAGGAAAAGTCAGAAGGTGAAAAAAACGCACACCCAAACACACACAAGGAGCAACTGCACACTCCTCCTAGGGGCCGTCACCACTGAGCAAGACTTAGTATTCACAATTGGTTATCGGGGTCAAGCTGTACACAGCAGGATCCAAATTGTGGCAGTCAATGAAAAGCTATCCAGTAGAGCTACACTTCTCTTCCTGGAGTCACAATAGAGCCTCATGTCAAAGAATATAACTGATTGTATTCACAGGCCCCTCTAAGGTTACCTTGGTGATAAAGGGTGAGATGAGAGCACACATTCACCACTATCAGAGGCTGGTTGCTCAGGCCGAATGAAGCCAATACAGATCTGCCCAATCCCTCTGCAGACCAGATGGATCTACAGTACAAGAGAAATCTGGTGCACCGTGGATGAAGGAGAACAGAGCTGCTTGTCTGGCAGGGTCTAGCAACAGACTGTGTTGATGATAGGACAACTTCCAAGGGATAAACTGCATTGTTTACATTTCAATATGCCAGTAAATGCAAATGCAGAGGGTTAACTTCAAACTCTATAGAACCTGTTGGCCACACTGTGCTGATCACAACTCCTCCAAGGTTTGTAGATTCAAAGTTATGGAAGACATTAAAGCACTAAGGTAGGAGCATTACACCAGCATTCAAATGATGGCTTTTGTATTATTGTTTCGGTCAACATATCACTTGGATCTCACATCTAAGAAGTTCACAATAGACTGGAAAGGCTCAGTTCAAGTTTCAAAATAGAGTTAAGGTGTATGGCCCAATAAGGTATGGTGTGTTCTCAGTGCAAAAACAATCATTCATATTAATGAAAATGATGATTTCTTAAATGATTTATATATATATATATATCAGTATTCATTTAGACATCTTTAGAGACATGTTTTCAACACAATTATTTTTCTTCTGAACCAGTGTTGTGCCAACAAAGACTTGTGCACACTTGCTGGTCCCCCTGATGTGACTGGTGAGAGGGGAGGATGGGGTAGCAGTCAATCTATCCCTCAATGGTAGATTAGGCCCTTGCAGTGTTCAGTGGCACTTCGAAGTTCAGCC